>CAWUFW010002681.1:1200000-1800000 GCA_963921515.1 Calotriton arnoldi | reverse complement strand
TGCAGTCTGGAGATGTTTTAGGACAGATTATAGGATCAGAACTATTAATGTTAGTGAACCTGGTGAACTAGAGCTAGGGATGCTATGAACACACCAGGCTAAAAGCAGGAAAAGCAATAGTTTGCTCTCTGAACTAGAACAGAGACTCTGGTAAGAAGAAGGTGGCTCCTGGTCACATGAATATGTGCTCTGATTGTGTTTCAAGGATGAACCAAGCTCTATGGTGAGAGACTAGAGGATAAAGGGAACGTGTTATTTCTAGAAATAAAATAGTGTTTTTGGAGACAGCTAGTCTGCATGTTCCACGCCTGCTAAGTCTAAGTCCTGCCCATCAAGTCCAGCAATGTTAGAAGAGATTCCAACACAAGTTTACCATTTGATTACATTCCATATTTTTATTGAAGGTGACTCCCAGAAAGATAAGTAAAGCGAGCAAGTAGACAATAGTTGTTGTGATGCCATTGAATCCTGTTGCACTGAACAGAGAAAAGGTGCAATGGGTGTTTGTGACCAAAAACGTATCCACAGTCTTGTCATTACTGGTAATGTTAGCAATGGTGCACAGCTCTGTGACACTAGTCTCCTATGAGAAATATTTCTAGAGTCCCAAATGTCAAACATCGGAATATTTAAAGTGGAAATTTTGAAGGGGAAGTGCCTAACAAAATACATGTGTATAGGCCCTAGTGTCTAGAGTAGAATCTACTCTCAATGAAAATGGTATGACTGTCAACATGCATTTTAAGGCAGACCATCACTTTTCACTCCAAGGTTATTGAATATGAAGGAGAGTGGTGATCGGTTTATCCTTGTTGCTGGGGACGTTTAAATCTACAGCTATTAAAAACGAAAGTCTTAGAGTGGCTCAGCTAGGACACTGCAAGATCTCAATAATTCACAACACCTAAACAATGCTTCCTTTGTGCATTTGACAAAACATTCATTTACATTTGCCCCTCGTCCTCAGGCTTGGATGATGCAAGCCATCTATACCCTCAAAACTCAAATGTGCTCTGGGCTGTGTAGAAGGAGAAAATTACACACCCAAAAGAAACTTGACTTATACAGAGAATACACTGAAGAGCGCTATTGATGAGGCAAAGTCCTCATCTCAGCACTCACATACCACCCTCATACATTATCCTGCATCATTAACTCTCTACTTTTCTCCTCACACCGTCACTGCCCAGTCCAACCTTATTGTTAATGAATGCACTTCCTGTCTCACCACTAAAAACTTTACAGAAAAGCATTATAAGCACTTTCAGGCACCAGCCCAACACCTTCCCTCTGCTTCCTACTCTGAACCCTCTCTCAGCAAACACACCGCCATACATGACTCCCTACTGCCAAGCTTGCTAGCAGAAATAACCCCCATTCTCTGCTCTGCCAATCCATCGTGAACCAGCTTTGATCCACTCTTTTACACTTAAAGCCATGTGACCCATCTCCTAGAGCGTTCTATCCTGCTTCAACCTCTTCCTCTCTTGAACTTACTCTGACTGTTATATATGTGTGGTGCTCTTGCCCTAAACACCATCTGCTGCCCTGTATTCCAGATCTCACTGGTCTTCAAAACACTTCAATGATTTGTGTTTATAATGCTCGTTCACAATGAATCCACTACAATCTGAACCCAATGTCAATTTAAAATGATAAACTTCATCACACCCATCCTACTATGGATGGAGATCGGCTCTCCAAAGATAAGCTGCATAAAAAGGCAAATCCTTTACTTCCCACCTTAACTTTCCCCTCCAACATAAACCGCCTTATCACATTCCGTCAGACACCCTGATCATTTGATACTCTGTTAGAAGCAAAGATGTACAATTCAACTCCCACATGAGTCTTGGGATGTGTATGACTGCTAGAAATTGAGTTATTCATTGGGAGACAGTGACCTCATTAGAATAGGCTAAGGAACTAGAGATATACATTTTTTACGCTTTAAGCCAAAAAGCACCTAGGAAAAGTGATGTGGCAATGAAAAACAGCAGTTTAAGGTTGTCAGGTTGTAGGTGCTATTCCAGGCATACCGCGAAGGAGCGGAGATCAGATACACCAAGTGGGTTGTCCCTGAAAGGGAAGTCATAATTCTTCAGTATGGCAAGATCCAAGGATCTGTTGGGAAAAGGTTCCTCAAAGGCAGAAGCCTCCGCTGAAGCTGTTGGTTTTGGTGAAAAAAGCTCTGAGCAAGAGAAAGCTGATAATTGAGATGATAACCACAAATGAAAATTTGAGATAACAAGGGCAAAGGCCGTGGACTGGTAAAGATACCGGCCATCCTCTCAAGAGGCCTGGGAGCAGCACCGGCAGTGGTCTGAGAGGCCCCAGCTGCAGTGCAAGCCAGGAAGTAGGAAAAGAGGAGATGTGTAAGTCCAGAGGTAGCAAGGCTGGCACCCGCAGAACCAAGCACAGACTAGTCCCCAGCAGGGTGGTAATAGAGCCAGGACCTATAAGATACCAGATGTGTGACCCAAGGGGGCCTTGAGGGACAGAGAGGGTAGGCGGCCCCCACTTAAGAGTGAAAAAACGTCACTGGAGGCGCATGAAAGCCTGAACTTAACCCACAATAGGGCAGCCCTGACTACGTACTGGGTACCTTGGAAGAGTGTACAGGGTCTGCCCCTAAGTCGCACAATCCTCAAGACTATTAGCTTGAGCTGAAGAATTAGCTGTTCTGGCCCTCTATGGGGTCCCCACTGAGACCCACCATGGACAGGCGAAAAAGGCACCCACATGGCCCCAAATGTAGCCCTACCTGGAGCCCCCAGTAGTCCCACAGCAAACTGGATAGCGGAAAGGCGTAGCACATAAAACCCCCTAGGAGAACAAGCCTTCACAACTCAAGGAGGGCAGCACAGATGTAGCAAAGCAAACGCCATGCCAAAGGTTCAGCATACCATCTAGAGATTGCAAAGGTAAGCACCCAATGGGGTACTGCTGGCCTGCGGAGAGAAAGCCACTCAGTCCCACACAGCAATTCACTGGAAAGATACTTGTAAGGGTGCACTGATGCCCCCACACTCACACCTTGCACTGGAACTTTAACTGCAGTGCTATGAGTGTAGAGGTAATGGTTCAGGGGAGAAGCTGCAAGTAACTCTTGGTTGCGGATATGTGACCTCACTCATCTTCTAGAAAGGTCTACGTTGACCCTGAAAAACCGGGGTCCACCAACCTTCCCAAATCACAAAGACGGGACACCTCCAGCATCACCCAAGACTATATAGAACATTTCCTAAAAAAGAACCACGCTGAGATCGGGTCAATTAAAACTGACCTACAGACATGCATTCATGATCTCATGAGCGACGTCTTCGAAAATTGAGGCAGAGGAGTCGTCGTTGACCTGGAGCTAGTGGTAGACATATGCTAGAAGAGCAGGCCCAACTCATCAGCAGAATCCAGACTCTTGAAGAGCAATATATTGTACTCTAAAACAAACTAGAAGAACTCAAAAACGACGCACTCCACAATAACATCAGGATCAAGGCGGTAATAAGGGGCATGGAAGGCAAGGAAATCAGAAATTTGTATAGGGCCTCTGGTATATCATGAGAGACTTACAACAAACACCCTAATCAGGCTGGAATGGCTTCATTGAGTCTACATGCAACCAACACCCTAACACCCCCAGACATTTTCACAAGGGTACATTTTTTACAATAGGAATTAATCATGCAGCACATTAGTGTGAAAGGCATCACTCTTTAAGGGTTACTAAATACAGCTATACAAGGACCTTTCTGCCATCACCTCGAGAAAGTGAAGGCACTTCTGCCTAGTGGCAGACTTTCTCAGGTGCCAATATAACTACTACTAGTGGGGCCAGTCTTTCTGCCAAAACTTTATTTGGAAGGGTCAATGGAAGATGCTGAAATTGGTTGAGAGGTGAAAAAGCTCTTGGACCTCCAGACTGAGATGGATGATCTAATAGGATCAGGAAACCTCTGTAGAGGAGCTGACTGGCGCACAGCATGGCACATAGTCCTGCGATAAACAAGTGCAAATGGGCTCATCGCTCAAAATATAATCAGCGAAATAAGAAGAGATCCAGCATCCGGAAAGAATTAGAGCAGCATGAGACGAACCCCAAAAACCCTTCAGTATGTGTCAGCTGGAGAAGCAACGGCAATTGGAGTGGCTAACAGTGATGGTGCTGCAAAGCCAACAGGAGACTGGGTACGGGTTGGTGGGATACTAGGGCTCGACAAGGTGGAGCACGAGACTTAAAACATTTAAAAAAACTTTGGTATTACAATTCTTTTGACCTGGGACACCCTCTCAGATTGTATGCCCTGCATCATAAATTTATCCCAACAGGCTCCCCTAGCCTCGTCCAGATTCCAACCACAGGAGTAACCCTAGCATTCATTTTAGAACTCATTGTTAGGCCCATTTGGCCAGTTCTGTTCTGTGTTACACAAAGCTGTTGGTGTGTGAAAGGGGGAAAAAGCACAGTCCTGGTGTTACCCCACACAAACATTGAAATGACTCTTGCTTACGATAAAAGTCCTAAACTCCCTGAGCAAATGGCAACAACATTTTGTTCCTACAGGATACCCACACCCGAGCCACAGTGATTTTCCAATGCAGCACAGACATTTACCCCAACTAATTCTGCGGCTCAGCATCCACTAAGACGACGGACGTGGTCATCCTCTGCAAAAACAACATAGGGGCAGAAGAACCAAAGTCAAGAGGAAATGGAGGGGCATTATATGAAGTTCCAACTCATGCTACACAATAGATCCAACACTGTCCTCCACCTTCATTCTCCAAACATAGTTCACGAACGATGGTTCTGAAGCTCCTGCATAAACTGCTAGGGGAGGCGGACAGACACTTGCTAACAGGGGCGGTTCGTTATCGTGAGCTTTAGGGCCCCGCCCCTCCCCCTCATTTCCTGCAGCCTTCTTTTTCATGGATAGTAATATTCCTCTAACATTACTGACAGCCTTGTCTCCTAGTGACCAAGGCAGTCAGGCACTTGTCACAGGCACATATGCCAGTGCGCATGCGCCTGCCGTTGCAGTTTTTACCGAGCTTACCTTTTGTCCGCCCTGGCCCTCAGTGGCCTTCCAGGCTGTAGGGCCAAAACCCCTGTGACGCGATGCAAGCTCGGTAATTGAGCACTGTGCCTCCCCAGTCAGTGTGTCAATCCGCGAGGCTGCACACCTCCCGTCTCATTGATCCCACTCTTCCTGAGAGTAGATGGGAAAGCGGTGGTGCTCACAAGAGGCTGCATCATCACCTGGATGACTGATCTAAATGGATTCAGCATTGCCCTGATTTCAATTAACGACCCCTTCTGCCCCCCCGCCCCCCCAGCACAGCTTGTACTGCGATTCCCTGGCACTCCATTGCAAGCACTCCATCTATGAGTGCTGTACAAGCCAACAGTATTTAAAAGAGAAAAAAATGCAACTGTTGTTCATCATAGCACGAGTGTGAACTTGACAAAAAAAATTATCAAGATGAGGTTATTTGAAAATAATTTCTTGTGGTGGTATTGGCGTTCTAGCTACCTTTCTGCAGCCCGCCTCAAGTTTCTCACACATAGCTTGAGACCAGCATATTAATCAATTTGTTCCACTGGAATTTTATTTAATGACATGGAGTTTCTGTTTTACTAATCACCGGAATGTGCAGGTCTCCGCTCTGTGTATGGAAGGCAATGTTAATTTAAAAGCTGATCACTTATCAGGTGTGTTTACAGTGACATTTTCTATTTAAAATTAAGTATAATATAAGCAGTCTATTTCTACACTTTTGAAATTACTCCCATAAACCAAATCTCATTGCTCTAGTTACAATATTAGCCTTGATAAGTAGGATTTTCAATATAAAAACAAATGCTGGCCCCAGTCTGCCTTCAACTGCAGCGTTCTGTGTTCCGTTCACCTACTCATATAATGTATTGTATTGTATGAACACTTATAAAGCGCACTGTAACCCTACCGGCATCCTGGCACTGTGATACACATGTGTTAACCAACGGGGAAAGCTACAGGTCATACTAAAAAAGATTATACTCTGGGAAACAGGCCAGGTCATACTAAAAATTATACTCTGGGAAAAAGCCAGGTCTTAATTTTTTTACGAAACAACATCAAATCCTGTACCTGTCGCAGTTCACAAGGAAGGCTATTCCAGAGGCGAGCGGCTGCCACGCCAAACGCTCTTCCCCCCATAGTTACTTTCTTTATTTTAGGTATGATTACCAGATTGGCTGATGAGGAGCGGAGGCTGCGTGTAGGAGCATACCATCAAAACTTATTCTGTAACGGTTTGGGCCCAATTCCATGTAGAGCCTTAAACACGATACACAGAGACTTAAACTGTACCCTTTGAGCCACCGGGAGCCAGTGCAACTCAGCCAAAGCCAGGGATGAAGATGATCGACGTGGTCTCATAAGTGCAAGTTTTGCTACTGCCGCCTGAATTCTCTGGAGCCTATCGAGCAAATATCTCGGAGATTCCAGTAGCAGAGCATTGCAGTACTCCATGCGGCTCATGATGACACTCCTGACCACTGAAGTTCTGGCCTGGGCTGGAAGCACTGGCAGCACCTTCCGCAGTTCTCTGATAAGAGTATAACAGCTCCCTACCAACTTGTTGACATGAGATTCTAGATTCAGCTCGTCATTAAAGCTGACCCCCAGATTTCGCACCGTCCTCACAGGTATCAAAGGGGCATCCGTGGGAATAGGCCAAAAATTAGTAGGAAGAACCGGTGGCACTCTGCCTACAACAAGATCTCGGTTTTATCATTGTTAAATTGCAGGGAGTTATCTCGCAGCCAATTAACCATTTCCCGCATACAAGCATGGAAGTTAGCCAGTGCACAAACATGGTCACCTTCCAGGGACAGAATGAGCTGGGTATCATCCGCATAGTTTACCAACCTAGTGTTAAAAGACTTGATAATACCTATCAGCGGCCTCATGTAGGCATTAAATACAATAGGGCTGATTGAGGACCCCTGGGGTACCCCATGCTCAATGTCCACAAAGTCAGATTGGAAAGGGGGGAAAGCCACAGCCTGCTGTCTGCTAGCCAAATATGACTGAACCCATCTCAGAGCCACCTCTACCACCCCCATTTCTTCCAGCCTTGCTAGGAGGATCGCATGGTTAACCGTATCGAATGCGGCAGACAGGTCCAGCAAGATTAAGATAGCCGATTGTCCCCTGTCTGCACGCATTCGTAGATCATCCAGAGCGGTTATCAGAGCAGTTTCCGTCCCATGACCTGGGCGGAACCCAAGTTGCTCATCTTCCAGCTTGTTATTTACCTCCAGGAATTGGGAGAGCGACCTGCTCACCAGGCGCTCCACGATCTTCACTGGGTAAGGGAGTAAAGAGATGGGCCTGTAACTTTTTGGACATTTAGGGTCTAAGGTTGGTTTTTTCAAAAGGGGAGTTATTATCGCCTGTTTCCAACTTGGTGGAACCAGCCCACTAGCAAAGGACTGATCACACAGCTGGCGGAGAACCGGAAAGAGTTCAGATCCTAACTCCCTCCATATTTTGTGAGGGAGGGGATCCAAAGGCGAGCCAGATGAAACTCCTGAGGCCATCCTGGTAAATTCCTCATCTGAGGGCAGCTCAAAGTGGTCCAGGATAGCTTCCTGCTTCAATGGCATCGCCCCCCTATCCCTACCCCCGATAGTCATTGTTATTTGTCTATCATCCCATGTCATAGTGCCAGAAGAGTCCTTAACCTTCAACCCTACAATAATCTTGCTTATTTTCTCCAGGAAGAAGGATGACAGGTCATCACATAACTCCTGTGTGGGCACGATCTTATTTTTTGTACATTCAGGGCTGACCATATCTTTTACTATTTTGAAAATACTTTTAGTGCTATTAGCTGATTTCAAAATTATGTTAGCAAAGTACTCCGCTTTGGCCGTAACAATCGCTTTTTTGTAAATGGCTATTTTCTCCTTCCAGATAGCTTTTTCCTCCTCTGCATATTTCTTCCTCCATTGTCTCTCTGCTTGTTTACAGATCAGCTTATGGTTCCTTAAACTTTGATTGTACCATAATGCGGACGGTTTTCCCAATAGCCTAATATTTTTAAGAGGGGCAACCTGCTCTAACTTTCTGTTTATACACCCGCAAAGGGTTGTATAATTTTCGTCCACCTGTTTACTTGGGTCGAAAGCGTTCACCACGTGAAAGACGGGGGACATATTTGCTCTCCTCAAAAGTCCCTTCCAGTCCCTCCCCAGAAAACGTCTTTCTCCCTTGGAAGTAGGCCCGTTCAACCTGGTATGTATCATTCTGAACTTGACCAGATGGTGGTCTGACCATCCCACCGGCAAAACGCTATCCATTAGAATCGAGTCTTCCCCTGCAAAGACCAAATTCAATACATGCCCTCCATCATGGGTCGGTTCAGTGACCCATTGCAGCAGGTTCAAGTTTGCGCAGGACTGAAGAATGTTATTATACCCTGCGTCCATTTTCCCATTTGTCCAAAGATTAAAGTCTCCCAGGATCAGTAGTCGAGTATGGGTGAGTGCCATATTGTTAAATACATCCACCAGACTTTGTTGGAGTTGACCGCTGACTGCCCCCGGCGGTCTATAGCAGACCATGCCTGTCAGAATATGACCTGCAGGGTCTTTTATGGAGAGTCCCAGTATTTCTATACCCACCACTTCATCAATGTCCATATGTGTAATATCCCAGTGTTCCTTATAGATAATCCCAACTTCTCCACCTCTGCCACTGAGCCTAGGCTTATGAAACGCTTTGTATCCAAATGGGCATGCCAAACCCAGTTCCAGATCGGACCCTGCAACCGTCCAAGTCTCTTGTTTGCTCATATTTCAGAGCCTTGTGTGGAAGTGAGCTAGTGGGGGGGGGGGCCGGGAGGAGGGTGAAGAGGATGCTACTACTTTGCACATTTTGGCAGTGTAATTCTGCATTTTGTAGGTCAGTCCCAGGTCCATGCGTGACTAATTAGGCCAGTCCTGTTTTTTTCTTGCAATTCTGTCACTTGTACACATATTTAACCTAGTATAAAACCAGGACTACATGTCCCCGAATTCTAAGAAAAAACTGGGACTGGCCTACCAATTCACGCATGCACACAGTAAACTTGGGACCTACACCCCCTGCTTGCCACTCTGTGAGAATGCAGGTTACTAGCCATGTTGTACATTGGGAAGGTGGGGTTATTATTTCATTTTTGTGTTTGTAATGTGCCTTACACTGTTGGAAACTGCCACAGAGTATTCTACGTAGACTAACTGAAAGATTAAGTTGCATGAGTGGATCTTAAGGACAGAATGTGAAGCTCCCCTACTCCACTGTGACTGGGATTCCATGCCCTCTCGGTAAACAGGAACTAATTCTGCAAAGAGGTAGAAGGTCTGGAGGCCTACAGACAATCTGCACTATGCAGGTCAGAACATCATTTACAGTCTTTAATATCAGGAGCATGGAGTGTTGTCATCAAGACACTTTCCTAGTAATGTCTCTCCAATTAGCCAAGTCCCTTAGAAAAGAAGAATCAGTATTTTAATGATATGCCTATTCAGTCAACGAACTGTTTCATATGGTTGTTTACGCCCCGCCACTGTCACATTTCACTGGCCGCCTCTGCTTGTTAACTGGCAGGATTTCAACATGGCCCAGGACCCTGAGCTTTACAGAGATAGAAAGGTTTACTCTGGCAGGGGAGCCATTTCAATAAGCATAATAAATTATCAGCAGCAACAAAGCATAATCCAGCAAAAGAGATAGATAGTCCAGTAAAAGTGCCATAAACTGCATTTTTCCTGGAGATGTAATAATTTGAGGAATAGGCATAAACAACCACTAGGTGGCAGAAGGATCCTGCAGAAGAATTTTTCTTAAATTAATTTCAATTCAAAGAGACAAATGGGTAGAGGAAATGGAGCATTTGCCCAGATCAAGTCCTTGCCTTTGATATAAAGATAGTATTTTTCCCAGTGTGGTTATCAAATTTTCATTAGAGTTTTTAACTACGTGCAAATTCAGTTTTTTATAAGTGCACTTTGTAGAGAGGATATAGAGAGGTCATGGAGGACTATGGTGGGAGGATATGTAGGACTATCTAGACACCTGTGAGTGATCGCAGTACATAACACCAGTGAGAGGTACCCACGAGAGCGTTATTGTGATCCTATAGATCCGGAACCTTCCAAAACCATGCAGTCAGTGAAGATGCCGGGGCCAGATGGCTTCCCGGAGTCCTTTTATACTCCCCCAACTAGGCAAACCGAAGGCTGCTTTATTCTAAACCTTCATGCACACCAATGTTTTTACTCCAATTAAACACAAATGCAAAAATCTTAACTAATGTCCTGACCAGCTAGCTGGCTTGAGATACTCATGCCGCACCTAACAGACTCTGACCGAGCACGCTTTATCAAACAGACGATATTGTAACAAAATCAGGTGGTTTGCCCACTTACAAGAAAAGAATGGTAGAAAGATGATCTCAATCTTATTCCTATGTCTCATAACCAAGACGTTTAGTTGGAAGTTCCCGGAAGCCCGTCTGTGCCCGGACCGCACCCAGCGCTTCAACCCCTGGCCTTCCCACCCTCCAAAGATACACCATTGCCGAGCTCTACATCCTCAATCCCGGATGCCACAACAAACACTGCCACCATGCTTACCCATGCTCCACGGAAGGACCTTTCACCTGCACCCATGGTCACTTCGTCTGCCACAGCACACACACCAGCCCACAAACCAGCCCCGCCCCGAACACACCAAAGACACCACCTGAACAAAAACACCAACTCATGCGCCCTTCTCAACACACGCTCACTATGCAAACACATCTCCAAAATTTGGGACCTCATCACCACCCTCACACCCGACGTCCTCTTCCTCACTGAGAACTGGCTCAACCCCACTTCTGCACCCGAGATATCAACAGCATTACTCAAAATATTGAAGGCCAACCACCATGACCGCATCAACAAGCCTGGCGGAGGGATCGTCATCATACATAAGAAATCCATCCAATGCACAACCACAAATGACATCACCCCAACCATGGAACACCTCAACTTCTGACTCTAAACAGACAGCAAAACCACCATCAGGGGCACCCTCGCCTACCGTCTGCAGGACCGCGTGCAGTCTTCTGCAACTTCCTCGCCAACTTCATCACCCCCCTGCCCATAGACTCCAATAACTACATTTTCCTTGGTGACCTCAACTTCCATCTCAACGACCACAATTACATCAACACTACAAATCTCCTCGACAGCATGGACAATATCGGACTCGTCCACGACCCCAGGCACACCGCAGGACACATTAGACCCCATCTTCACCTCCAGCCACTGCATCAGTTACAGTCACACCACGGAACACACCTGGACCGACCACTCCATCGTCCACTTCAACTTCACCAGCTCACAGACCTCTTCCCCCCCAGTTTGCCCAATGACCCCAATCGCAGCTGGAGCAAAGTCTCAAAGGACACATGGATGAACGCCCTCAACACCACCCACCCCATCTCCTCCAACAATCTAGACCAGGATGTCAGAAATTTCAGCAATTGGATCGCCAACTGTGCCGAACAGCATTGTTCCCATCGACAACAACACCCACAGAAGGTCCACCAAGCACGCTAGCTGGTACACTGACGAACTCAGAACCGTTCAACGACACTGTAAACAACTGGAAAGCTGATGGCACACTAGCAAGAACAAGACTGACAAGACTTTTTTTCAAGACAACCCTCAACCTCTACCACAGGCAGTTGAGAGAATCAAAGAAAAAGGCATTAGCCTCATGCATTGAATCAAGCTCCAATAACAGGAAAGAACTCTTCAACATCGTTAATGAATTCTTCAACCCCTCAGCTGCAACAAACAACATACCCCCCTCACAAAAACTGTGCGATAACCTAGCAAACTTCTTCCATGACTAAATCGCTAACATCTACAGAAACTTCAAACCTCAGCCCAAAGCCACTAACTTCTTCAAGCACACAATGACCCCGCTACCACCACAGACATCCAATTAACAGAATGGAGCCAGCTTGCGCCACAGGACACCGCCTTCATCATGAGCTCGGTCCACTCAGGGGCCTCAACCAACCCATCCCCTCACCACATCTTCAACCTAAGCGAAGCCAAAATCAGCCATGTACTCACGACCTTGTTCAACACCTCAATTGCCACAGCCACCTTACAAGGACTGGAGACACGCAGAAGTCAATGCCCTACTAAAGAAACCACTGGCAGACCCCAGCGAACTAAACATTTACCAACTGATCTCCCTGCTCCCATTCCCGGCTAAAGTGTTAGAAAAAGCAATCAACCAACTCCCCCACATCTGGAACAGAAGCTCTTACTCAACTCCTCCCAATCTGGATAACGCAGCAACCATAGCACCGAGACATCCTCATTGCAGCTACCAACGACATCCAAGCCCTACTCAACCAAGGAGAGACTGCGGCTCAGATCCTCCTAGAGTCACTTTCAGATGGATCGCCTCTCCTCACTGGGAGAATGCAAAAAGTCTGCCTTCCCCCCTTCACCTCCAAACTCAAGGAAATTATATGTGTGGTACTCAAAAGTTCCTCGCTCAGCCCCACCCTCTTCAACACTTATGACACCTCTGGGCAGCATCACCAAAACCTACGGACTCAACATCATATCCTATGCCGATGATACACAACTCATCCTCTTCCTCTCCGAATAGACCACTAGCACCAAGACCAACTTCCACAACTGCATGACAGAAGTCCCCAACTGGATGAAGGATAACTGCCTGAAGCTCAACTCGGACAAGACAGTGGTACTGATTTTCTGAAACAAATGCTCCGCGTGGGATACATCCTGGTGTCCCTCAGAACTCGGACCAACTCCTACCCTCACTGACCACACCAGAAACCTAGGCATCATTCTGGACAAGCTAAACATGTTGACTCAGATCAACTCTGTCTCCTCCTCCTGCTGCTTCATCCTCCGCATGCTTCGTGAGATATTCAAATGGCTACCCCAAAGCTCAAATCGGGCCATCACTCCAGCCCTCAACTCCAACTGACTGGACTGTGGAAACGCTCTCTAAGCTGGGATCACAGCTCACTTCCTCCGACAACTACAGACCATGCAGAACGCAGCAGCCAGACTCATCCTGGATCTCCATTGAGGAACCAACATCACCCCCTACCTCTGGGAACTTCACTGGTTTCCTGTACAGAAAAGATGCCAGTTCAAGCTCCTGACCCATGTATACAAGGCCCTACACAACTGCGGACCCACCTACTTGAACTTCCGCCTGAACTTCCATCAGCCCACCAGACACTTCCGCTCTGTGTCCCTTTCTCTAACCCTCACCCCCCGCATCCGATGTAGCAGATGCGGAGGTTGCTCCTTCTCCTACCTAGCAGCTAAGACATGGAATGAGCTACCCTTTCATCTACGAACCTCTCCATCTCTTTCAGAGTTCTGAAAGTCCCTAAAGACCTGGCTATTCGGCTAATCAACTGGACCGTGCCAGCGCCTGGATACCATCATGAGTAACAAGAAGTGCTCTACAAATCTACTGATTGATTGGAAGTGATTCTTGACCAGCAAGTGTTCAGATCGAACACTGAAAGACTGGATCCGAGCAGACTCTTGTTAGAGTGAACTGACAGAAATGCCCCCACCTTCTCCCCTCTCCAACTTGCCATCATTGGCAGAATCTCTAGCAATAAAAATTAAGTCTTGCAATGGGATTAGGAGCATTCCCTTTGGGGATGAGGAGCAATTTGGAAATGGCATTTTGCTGTCTTTGATTGACCAGTGTAACTCCGTACTTCTGGACGAGCTGGAACAATTTGAGAAGCCCACAAGATTAACAAGCAAAACTCGCCCATTATTAATCCCTCAGAAGCCCATGACTTGCAGAGGACTCACCCTTTCAAGTGGGCAGATTGCTCAATCCTGCACTCGAGCTGCAATCTAACTAACATGCTAATAATGTGAAGCGAAGCCAACAAATACATGAGGATATTAGGAGGCGGTATCCCCTCTATAAATTGAGCAAAATGTTCTCAAAATTAATGTTGCCACTAGAGTCCTCCACCTCTTTCAATCCCTTCTAGTAAGCAATTCCATCACATGTACACTGACCATGCAGGACCAGCTGCTGGACTTTGTTTGGAGTAGGGGAAGTCCACGCATCTCTAGGAGGGTTCTGATGGCACCTAGGGAGAGAGGAGGACTGGCACCCAGTTAAAATGGAGCAGCTCACCCCCATTTTATTTACGAGTAGACAGTGGAAAAAAGTGTTTTTCAATGGAACTCACAGTGTCGATAGCTGACATGGATAGGAGCGACACAATTTCAATATAAGGAGTGCATTGCTATCCCAGTAAAACTATACTAGAGATATGGGACCACATTGCAGTGATGGGGCCGTGTCCTTCACAATCCAGCATTCATTCTGCTTGTGGAGGGCAAGGTCTTCTACCACTGGAAAAGGAGAAATGCAGAACACTAGTACACTTTCTTTAGTCATGAATGGATTAGATCTTTTGAACAATGCAAAACAGTCTACAAGAATCCAGCAATTAATCAGACCCAATATTGTCAACTGTAACACTTGGCCCTACATCCTCTCAACACACAGGCAGTTATTCGATCTCCTGTCCCTATATGAAAAACTGCTCCACAACCATCCGGGTCTAGGAGCCTGATCTCCAACATGTACTGGACACTTCAGTTTAGCAAAACAGTTGAGAGATAGGCCCTCCTGCAAAAATGGGAGAGGGATTTGAGTGGATCGATCTCACATGAAACGTTGGCGGGTCTGTGGAACAGTATTCCAAAGACCTTCCGATGAATCTCACAAAGGGAATCTGCTTACAAAATAATGTATTGGTGGTACTTGACACCAGTACGTCTTCGCTGCATCTTTCCTTTCACTCCAGATCAGTGCTTCCCAAACTTTTTAGAACCACGACCCAATTTTCAGAATAACAAACATTCACAACCTACCTACTTTTAATGAACAGGAGGCAGGCGAATTTTTTATGTAACTATAGCATTGTATGGTACCCACTGTCATTTACAGACAGCATATTTTCCATTTAAATTACCTCTAAATGTACACAGATATACAGTTTTACTGATCAAACTATATTGCACACAAATGACAATGTGTGGAAATCGTGTTTCAGTGAATATTTATCATTTATGCATCACCAAGTAAAGTGTTTTGATTTGTTTTGATCCTATTAAGATCTTTGTATCCATCACACTTCAGAATTACAAAAAGATGTGCTTCATTTTTGCTTTCCTAACTTCTGAATGTGTACAGTTCATGGTATTTACATTTTGTTGTGCGTTACAAACAAATGGCATTCTGCAGCTTTTCCTTTCACACTCCCTGTACCCCAACAAGATAGTAAAATATTCCACTTTACTTTTATTTTCTGACTGCAAAGTTAGGAGTTTGTAAACATCAATCCCCATGTTAAAAAAATAAGTAGCAATATGTCAGAAGACATAGCCTGACATTTGACCTCTGTCTCTGAAGCACAGCAAATGTGAAAAGATAAGTACAGCATTCAAGGGCATCTTTATTTATTGCTTAGACGTCCTTGACCTACCAAAAATCAGCTCATGGCCCACTAGTGGGTCATGACCCATTCGTGGGTCGCGACCCACAGTTTGGGAAAACCTACCCCAGATTATTGCTGGGAGTGCTGCAAGGACAGGGAGACCGTCATCCACATATGGTGGTGCTGCTCAGTCATACAGATTTTCTAAAAAGAAGTCTTTTCTTGCCCATCATTGCAGACCTAGGAATTACCATCTAGGGCTCGAGACATGACCAGCTGGAGGGAATGACTTTACATGATGGACCTTGATCCTACATATGTTGGGATAGCAAAACCACTCACAGCCCTATTCTGGAAAAGGAGTGAGACACTGCCCATCACTCTTTGGTTCAATAAACAACGGTTCTTCCTAGCAATGGACCTGCTAATGCCCAGTTTATCCAACACACAGCCAAAATACGCAAAAAGATGGCCGGCGAATGATAGATTTTTTTTTTCAAGACTGGAACACCTCTGCTTCATGTCCCACATCTAAGGGTCCAACAATTCCTTGGATAAGTACCCTCTGTGCAGCGGCCTCCATTACTTATGCTCCTCCAACCAGCATGCCTGAACACATTTGTGGTTGGCCATCAAGCATCAGTAGCTTCCAGAAATTGACACTGCGGTTATACACCCTCTACGCTCCATTCACCAGTGCTTTCAACATCTCTGCCATGATAACGATGCATAGATCTGCTCCCATGCCTAAGACTTCTACTTCTCCCTGTAGGAGGTTTTGGAAGGCAGTTTGTAAGTGGGTTATTCGTAAACTATTGTTTAAGTGAAGCATGTGGCAATGTAACCACTCTTTTGTTAAACAAAGTAAAGCAAATTTAATGTAAAATGATCACTGCATAAAAAGAACAGACCTACACAAGTAAATCATGTAAGGTTGTGAGCAAAAGAGTTTAGTTTCAGACTACTTATGCCACATTTTATTGCTCCTTGGTCCACATTGCGGTCACGATGGACCAACCTAAGGCTATCCAAAAGAAAAATGTAAATAATCCAAAAGAAAAATTTAAATAAGCTAGATATTCCAACACAAACCTGAGAAAAGAAGACTTGGGAGGAATGATTGAAAAATGCTAAATGCATAAATGAGAGAGTTCAATCAGAAACGCATCTTGCCTCTACACAGCAGGAACCTGGAGAGGTGTGACGGACATAGAAAGATGACAGAAACATAAGGACAGAGTAACATCAAAGGTGGCCTGTACTCTGAGGTATATGGTCTTTGC
The DNA here is from genome assembly GCA_963921515.1 of Calotriton arnoldi. Taxonomy (NCBI): domain Eukaryota; kingdom Metazoa; phylum Chordata; class Amphibia; order Caudata; family Salamandridae; genus Calotriton; species Calotriton arnoldi. Next base: position 1,783,150 of record CAWUFW010002681.1, on the reverse strand, counting down.
GTTAGGAGCTCTAATGACAGATGGATGAGGCGGGTAAGAAGCTCTTTATCAGCAAAAACAAAACCTGCCTGACTTCATTCATATCAATGAACCAAAGACATTTTTGCAAACCGAATCTACACTGACAGGAAGGGAGTCTTTGAGAGATACCAACTGCCTAAAAGTGTCCCGAAATTAGGACCTTTTGGAAGCACAGTTGTGTCACTAGCAAAGGCCCACACGAGTAGCTGTAAATGAATGCACGCAATGTGCAGCCAGAGGGAGGGACTAAAATGTTCTTATAGAGTTAGGAGGCGGAATAACACAACATTTTGTACCGTGCTGTTACATGTCCTTGTTACTAAGAAAGGCAGTCTTAGATGCAAACACCTTGTACCGCTGCATTATGAAAGTAGAGTTGTGGAGGTGGTAATATGTGTCAAGAATATTTAGAGGAGAGGTGACTTTTTTTAAAAGATCCATGACAGAGGGTGTTTTAAAAATATAGGGACACCTGCAACGTTTGTTGTGCAACAAGCTATTGACATACTTTTATTACTGAATTACAATTATCTTTATACACTTGGTGCAAGTGACTGAGAAAGAGTAGTTGTAATTCATATATCAACAATGATCAGGCATTGTGGTTATAGTACATGATCATTAATAAGTGGTAGCTTCTGGCAATGGAAGCAAATTTCAACTATTAGACAGCAGTAGGAGAAAGGTGGAGGGGAGACTCTGCCTTAACTTTCACAAAAGAATATGAGGAGTGAAAGACAAACGTGCGTTTTCTGAAGAGATGAACAATAAATGTTCAAAATAAAAAAAAAAACTAGAGCTCCATAAAAAACAACTTACAACTTCCCAATGTGGTAACACACCACCCCCACAGCTTCACCACATTGTAAGACACTGGTCAGTCTAAACCACTGCACACAACATGCCTTAAATTAACACTTTCATTGTTCAGTTTAAGTGATTCGGACAGGAATTTCTGCTGTGATATGCCAACGTTTCACACAAGGGAACATATCATTAAGATGGTCTTTAAAGATAATGGCGACTCAGACTTGGTTCAACAAACATAAATTAGGCACGTCTGTGTGAGCAATGATGCAAGTGTGCAACTTGTTTATTAAGCCCTTTAATGATTTGGTAGGAAATGCAGTGTGTTATCTGCGTGAAATTATCCTCGTGACATGCTTTATTCTTTGCAGATATGTAATTAGAAATCACTCATAGCAGCACCTTTCGCCATTTAACAAACAATGGAGTGTGATAATATTAATCAATTGCAGATGGCATACATCTGACACAGTCAAGGGCACTCGAGTCTTGAGTTGGATAATTGCTGCAGTTAATTGATTTATCAGTGAAGCATTATAACTACATGATAGGTTTCTCTTCTGCTTCTACCATGGATTACAGACTTAAGGTGACTCTACAACCAGGAGGTGCCAAATAATCAGCAGTCTCCCTTGTTGGGGTTACAGGTCACCTTCCAGCTCACTTGACATATTCACAGTTCGCAAACTGAGAGAAACCAATCACTAATCATATTTCCTTACCCTTCTTGAAGCCTAGTCGTGTGAAGCAATTAATAAACAGAGTACAAAAAATGGTTACCTATAAAAATGGCAAAGGACACTTTACTGAAGATAAAAGAATAGGTCCGATTCACAAAGCAGTTTGCGCGTTAGTCTAATTTAAGTATGCTAACAGCCTTGTGTTCAAATTTACTAATTACGCAGCCAAATTGAGCAGGCTAGCAAGACTCCTCACGCCTGGCCACTCCTTCCAATCCTAACAAAATCCGTGAGAGGCCACCTTATTTACCCACCCATAGCACCATAACACCAAGCCCAATTATTGTCTCCACTTAGACACCTAGCAATTAATCTCACACAACAATTAATATCAATAATCAGAAAAAGTCTGAAATCCAAAGGTACTTTACTTTGGGTCTCAAAATGTTGTAATAACCAGGTTTTACTTTCATCAAACTCAATGGAACTTGATTAAAAAAAAGCAACAGGTCTAAAAATAAAAACTTCTCCATTTTTTGTTCTCAAAACAAACACTTACAAAAAGTAATACTCGCAAAGCCTGCGTCTGTCTAATTTGGAGAAACTTCTGAAAATAAAGACATTTGAAAACTCCATATATCTGGCGAAATTCTTTTCTGCATGAATGGACTTTTCGTCTTGACCATCTGATAAGTGAGTGGCAGCTCCTGCCTCATGAATGTTTGCGGAAATTACAAAACATTCGTTACTCCCCCGCCCCCCCCCCGTACAGTTAACTCTTTAATACTCACAAAGGGTTTGTTCCCAAAATATACTGAAGCAAGGGCAGTATTCGAGGGGTTATGGTATAGGATAGAGGAACTATGGGTAAACGGCTAAGGTTCTGAGGTATAGGGGGTTAAGGAGTCGGGTGTTAAGGGTCAGGAATTAGGGTTTAGGGTTAAGGAGTTAATTGTTACAGGGGTTTGGTGTATAGGAGATAAGGGTTCTGTTTAAGCATTTGGGGTTTAGCTTTAGGGGTTTGGGGTGTAGGAGCTAGGACATAAGGGTTACAGGCAGCCGCGGTCCGTGCAGGTAACAGCGGTGGGCCGCGTGGGGGGAATTTTGAGGGACAATGTCGAGGGAAAATTAAATAAATAATTAATTTTCCCTCTGCATCGTCCCTCCCCACCGCTGTTACCTGCACGGACCGCGGGTGGTTACAGGGTTGATTTGAACGGTTAAAGTCTTGGAGTTTAGGGCTCAAGGGTAAAGGAGTAAGGGTATAAGGTACAGGGTGAGAAATATAGAGCTATGAGTTTGGTATCACATTAAGGGTACAGGGGTTAAGGTTATAGGGGTCAAGTGTACAGGGTAACATATTTAGAGCTGAGGACCTGGGCTACAGGGTTAAAGGGTGTAGAGTAGAGGGTTAACAGTTTGAGGTATATGGCTTATGGGACTAGGCATTGATGGGACAAGGTTCACCCCTAGCATTACATGTGCTTTGTGTTACTTTTTAATTTGAGTGCTGTTAAGTATTACAGTTATTTTGACCAATCTGTATGAAGAAAAATATGACAATTTCGATAGAACACACTTCAATTTCGAAGGAAAGTAAACGGAACAAAAAGAAACAAAATGATGCTTTTGCTTATTAAAAAATGAATTAATAAGGTACAAGCATTGATAAATCAAATAAAGATTGAAAGGCAAAGGCAGACTGATGGCACTGAATGCAGTGGCAGAGATAATATCTGCATGTCTGCAATAGGTGTGTTAACCCGCCCAGCTGTTTTATGCCCAAGATGTAGATTTTACAATAAGGTGCTACTTTACAGGCCCATCAGCATTAAGAGCACAATCCGGCACCCTCTTCTCGTGCCTCTCCATCTGCCTTCATGTGGCTACTTCCATTCCTTTTGCATCTAAAGAGTTCACTGGGTGCTCGAGGCATCCGAAACTGACAAGGGATGTCAGCAGTTTGGCAATCCCTGAGCTTCAATCTAAACCGAGAAGTCAACTTAAGTTACTGTTGTTCCTGAGCAGACATATCGGATGTGTCAGACCGGTCAAGAGGGGGACAGCCACGGGGGAAATCTAAAAGTGAAGCAATCCTGATGTCAACGGTAGCCAGTACCAGCTAGGCTCTCAAGCGTCCCGGAACAGAGGGGCTGCTCTTATGGCACTGAAACAAACTCCTGTCTCTCAAGGATCTGATGTGGGAGTGACGAGGGTGGTGTCACCTTCTCACCGGTAAAGTGCTGCTATGACATGGGAGCTACATCCCAATAGGTGTTCTCGTGGTGGTGAACTAGAAAGGAAGACTGTGCAAAGGCTGGACACCCCTGTCCTTTTGGGGAAGTGAAATTGTCCCAAGCTTGTGAGAGGCACGCTTCTTTCATTTTCCTTGGTGACCACACTTCTCGCTCACTGACATACATGCCCTAGCAACTTCCTCCTGTACGAAGAGCGATTAGAGCTAGGCTTGATTTCAGAGAAGAGTCAGAGAACAGACAGGCTTGATCAGCTTGGGACAGCAGTAGAGGGCGGTGCCCTCAAGAGGAACCAGACTATGTTCCAGATGCTGGCTTCTCAGAGTAAAGTCCACCACCTTGCGTCCAGTAAGGAAGGCGTGCTCAAGATATCAGTGCTGTCTGTAAACAGCACCAAAACCATAAAGACAGACTGACTGAATCCCAGAGTGAAACGGCAGCTCAGCACCTGCACACCTAGAAAGGAAGGGAGCAGAACTCAAGCTGATAGAGGGACAGAGTTCAAGCATCAAGTGAGAGTATGATCTCTAAAAAGCCATCAGCTTCCAGACATGCGGTACTCCTTCCCTGGTTTCGGAGAAACAGATTCAGCTGAAACTGGTTGTCAGATAAAAGCTCGAAAAAGGTCATGTAAATAGCCACGTTTATGCCCTTTAGACATAGTTTCAGCACTTGTATTATTGCAACATGGGAAAGTGAAGACACAGCATGGGATGCTCTGGTGCGTCACTAAAACCAGGGGCACGCAGACCGGCACCAGTTCATGAGCCCCTGAACCTATCTCTCCAACCCCATGATACACCTCCTTAATGACAAAACTCACATTCTACTTTAGGACATGGTGACCATTACTCTGCATGCATGCAAGACTATTCCTGATGGACCCTGAACCAGTGAGAGGAAATGAAGAGCACATGAAGGAAGCTGCTGCAAATGACTGGTGGCACAACAAGCATGCCTTAAAACTAGAACACTGTGGTATGAGACAGCCAAGCATAAGCAATATGACCACAGAGTGAAAAACAGCAAGTAGTCCAAGAGAAACAATGGGGCTTGGTCCCCACAGAGGAAGTCGCAGAGCGTAGGATTAAGGAGCAGGAGCGAATCAATGATGGGGGGTGAAAACAGGCAATGATGCATATCCATGTAAGGGCAGCGGGTGTGCCCATTAATGACACAATGCCATTTGCATTGTATCGGGACACAAGTGTGTATCAAACAGCTATAGGTGCAGATGTTATTCCTGCACCTAGACTAGTGGGTCTTACCCTTTTGACATCTGTGGAGCCCCAATTGATCACTATTGTAAGCTGGGGGGTCCTGGCCTAAGACCTTTCTATGACTTGAACCCAAAAACAATGCACAAAAATATAGAAACAAGTACACATTGAACAAATACACAAAATATATTTTATTCATAAACAAACAAATTACAAAAATATAAATTTAAATAGGAAGGTTAGAGTTTTTCAAAATGTGGTTCTATTTCTAAAAGATGCAGTGATATTCTAGACAGTAGCATATTACGGTCTTCTTCGCTCCTAATGCGTGCTCTCTTTTTACAGATCATCTTAAAATTTTCAATTTTCCTTTTTATGTATATATTTTATTAATCATAGCAAATCCACAGTCACTTCACTGAAGAGGTGGCACTTCAAGAATAGCGGTACTTAATAACGAATTTATTGGCAGCAAGGTAAAAAGCGCAAAGTGTTTTGGCTTACATCTTCACTGCAGCCTGATTTGCCAACATAACAGGTACTATTTTTATGCATCAAAAAGTGATAAGAAAAGCGAAGGACTAAAGTTCAGATCTACCAGACAGAAACAACATTTTTATAGTACAGCATTTCATAGTCCAGTGGCCAAATGTCCGGTTCATGGGTACCCAAAAACATACAGATAAATAAACATGATTCGCAAAAGACTTCACCTTATTAAATATTCTGAATTATATATGTTTTAATTAACTTATCAAATTACATATAGGGAAATACAAATTATATTCAATATATCATGCCCAAAGTGTGCTAATGTAATATTTACTACATGTCCGTACTCAAATTCAATATGTTCAAATAATAACATTACTGTACATCTTAACAGGCGTACTTTATTAATCTACTATCATTTAATTTTCTAAACAACTGCGGACTTCCTGGTTCACGGTCCACGGACAACAGGTTAAGAAACCTTGATCCAGGGAATTGTTTAGATACAGATCAGGAACAGCAAAGAGACTGGATATCAGAGTAATTAAGGTTACCACGAATATTTTGTGTAACATGAACAATGTTAGTAACCCCTGAAAAGGTCGAGGACTTGAAAAGCTAACAGTTTTGCCAATTCTGTCAATAATTGGTAGATGTACTTGAAAATGTACAGCAGAATGGATGACCATAAACGTGTTTTTTTTTTAATTAAAAATTGTTTGCCGTCTCAACATGGCTCAACTAACTGCTGCCAACGTTTTCAGTCATAAATAACATACCGAACAGTATTGCTGCATTCTGTGAATTAGAAAAAAGCAGTGCTGCCAATAAAACGGATGCAAAAAGAACAATTGATGGACAGAATGCATAACAATGTCATACATTCACCCCAGTACAGAGATCTGGGCCTAAATCCATCAGTTCTTTTGCTCCCCATGCTATTCCAGTTTGAACCCAGCCATATGTAAATCAGCCTTGACCCTGCGCCCAATGGGAAGAGTCCAGCCCGAACTGCCAGGCCAGGTCCTCCCTGGACTGTAAACAAGCATCCTAGGACAGGTTTCGGGGTTTCACCCCTCATCAGCCAGGATAGCTTGATTCCAGTGGCATGGAGAGCACGGGACCCACGTTTGGGCATGCCCGTCCCACTCGGGGAAATAAATGCACAAAGAACAATTGATGGACAGAATGCAGAACAATGTCATACATTCACCCCATTACAGAGACGTGGGCCTAAATCCATCTTTTTTTTGCTCCCCATGCCATTCCAGTTTTAACTCAGCCATATGCAAATCAGTCTTGACCCTGCACCCAATGGGAACAGTACAGCCCGAACTGCCAGGCCAGGTCCTCCCTGGACTGGAAACAAGCATCCTAGGACCGGTTTCGGGGTTTCACCCCTCATCAGCCAGGATAGCTTGACTCCTGTGGCATGGAGAGCATGGGACCCACGTCGGGGCATACCCGTCCCACTCAGGGTGACAAATTCAAAAAGAACAATTGAAGCAAAAGAGAGCACTTTTGCCTTTTCCACGGCGCTAAAGTTCCTTCACAGATCTAACAAGCATTTGCAATGCAATAGGTCTCGCAATTACGCGAGTTTAAGCTACTGGCATTGTAAATGACAATGCCTTTTATTTATGTTTTGAAAACCAAAACATAAATAAAAGGCATTGCCATTTACAGTGCCAATAGCTCAAACTCGCGTAAATGCGAGACCTATTGCAATGCAAATGCTTGTTTATTTATGCGTTTTCATATAGTGGACGAGCTGTCGCCATTGCGCAAAGGCAGCCACTTGTTTGTATTTGCATCGTGCTTTCACTTTAAGTGAAAGCGCGATGCAAAAATAAACATGCGCCGCCATTTCCAAAGCTCCTAATGGGAAAAAAAGTGCTTACACGACTAAACAAAGGAGACAGTATAACGCCGCCAGTACCCGATCCAGTCCGGATGGGCCGGCGAAAAAGGCGACAGGATGGTAACAAAGAAGAATGATTTCCAATTACGAGCCAGCGTTTAGCATAAACGATAACGCCAGGATCTTTTACCGAATTATTTTTCCCCCCCTGTGCTAAGCCTTTTTTGGGCTATTTGGGGTAGTTCTCGCTTAGGCCCCTGTAACTTTTTGACCACATAAGGTATCCACGCCAAATTTGCGTCCTGTTTTTTCCAACATCATGGGGATTCTAAAGGTACCCAGGGTTTGTGGATTCCCCTGGAGAAGACCAAGAAATTAGCCAAAATATAGGTACATTTTTTTTTTTTTTGAAAAATGGGAAAAAAGGACTACGGATGAAAGCGTCTGGTTTTTTCCATGCAAATGGTATCAAAAAAGGGGTTGTGGTGCTCAATTCACCATCTTCCCAGCTTTCAGGGACAAGCAGACTTTTGTCAGAAAACCAAAATTGTTTACACAGTTTTGGCATTTTTCTGGGACATAGCCTATTTTTGCTATTTTTTGTCCTTTCAACTTCTTTCCAGTTAATGGTAGAAATGGGTATGAAAGCAATAATGGATCCTGGAAAGGTATACATTTTAGAAAAGTAGACAAAATTCTAAATTCAGCAAGGGGTCATTTGTGTAGATCCTTTAAGGTTTCTTTATAGAAACTAACCTTTGAATATAGGAAAAATTGAACATTAGTTGAAAAAAACAGCCATTTGTGTCAACGTTTTCACCTGTAACTTCTTCTAATTGTGACAGCTGTTTGAAAGCAATATACTGTGAAATCCGCTGGACCTTTCTGGTTGTGGGGATATATAGGACTTGTAGGTTCACCAAGAACCCGACGAACCCAGAGCCAATAACTGAGCAGCGTCTTGCAATGCTTTTTTATTATGTACCGGGTATATAGCAATTATTCTGGGAAAATGTATACATGGAAAAATTGGTATGAAAGACACCTATGTATTTCTGAAATGGGAACAAAATATAGAGTTTAGAAACAGTAGATATTTGCACATTTCCGAAATTGGGAGTACCCATACTAGCATGAGAATTATAGGTCATTTTTCAAAATGACTTCTTTTACACATTGTTTTTCATTTGGAAGGCAGAAATGCATCGAAAGTCAATAGGTAATAACAGTTGCTCTACAATTCTGTGTTACCCTAAGTCTTCCGATAACAATGGTACCTCACTTGTGTGGGTAGGCCTAGTGGCCACTACAGGAAACGGCTCAAAACGCAACGTGGACACACCACATTTTCATAATGAAAAATGACCCTTTTTTTGCAAAGTGCCTAGCTGTAGTTTTTCAACCCTAGCTCTGCCGGCACCTAGGGAAACCTAGCAAACCTATACATTTTTGAAAACTAGACACCCAGGGGAATCCAGGATGGGGTGACTTGACTGGCTCTCACCAGGTTCTGTTACCCAGAATCCCTTGCAAACCTAAAAAATTGTTAAAAAAAACCACATTTTCCTCACATTTCTGTGGTGGAAAGTTCTGGAATCTGCGTGGATCCACAAAATTCCACCAACCCTGCGTTCCCCAAAGTCTTCCGAGAAAAATGGTATCTCTTGTGTGGGTAGGCCTAGTGCCCGCGACAGGTAACAGCTAGGGGTGGGCGGAATTTGCGTAATCGCGCTACGCAAAGCTCCGCGAAACGGTAAAAAATCTCCGCGAGCACGCAAAAGTTCCGCGAACACGCGGAATTGCTTGTTCCGCCCGTTCGCGATGCATTTTTCCTGTTCGCGAACGCTTTTTGCGTGCTCGGGGAGAAATATCTCGCGAACACGCATTTTGAAAGCGCGAACAAGCAAAAAACTCCGCGAAGCCGCGGTTCGCGGAATTTTTGGCAATTTCGCATTCTCCGCGGAACGCGAAATTACCCAAATTCCGCAAATTCCGCGAGCGGAACGGAATTTACCGCCCAGGCCTAGTAACAGCCCAAAATGCAACGTGGACTCACCACATTTTCACAGTGAAAAATGACCCTTTTTTTGCAAAGTGCCTAGCTGTAGTTTTTGAACCCTAGCTCTGCCGGCACCTAGGAAACCTAACAAACCCATACATTTTTGAAAACTAGACACCCAGGGGAATCCAGGATGGGGTGACTTGTCTGGCTCTCACCAGGTTCTGTTACCCAGAATCCCTTGCAAACCTAAAAAATTGTCCAAAAAAACAAATTTTCCTCACATTTCTGTGGTGGAAAGTTCTGGAATCTGAGTGGATCCACAAAATTCCACCCACCCCGCGTTCCCCAAAGTCTTCCGAGAAAAATGGTACCTCACTTGTGTGGGTAGGCCTAGTGCCCACGACAGGAAACGGCGCAAAACGCAAAGTGGACACACCACATTTTCACAGTGAAAAATGACCCTTTTTTGCAAAGTGCCTAGCTGTAGTTTTTGAACCCTAGCTCTGCCGGCACCTAGGGAAACCTAGCAAACCTATACATTTTTGAAAACTAAACACCCAGGGGAATCCAGGATGGGGTGACTTGACTGGCTCGCACCAGGTTCTGTTACCCAGAATCCCTTGCAAACCTAAATAATTATTTTAAAAAAAACACATTTTCCTCACATTTCTGTGGTGGAAAGTTCTGGAATCTGCGTGGATCCACAAAATTCCACCCACCCCGCGTTCCCCAAAGTGTTTCGAGAAAAATGGTACCTTACTTGCGTGGGTGGGTCAAGTACCCGCGACAGGCAAGGGCCCAAAACCTATTGAGGCGACATCAAAATTACCTATCACAAACCAACCTGGTTTTGCAAGGGGGGGTCCCATGAGTTTTTGGCCCGGGGCTTGGCGGCCATCTAGGAAAACCTACCAAACCCACACATTTCTGGAAACTAGACACCCGGGGGAGTCCAGCGAGGTATGGCTTGCGTGGGTCCCCCAACATTCTCCTACCCAGAATCCCCTGCAAACCTCAAAATCATTTTACTCGGGAGACTGAGGGGAACGCTGTGGGGTAGGACATTTGTGCCGGTACGGTGATTCCACCCAAAAATATGTCGAAAATTTGGTTTTTTCAGCTAAATTTGAGGTTTGCAGGGCATTCTGGGTAGGAAAACATTGGGGGATCCACGCAAGCCATACCTCGCTGGACTCCCCCGGGTGTCTAGTTTTCAGAAATGTGTGGGTTTGGTAGTTTTCCAAGATGGCCGCGGAGCACGGGGCCAAAAACCCAGGTGACCCCTCTTGCAAAACCAGGTTGTTTTTGTGATAGTTCATTTTGATGTCTCCTCAATACGTTTTGGGCCCTTGCCTGTCACGGGTACTTGACCCACCCACGCGAGTGCGGTATCAATTTTATCGGGAGACCTGGGGGAACGCTGGGTGGTAGGACATTTTTGGATCCACGTAGATTCCAGAACTTTCCCACACAGAAATTTGAGAAAAAAGTAATTTATTCAGGTAAACTTGAGGTTTGCAGGGCATTCTGGGTAGGAAAACGTTGAGGGACCCATGCAAGCCATACCTCGCTGGACTCCCCGGGTGTCTAGTTTTCAGAAATGTGTGGTTTTGTGATAGGTCATTTTGATGTCTCCTTAATACGTTTTGGGCCCTTGCCTGTCGCGGGTACTTGACCCACCCACACGAGTGAGGTACCATTTTCATCGGGAATGCTGGGTGGTAGGAAATTTGTGGATCCACGTAGATTCCAGAACTTACCCACACAGAAATTTGAGAAAAAAGTGATTTTTTTCATCAAAATTTGAGGTTTGCAGGGGATTCTGGGTAACAGAACCTGGTGAGAGCCAGTCAAGTCACCCCATCCTGGATTCCCCTGGGTGTCTAGTTTTCAAAAATGTATACGTTTGCTAGGTTTCCCTAGGTGCCGGCAGAGCTAGGGTTCAAAATCTACAGCTAGGCACTTTGCAAAATAGTGTCAGTTTTCACTGTAAAATGTGGTGTGTCCACGTTGTGTTTTGGGCCGTTTCCTGTCGCGGGCACTAGGCCTACCCACACAAGTGAGGTACCATTTTTCTCAGAAGACTTTGGGGAATGCGGGGTGGGTGGAATTTTGTGGATCCACGCAGATTCCAGAACTTGCCACCACAGAAATGTGAGGAAAATGTGGGTTTTTTTTACACATTTTGAGGTTTGCAAGGGATTCTGGGTAACAGAACCTGGTGAGAGCCAGTCAAGTCACCCAATCCTGGATTCCCCTGGGTGTCTAGTTTTCAAAAATGTATAGGTTTGCTAGGTTTCCCTAGGTGCCGGCAGAGCTAGGGTTCAAAATCTACAGCTAGGCACTTTGCAAAAAAAGGGTCAGTTTTCACTGTGAAAATGTGGTGTGTCCACGTTGCGTTTTGGGCCGTTTCCTGTCGCGGGCACTAGGCCTACCCACACAAGTGAGGTACCATTTTTCTCAGAAGACTTTGGGGAATGCGGGGTGGGTGGAATTTTGTGGATCCACGCAGATCCCAGAACTTTCTATCACAGAAATGTGAGGAAAATGTGTTTTTTTTAACTAAGTTTGAGGTTTGCAAGAGATTTTGGGTAACAGAACCTGGTGAGAGGCACACAAGTCACCCAATCCTGGATTCCCCTTGGTGTCTAGTTTAAAAAAATGTACAGGCTTGCTAGGTTTCCCTATGTGCCGGCTGCGCTAGGGCCCAAAATCCACAGGTAGGCACATTGCTAAAAACAAGTCTGTGCCTAGTGGGCTTTCTGCCACCCTGGGGGGAAATCGGAGGGGGGGGGTTGCCCCGATATGCCCCCAAGGGGGGCAGAAAGTCTGTGGCTATGTTTTTGGGGGGTGGAGGAATTGGTATGCCCATTCTGGGCAGCCCCCACCCCACGCATAAAAAAAGCCAGCGTAATGGCTGGCGCCTAGTGGGCTTTCTGCCCCTCCAGGGGCAGATCAGGGGCCACTGCCCCCATCCGCCCCTCGGGGGGCAGAAAGACTGTGGAATTTTTGGGGGGAGGTGTGGGCATTGGCATGCCCATTCTGGGCTGACCTCAACCCTGAATAAAAATTAAAAAAATCCTGAGGCCTAGAGGGCTTTCTACCCCCTCTACCCCCTGCATATGGCCATGTCTGAACTGGGGTGGTGGAGTGAGCTAAAGAATGATGATGGATTAAACCCAGATCAGTTGACTGGGGGTGAGTGTTTGATTTGCTCTAACGCTTCGTCCATCATCCCCTTTGGTATCGCTTTGTTCGCCCTAAGTTGGCAGGGTATGCCCAGACGTGGGTCCCTTGCTCACTTTGCCACTGGATTCAAGATAGCCTGGCTGATGAGGGTTATGAACCCGAAACCGGTCCCAGGATGCTTGTTTCCGGTCCAGGGAAGACATGGCTTGGCAGTTCGGGCTGGACTGTTCCCATGAGGCACAGGGTCAGACTGATTTGCATATGGCCATGTCTGAACTGGGGTGGTGGAGTGAGCTAAAGAATGATGATGGATTAAACCCAGATCAGTTGACTGGGGGTGAGTGTTTGATTTGCTCTAACGCTCCGTCCATCATCCCCTTTGGTATCGCTCCCCCCCGGGGGGCATATAAGGGGCTATTGCCCCAATATGCCTCCGGGGAGGGGCAGAAAGACTGTGGTAATTGTTTTTGGGGTGGGGGCATTATCATGCCCATTCTGGGCAGCCCCCACCCCACATAATAAAAAAAAAAAAAATTCCCTGGTACCTAGTGGGCTTTCTGCCCCCCCGTCGGGGGCAGATCAGGGGCTATTGCCCCCATCTGCCCCTGGGGGGAGCAGAATGACTGTTGCATTTTTTTGGGGGGGGTGGGGGCATTGCCGTGCCCTTTTTGGGCACCCCCCACCTCAACGTCAATAAAAAAAAAAATCCCTGGTTCCTAGTGGGCTTTCTGCCCCACAGGGGGGCAGAAAGACTGACATTTCTCTGGGGAGGGGGCATTGCCATGCCCTTTTTGGGCAGACCCCACCCCAACAAAAAAAAGAAATCCCTGGTTCCTAGTGGGCTTTCTGCACCCCTGGGGGGCAGAAAGACTTACATTTCTCTGGGGAGGGGTGGGGGCATTGCCATGCCCTTTTTGGGCAGCCCCCACCCCAATGTCAATAAAAAAAAAATAATCACTGGTTTCTAGTGGGCTTTCCGCCCCCCCCCCCCGGGGGGGGGCAGAAAGACTGACATTTCTCTGGGGAGGGGGCATTGCCATGCCCTTTTTGGGCAGACCCCACCCCAACAAAAAAAAGAAATCCCTGGTTCCTAGTGGGCTTTTTGCACCCCTGGGGGGCAGAAAGACTTACATTTCTCTGGGGAGGGGTGGGGGCATTGCCATGCCCTTTTTGGGCAGCCCCCACCCCAATGTCAAAAAAAAAAAAAATCCCTGGTTTCTAGTGGGCTTTCCGCGCCCCCCCCCCCCAGGGGGAGCAGAAAGACTTACATTTCTCTGGGGGGGGGGCCATGCCCTTTTTGGGCAGCCCCCACCCCAACGTCAATAAAAAAAAATAATCCCTGATTTCTATTGGGCTTTCCGCCCCCCCCGGGGGGACAGATTGGGGGCTACTGCCCCATCTGCCCCCCAGGGGGGGGAAGAAAGTCTGTTGCGGGCCAAACAAATATGGGGGGAGCAAAGGCCCTTGCCCAAGGGGCCGCTCCCCCCTCCCTGGCGCTACTGGGGTGGATCCCTGCTTGGGGATCGCCCTCCTGGGGTGATCCCCATGCAGGGATCCACTAGGGAAGGCTAACATTGGAAAGGGGAGATTCTCCCCTTTCCAACGATACCTCTCCCATCTTTTTCGGTGCTCGTGGGGCTGAGATAGCCCCACAAGCACCGAAACTGAGAAACTGAAACTAAGTTTCAGTTTCAGTTTCGATTTCGTTGCAATGACGATAGCGCGCCATGCGCGCGATCGTCATTGTAATGAAATTCCAAACTATGCCTGGGGAGGTTGGGGAAGCTCTTCCCCACCTCCCCAGGCAAAAAAAAAAAGAAGGGAAATCCCTCTGCTGTCTGCAGCAGAGGGATTTCCTGAGCATGTGCACACTAGAACTTGTGCTCATGACGGAACCATTCCGTCATGAGCACAGAAGGGGTTAAATGGTCTCACTTGCCACCTTCGGGGGACGTAGACTTTCCACTGGCCCATTAAACACCAGAGCCATCATTCCATTGCATCTAAAACATACCGGCTCCGGATTTTATCTTTTTTTCTGTTTGGTTTCTGCATGCCGCAGTCTCACGCGGAAGTCCAGCGCCGCCGCCATGGTTAACCCCAACCGCCAGCGTTTCCTGTGTCTGCTTCCAAATAACCCACTTGGGGTTTTAAGCGAAAACACAGCAGATGTTGTCAAAATAAATTCAAAGAAAAATATGCTGTAGAGCAAAAACAGTCGCCTTGTTGATCGAGAAGCTGTTGATTGGTCAAAAGAGGCCTCCAGATTTCAGATGCGTTGCTGTTCACATTTTATAATGTCAGATTGATGTGAGGCAATAACACAACATGGCGGCGCTTCTTGGTCGCCCCAGTGTCAGCATTGGGGTTTATTCTCCAGTGCTTCTTGAAAGATTGCAGGACGGGCCGTGCCTTTATTTAAATATGTGCGTTTAATGCATGAGTCACGCGTTTGGATCCAAGAAGGGCTGGCTCCACCCTTCATCATTCCAAGGACGGGACTCCCCCTCACGTACTGACAATGGCTAGCGCCGTTCCTTTACATGGCTCCCCAGTTTAATCACACCTTGAGGGCTTGCATTTATTTGAGTGGCGGGGGGAGGGGTTTTGTTTCTGCTTTAATGCAGCAGTGCCACGGTGTGTGTGTTCGAATCACCCAACATGTGTTTTTTTTGTGCAACGTATGTCCCATTTGTGATGTCAGCCCCGGCCCTGCCTCTGGGGAAGGGTTGGGGGGAGGGTTCAAGTTAAGTGTGGGGTTGGATATTGGGGTGACGGTTGTCTTCTCAGAGAATCCACTCAGCGAAATGAAGGAGGGTGGGGTTTGGGACTGACTGCGACTGAGAGAAGCCCCTTGTAATAATTGGCTCACGATTAAAAGAGGGGACAAGGTAATGGGGGGGGAGGGTGCCAGGCAGGGCGGGGGTGGTATGTGGAGAGAAAGACACCGGGTCAGGTAGAAGAAAGAGAAGGACAACAAAGGGAACAAGAAGCAGAGAGAGTGTACGCTTGTCTGTGAGAGAGACAGTGAGAGGGCATCGACCCACAGAGAAACACAGAGGCACCGAGAACAGAAACAGAACAACAGACTGGAGATGGTCAGATAGTGACGTCTCGGGGTGAGATAGGGCCTGCGCCCCCTCTCCATTTGTCCTGACCCTCTTTGCGCACCACCAACACAGCTGAAGAGTAAAACACAGACCCATTTATTTATTTATGCGTTTTCATATAGCGGACTGGAGTATCAACAAACGAAGAACAAGTACAACACGGACGAGCTGTCGCCATTAGGCAGCCGCTTGTTTATATTTGCATCGCGCTTTCACTTTAAGTGAAAGCGCAATGCAAAAATAAACACGTGCTGCCATTTCCAAAGCCCCTAATGGAAAAAAAAGTGCTTACACGACTAAACAAAGGAGACAGTATAACGCCGCCAGTACACGATCCAGTCCGGATGGGCCGGCGAAAAAGGCAACAGGGCGGTAACCAAGAAGAATGATTTCCAATTACGAGCCAGCGTTTAGCATAAACGATGACGCCAGCCAATCAAACAGATGGGCGTGGCTACAAGTCCACTACAGAAATTTTATCGATTACTATAAGCCTCGCAGAGCGAGGAGCGCATGCGCACTCCAGCGCTAGGTCTGCGAGACCTAAAAACGGGAGAAAGTCTGGCAACAGACATTATTCCCATTTACTTCCCCCAGAGAAAACCACTGTAAGTCTGGTCTGCGCAGGCTCACAGTAACCCATCCCTCCCTCCAGCAGTGAGCGGAGGGAGGGGTGGGTGGGGGAAGAGAATATCTAGCTGTCACATGGGTGCACATAAGACGTCATCATTAACTTAACTTTACGAAAGGAAATCCTCCTTGGCATTATTGACATCATTACGAGAAAATATTCCTGATGCGCATCGCACATGCTGCCCGGTCATACAATCTGCCCCAGTACATCCGGCCCCGAGTATTTTTCAGTTTCTAATACCAAACCAGATGTTCTGCTGAGGCTAAAGGTGAGCGGTTATAAAAGTTAATACCTACCACTTCACGCTTTTCCACTTCAAACCACCGAGAGATCCCAGGCAAACTCTGCACCAGTGTCAGTGCAGTTCTCTCCACCCACAGGCTCTAAAAAACACAATATTTTCATATGTTAACCTCAGAGAAAAACAAACGAGCAACGACCAGATGTGTGTCCATTTAAATCCTACCACACACATTATGTACAGTGAATACAATATTTAGCAGGCAAGCGATGTTTGCAGCCCTACCCCAACTCCACAGGACAAACACACAAGTGGAACTGCCCAAATGCAAAGAGAACATTTATAATTGGGGAAGGGGAACTTCTCATTATTTGGATAGCAATATGGTAGAAGAAAGAAGGCACTTAGAGAACACCGTAATAATTAGGGACACGGTCTTACATCACCATGAAACGATTTAGGGGATGAGAACTAATTTTAAACCAAAACCTTCAAAATAGAGAAAAAAGTTCAGACTGTGGGAAATGGGCCATATTCCATGACTTGCAGATGGAATGGAGATGCTTCAACCATAACTGTTCCAGCATTAGTAAGGCTTGTCTAAACAGGTGATATTTGTGAAGATCACATGCAAGTCCTAATCTTCAGGCATTGCCTTTCAGAGTCTGGCATTATCTGCCGCCAAATTTCAGCCGCTCCAAGTGCCACAACTACAATTGTGCTAAATTCAAAGAGCACATTCCTTCCTCCCTACTCCCCGTGCACAGAAAAGATGAAAATTGTCTACTTAGAGAAAAGGTAATGGACACATCACAATTAACCATATTTTTCTCTGATTTAATATCGTTGAACCAAGGTTTTACAATGTTTTTTAACAATCTTTTAACTGGAAAATTCTTATGCCAACGTAAAGCTGCTTAACAAATGCGAAGAGCACCTTGGAAGGAGTAAAACAGGTTTGGATCAGTGGTTCTCACTCTCTAGCAGAGAGACAAAGGAAAACATTGTTGCTGAAATGCACAGCACTGATGAGGGTTCATGAGCTACATCACTATGTAATAAATGTCAATATCATCTCTGGCACCACGGTAGCTTCCTTAAAATAGGACACCAGTAAAGTGTACAGGTAAGAAATATATTGATTAGAAGTTCGAGATGTAGCAATTTTATTTAGGTACTTTGAAATCTAACTGGTTCTCATCGTCTCCATGAATGACAGATTACTGGATTAACTGAATTAAAGGTTTGCTATGTTTTAGAATACGCAATCTACATCAGGGAATTTGCTCTCAATTAATAAGATTCATTAAATAGTGGGCGATTAATTTGAGACATGTACTGTAACTTTTTATAGCTCCTAAGAAAATCAAGGATGCTCATTCAAAACAACCATGAATGGTATATTCTAGGTATTTCTTGAAGCTGCTCTTTATGTCAAAACTGCAGACAGGGCTTTATTGCAGGATCACCTCTGTATAATACCTCGGAGATATCCGAGCATAGCACTATCCATAATTAAGCTATTATATTTTAGATCTGTGTCTTAAACACAAATTGTAAATATAATGTAATCACAGTATTTATCTCTACAGTTAAATAATAAAAAACTAAACTAAAATAAGAAGTTTTCTTCCATTAAGCTTTAAAAGCACCAGGTAATTCCTTCTGTTTAAAACATCAGTAAAACAGGTATAGAAGACTACCTTGAATTCGTTTTCCTTGTCCTTGGTCCCTTTGTGGAAGGGTCTGTCATATCTGAATCTCCAGATGTGATTCACTTTGTAAAAACTTTTGATGTTGTCAGGAATTCCCTCTCGCTGAAGCACTTCTTGGCTGTCGGGTATTGGTGTTACAGCATACATTTGCAAATCTGGGTAAAAAAAGTTAAGGAGCAATGCGGAATCCCAAAAATGTTGACCTATAAACCGGCTGGCTGTAGGCACAGCTACTGAGAGAAAACATCTGAAGTTCGTGCCAGTATCCGAATGCATATCATTCCAGTCTGCATCTTAAGCTTGGTAAATCTGCTACAAGATTATATTTTTATTATGAATGAAGTAGATGAAACTACCATTTAACATTCTAATCACATACATGCTCTGTCATGGCCATATCACTACTCACGTCCTCACAGATGATATGAAGAAATAACCCACTGACTATACCTGCAAAACACCAGCAATGGAGTTTCATCTTAGTCCCCTTTGCCAGTGACTGCCCTAGGCCACACTGGATCATAAGGTCAAGTAGTAAAGCTGTAGTTACAGTGGAAGGGAATCAATGAACTGAGAGTGCTAGAGGTTCTGCAGGCTACCAAATCCCATCAACATTTCTTTCATATTGGAAATTACTTACAAGCCATTTACTAGAGTGCTGGTGGTTATTCAATTCCTCTAAAACAATATACCATCAGGGGCTAGACTGTCTCCAGGACACATCGAGCAGGTGCTTACAAACTCTCAAATGAGCAATTGTGCTGCTGATGTTACTGGAAGAGAACAATCAATGGAATAAAGTGTTACGTAACCATTTTAAATCAGTCCCCTGACTTCAGTAACTGTCAACAATAACAGGAAAGACCCCAAAAATGGTGAAGAGTGCTCACAGGGTGTACTCTACAAGCAGAGTTAAGTACTCCTTTACTGTTGTACCCAACACTCCATAGACCAATAGCTCATTCAAACTGCAGCATTCCCTAATTTGGAAACAGAGAATCAAGTAACAAAAGATTGTTACCCTTAGTGCTGACTAGGGGTGTAAAAAGATTTTTTATTTTCAGAAGGTCTCAATTACCACTTAATGTTCACTCTAATTGAACCCAGCCGAGATGAAAAAAGAATAATGACTTTGTACTAAAATTGTTTTACGCATGTGAGGGTCTTTCACGCATGTAAGGGAAAGAATAAAACTTTACAAATGTTCATGTTTTTTCATAATTTTTTAATGACGTAGAACAAAAAAGTTGTTTGTAACATCAAACTTCCCAAAGCTAGCTTAAAACAACCTTATGGTTAGGGTCGTCTTAGTGTCCTAGATGATCTTCTTGGTAGTCATGTAAGTACTGTCCTGTACAACAAGTTCAGGAGTGGTGCCCCTAGGATGTAGCGCACCTCTAAGATATCTATGCCTAGAAATATCCTTGCTTTGGTGGGACAATCCTAAGCTGCTAAGAACTAAAGATATCGCCTTTTGATATAAATAATGTGTCACATGGTCAGCCATGTTTACTTACTCCTCTTAGTTCCCTGGTAAGCAAGTCAGTGGTTACATGACAACCAATGAACAGAGGCTGAGGTGTATGTCGGTAATAGGAACAGGCCTAGAAGAATAAGTCATCATAAAGTTCACTTGCTTGCTTTAGTTGAAAGAAGTTAACTAAAACCAGCGACCGTGCAGCAAAAATATTCCTTAAATATTCAGATGAAAGAGAACATCACTTTTTGCATCACTTTAGTGAGATGCACACAAAAATGAGTGCATGTAGAAGGCATATGGAGTGGCCCATGATGTTGAAATGCAAACGCAATCAATAAATTACATGACAAGAAAAAGCTACCAAAGTTAAATCACATCTGATACAGTGTTCATGAATGCCACCTGGAAGCAACAAACATGCAGCGTCTAGCCTTCTACCATACATGAGGCTATCCATTTTTGCAAAATCAGCTTTAGCTGCACAGTTACCTGTTTCTAATTCAGCAAAACAAAAAAAAACTGATGAATATGTAGCACAAACTTTACGGTGTACACTCATTAAGGAATACGTTCAATATCCATTGGACACATAATTTGCAAAGAATGCCCCAATTCAAGGAAGAATAACGTCTAGAAGTAACACCAGAAGGCTTATCACCCTTTTTAAATGAAAAAGTCTCATTGCCTCAACATGCATAGTCAACATTGGTTATTCGGGGTAACATGGCTGGCAAGAAGGCTGTTATTCAAAGATACATGATAAACAAGTACTGGCTCCAAGAGCTGTGGTCACACAGGGGTAGAGATTCTACGAGGAAAATGTGAAGCAAGCCAGGAACACCAGCTGGATAGAGGGGAAACTGTGTGGTCTGTTATTCTAATCTCTGTTGTCACTGGACAGGTCCTACACGTATCTAGTTTAATTCATGAGTCATTCAATTGTCTATTGAATGATGTTACATTTAAATGAGCATTAAAGATAACTAATTCTAACCTCCCGAAACCAGTGGCAGAATCAGTTGCTTGCTCTTGTACAGCATGTTACTTACCTTCAATACCGTCTTTTCTGGTAGAGGCTCTATCTAACTGCAGACTCTACTTTTGAATATTCTCCAGGCGTCAGGCTGTATCCGAAAAATCTTAAGCAGTACCTCTGTGCATCGGTAGATGGCGCTGATGGCTGTGTGTTGACATCATCTGCACCGGATGCAACGTGTGAAGTGCCTGCTGACATCAGTTTCTTTCATGACACACTCCACACCAACTAACGAGAAGCGACGTGAGAACATGTTACTAGTCTGCTGTGTCTAAGAGGACCTTCCTTTGAGTAAGTACAGTTCACAGGGAGGGTAGAAAGGGAGGGTTGGTAAGGAATCCGCAAATAGATAGGGTCTCTATCAGAAAAGGCGTTACCGAAGGTAAGTAACTTGCTCTTCTGGAAGAGACTTCTAACCATAGATTAATTACCGTACAAAAAATACCACAGCAATAAACTCCACAGTCGAGGGTCTGCGAACTAACTTAAACCAAAATGTTCTGCAGGACCAAGCAGGCAAAGTGCCCCTCTCGACAGACGTAACCATCCAGACAGTAGTGCTTCATGAAGGTATGAAGCACCACCAACATAGCTACCTGGCAAATATCAAGGATAGGAAACCCATGCACTACCTCAGTAGTCACAACCTTGGCTCTGGTGGAGAGAGCCCTTAAACCTTCTGGGGGCTTCTTCTTCGCTACTGCGCAGATCTTCATGCAGGGTATAATCCATCAAGAGATAGTCCTCTTTTACACACCTTTACCTTTCTTTGCTCCAACATAGCCAATAAAACGCTGATTGTCCAGTCAGTTATCCTTGGTACGATTCATATAAAAACTAAGGGCTCTCTTTGGATCCAAACGATGGAGCCTCTCCTCCTCCTTGAAAGGGTGAGGTGGAGCAAAGAACACCAAAAGGGTGCTCGCTTGAGTGACGTAGAAAGGATCACCACCTTGGGTAGAAGGGAGGCATGTGTTCTGAAAACCAGTTTGTCCTGGAAGAATGTAGTATACAGCGGTTGAACTGGAAGAGCCTGAAGCTCGCTGACCAACGGGCCGATGTTATGGCCACCAAGAAGGCTGTTTTGAGAGTCAAAACCCTTAGAGGACAGCTATGCATGGGCTCAAAGGGGGTACTCATTAGGAAGGTGAGGACCAGATTCATGTCCCACTGATGCATAATGCCAAAAGGAGAAGGCAGCAACATGTGCTGCAAACCTTTCAGAAACAGAGTCAGGTGACTAGAACAGGGACGGCTGATCCAGCAACATCAAAAAAGATGAGGTGGCTGCAACATAACATTAGCAGTGCCAAAACCCCTGGCCCTGCTGGGCTAAGGATAACACAAACAGCAACACCTCAGTCAGATAGGCATGTAGTGGGTCAATGCACCGGTCTGAACACCAAGCCACAAATTTGTACTAAGGCAGGCATATACAGACTTTGCTGAAGGACACCCAACTGCCAGAATAAGATCTACAACCTCAGGATGATGGTCAAATGCTCTCAGCTGTCCCTGCTCAATCTCAAAGCATGAAGATGGAGTGTGCGCAGGTTTGGGTGCAGGACCCAATCCTGCTTCTTCGACAGGAGAGCCTTCCAAAGGGGCAGCCTGAAAGGAGGACAGATGCTCAGACCCAGAAGTTTCGGATACCAATGTTTCCATGCCCAGTCCGGAGCCACTAGGATGACTTTAGCCCACAGCCAGTCCTGATCTTCTTGAGGAACTGAGGCAGGAGTGGTATTGGCAGAAGGGCATGCAGGAGTATCATGTTCTACTCCAAGCAGAATGAGTCCCCTAGCGAGAACCGCTTTGAAAACTACAATGCGTAGAAGTACGGACACTGCACGTTCTTGGCAGTGGTAAATATATTGAGCTAAGTTTCTCCCCAATCTTGGAAGAGACCTTGAACCACCTCCAGGTCGTGGTCCACAAGGTGTCAAAAACTGAGTTTCTCTGCCCAGGCATTCAGAGATACGATCAGGAAGATGTCCTGACGTTCCAGCCATTTTCAGAGGTGCAAGGCCTCCTGGTACAAGGTCAACAACCCCACTCCGCCATGCTTGTTGCAGTACCACATGGCGGCATTGTTGTCTGTGAACACCTGAACCAGCCTCCCTTTGATGGACGGCAGGAAGGCTTTCAACGCCAAGCGGATGGCCCGCAACCCCAACAAGCTGATGTGGAGGTAGGTTTCTGCCGGAAACCAGAGTCCTCTGATCTCCACCTCTACCAGATGGCCATCTCACCGCAAAAATGATGCATCTGTTGCCACTGTCAGCCCTGGGAGGGGAAATGAGAGGTGACTACTGCTGACCATATCGTGGTTCAATAGCCACCACAGCAGATCTCTTACAGTCTCTTCTGATATCTGGACTCGATCTGAGAGATTTCCCTGATGTTGTGCCCACTGGTACTTCTGATACCACTGCAAAGCATGCATATGCCATCTAGCGAGTTTCACCAGCAGGATGCAGGAGAACTTCAGAGCCAGTAATCTCAGAGTCAGTCTCACCGTAATCCAGGCTTGAGGCTGAAACATTGGGATCATGGTCTGAAGGTCCTGGACTCTCCTTGCCAGAGTAGGTGCGAAACTATATTGTGTCCAGAATAGTTTTTTTTTTTTTTGATATTTTTATTTTGCAAAGGATTCAAACTCAAAATATACATACGACGATAACCTGTTACATACTCTTTCATTTACATTTCGTTTTTCTAGGGGGATAGTAGTCGTACAGCAAAAACTACATCAACCAGATAAAAGAAAATTAACTAAGTAATAGGCAGTGAAAAGACAGAGCATAAAAATAATTAGCACATTAATCCTGACTCATACCATGCCAAATAGCATTAAATTTCCGTAGTGCCTTAAGACCTCTGACCCTAGCCAGAGCTTCTTCACGCTAAAAAATTTCCGTAAAAATACCCCACCGCTCCATTACATTACATGGCTTCGGAGAAATCCATGCCCGGGCTATAGCTAATCTTGCAGAAACTATGACTATAGTTATTAGAGCTCTCTTTGCTCTATCAGCATTGTCTCTGTAGCCCAACATTATCTCGGTTGTAGTAAAGACCACCTCCAATCCAAGTCGATTTCTCAATACATTCAAAACCTCTTGCCAGAAGACCACTAACATAGGGCACTCAGCAAACATATGAACAATATTTGCTCCATATTCCCCACATTTAGGACAACCCGTCCTATTACTTAAATGCTGAGTGGTCGTTTGTTCCCACCTAACTACCTTCTCAGGTGTATAATACAGCATAGTTATAGTTTTAAATTGTTGAAGCCTTAAATTAATAGACCATACTGCCTCTTTTGCTGTAGAAAGTGCTGTCTCAAGGGTTGTACCAGATATTTCCTCCGCCAGAATTACACTCCATTTCACGGCTAAAAGAACCAAAGGGTCCAAACTTTCCTGACTGAATATTTGATACGCAGCACCGATTAATTTTCCCTGACAGGGTTCATGTAAAAAGATCAGTAATTGGTGAGGTTCCACCTCCCTAAGTCCTTGTGATCTCATAAAATAATCCCTAAGTTGGAGATACTTAAAGTAATTCCTTCGTGGTATAGAAAAGAAATCTTTCAGGTCTTGAAAAGTACGAAAACCCTCCAGATCATACAGATCTTCCAATTTATCTATCCCGAGGCTGGCCCAGTGTTTAGCTATGCTATCCCGAAATATATCTGGAAGAAGTGGATTATCCCAAAGCGGGAACTTAGTAAAATAGGTCGGCACAGAATACGTGGTAGATATGTCTCGCCAAACCATAGCTATGCTCCTCAGGGTCTTAAATCGTACCCTCTTAAAGTGGTTGGGGTCCTGAATTCGATAGAGAAATCTACTAGAGTCTTGATTTAGCAAGAGCCTATGGCTAAAATCTTGGTCCTTATTGGAAAGAAGACTACGGAATCTACTCGTAAATGAAGCCCAATAGTATAATTTAAAGTCAGGAAGTGCTAAACCGCCTTGGTTGAATGGATACTTTAAAAGCTTAATAGCCCGACGTGCCCGCCTGTACCCCCAAATAAAACTGCCTACTATACCATCCAATTTCTTAAAAAACAAATTCGGAAGTTTCAAGGGAATAGATCTAAATAAATAAAGAAACCTAGGAAGAATTGTCATTTTGACAATATTACATCGTCCAATGATACTAATAGGGAGCTTATGCCAATTTTTAAGCATCTTAGCCGTATCATTCAATAACGCTTCCTAGTTTAATTTAATAATGCTTTGTATCTGAGGAGTTTACCAGATCTGTGACTGGGGGTGAATGTTTGCCAATGTGCAGCATTCCGTCCATCATCTTGTGTGTTTTGCATTTCGCCCTAAGTGGGAAGGGTATGCCCAGACGTGGGTCCCGTGCTCACTACGCCACTGGAGTCAAGCTATCCTGGCTGATGAAGGCTGATAGCCTGAAACCGGTCCTAGGATGCTTGATTCCGGTCCAGGGAAGACATGGCTTGGCAGTTCGGTCTGGACTGTTCCCATGAGGCACAGGGTCAAGACTGATTTGCATATGGCTATGTCTGAACTGGGGTGGCGTGGTGAAGCAAAATAACGATGGATTAAACCCAGATCTGTGACTGGGGGTGAATGTTTGCCAATGTGCAGCATTCCGTCCATCATCTTGTGTGTTTTGCATTTCGCCCTAAGTGGGAAGGGTATGCCCAGACGTGGGTCCCGTGCTCACTACGCCACTGGAGTCAAGCTATCCTGGCTGATGAAGGCTGATAGCCTGAAACCGGTCCTAGGATGCTTGATTCCGGTCCAGGGAAGACATGGCTTGGCAGTTCGGTCTGGACTGTTCCCATGAGGCACAGGGACAAGACTGATTTCCGGTCCTAGGATGCTTGATTCCGGTCCAGGGAAGACATGGCTTGGCAGTTCGGTCTGGACTGTTCCCATGAGGCACAGGGACAAGACTGATTTGCATATGGCTATGTCTGAACTGGGGTGGCGTGGTGAAGCAAAATAACGATGGATTAAACCCAGATCTGTGACTGGGGGTGAATGTTTGCCAATGTGCAGCATTCCGTCCATCATCTTGTGTGTTTTGTATCTGAGGAGTAACATGAACACCAAGATATATAGTTTCTGAGCAGTGTCCCATTATGGGGATTTCTGGTGTATAATTCAACAAAATCTGAGTCTTATCAATATTCAATTTGTAACCAGAGAAGATGCCAAAGCTATTAGCCTCTTGATTGATTAATTCTACCAACCGAACTGGGTCCGTCGAAAAAATTGCGATGTCATCCGCATAGGCGTTAAGTTTTAACTCATTAGGTCCACAGGATAATGGCCGGATACCTTCATTCATCATAAGTATTCGGATAAAAGGTTCAAGATACAAGGCAAACAACAGGGGGGATAGAGGGCACCCCTTTCTTGAACCCCTATTTATACGAAAAGCCCTAGACTGTAAACCCTCATAACTTAATTTAGCCTGGGGTGAGCGATAAAGCGCTCTTACCCATGTAAAAAAACGATCAGAAATTCCCATTGCTGCAAGGGTAAGCCATAAATAAGCCCATGCCACCCGATCGAATGCTTTTTCTGCATCCAAAAGTATCATTCCTACTTTAACGTTAGTTTGCTCAGCTAAATCAAATGCCATAATGGCTGTGTTAATATGAGTAGTCGTGTCTCTTCCCCTAATAAAGCCATGCTGCTGCTCCGAAACCAACTTGTCCATAAAGGGAGAGAGACGACTAGCCAAAATCTTCGCGAACCATTTCGCATCAGTATTAATAAGTGAAATCGGGCGGTACGAACCACAAGATGCAGATGGCTTATTTTTCTTTAAGAAAAAAACCATATTTGTATTATCCCAGGAAGGAGGCACCATACCTGTTTCTCCTATTTCCTTAATAACTCTTACAAACAATGGGGTTAGAATGTTTTTGAAAACTTTATAGAATTCTATAGGGATCCGATCATCCCCCGTAGCCTTACCCATAGGGAGAGACGCCAAGGCAGACCATATATTCTCTACCGATATCTCTTGCTCTAATTGGGCGACCTCCTGGCTGTCAACGATGCTATTTGGGCTTTATCTAGATAGCAAGAGATCTCCCCTTGGTCAACCACGTTTGAGGGAGCATATAGATCTTCATAAAAAAGAGCGAATTGTTCCAAGATCGCCCTAGCTCCAGTGTGAATCACATTGTCCGTCCCTTTGATCTCAGCAATCCTACTTTTAGATTTTATATCAGCAATTTTATAAGCTAGTACTCTCCCAACTTGTTCGCTATATTCATATTGTTCAGAGCGGAATTTATTAAAGATAACTGCCGCCCTTTCCTTAATAATCCCTAATGCCTTCTCCTTTGCTTCTACTAATTTCAAATAGATTGAACATTGAACCTCATCCTGTCTTCTAACGGATTGAGCATGAGATGTTCCAAGCCAGTTAAAGTAACCAGGGCCGCCTTAATGACAGCCTCCTTATCTTTATTCTTAGATAGTATAAATTGCTGAGTAATACCTCTAATAAAGGCCTTCATTGAATCCCAGATCATATAAGAAGAGGCAGTACCAAGATTAAAACTCAGAAATTCAGCCAAGAGTTTCCCCATATGTAGGATATACTCATCATCAGATAGTAAATAACGTGGAAAAGAAAAAGGACGGCCCATCTTAGTAACCATTGTCACTTGGGTTGTTAATAGAATTGGGTTATGATCTGAAGTGATCTTAGGACAAATCTCCATCTTTGCTGTATTCAAAACCACATTACTAACCCACGCCATATCCAACCTCGAGTATTGCCTATGTGGGCAAGAATAAAATGTAAAGCCCGGGGAATCTGGATATAGAACTCTCCAAGCATCTTGTAAATCGTGGAGCCTTGCCAATTCCAATATTGAATTCTGCACTTTCAACATCCTAGCAGAAGAACGTCGAGAGGTTGTATCTAACCTTTGATCCATAATACAATTGAAATCTCCCATAACTATTAGTGTCCCCTGGAATTCAAGTAAATTAAGCATAAGCGTATTAAAAACCGCAGGGTCGTCTGTATTAGGCCCATAGATCACTGCTAAGACATATTTGATTCCATAAACCACTAGTTGAGCAATAGCCCACCTTACCATCACATCGGCCATAACCCGATCAATTTTATACTGCAAAAATTTGCTAGCTAAAATAGCCACCCCTCTTATTGACACCGTTTGGGAAGAGCAAACAACAGCATTATACCCTAATTGATTAAGCAGTGTCCGATCCTTAAATGCTATATGAGTTTCTGTTATCAAAACAAAGTGAGGGCGGTACATTTTTAACTCTTCACGGACAACTTGGCGTTTACGAGTAGCATTCAGCCCAGATACATTCCAACATAAAAATGTGATCACTGCCATTTTATAGCAACAGATTCATTTTGTACAGATTTCCTTATGACCCATCGGAAAATCACTCCCCTAAAGAAAAAAATTTCCTGTTTAAATCCCTTGCTTTTTCCCTGTAACCAACATCCCTCTCCCCAAACCCGCCCTTCTCACCCGCCCCGTGTCTTAAGAAAGGAATCACCCCCTCATTACTGTCTACAAGACAGCATTTTAGGAAGTACAGCTGCAGAGTGTCCCCAAAAAAAAAAAAAAAAATGAGAAAATAAGGAGAAGAAAAAAATTGAGTAAGTAACGCATTTGGCGATGGTATTGAAGAGGAGAGCATCGATGATCGTTTCTGGCTATTAATATCCCTGGTATCCTTACTACTAGCAACAGCACAATTGATACCTTGACCCTTCTCTGCCATTGAGGGAACTGGAAAAGCCTGAGTAGTTAGAGGGAGCAGCTCGGGACTTGAGCCAGATAAACGCGAAATCATTTTCTTCACCTCGCCCTTCTTCATTACCCACTTTCAGAGTGGGCTACCGGTTGTCACAGATTTGGCAGATTTAAGAGAAGTATCACTTTGCCTGTCAAGAATCTTCTTTTTGTTCTGTCTCTGAGCCCTTGATTTAACGGTCCCTTTATTCTGTTTGTTCAACGGAGTTCCCTCCTCGCCATGTTCTATGATGGATTCGTCACAGCTAACAGTGATCCATTCATTAGTAACAGGAATTAGATCTTGCGGCTCTTTCTGAGTCCCGGAGTTGGTTTCTAGAATATCCGCCCCTCCAGCATATAAGCAGCTAGGGCTTTGTCCCAAAGTTTGAGGAGCTACTTTCTTATTATCTTCGCTAGCATTGACAGCGCCACGATCCCCGGCCTCAGACATTTCCTCTTGATTTTCACAATCTACGCCGTGGCCATCATTACCGAAAGGTGTCAGCCTAGGTTGGAAAGACTGCGAGATCTGAGGAGGTTGTAGCAATTGAGCGGCACAGGAGGTCTCTGAATTTAAAGTAGGAAATTGGGGGGGGCGGATGCAGACACAGTCAGAATCTCCCCTGAGGCTATTGATGGTATCTTCCATAGATTTAAATACCCTTGTATCCGTCTGTATCTTTTCGCTCGCAGGTGGTGACACTGCCTTAATTAATGCGCTCACCATATCCGACTCTGGAGGATAGATAGCTGCACCCCCTGGATTAATCACAGACGAAGCCTTCCCAGATTGTAATACTTTTAAGATGGACCAACCTACCCGTGAAGCAGATTGTGTTAGGTCAGCTTTTTCTCCAGCTTTTTCTCCTTTCTCTTCTCCTCCCTCATTGACATTTTCAGCAGCCCCTGTGCTTGCCAATACTGCTGCCGCCCGAGCGCCAGCGCGCCCTCCCTTCGCAGGGTTCTATTTTGGTGGGCCCATGATCCGAGCTTTACAGCAGAAAGGGCTGTTCGGCAGATTATAGTCCAGCTGAGGAAGCAGTTGGTGAGAACGCCCAGGATAATCAGCGGCGAGCAGCAAAACCTGGAGTGGAATCCGGTCAGCAAAAAAGATCATATGGGCAATTCAAAATATCCTCAAATGCTGAAATAAATTTCAGATACAAGCCCCCGTCTTGTTTTCTTCCTCTATGTTAGCCCATCAGCTCTACAATAGCCCGGCAGCCCAGCAGTCCGCTAATCCGAGAGCCCGCCGCGTCGCTGGACTTTTTCCCTTGACTCGCAGGAAAGAAGTCAGCGCGGAGCGAACAGAGCAAAAGGGCTGGAAACAGGCGCCGGTAAAGTGTCACTTTTTATTGGGCTAATCGAGTTGTAAGCTCCTCGCATATTCCCTCGCGTTCTCCTGTTGCTTAGCTTATTCCGCGGTTGTCATTTCCACTGTCTCCCCTCCTTTTGCCGGTCAGTTTCACCAGGGAGCTCCGCAGCGTCTTCCCAGTGGCGGCGTCAGTCCGCCAACTTCCTTCCAAATGACCTATGTCCAGAATAGTTCTGATGAAAGGGAGTGTTTTGGAGGAGTAAGATGTGACTTTGGCATGTTGATAGTGAAATCCAATGAATGAAGGCGACTTGCTGTAGTTTGGAGGTGGGTGACCACTGCCTGGAGTGAGCCCTTCTTCAACAACCAATAGTCGAGGCAGGGGATGGATGGGATCCCCCAACCTCCGAAGATGAACAGCAACTACCGCCATCACTTTTGTGAACACCTAAGGAGCACAGGTGAGGATGAACCAGGGCACAGCAAACTGAAAGTGCTCAGAGCCCACTGTGAACAGGTAACATCAGTGGGTATGCAAGACAGGGATATGGAAATAAGCATTGTGCAGGTGCAACGCTACCATCCAGTCTCCAGGGTCCAGGAAAGACAGGACCTGGGCAAGGATGAGCATCTTGAACCTGTCCTTTCTTAGAAAGGCGATGAGAGGGCAACGATCCAGAACAGGACAGACCTTCATCCTTTTTCAGCACCAGAAAGTAGCGAAAGTATAAACCACCAACTGCTTCTGGTAAGGTAACCCTCTTGACGGCTCCTGTGGCCAAAAGAAAACGCACTTCGCGGTGCAACAAGGACAGACGATTCTCTGACCACTGCTGTATTGGTTTTCAAGAAATGGAAGTGCGTAACCCTGCTGCACAATCTGTAACATCCACTTGTCCAAGGTGACGGCTTTCCATGCAGGTAGAAAATGGTGTATCATGCTCCTACCAGAGGGCTGTGCGCCTAGGAGGGAGTACTAGAGGTCTGGTGGGGGCAGTAGCAGGAGAGGTAAAAGACTGCGCTGAATAGGGCCTTTGTTGCCCACACGACCCGTGGGAGCCTCCACCTCGACCACGAAAAATCTGAGGCGCCTGCTGGGCTTGAGGATGTGGGTGGTACTGGCAATGCTGAAACCCCCTACTGTTGCCATGGGAGAGACAAAAGAAGGAATGCTGCTGGCGCTGGGCAGCTGCAAAACCTAAGGAGCGAGCTATGACTCTGCTGTTCTTAAGACGCTCTAGCACAGCATCCTTTGCACCAAACAGGCACAAGCCATCAATGGGCATGTCTATCAAGCTTTATTGAACATCCCCCAAAATTTGCATTATAACACTGCTGCTTTTGAGCCTCTGAAAGATTAAGTGAAACAGAAGGTAGGAATGGAAATAATACGGTTGTACTCCTGACAAGCTGACATAAAAACATCCTCCAAGGACCGTACATTTCAATGCCAGCTAGAATACAAGCCTAAGGCACTTTATGTTTTAAGTAGATTGATATGGAGGCACCCTGCTAAAGAAACAAGAGTAACTGTCTAGTTAGGCTGACCTGTGATATTTTCAAAAATGTAACTAAGGCAGTCTAATGGAACATCGAACACCCCAACAAGATGACATGCAATTAGGTTTCTTTTATTAGCAGTTGGCCACAATGCTACTGCGAATTCAAGTGTATGTAGAGAGCAATGCATGTTTGTTGGACTTGACCCTTTATGCAGGGTCATCCCCAAACTATTTGCCTTCACCCTCCTGTTTTCTGAACCCGTTTTGTTGACTTTTATGATTCTGCACACTTTAACACTGCTAACCAGTGCTAAAGTGCTAGTGCTCTCTTCTTTAAACATGGTAAAATTGGCTTACATCCAACTGACTCATTTTACTTGTAAGTCCCTAATAAAGTGGTTCTTCAGGACCTGTAAATTCAGTGCTACTAGTGGGCCTGCAGCACTGATTGTGCCACCCACTTAAGTTGCCTTTTAAACAGGTCTCAGACCTGCCATCACAGCCTGTGTGCAATTCTAAACTACCCCTTCGACCTGGCAAAATAAGCATTTTGCTAGGCCCAAACCTTCCTGTTTATTAATACAGATTAGTCACCCCTAGGGTAGGTCATAAACAGCCCAAAGGACAGGGTGCAGTGTATTTAAAAAGATGCAACTACACACAAAGAGAAGTAGGAGTAAACTATTACTCGCTCCTAGAGACTTATGGCAAAGTTAATATGTTTGAAAAACTGCCCTCACCCACAAAATTGTGGCATGCTTCATCATTGGGCTGCTAAACCACACCCCTGCGCAGACCAACACATGGGGTGGAGCAATAGGGAGGGGAAAACAATACAAACATAAAGAAGAGTAGGGATCAAGCAAATAATATGTGCAGAAGATAGACTCTAAAACTAGCTCTGGGATATCCACTTCCCTATTTTATTCCCAGATTCCCTGGCCAGGATTAAAACTTCAAATAGAGGATGGTGGCGATAGGGTTGGTTATAAACCGTTCACCCCTCCTCTCTGCATGCAAGTCGACATGTTTCTGCCGTTTATTGTGTCTTTTCCGGCTTTTGTCTTTGAAAATATGATTCCGATCATGTCCGAAAATAGAACTCCGAATACATAGTGGTGGTGGCCTGCAACAAATGTGTGAAACTGATTTTAAGACTGTGGTAACAGAAATGTAAAAGTATGCATCTTGAAGATCCACAGAGCCGAGCCAATCTGCCAGACATTCAGTCATTAAGACCAAGGCCACAGGAAGATGAATTGTGAACTTCTATAAAGGCAAACATTGTTTGCCATCATATCTATTGAGGATGTGGTGGAGCTTGAACACCTCTGAGAGAAGTTTATAGGGAATATTCTGAGGCATAAACATAGACAAGGAGACTAGTTGAGAGAAAAGGCGCACTCTTCACTTACAATGGAAAGACCATTAGTTTATTTTGTAACTGAAAGACCATTGTGAAACACGATTAGTGATTCTTCCTGTGACATGGAACTTGTACACTTCTGGCTGATGAAATGAGTCTGTGGTGGCTTTACCCAAGACTCACAAGTATCCGTTGGTCTTGTTAGAGGAGGCAGCACCTCATTTATGTGTATTTTATTGAACAATTTTGCCTACATTTTCAACTGAACAATGTTTTTTTAAAGAAAAGTCTATGAAGCTGCGATAAAGTGGTAAAAGGAAAACTGGTTACTATGAATGATACACACTGTATTAAGAGTTGTTTTGTTAGATTAGGCCCGTTGATGCTCACGCAATGCCATGTTTCAGTTAGCTATTGCTGCACCATTTTCTTTTTAGACTCCATTTTGCATGCTGATCGAAACTAATCTTTCTTAGTTCTGAGAAATGCCCTTCGCTAAGTTTAGTTTCTGCAATAAGGAATGTTAGTGCCAGCGCATAGCTTTCCCACTCGATAAAGGTCCTCTCCCACCTGTCTGGCAGATTGACCGCAGCCCAGGGTGAAACAGCCTTGGACTGTGCTGGATTGTGCAAGATACGAGACAGAAAACCTTTTTTTTTGTCTTTCACTGTCCAGTTACATCTGCCTGGAAAATTCCACTGTGGGTGTGTTCTTGTCTAACCATGAAATGTACATAATGTATCTCTATGCTTACTGTTCCTTAGTTCTCTCTGTAGCACTCTCTTGAGACTGTGCAGACGGGGCCCCGCGCTGAGCGTATATGAATAAACAGTTATTGGTATATATTCTCCACTGTCTCTTCGACTCTTCATTTGGTACGGAAGGCTGAGAGGTGGTCAGTGGTGACCCGGGTGGCCCTAAGCGGGTCACTTCCTTCAGTTTGCACTTGAAATCCCATAAGAGTCTAAAAAGGTAATTTTGCACTTTTCTAACATTACAGAGTCATTTAGAGTTATTAGATTTCACAGAACCATTAAGAAGCGAGCAGAGAAACACTTAATTTTCCTTCCACACCAGTCTACATTCTGTTCTGTCCAGATCAGACTATTCCTTTGGAGGAATTGCTGTGTGCAAGGTTACTATCCAAAAGTTTGGGAAACAGTTTTCTGGAGTTAAATAGTTTGGTGCCGGTAGTCGGCTTTAGTTAAAGAAATGATGGGGTGGAGCAGATACTTCTAGTCAAGTTCTTTGAAACAAGCAAAACACATTGGAATAAAGATGTTTTAGACCAATCAACTCGGCCAACGTAAGCATTCAGTGACTTGCTAAGTTTAAAATAATATAAGAAGAGCTTCTCGCCCAAAATATGCAAAATCTAAATATTGTCAAGCTATGCTTATGGGTTATTGACATCTCTCAACTGCAACATCCTGGAGGCAATGGTCTATTGTGAAAAACTAAGGGGAAAAGAAAATAAGAAAATGGCATGAATCTTCCAGTTGCTGCGAAAATAAATGTACACCAATTTCTAAAATGAGGAAAGACCACACTGGTAGAACAGAGCCCTACTTCATATATTACACAATGGGATGCCTGTGAGCACATTGATGGATTTACTATCACTGCATCAGCAGATATAAACCATTTCCTGCTGTATAATGAAGCTGGACAAACATCTCTGCCAACGTGTGAGAGAAAAAAATGAGCATGTGCATGTGAAAGAGCACTGGACAGTCACAGGATCACAAAAGGCAGAGGTGGAAGGGATGCAAAATTAAACCATGCCCCACTCCACATGGAAATAGGTATAGAAAGGATTGCTATAGCTGAAACTCAATTTCCTGTGTGTAAAAATAAATAGTGATACATTTGTTGTTCATGTAACATCCTAGAATGAGTCAATTGAATGCCTCGTGTCACTCAGACAGCTCGTACAGATCAAGCCTCTTCGATCACCTTTTATCAATTGCTTCTGAAACCTATTTCTGTTTCACAGTCTTTAGCACTGCACTACTCCTGGAACAGCATGGCTTCTAAACCCTCATCACTTCTTGCACTCTATTTGCCACATCTAACAAGGAATCACCTTTGTCAACCAATCACTTCTGTTGTTTCTAAGTTCTGAAGGGCAAGGGCCTTATCATCTATGCCTGCCATGCTATGATTAGATGTGCTTGTTGTTTTTCTATTGTAATATGAGATTCGTTTTCTTGTGTGCTGAGAGCATACAGTCATGCTTTCATTGTCTACGCCTAAGCCTGGCAGCGCGGTTCAGCATCGGGGTGCAACTTGCATGCTCATATGGCTTAAAGTACACACACAAGTGTAGTTTAAGCACCACGCATAGGCGCCACCAGTTTCTGGCATCTTTCATAATAGGGAATATTATGGACTTTCAATGTAACACATTCATGCTGAGCCTTAACCTACACAGGACAACATATGAACCAGAGCAGATGAACCTTGAGGCAAACAACCAAAGCATATAAGACTTAAAAAGTCAAGAATGGCTCTCTGGCAGGAATGGATACACTGTGCTTCTGCCTGAAAGATGGTCTCGTCGGGCTGGTTGGCGTGCTGCATGGCAATGGCATGTGGGAACTCATTCAACATTCGTTGCTGGAAGGCCTCCAGGCGCTCATAGTCGTGTCCCCGGCACACAAATTCCTTGTTCTGAACAGAAAGCAGATAAAAGAGTGTTATTCAAAATCAAATGTATTCCCGTCCAAAGACAGGGGAGATTCAGCGTTAACACTGTCTTTAAACAAGAAAAACAGGCATATGGTGCAAACAAATAGAGCAAACGTCGGATGTTAGTACATTTATTCCATTAAAGTGTTCTGCGTGACAACACGTGTTGTAATCCCCGCATCATATGAATGCAGTGGAAGCATATGTCCATTCCAGCACTAACAATAGGAAACCACAAAACATACCGGTTGAGTACTGTATGCGCAGAAATGGCCTGCACCTCTCTAACTCAACAATAAAACAAACACTGAAAGTAAACACACGCATGCGTCAGAAATCAATGAACACGAAGCACATTTGATCACGGGGCACACTCCGCGCCCCGGAGCGCCATGTTCCCCTGCCTCTGGACCGGCCGCGCAGAGCCCATGAAAGCAGGCCACCTCGCACCTCTCACCCTCAGGGAGGGACAGGGGTTATTGACTGCTCCCGTTAATCCACGCGGCTGCTCTCTGTACTTTCCCTCCTGTCCGCCCTGCCCACTTGAATATTTGCGCCCACTCGTATTGAACAGAGTCAGTTCCGCGGACAGAACGCCAGGAGCCCGCCTTCCCAATGGAAAACTGTCAGCCGTGGTTGCTCTAGCAACCCGACCATCGCCGGGGGTTCATCCCTACCCAGGGCCCGCTCTGCTGCCTTCGCTGGAAGATTCCAGCTCTTTGATACTGTGATGGAGTCTGAGCCCGTGCACGTGAACCGTGTTAAACATGCGTGCAGACATCTGTCATTAGAAGACGGACTACAACACGAGAAAGCAGTCGTTCTCGACTGAAAATAGCTACCGCGGGAGATTTTGGTGTCATGTACTTCAAACTGTACAACCCATCATACTTTGTTTACTATTCGAGTTTAGGTATTTGATATAATGCAGACCCGATCCAGGGGGTGGTAGCAAGCATTACAGAGAGTATTCTCATTTGCGGCTGGAGTGTCAAACTCGATGTACTGTGTGTGTCTGTGGTAAAGTAGGCCCAGCTGAGCTCGGATCACAAAAGATGGAGGGGGCAGCAGGAGGGGCAGGGAGTTAGGAAAATAAAATGCTTGTAATCAAATGCGACACTTTACACATATCTATGTATTTTGCAAAACATTGCACAGATTAACTATTTCATGCACAGGCGTAAAAAGATTTGCAGTGGTTAAAAAGGATTGCAGTGATTCATAGGATTATTTTTGTCTTCTGCCGAAGCTACAATTAGAATCCAAGTCCTTGGGGTAAAATATCGGCGCCCAGTCCCTTGCTTGCATCATGAACTGTGGAGGCAGAAGGCTGGATTTAACAATGGGCAGAACGACGGCCTCATGGTTAGACTGGCGCTATTTAAGTATTTGCTAAAAGGGCACCAAGATTTCCAACGTATCCACTTTTTGACCAGTCACCAAACTCAGCACCTATCTTCCGTTGTAGTGAAAAAATGGCGTCTTGCTGACCTCTCCACCAAACTAGGTAAGACCCTGCCCCCCACCAACCCCCCTTCCCCACAAAAAAATATATACATAGATGATCTTTTGTTTAGTTCTGTCTGGACAATGTCCGCAGCTCTAGTCATGGGAAGCTCGGTGAGACACGATTGGTGCTATGGGGCACCAAGATAATGACAAGGATCATGAACTAGCTTTTACACATTCTATTTTCACTAGTGAGAGGTGGGGGTGGCATCCGTACTTTGGTGTGATGTGTTCCACTATGTGGGAAAGCAGCATGAGATGTGTGGGGGGACTGACAGAGGACTTCACTGGAAAGATCACACTCTTAGGCTGTGTTCCTTAGTGTCAGGGAAAATCCAATCCCTGTACAAACAGAATGTGGTAATTTCAGTTGTGTTAATTACTGCACCCCTAAAAAGTTCCCTGTCAGACGTCACCAGCAAAAATCATTAATTTTGTTTGGTGGAAATGGCCTCATTTCTATCTTCAAAAATATCTGAATAGGAGGTATTTACCACACCCAGGAATACCCCACTTTGGGGTAATGGCTTGCTAAACACTATACCCTAACTTGACAGACATAATCAGGGCTACATCTTCTACATAATGATTTAGGGTTCCTGGGGAGCATCCTCACAGAGGTGGGAGGGACCCTATTCATATTTTTGTAGTCAGCACCTAAAGCAAACAAGGACAAACAAGGAGACTGATGGTGTGCAGAAAATGGAAACTGCAGAAACATCATAATGTATACCACAGCACAAAAGGAACGGCATCTGCATGTGTACGAAAGAACACCCAACACGGTAAACCTGGTTGTCTGAGAGGTGAAAAGCGGTATATGAAATCAATCGTTTCCGCATTCAGAGCATCTTGTTGGAACAGTATTCTTGCTATTTTTGAACTCCACTGTGACTTATTCATATGCTATCTGTTTATGATGAGACTTTAGCTGCAATCAATGCCAAACCTTTACTCTACGGGTTACAGCTCTTTGGGTCCTCTGTTGGATTAAACTGCAGGAAATAAGTAATTAATATAACTGAATTAACCCACTCTGATCAATTGGGCTGTTTGAACCTCATTAGCCACTAATCATCTCATATCAAAGCAAGAGCGCCAGCTGACAGCTGATGCCAACTGTGGGCAGAGCGATGGTGAGCAATGTTATGGAAAAGTGCCAACGCTGACACAGCTTTGCCATATGGGCTGAGCACTCCATCCTCAGTTGCGAACATTAACAAGCGAGAGAATTTTCTGTTCTGTCAATACATATAACACCACATGCAGCTGACTGATCTCTCAGGATCACGTGGGGTGATTGCTTGCCCACCAGCATACGCGTGTACACTAATGCATGCTCTATGATCGGCTGATCAATGCTGCTGTAGTGCTTTTTCTCTGCTACCATCAGGAAACATAGAGCATGACAAAAGAAACGGCTAAAAAGAATGGGGGAGCAAAGTCAATAGTTTGTACTATTGCTCAATAGGGAAGCTAGATGAGTGAAAGACTGCCCACAGGATTATGACCACTTAAGAGGCTATCTTAAAAAAAGCTCCAAAGAGCTCAAGAGTCAAAAGTGGTTTAAGATTCACACTATTCTGGTGAATGACCTACAAATCTTCAATTTAGCACCGAAAACGTAGTGTTGCATTTCCTGCAGGGTGTAAGGTAGCAAAGGCATGCACAATTAAAGTGGCAAGAGCGGTCTGTAAGAACAGCTGATACACTTATCAAAAGTGAGCCTGTCAGGTTATCATAATGCCTTGTATTTACACTTCATTATGTATTGTTAATGCCTGTGATTTGCCTCTCTCATAAAGTGCCTTTATTATCAGCCATGCAAAACTTGTCTGATTTTGAGTAACTATATGAGACTATAATGTTTAGTTCTGGGTTAGTGTGTGCACCAGTACAGTGGACACTTTGTCAGAAAGCAATAAAAGAGGTGTCACTTCCATGTTCTAAGCAGAGTATCCCTGGTCACAGTTTACCCGCAACAAAGGGTGTGGTCCTATTTGTATGCTTTCATATGGACACAATTTGCAGAGGAAAAAGGTAGTTGCTCATAAACCAAACGGCCGCCAAGTTGAGCAATTGTAGTGGCGGATCTTTGAGTCAGTCTGTGACCTAAGAAGAAATTTGGTAACTCTGTCCCTAGTAGGTTAGAGGAGACCCCAGAACCAAATCTGAACAGTTCGGCCAGTTGTGCTCAGGATGGGTACTAGGACGGCAGTGCCTGAATTCTCCATGACTTGGTCATTGCATATTAGGGAAAAATTAACAAGAGTGGAAAAATGCAGCCCCACAAGGCCCTTAGAATGATGACATTCATATCTTCAGTATCAAGGGTTTTCAGGCAAACGTAGATTAAGGACTGCTACATCTGACCTTTCGCTATGGTGGCACTGTTTGCCGTCCTGAATGTTGATTGAATTATGGTATGCTGTCATTTGACATAAAGTACAGACCAGTATTTATTTAGAAGAATTAACCCGCCGTAATACTTTCTTATTAAATCTCAGCTGTTGGCTACCAGTTTTCTGATGAAATTGAAAATAGGAGATACTGCATTAGAAAATGTGATCGCTGATTCATTTGAAGACCTGTATATATTTTGGTGACGGATTGTACCATAAAAGAATAACAAGCATATACGAAATTAGTGATTATTTATCTAAATGTCTTATACTCCTGCTGATAAGGTATGCATTTTTCGCCAATAATCACTTTCTTTGACCTTATAGATTACTAAGCTATCCATGGTTAATTTCCTATTTAAAGTTCAGCACGTGCTGTATTTATGCATAAAGACTTTGTGAAGAGGAGCGTGATGTACATTTTAATTCCCACCAGTATAATTCATCAGAAAGGCAGGCATCCCTAGGGAACCTATCATCTTCTAATGTTGAACTGCACAAATTAAAACTAAAGGGTATTGTGATATCTGTAGTTTTGGAAAAATTGCGGTGGATGTGTTTGATTCTCGATCAATGCAAAGAATCCCAAGCACGTTTCTTCGTAGTTCCACCTCATTTCGCCTTAGGCTTCGCACGTTTTTGTAAATCTCATTGGAGATTTTACCTAAAATGGAGTGAGAAGGGATTCTTGACAGCGGGGCTAACTGGGCAACTCCTGAGGTCGTGTGCACTGTATTTCTTGGTATGTCAAGTGCAATGACTGTATCCTTGATGACACATTAACAAAACATAAGGAAAGATTGACAGATACAAATTATTCTGAAGACTTTACTCACTCTCAAGAAAAAAGGAAACTTCTTCCCATAAAATCCAACCCTGAAAAATTCTGGCTCCAAACGCTGCTGATCCATAATTTTATCGTAAAGGGACGCCTCCATCATCTGAGAAGAGATAAGAACGAGTTAACACATGTTCTCTTCAACTTACTATAGGTACTGCAGAGACAGAATATATTCACAACCCCGTTTTCCATCCAAAACATAATATAAGGTCTGATGAATGCCGAATCCTAAGTCAACAAGACCCAATGACTTACATATCCAGCATTTTTATTTTTATTTATATCGCTTAATTCACTTATTGACAGTTCCTTAGAACTGATTCATGTGTTGAACATGATCATCTTTTGCACCAGTGCAAACTAATAAAGACTCTTTATTCAAGTGATTTGGAACGCAAAGCATTCACTTACTTATCATTGACAGGGCAGTTACTTATGATTCTATGTTGCTTGAGTTTCAGTTTTGAAAAATATAGTGCTGCACTCTAGAATGGATGGCAGTATATTTCTGGTGTTTTATAACTTCCCAGAAGCCAGTTTGTCCTGAATTATTTTTATTTTACTTGGGGGAGTCATAACACACAAATATTGCATATGGCTAAAATCCATCAAAAGTGCCAGCAATTGCTTCAGGACAACAAATTCAATCTGGTCTTACATGGAAATAAATAAATGCATAGTTGGAGACCTCATTCATTCTTATACAGAATCAGCTAGGCCCATATTCATACGGAAGCCTCTGTCTTCTTATTACAAAAGTTATGTAGCGACTGCACATTAATTACAGTCCCTAATGTTGTCTTACGAGTCCTCTCGTAACCCTATATATTACCAATCCTCAATCACCATGCTAACCTGGAGTCAAAGCCATCTACTCTCCCTCTAAAATCAGAGTTTCAGCGGTCACACTCAACTTTTATTCACTTTGTTTCAGATGTTCATTTCATCACCTGTATTAGAGAGCAATTTCACAACGTTAATCTTCTAGATTTGTCTTTTAGCCTTTGATTACTATGCTTTTTAAAATATTTTTACATAATGGATTCCTTTGGCTCACCCTACCCTGTCACTGGAATGGTACGCTTATCTTTTTCCTCCCGTCGTTCCATGCATGTGTTTAGAACTATTTTTTACCTGGCGTGGATATTACTAACAGAACAGCAGGAGTGAAAAGTGTTTATAAAAATAAAATGGATTGATCCCTTTAAACTGTTGCTAACATAAAACACAGAGACACTGTAATCCAATGGTTTCATATCTAAAATATAAACAGTCAAAGTACAATATTGCAAGATCACGCCTTAATTCTACATGGAGAACAAGTTACTTACCTTCGGTAAAAATATATCTGTAAGAGACATAGATTAGTTATGGATTCCTCACCTTAGAATTACCCCCAGGCGTCAGACTGGATGCGGAGAATTTTTCTGCAGCAGTACCCCTGCGCGTCGGTAGGTGGCGTCGGTCGACTCCGGATTCGTCGTTGGCGTTGTGGTCGCCGGAATGACGTCACGGTAGCTACATAGATGCCGCCATCGCGCGCTGACGTCAGTTCTCTACACGACTTTCCACGCCAGAAGCGCAAAGCCATGCAAGACACTGACCACTGGTGCACAAAACTAGGGCCCTGAAAGGATGTCCTTAACCCTAGAAGTCAGTTCGCAGAACGGGGAGGATGGGTGGGGCGGTAAGGAATCTATAACTAACCTATGTTTCTTACAGATATATCGTTACCGAAGGTAAGTAACTTGTCCATCTGAAAGAAACAGTTAGTTATAGATTCCTTAACTTAGAATAGATACCCCAGCAATACCAACCCCGGAGGTGGGTCTGCGAATCAAGTTCACACCAGAAAGTCCTGGAGAACTGAACGGCCAAAGAAGCCATCTCTCCGGACTTGGCTGTCCAGGCAGTAGTGTTTGGTAAACGTGTGCAATGAAGCCCACGTAGCTGCCTGGCAGATGTCATGAAGGGGGACTCCCATGTTCCAAAGTAGTAGTGGCTGCCGTCGCCCTGGTGGAATGGGCACGCAACCCCACTGGCGGTTCCTTTTTCGCTAAGGAGTAACAGATTTTGATGCAAAGAACGACCCATCGAGAGATGGTTCGTTTCTGCACGGCTTGACCTTTCTTGGCGCCCACATAGCCAACAAAGAGCTGGTCATCCACCCGGAATTGTTTTGTGCGATCCAGATAGAAAGAAAGCACACATTTTGGAACCAGACGGTGGAGCCTCTCCTCCTCTGAAGGATGCGGGGGTGGGAAGAAGGTGGGCAAAGTGATGGTCTGTCCTAGGTGGACTAGGTGGTCCACTTTGGAAAGGAAAGAAGGCCTAGTGCGAAGGACAACTTTGTCTGGATGAACAGCCAGGAAAGGAGGTTTCGAAGAAAGAGCCTGCAGCTCACTCACCCTGCGAGCAGAGGTGATGGCGACCAGAAAGGCAGTTTTAATTGTGTCAGAAGTCTGAGAGGACAGTTATGTAGCAGCTCGAAGGGAGCGCACATAAGATAGGTCAGAACCAAGTACAAGTCCCTAAGGGGCATTACAAAAGGAATTGGAGGATACAAGTGAGTAATGTCCTTAAGGAAGCGATTTACAATAGGGGACTTGAAAGGAGAAGGCTGGTCAGGAAGTCGAAGAAAGGCCGAAATGGCCGAAAGATAGCCTTTTGGAGTGCTCAGAGCACTGCTGGGCCCCAAAAAAAATGAAGAGGAGAACCTCTGAAAGGGGGACAGAAAGGAGATCCAAAGCCTTTGCTGCGCACCATGCCACAAACTTGCTCCATCTACAGGCGTATACCGTTTTGGTGGCGGGAAGCCTGGCTGCCAAGATAACGTTACAGACTTCGGGAGGAAGGTCGAAAGCTGTCAACAGTCGCCACTCAATCTCCATGCAAGGAGGTGGAGGCTGGACAGGTTCGGGTGGAGGACGGTC
Organism: Calotriton arnoldi; assembly: GCA_963921515.1. Lineage (NCBI taxonomy): Eukaryota > Metazoa > Chordata > Amphibia > Caudata > Salamandridae > Calotriton > Calotriton arnoldi. The sequence goes on along the minus strand of CAWUFW010002681.1, from coordinate 1,740,056 downwards.
CCCTGCTGCTGCGACAGAAGATCCTCCCGAAGAGGCAGTCTGATCGGAGGATCGATGGCCATGTGCAAGAGCTCGGGATACCAGACTCTTCGTGCCCAGACCGGGGCCACAAAAATGACTTGGGCCCGGTCGCGCTTGATCTTCTTCAGCACTCTGGGTAGAAGTGGTATAGGCGGAAAGGCGTATAGAAGACCGCAACTCCACTCGTGACGAAAAGCGTCGCAGAGCGAGTGCCGCCTTGGAAATTCCAACGCGCAGAACTGTTGACATTGCGCGTTCTCTTCGGTGGCGAATAGATCTAACCAAGGCTCTCCCCACCGCTGAAAGAGACCTTGCACCACCTCCGAGTGAAGACGCCATTCGTGATCCATCATGCACCGGCGGCTGAGTTCGTCCGCCCTGGCGTTCAGAGAGCCTGCCAGGTGTTGAACCATAAGGGACATGCCCTGGTTTCCAGCTACTTCCAGAGACGAAGTGCCTCCTGACATAGGGTCCACGACCCCACCCGCCCTGTTTGTTGCAATACCACATGGCGGTGGTGTTGTCCGTGAACACCTGCACTACTCTCCCTTTGACAGAAGGAAGGAATACCTTCAGTGCAAGACGGATCGCCCGAAGCTCTAGAAGTTGATGTGGAGCCCAGACTCCGCCGGAGACCAGAGGCCTCTGATCTCCGCCTCCCTCATGTGGCCGCCCCACCCCAGAAGTGATGCATCTGTCACCACTGTGAACTCCGGTTGGGGAAGGGAGAGGGATCTGCCGTTGACCCAATCCTGGTTCGTTAGCCACCACTGCAATTGGTGTGCAGTGCCCTCCGAGATCTGGACGCAATCGGAAAGATTCCCCTGATGCTGTGCCCACTGAAACTTCAGGTCCCACTGCAGAGCCGGCATATGCCACCTGGCATAGTCCACCAGCAGGATGCAGAAGGCCATGAGGCCCAGTAGCCGCAGGGTCATTCTGACCAAAACCCAGGTTAGAGGCTGAAAGATCGTAATCATAGCCCGAATATCCCAGACTAGCTGTTCGGGAGGATAAGCCAGAAACTGCGCTGTGTCCAGAACCGCTCCGATGAAAAGGAGCTTCTGAGCGGCAATCAGGTGTGGCATCGGCAGGTTGATGGTGAACCCCAGCGAATGCAGGAGGTCGGCCGTAGTCTGGAGGTGGGAGATGACAGCCTGGGGCGAGCCCGCCTTTAACAGCCAGTCGTCGAGATAGGGGAAGACTGGAACCCCTGAACTGCGCAGATGAGCTGCGACCACCGCCATCACTTTCGTGAACACCCGAGGGGCGCTGGTAAGGCCAAAAGAGTGCTCGTGACCTACCGTGAACCGCAGGTAATGCCGATGGGCCGGCAGGACGGGGATGTGAAAATAAGCGTCCTGCAAGTCCAACACTACCAATCCAGTCTCCAGGGTCGAGGGCAGACAGGACCTGAGCCAGTGTCAACATTTTGAACTTCTCCTTCCGGAGGAAGCGGTTGACGTTCCTGAGATCCAAGATAGGACACAGGTCTTTGTCCTTCTTGGGCACCAGAAAGTAGTGGGAATAACAACCACGACCTACTTCTGGGTCAGGAACTCGCTCGATGGCTCCCTAGGCCAAGAGAGCCGTAACTTCCTGTTGGAGAAGGGCCAAGTGATCCTCCTACATGCGATGAAATTGAGGTGGCATGGATGGAGGGGTAGTCTTGAAGGGGAGGGAGTAGCCCCTTCGGACAATCTGCAAAACCCACCTGTCCGACGTGATGGTGAGCCAGTGGGGGAGGTGATGGCGAATCCTGCCGCCCACTGGCGAAAGGTGGCCCTGAAAGGTCGGACTACAAGGGCTTGGAGGCTGCTGCAGAGGGGGCGCTGGTGGACTGGCCCGCCCGCTGGCCCCCTGACCCACGACGGTGGGTCCCACGTCCCCGGCCGCGCAGACGTTGGACAGCTTGCACAGGCCTGTGGCTCTGGACGGTACGTGGCGGGGCACCCCTTGCGTAGCGACGAAAGGGGTGAAAAGCAGACTGCACGGGGCGAGAGGTGGGAGCGAGGCCCAAGGACCTGGCCGTAGCCCTGGAGTCCTTAAAACGCTCAAGCGTGTTGTCTGCTTTGTCGCCAAACAAGCGCGGGCATCAAAGGGCATGTCCATAAGTGTAGCTTGGACATCACCGGAAAAGCTAGTGGACCTCAGCCAGGCGTAGCGTCGTAGGGCTACTGATGTTGAAATCCTCCTGCCTAGCGAGTCGACGGTGTCCAGCCCACACCGTATGGCGAACTTCGCTGCGTCTCTCCCTTCGGCCACTTCACGGTAGAGCACGGCCCAGGCCTGCTCCGGGCACTGAGGCAGCACCTGCGCGAGTGAGTCCCACACAGAATGGGAGTAACGGCCCAAGAGACATGCAGTGTTCACCGACCGCAGTCCTAAGCTGGAGGAAGAAAACATTTTCCTCCCAAGATAGTCCAGCTTCTTGGATTCCCTATCAGGTGGAGCAGTAGGGAATGCGCCTTTGGAAGTGGAGGCTTGGAGCACCAAGCTCTCAGGGGTGGGGTGTTGGGAGAGGAAAATGGGGTCTCCCGGGGCCGGGCGTCGGCCAATCATCCTATCCACAGGAGCCCCTGTGCTGGGCTTGGACCAAGTGCCCAAAAGGATGTCCGTGAGGGCCTCATTGAACGGCAGCGGGGGCTCCGAAGAGGCCGCTGCCGGTTGAAGCACCTCGGTTAGGAGGTTAGTCCTATCCGCCACCGTAAGAAGCTCGAGGTTTAGGACCTTAGCCGCCCTACGCAATACCACTGCGTATGATGCACCCTCCTCCGTAGCCATGGTAGGGGGAGAAAGCATGCCAAGGTCTGATGAAGTGTCCAGACCACTGGCCTCACGAAACTCCTCTCTCCAGTCCGGTTCTTCCAACTGGTCTGCCAGAGGGTCCACAGACCCCTCCCAGTCCTCCTCACCCTCCTCTGGTAGCCACTCAGGGAGATAGGGAACACCAGGGGAGAACAGGGGTACAAAAGTACCGGTCTGCGCCGGTCCCGACGTCGGGTGACGTCAGTCCAGCTCCGTGTCCACATCGAGAGGGAGGCTGGGGTCGATGTCGGCTGGGGACACAACCGGCGTCGGAGGGGCGGAGGTGTCGTCAATGGGTTCGGCGCCGGAGGAGGTGTCACGAGGTCGACCGGCGCCGATCCGGATCCAGGCCTGGATCCCTGGGGGCCCTGCGGCGCCGGAGCTGAAGCCGCCGGCATCAAAAGCCTAGAGCCCCCAGCCGAGTCCGCGGGGCCCGAAGGCGCGCCGGCGGAGTCGGGCTGCCCAAAAATAGAATGGAGGGCTTCGTAAAAGCTACGAAGTTGGGCAGGGGTCGCTCCGGCTCCCGGAGAGGGATGGAGGCTTGGAGTTGACCCACAGGCTCCGCGGGCGGAGCCAGGCGACTACCTGCCGCATCCCGCGTCGCGTCCGCCGACGAATGGGGAGAACGCGAAGAGCGACGGTGCTTCTTCGCCTTCTTTTTGTGCTTCGACTTACCCGAAGACTTCCACGAAGAATGGTGGTGATGGCTCCGCGACGGGTCCCGCGACCTTCCTCTCGACCGGGACCTCGAGCAGCGCGGAGCTGACTGCCGGGCCTCCAGAAGCTTTCGGGACCACTCCCGCAAAGACTTCGGGGTCATGGCCCGGCAGTCGGAGCACGACTTCGGGTCATTGTCGCGCTCCAGGCACCAGAGGCACACAAGATGGGGGTCTGTCACCGACATCAGCTTGTGGCAGGAGCCAAAAGGCTTGAAGCCGGTCCGCCGAGATGACATCCCTGTGCACCAGGAGTCGTAATGACTCACAAAGACATTGACAAAAAGTCGCAAAAATGGAGTCAAAAAGTGACTCGAGGTACCGCTCTCTCCGGATCTGCGCTGGCTGGCGCGGAAAAAGAAAGAACCGACATCAGCGCGCAGGGGCGGCGTCTAAGTAGATACCGCGACGACATTCTGGCGACCACAAAGCCAACGACGAACGCGGAGTCGACCGACGCGCAGGGGTACTGCTGAAGAAAAATTCTCCGCATCCAGTCTGATGCCTGGGGGTAATTCTAAGGTGAGGAATCCATAACTAATTGTGTCTTTTGGATATTAGTACCCAAAGAACAGAGTGATCCTCTTGCTCCTGTCAGCATTGTATGGCCCTCTCCTAAATAATCTTTCCAATTGTTCTAATCTACTGAGCATCTCTCTTGAGCAGAACGACGGTTTCAACCACTGAAGTCAACGTAACTCCTATTAATTACACTACATTTCAGCAAACCCCAACTTTCCTTACTTTTACTGCCTTGACTTTCCCAAAAACGTCCCAATGCTGCATTCATTGTCCTTATCACTATAATTCGAATTACCTACACTGTTTAACACTTATTTTCTCATAAAACTCGCACAATACCTTATGTGTATAGGGAACACTACGTCAGAACCACGTTAGAAAAATGAACCTATAAAATTAACTGTTCTCGGAGTTACTTTTTTGTACACTGGCCATGTTTTTATGATACCTCCTCAGTTGCTTGCTGTTCTCACTAGTCATGATAAGGTTCTGTTGCTTCTAACAATGATTTCACCATTTTGTATAGCTTTGATAGTCAATTTATCAATGGGCAATATAAAAAAATAAAACAAAACTCAAATAAAATGCACCAGGCTACATTACCCTCATCTTGCTGAGATTTCTGTAGTCATAGTAGCTTTCATACTGCTCTGCAAGCTTCCTGCAGAGAATAATTCCATTTTCCCAACACTGAGAAAAATATAAAACAAAAAATCAGCACAAGGTGAAATCTTCATTGTCATGTTACTTCACAATAATCATACATGTAGCTGTAATTAACCTTTGTGGATCTACAATACCATGTCTTGTTGTCATGATCATGTACATACTGCTTGTGGTTGCAGTTTTCTAGAGGGGACTAGAATACAAATTCCCTGTACAAAATAATGAGATTGAAGGGCTTGCTTGAACTCAGGCTAGTATTGAGTGTCCACCATTTTTTAATTTACAAAAAGACACTTATTCGCAGAGCATGATATCACACAATTTTCATTAAGGGACCTTTCTGAAAAACACCACCTTCCCAAAGCGCAACAATTGTATTGTAGGCTGAAAAGGAACGTCCAATACTTTTCAGGTTGTTAGTAAAATAGGAGTAAGCCACCTTGCCTAAATTAGAATGTACCTCATTTTCACAGCAAAATGAAAAACAATCATCAAGAACAATAAAACTTCGGTGGGAAAGATGATTATCCTAGATTAAAACAATTCCGTGTGTAAGAGACCCTGTTTAATTAAAAGGACAGAAGTGACTTATCAATTCGTAAACGCACATCTGAAGGTGGTAAAATACCAGCATTTCCTTTACCTGTGGGGCTAAATACAAAGTGACACAGCAGGACAGGGAGGACAAGGAGGTCTACATCCTTGCAGATGTTTAATCTACAAACCGAGATGACGTCAAAGAGTGTCTACTTAATAACTCTTTCACTTGACACTTCTCACTGGGACTAAAAGGGGGCTAAATGTCAATGGCAATATTCACCTGGAACATTTACTTTCACCTAAAATAACCATGCAATAACGTCTCAGAAACACTGCCGCCCTCACCTGCAAAAAGAAAAACAACCCTTTGTCTTTTTCCATTCAGGTGTGTGGAGTCTATCCAACTTTTGAAGGCTGCATAGGCAGATTATAGTTGGACCAGCTTTGTTTGTCCCCCGCTTTGGCCAACATTTTACCCTTTAGCAACACCAGTGGTTCACTGCTGTTCACTTTAGGGACTGTTAGAATAAAAATCATGTTTTTTTTCTTCTTCTTACCAATTTGAATATATTGTTAAAATTTATTCTGGGCATTTCCTCTGCAGGGCTAACTATTCCTTCAACCTCCAATGTGGACAAAAGTCTGGGGCGTCAGCACTAAAGAAATTAGAGTTTTCTGAACTGCTTCTCAAGGTAATTCATGACAATCTGAAATGACAACCTGGCGACAACGGTCCCAGGGATGGACATATTTATTTTCTGAATGACCAGGCTTAAAACACACTGGGGGGATACAGCCTACACCGTTAAAAATACTCTCCTGCATTATGTACGCTATCCAGTGTCTAGCCAAAGGCTTTGTCAATGGCTCACACTTCTTACCCCCATGCAGTTAAAGGCAGGGGGTGTTACACTCTGTTCATTACTTTATTTCCATTTCAGGCCCAGCTTAGTATAATGTGCTGTAACACCAGAGTGCTTTCTCTACTACAACAAATTCTCTATTACATTTGCCTTGCATGTGTACACTCCCGAACATTGCATGAAGGCGCTTCCAAACATGTACATTTTCAGAGAGCAACTAGTAGTGATTGCCTGCAATTCTCGCCAACTTTTGCAACATAGTGATGGGCCCAATGAGTCCAGTACTGACGTGAGCCACAGGAATCAGAAGCTGTGAAACAGTTTTCACAGCATAACCAAAGCTGCTTATGTGTTGGTGTTACTAAGGATTCCTGGAACGTGAGGCTTGAATCAAATAAAATATGGTGATCCAAAGAAGCAATTGCGCCTTCTGAAACTAATGGGACTCATAACTCTGTCCCGGAGGGCTTGTGTGTTTTGACCGGTGATCCCCGCTACCACGCACAAGATTTTCCTGTATTTTCCCTTTGTGATTTTAGTTTACCTGCATTTTTAGAACCCTTTCTTTTTGTATTTTCCCTTGTCGAAACATAGAGTGTGACAACAGGGAGCTACTTGCACCCCCCCCGCCAGTTCGAGTTTGACTTTATAATAAACTCGGTAAGACTCTTGCAATGGAACTGGATGGATGGTATTTTCTATCGTAGGAAATCTCTGTTTCTGTTTTAGATATAGTCATGGGGAGTTTATTGCGTTGGACTTAGACGCTTAACTATACCTTTACTTTTTCTACTTTTTTAATAACATGTTTTTAAGATTAATTCATCAGGGCACAACCACCGAGTACTGTATAGGGGTAGTGCTACTCGTTCTTTGCCGATTTGGCTAGACGCATTAAGGATCATGATATATCTACGTGATTTTGCGCACTTTATACTATCCAGGGATTTTGTATAGATGTGTTTTTTTAGGGGGGGGCCACCTCTCACATTGATTGATTGGGTTATGAGGTGGGGCACATCACTTTGCACTCTGCACCTTACTTCTCTTTGTGCTTTTTTCTTGATTTTATCCTTTACAGGTTCCTCATTGAGAGCAAGGGGCTCCACTCCCTGTACCAGAGTGCGCACTAAAACAAGGTGCCTGTTTTTTCCTTTACCCTTGGATTTTAAGGAGGGAGGGATTTTATCCTTGTTGGGATTGTTCAGGTGAAAGTCCTGAAGAAAGCCGAGGTAGTAAATTCATTCGGCTGAAACATGTCGACATTTTAGCAGAGTGGGGGGGTAGGGCTCTCTTCACTAGTAGCCATTACCACCACCCACCGGGCCGACGAGGACCATGGTTTGTGTCTGGACAGTGTACCCACCATTAAAGATAGAGTAGGGACACACTGTTACCAGCCTTTAAATTTTTCTCTGCCACATTTTTCACCTTCTTGATCCCACACAATTTGTTCACTTGTTATGTTGTGTGTTTGTTTGTTTCCCCCTCCCTATTGCTCCACCTCCAGCGTTGGCTAGCGCGGAGGTGTGTTCAGCAGGCCCTATGATGAAGCATGACACAACTTGCTGTGTGTGAGGGCAATTTTACACACACTGTTTGTGCCCTTCTCTACACCTTTCTACCCCCTCTATCGATTACCCTTCACGATTTATGATCCTGTCAGTCCCTGGTCTATGTTGTGTGGATCTATAGCTTGTAGGAGGGTGACCAGGGATTTATCCTCTTATCTCTTTCTTGTGTTATTTTGATCCAAAGAAGCAACCATGCTGCCATGAACATGATCATCTCTGCTTGTTGTTCGCAAACTACCCTAGAAATAGGGAAATGGTAGCAGCTGGCTGGGCGGAACCTTCAGCAGGAAAGGGTGGAACTCACTGTCCAGGACCCCAGTGATGCAGCACAAGAAGGTGAGCCCAATTCAAGATTGAAGTCTCGTGACCTTGATCCAAAAAGGTGACCTCGATCCAAGATGGTAACTCCAATCCACAATGTATATGCCCTTTCTCCCTTGTAAACAATCTGAAGTGTATCGCATTACACTTTCGTTGTTTATACCATAAAACAAATATGTGATTAGCTTGAATGATATTCTTAACTGAGCTTTAGTATCAGGAAAAAGGAGGTATTTCAAACAGGATGATATTGCAACCAATAAAAATATCAAAAGAAATGCATGAAGGTGTGGAAAGAAAAGCATAGATCCCTGCTAGTACTGTCGCACAAGTTACTAACTTGTGTAACGATATATCTGTAAGAGACAGTAGTTAGTGACAGATTCCTTACCTTAGAATATCCCCAGGCGTCAGGCTGGATCCGGAAAGTTTTGCGTAGCAGTACCCTTGCGCGTCGGTAGGCGGCGTCGTGCGGCTCCGCATCCGTCGTCGGCGTCGGGATCGCCGGGATGACGTCGCGGGCAGTACTTAGACGCCGCCCCTGCGCGCTGACGTCAGTTCTGTACACGACTTTCCGCGCCAGGAACGCAGAGCCATGCAAGAAGCTGACATAGGTGTCTGAAAAATACTAGAGCCCTGAAAGGGATGTCCTTAACCCTAGAAATCAGTTCGCAGAACGGGGAGGATGGGTGGGGCGGTAAGGAATCTGTCACTAACTACTGTCTCTTACAGATATATCGTTACACAAGTTAGTAACTTGTGCATCTGAAAGAGACACGTTAGTGACAGATTCCTTACCTTAGAATAGATATCCCAGCAATACCAACCCCGGTGGTGGGTCTGCGAACAAAGATCAGACAAGGAAGTCCCGGAGGACAGAACGGCCAAAGAAGCCGTCCCTCCGGACCTGACTGTCAAGGCAGTAATGCTTTGTAAATGTGTGCAGCGAGGCCCACGTAGCTGCCTGACAGATATCCTGCAGCGGAACACCGCGGCCTAAAGCCGTGGTAGCAGCCGTTGCCCTGGTGGAATGGGCACGCAGCCCAACAGGAGGCTCCTTCTTAGCCAAAGAATAGCAGGCTTTGATACACAAGGTTATCCAGCGGGAGATGGTTCTCTTGTGCACCGCCCGACCTTTTTTGGCGCCCACGTACCCAACAAAGAGCTGGTCATCCACCCGGAAGTGTTGTGTGCGGTTGATATAAAAGGAAAGCGCACGTTTTGGGTCCAGACGGTGGAGCCTCTCTTCCTCTCTGGAAGGATGCGGAGGCGGAAAGAAGGTGGGCAAAGTGATGGTCTGCCCAATGTGGAAGGCAGTAACCACCTTTGGCAAGAAGGACGGACGCGTCCTAAGAACAACCTTGTCTGGATGGACAGACAGAAAGGGAGGTTTGCATGAAAGAGCCTGGAGCTCACTCACCCGCCGAGCGGAGGTGAGGGCCACCAGAAAGGCTGTCTTCAGAGTCAGAAGACGAAGAGGACAGTTATGTAGAGGCTCAAAGGGAGCGCACATAAGAAAGGTAAGAACCAAGTTCAAGTCCCACTGAGGCATCACAAACGGAACAGGAGGGAAGAGGTGTGTAATGCCTTTTAGAAACCTGTTAACAACAGGGGACTTGAAAAGGGAGGGCTGATCAGGAAGCCTGAGGAAGGCCGAGATGGCACAAAGATAGCCCTTGATGGTACCCAGGGCAGAACCCTGTTGGGCCAGGGAAAGAAGGAACAGAAGAACCTCAGAAAGGGGATTCAAAGCCTTTGCTGTGCACCATGCCACAAACTTGTTCCACCTGCAGGCGTATACCACCTTAGTGGAGGGACGCCTGGCTGCCAGAATCACATCACAAACTTCGGGAGGCAAGTCGAAAGGAATCAACTGCCGCCGCTCAATCTCCACGCAAGCAGGTGGAGGCTGGACAGATTCGGGTGGAGGACCGTCCCCTGCTGCTGCGACAGAAGATCCTCCCGAAGAGGCAGACGGATCGGAGGATCGACGCTCATACTGGGTAGCTCGGGATACCAAACTCTTCGAGCCCAGTCCGGAGCCACAAGGATGACTTGGGCCCGGTCGCGCCGAATCTTCTTCAACACTCTGGGTAGAAGTGGTATAGGCGGAAAAGCGTACAACAGACCGCAACTCCACTCGCGACGAAAAGCGTCGCCGAGCGAGTGCTGCCTTGGAAATTCCAACGTGCAGAACTGATGACATTGCGCGTTCTCTTCGGTGGCGAATAGATCTAACCAAGGCTCTCCCCACTGTAGAAAGAGTCCTTGCGCCACTTCCGAGTGAAGACGCCATTCGTGATCCATCATGCACCTGCGGCTGAGGTTCGTCCGCCCTGGCGTTCAGGGAACCTGCCAGGTGTTGAACCATCAGGAAAATGCCCTGATGTTCCAGCCATGTCCAGAGGCGCAGAGCCTCCTGACATAGGGTCCACGACCCCACCCCGCCTTGCTTGTTGCAGTACCACATGGCGGTGGTGTTGTCTGTGAACACCTGCACTACTTTCCCTTTGACAGAGGGAAGGAATGCCTTGAGTGCAAGTCGGATCGCCCGGAGCTCCAGAAGGTTGATATGGAGCCGGGACTCCGCCGGAGACCAGAGGCCTCTGATCTCCGCCTCTCCCATGTGACCGCCCCATCCCAGAAGGGACGCGTCCGTCACAACTGTGTGCTCTGGCTGGGGAAGGGAGAGGGATCTGCCCATGACCCATTGCCGGTTCGAGAGCCACCACTGCAACTGTCTTGCAGTCCCCTCCGAGATCTGAACGTGATCGGACAGATTGCCCTGGTGCTGCGCCCACTGGAACTTCAGGTCCCACTGCAGAGCCCGCATATGCCATCTGGCATGATCACCCAGCAGGATGCAGGAGGCCATGAGGCCCAGCAGCCTCAGGGTCATCCGTACCGAAACCCAGGATAAAGGCTGAAAGATCGGAATCATAGCCTGAATATCCCGGACTCGCCGTTCGGGAGGATAGGCCCGAAACTGCGTCGTGTCCAGAACTGCTCCGATGAAAAGGAGCTGTGGAGAAGGAATGAGATGCGACTTCGGCACATTGATGGAGAACCCCAGCGAGTGCAGGAGTTCGGCCGTAGTCTGGAGGTGGGAGACGACTGCCTGGGACGAGCCCGCCTTCAGCAGCCAGTCGTCGAGGTAGGGGAAGACTGGAACCCCTGCCCGGCGCAGATGAGCTGCGACCACCGCCATCACTTTCGTGAACACCCAAGGGCACTTGTAAGGCCAAAGGGGAGCACGGTGAACTGAAAATGCTCGAGGCTCTACCGTGAACCGAAGGTAACGCCGGTGGGCCGGCAGGACGGGGATGTGAAAATAAGCGTCCTGCAAGTCCAACGCTACCAACCAGTCTCCAGGGTCGAGGGCAGTCAAGACCTGAGCTAGGGTGAGCATCTTGAACTTCTCCTTCCGGAGGAAGCGATTGACGTTCCGGAGGTCCAAGATAGGACGCATGTCCTCCTTGTCCTTTTGGGCACCAGAAAGTAGTGGGAGTAGCAACCACGTCCTACTTCTGGGGTCGGAACATGCTCGATGGCCCTCTTGGCCAAGAGGGCCGTGACTTCCTTCTGCAGAAGCACCAAGTGATCCCCTGACATGCGGTGGAATTGAGGTGGCATGGCTGGGGGGTGGTCTCGAAGGGAGGGAGTAGCCCCTTCGGACAATGTCCAAGACCCACCTGTCCGAGGTGATGGCACGCCAGTGGTGAAGGTGATGGCGGACCCTGCCCCCTACTGGCGTGCTGTGCACCTGAAAGGAGGGACTAGGAGGGCTTGGAGGCCGCGGACGGGGCGGAGGTGGTGGCCTGACCCGCACGCTGGTTGCCCGAATCGCCACGGCGGTAGCCACGTCCCGGGCCACGCGAAGACGCTTGCTACGCGGGCCGGTGGCTGGGCTGCGGACGTGACTGGGCGCCCTTCCGTGGCCACGAAAGGGGCGAAAAGCAGAGGTTAGCGGAGGGCGCACAACAGAAAGGCCCAGGGACTTGGCAGTAGCCCGTGAGTCCTTAAAACGCTCCAGCGCATGGTCTGCTTTGGAACCAAAAAGACCGACTCCATCAAAGGGCATGTCCATGAGTGTATTCTGGACATCACCCGAGAAACCAGTTGTTCTCAGCCAGGCGTGGCAACGCAGCGCCACCGTCGTTGCAAGCGATCTGCCCAGCGAGTCGGCGGTATCAAGGCCACAACGTATGGTGTATTTAGCCGCATCTCTACCTTCCGCAATGGTGCGGGTAAGCAGTGTCTGGACCTCCTCAGAACACTGGGGCAAAACAGTCGCCACCGAATCCCACAGGGAGTGGGTATATCGGCCCAAAGGCAAGCAGTGTTGACGGACCGCAAGCCAGCACTGGAGGAAGAAAAACCTTCTTCCCAAATTGGTCCAGGCGTTTGGATTCCCTATCCGGAGGGGCGGTAGGGAAGGCGGTTTGGGAGGCAGAGGCTTGGACAACCAAGCTCTCGGGGGTGGGATGTTGAGAGAGAAACAAGGGGTCGCCCGGAGCAGGGCGATGGCGTTGGGCCACGTTCCTATCCACAGGTGCCCCTGTGGTGGGCTTGGACCAGGTGCCCAAAAGAACGTCAGATAGTGCATCATTAAACGGCAGCACAGTCTCCGAAGAGGAAGCTGCCGGCTGAAGCACTTCGGTCAGGAGATTAGTCCTGACAGCCACAGTAGGCAATTGGAGGTGCAAGGCTCCAGCTGCTCTACGCAACACCGTTGCGAAATTTGCTCCCTCCTCCGTAGCCACGGGAGGAGACAGCATGCCAGTGTCAGGGGAAGTGTCTAGACCACTGGCATCCCCAAGTTCCTCTGCCCAGTCCTGATCATACTCACACTGCTGTGTGAGAGGGTCTTCCGACCCCTCCCATCTCTCCTGGTCCTCCTCTGGTTCAAAATATGGAGGAGGAGGGACATCTGGGACCCAAGGTCTCATCGGCGCCGGAGCCGGCGTCGAGCGACGTCGGTCCGGCTCCATGTCCGGAACCGGAGAGAACCGGGGAACGACGCCGCCCGGAGCCCTGGGCGGCGTCGGGAACGGCACCGGGGAGATCGGCGCCGGCGGAGGCGTGGTTAGGTCAACCGGCGTCGATCGGGGTTGCGGTACCACCGGAGCCGGGATCGAGGCCGGGGGCCGGGATCAAGGCTGGCGGGACAGGCGACGCCGGGACCGGAGTCGTCGGCGACGCCGGAGCAACCCCATCAGGGCCCGCGGGGCCCGAAGGCGCACCGGAGGGACCTTGAGGCCCGAAGAGGCGGGCCATGGCCGACAGGAATTCCTGTATCTCGGCTGGAGTCGCCCCCAAACCCGGGAAGGACGGGTAATGCGGGGGTGGCACCACAGGCACATCCGGAGCTGCGGGGACGGTGCCGACAGGGGCCTCAGCCGAGTCGCGAGACCGGCGAGGCGAAGTCTTAGAGCGATGGTGCTTCTTAGACTTGTTGTGCTTCGACTTACCCGAGGAGCGCGAAGACTTGGACTCCGACGACCGGCGGGGGCTCCGCGACCGGCCCCTCGACCTCTCACGGGACCGGGGCTTGGTGCGGCGTGGAGCCGACTGCCGGACCTCCAGGAGCTTTCGAGACCGCTCTCGCAAAGCCTTCGGGTGAAGTTTCCGGCAGTCAGGGCACGACTTCGTGTCGTGGTATCGGCCGAGACAGTAGAGACACTCTAAGTGCAGGTCTGTGATCGACATCATTCGACCACAGGCACCGCATGGCTTGAAGCCGGGCATCCCTACCGACACCTAGGAGTCGAGAAGACTCGAAAAGAAATAGTGAAAAAATTCACCAAAAATGTAGTCAAAAATTGACTAGGGCACTGCTCTTCCCGGAGCGGAAAAAGAAGAACTGACGTCAGCGCGCAGGGGCGGCGTCTAAGTACTGCCCGCGACGTCATCCCGGCGATCACGACGCCGACGACGGACGCGGAGCCGCACGACGCCGCCTACCGACGCGCAAGGGTACTGCTACGCAAAAACTTTCCGGATCCAGCCTGACGCCTGGGGATATTCTAAGGTAAGGAATCTGTCACTAACGTGTCTCTTTCAGATATAAATGCTACAGCAAAAGTGTTACAGTTTCAGGTTCTGATGACAGATTCATGCAAGTTAGCTGTATCACAATTTCATTGTGCTCATTAGTGCAACCTAATATTCTCAGTATTACAATTTAGTCATTTACTATTAATTAAATTGCCTGCATTTTTTGTAGATCACTTATGGCAAGGTAAGGGTATTGCTTACACAACATTTCTGATTTAGAAAGAGCCTTCCCCAAAAGCTGGATAAAAATAATTTGTCATACTATGCCTGGAAGCGACTGTAAAAGAGCATTACATAATCAGACACGTTTAGAAATATCAATTGCCACACAATGTCAGGCATTTCCTATGGATGCTTAATGTGTTTTCTAGATTAGTACATTAAACAATGTAAAAGATGTGCTTACCTTTCCCCTGTCAAAGTTCTGAATTATGGTCAAGTGAATAAACTCCTTGCGCTGCCACTCTGTTTGCATTGGATAGTTGAGAAATTCTCTCAAGGGCCGGTCGGACCACTCCAGTAACTCATCATAGAGCAGCAGAGTGTAGGCAGCCTCTGCAAGGCAAGGTGGACAAGATCAGGCATAGGCAAGCTCAAACAGCGATAGCAGCCATTCCAAACAGCAGATGATGTACAATAAACAAAGAGATGTGTTGCTGTTAAAAAAATCATATGGTATGGCATGAGCCACAATGGCCCAAATCAAACCCAAACTACACCTAACTTGGGAATCAAGTCCTTTTATATTTTAGCTGTGGTGCAGGACTTGCGGAAAGAAATTGTGAAAATAATGCCCTTTCTCTTCTTAAATAAATTCAATAACAAACGCTAACCACCTAGAAATAGCTGTGCAAAAAGGCACTCACTTCAAAAGACGAGAGCTCAAGCAGTGCACAGGATGCCTTTCAATAGTGGTCCAGACACCGTTGACCAGGGCATTGCCTCCAAGAAGGTGAGAAAGGTCTAAGCCCAGCACTGTTGTCCAAATGTTAGCTTAGTGTAGGTAGGGTTATAGATTTTACAGGAGGGCAAGCTATTACCATGCTGTCTTGGCTTTGTTGGGGATGTGTTCTTTGAAGCAGAGATCCACATTAAGGGTGAATCCAAGTGATTTTACTTTGGCTGTCAACTGAAGGGTGAAGCCATCTTTGTTCACGGCTGACAGCCAGTCCTGAATCTGTGATTGTTGATGATCAGGAGGAATTCTATCTTTGTCACTTTAAATTTAAGTTGGTGCTTGACATCAATTTCTGGATAAGATCTGATTCTGAGTCAGCCAATGTCATGAGTCCAGGAGATTTTGAGGTAGAATTTGAGTGTTGTCGACATACTGACAGATCTTGACGCAGCTTTGGGCTGGATCTATGAGGTTCCAATTTAGAGACAGAAGAGAATGGGAAAGAGGATAGATCTATGGGGGACGCTGAAGGAGATGGAAAATTTCTTAGATTTTGAGGTACCCAGCTAGACATGTTGATAGCAGCTGGTGCGTTAAGAGCCAAATAATTGTAAGACTACCTACAGCACAGAACCCCACACAACTTTCCAGGGTGTGTATCAATCCTTGCAGGATGACTGTCTTGACAACTGCTGAGGTGTTAAGCAGGATCAAGAGGTGTGGACCATTTTTGTTGTTTCTGTGAGGAGTCACTTGTTGATTACTAGAAGAGTGGCAGTCTACATGCAGAAGTGTGGTCAGAGGTGGAATTCCTGTAGAAGTTTATTCGTTGAGGTCTGAATCTATAACTGAGTGCAAACAGCTTTAATTTATCTGATCAAAAGTAAGTAGTGGTTGATTGGGAGATAGCTGGCAAGATCATCCCAGTCCATGGCAAGTTTTCAGACGGGAGCAATTTATCACATTTTTAGGTTGTTGTGGACTTTGGTTTGGTCATTAACTGAACAGATAAGTAGGGAAGTGAGGGCATCTCCATTGAGGGTTTTCAGTATTGGCCATAGTAAAATGTTGTCTTTGTAGGCGCTGGGCTTGAGAGAGAGTAGAATATTAGTCAGTTCAGCAAACAAGAGGAGGTTGAAAGCTCTCTATTGGGGGGAAAAGCAATGTGGGTGCAAGGAAAAGTGGTTGTTTATTTGATGTTGTCTATGTGGGGTTCTGATTTTGTTCATCTACTCACGAGGAAGTAGAGAATGGCACTGCAGTTCTCTGAATATGGGAATTGAAGGAACAGGAGAGGACTGATTCCGTGTATGACAGCTTTGAATATTACTCTACTTCTGATAGACTCTTTGTTAATTGTGATTTTGTTGAAGGGGCCTCAGGCTATGATGCAGAAGGATCTGGGTGACCAGCAGAGTGCTTAAAGTTGAATGAGGTTCTCAGTGGCGCTGGTCCATCCACATTTATTTTCTTGTCAGCATATGGAGAACTTGTTGTCAGAGTTCTTGAATGTACCATGGTGCTGAACATTTGTATTTGGAGTCTCATTTTTTTCAAAAGTGCTATTTGTTCCACATGGTCATTTCGGGAAGTTTTGCACACATTAAGGTGTAAGTTGACATCTGATGTGGACTGGTGGCAGTTTGAAAGGTTGAGAAGTTCCTCTTGGATGTGGTCCACAAGGAAGTGCTTGAAGGAGAGGTATTTTTGTTATGAACGGCTTTTAGATAACAACAGTGGGGAAACAAAAACAGTCTCCCACTGTTGTCATTTCACCAATGGAAGAACTCATTCATCCTTAGTTCTGCCATCTCGCCTTGGTCTGTGAAGACCCTAGAAAGGTGGCAGAATTGCAACTTTTATTCTCATCAACCTTCTACTGCTTCTTGTGGGTCTACCCAGGCCAGGGGGTGGTGATAGAACACAGGCAGTCTCTGCCTGCACAAACCGCCACATTTCCTTGTCAGCCGTGCTGACCAGTGGCTCTGAGACAGCCGCTATCCATGTTGACTCTCCCCTCTCACTGTGAGAGTAGAGCACGCAGCTTTGGGTCGTAAGGGGTAGGGTTAACACTGAGGGTAGTGGGGGTGGCAGGAGGCTAGTAAATATTTGTACATCTATGAGGAGGAGGTGGGGGTAAAATATAGAAGGTGGCGGTGTTGGTTGGCAAAATATGTATTTTTTTCTCAATTCAGGCATGCTGGTAAACGTAGACAACGATAGGGGTGGTTGGCAGGAGACCAATATTTTTTTTTCTTCAAATTTGCCCAGCTGAGAAGATTAAATGGAGAAAGTGGTGGGGGTGGGTGGCAGGAGTCAAGGTATTTTTGTTTAACACTGTGTGCAGGGGGGGTAAATATACAGGGTGGGTGTGGATGGTGGGATGCCAGGAATTTTGTTTTAATCTTTGGGAGGGCATTGTCAGACCTTGTTCCTCCTTTACTCTTCAGCTCTTGTGAGATGTTGAAAGCAGGGGCAGATGATGGGGGCATACATAACATAAAAGTGTCGATAAGTAAAAAGTGAATAACGGGGATGATTTCACCATGGATTTATGAGTAACATCAGAGACCATTTGAGCTTCGCTATCGTGTCTGTCTGATGATACTCAAAACCCAGAGGTGAAAATATCCCTATTATTTACTGTTACCCACTTATTATTCTATATTTTCGCTTTTCGGTTGGCCTTGGGGTTTGCAAAGTGGTCAGTACAATCATTGGGATCATGGTCTAACGCTAGATAGAGGGTAAGGCTGTCAGGATCAGACTGCGCGGTTCTGTTTTGAATATCAAGGTTTGATGATGTACTGTTTGATGTTAATGGTGTGGAAGAGTGATAAAGAGATTCCTTTACTGACTCAGTGCTTGAGTTGCCGAGAAATGTGGGATGGGTGAGAAGAATCAAGGATCTGGGGGTCTGTAGGTCAGGTTAAGGGAGGGCAAGGTAGAGTTGTGGATGACAAGTCCTACTCCTGTCTTGTGCACGCAGACTTAGTGTTGGATGTTTTAGCCTGCTGGGAAGAAGTCGTCTAAGATTTTCAGGGAAGTAGGTATGAGCCATGTTTCTGCAATTAAGAGGGTGTCTATGTTTTTTAGTGAAGATATTAGCTATGTTAAATGAGTGGTGAGATTGCTGAATGTGTGGTGAGGAGACTGAGTTGGAGGGATTGCACTTTTTGATGTCTGTATGTTCTAGGGAGTGGGATGTGGATGCTCACATTCATGTTTGCTGTGTGTGTGAGTAAATAGTTTGGACATGAGTTTGGGTACAGAGTTCATGGAGTGTGAGAAACATGAAGCCGAAGGGTTCCCTGCAGGACAAGGGTTCTGGCTCTAGGCCCTTCTTGGCCTAAACAGGCAGCGACAGGCAAAATCCTTGTCCGTGTCCACCCTTAAAAGTGAACATCAGGGTAATAGAGTGCCCTCCCACATGATTGGCTGGCACGCCTAAAGAAAAGGACCTCACAGGATGGAGAGGTGTCCACTGGGGCTCAATTATTTTGTCTCAGTTTGTGGGCATATTCTTTTGTATTGTGATATGTACAACTATTTCAATTGTATCCATGTGCTTTCTCTTAAATGTCCATTTAATGACACTGGTGGTTCCTGTGGCACAGAGTATTTCTCAAGTTCTGTGATGTCATTGTTAGAAAATGTCCTTCTTTGAAGGGTCAACCTAACATTTTGCCTTCCTCCTCCTCTTTTTCTGACCACCTTTTTGTTGGCTTTAGGACTGTGGGCACTTTACCACTGCTGACCAGTGCCAAAGTGCATGTGCTCTCTCCTCTAAACATGGTATAATTGGTTTACACCTGTATAAATATTTGGTTTGCTTGCAAGTCGCTTGTAAAGTGGTATACCATATACCAAGGGCCTGTAAATTAAATGCTACTCGTGGGCCTGTACAGCTGATTGTGCCACCCACGAAAGTAGCCTTTCAAACCTGTCTCATGCCTGCCACTACAGTGCCTGTGTTGGCAGTTTACTGCCACTTCCACTTGGCATTTAAAACTACTTGCCAAGCCTTAAACTCTCCTTATATTACATATAAGTCACCACTAAGGTAGGCACAATGTAGCCCTAAGGGCAGGGTGCTATGTAAGTAAAAGGCAGGACATATAATGTTATGTTTTACATGTCCTTGTAGTGATTAACAGTCTTTTTCGTTTTTCACTACTGTGAGGCTTACCCCTCTCATAGGCTTGCATTGGGAATTCCTGAATACACTTTTAAGCTGTAAATCCTGATGAGAGAGGAGTAGCTTTTTCATGTTTCATGTGTTGGGATGGTAATTATAAAGTCTCCCCACTGGTGAAGTTAGATTTAACATTATTATTTTTAAAATGCCACTTTTAGAAAGTGTTATTACAAATTACTGGGGTAAACCAAGAAGGCCATAGGACCTAGGTAGCATATGGTACGTAAAAACAATGTGGTCCTACTGGCACGTAAAAGTGGACATTTCTCTGCACTTGCTCCTCTGTGTGCCTGACAGCCTGTCTCCAATAGGCATTTGGTGTGGCTGACAGCTACACTTTGTGCATTCCCTCTAGACAGCCACAAAATAGGAAGGATAGGTGTGTCTGAGTACCCATATATATACATCTGCATTCTGATGGTCTTGCCTGGGCAGGAGAGAAGGGAGAGGCTAACACTTCACTTGGCTAGGCAGCGTCCTGTCCCCACACAAAGGGCGGATTTACCCCCCATAGATAGCCTGGCAGACAGGACTGGGATGAAAGGAAACCCCTTGCACTTCAGAGAGCTGCTCTGATGTCACCGCCACATCAAAGGCACTTTTGGGTATAAGTACTGGGTCTCTAATCTCTCTCAAACCAAACACTTCTGGATCTTGAACTGAACCTCTGTCAGAAGGACTGCTGTGCTGTTTAAAGGAATCATCTTTGGTCTGGTGACTTGGAAGGTCTGCTTTTCTCTTGTGTTGCCCTACTGCCTGCTGCTCTCTGACTCTTCTGAAGGAGAGCTGAACTCTGCTTTTCCTCCAAGTGATCTCCAAGGGCTTGTTGGCTTGCGTCATGTTGCTTGAGAATCAGGGAAATCAAAGTCTCCACCCCTGCTCCTGTGACTGGCTCACTGGAAGTGGCCCAGATACTTGCAACACGGATTTCCTATCTGGTTGTAACAGTAGGGGCGCATCGACCCGAATGTGGGAATAAAATCGGCGCATCGGAACCAGCGATTTGCCTCCAGAGATCAAAGCATTGGTCAGCATATCGCTGCCGCTTGATATTAACGCATCCCCTTGACTGCATGGCAGAATCCGATGCACTGCTTGACGCCTCTGGACTCCGGCTCCCGTCTTCTGAACTTACGCATTGCCTTTGCTGCATGGAGAAGATTGAAGCATCTTGTTGCTTGCGACCGGGAAAGGTACTTTGTTCCCCGGGGCCTGCATGGGTCCTGTAACTGGCTGGCGCTCCATCACGGTCTGCCCGAACTTTGACTTTGCCCCACTCCAGCCCTACCTAAAGTAACCTCTTTAGCGCTTCTTGCTTCTGGGCCCTTTACTCCATTTATTCCTTTAAAATTCAATTACTCAACTTCTATACATTGGATTTTTGTCGTTTTGACCTTGTTTTGTTTACAATATAGTAATCTATTTTTATAAATCTGTGTGGAGTCATTTTGTGGTGTATTCATTGTGGTACTGTGTGTGTGTGTTGCACAAATACTTCACACATTGCCTTTTTCGATAAGCCTGACTGCGCTGTGCCAAGCTCCCAGATGGTGAGCACAGGTTATCTTTTAGTGTGTATCTAGCTTACCCTGACTAGAGTGGTGGTTCCTGCCTGGCCTGGGTGCATACCTAAGCCAACCAGGAATTCCATTTATAACAGTGAGGCAAGAGGACAAAGAACTGCTGGATGAACTCTAATCTTAATCTCTGATCAAGTTGCATGTCAGCGTTACGCATGCCACTAGATAGTCTTGACATTCTTTTCAATTGTAATTAAGCATTTCATAACCATGTAAACACAGTGTAGTTTGGAGATGTGGCTGTAATTCCCTAGGTGACTCGGACCGTCCACCTTTTTTGAGGGGATTAGAAATGCCTTTGATTTGTTTAAAGAACTGTCTCAAGTGAATGAAGCATGTAAAATATTCACTAGGTCTATGACAGTAGTTTGGGCACACAGCTTAGACAATGAAGCTGGGAAAGGGTTATTACGACTGGCTCTACTGTTAAGCAAGAGGATCATTCTGGAAACTTCAGGACTGATGTGAAAGTAGTCTGTGAGGAAGCGTCATTGCTACTCTTCTGTCAAGGGCCAGTTCTCATTATGGACCATTATTCACCTGGCTTGACATTAAAGGATAATATCCATAAGATCAACAACACAACCAATCCGGAGATGCTGGTATTGTTGGACCTTGCCACAGCATTTAATATGGATGGATCATCACTTCCTGCTTTAAAGGTTCCATCCGGTTGAGGCATTATTGGTACAGCACTGAATTAGTATCCCTCTTTTTTGCAGAGGTGGTCAATCACCGTCTCATTATTCATCCCCCCCCCACCCATCTTGTCTGCAGTGCTTAGCATTTATATTTAGCAGTTATCATTCATTCAGAGACGGGAACTCAGCTATCAGTCTCACAGTAAAAACATATAACTACTGATCAGTGTTCATGTTCCATCTAATCAATGTGAGAATTTAACAGATTGGCTAAACAAAATGGAGCCTGAAGGCATCAGAGGTGGCTGTAATAAATAAATCCAAAACTGCATTGATATCCTTTGGAATCAAGAGCTTTCCTAACAGTATTTACTTACTGGTCACTACCTCCCTTTTTCTTGGTTGATATGGTGAGCACGCTCACAAAATAACGGAACTCGTAGTTCTAATGGACAAGCAGCTTGAACTAGACAGCCAGATGGTTTACGTTGTACAGAAGATAGAACCATTCATTCATTTAAACTATACAAAATAAAGAAGTTAATTGAAGAAAAATTGAGACAAACAGTTGTGAGATATGTGACCAGTTCCCTATTAATTATGCAAACACTCTGTACTTCATAATCATAATGCAATTCTTAGCTTGACTATAAGGCATCCAGAATTCAAGGGCATGAATGGTCATCGGTACGGGAAGGTGGGAAAACGTGCTATCTACCTGAGCTAATGAAAGGTGACACATAATTCGGAGTTTGGTGCTTTTTGTTACATACAGCATTGCCCCTTACTATCTATTGTAGAAATGTTTAATCCCTCAAAAACATACAGCTTAACATCCTCGGATAAGGTTATGCTGCAGTTATTCCATTTAAAGAGGCTCTGGTGGACGATAATAGATTCTCAGTTCTGGTCCCCAGGTTAATGAATGACAATCTTGCATCCATTATACTGGAGCAGTCCCACCAAGGCTTTCACTTTTTTTACGCAAGTCATTTTAATTCAAAGAACAAGCCTTCTCTACTGCAAGCAATTAGAACCCCAGCACCTAAAGATACTTATGCACACAGCGCACGCTACACAAGTGTTCTACTCACTTTCTTACTTAAAAGGGACACCCTATGTTATAAAGTATCTTAGAATGTCACACAGACCAGGGCGGATGATCCCCCATCCTGTTGAGCAGCATAGGCTATGCTACACCTGCAGCAGAAGGCTACTAACGAAGTCCACCACTCCAGCAAGCATTTCGTTGAACGTGCTCCAGCTGAAACGGTAAGAGCACTTTGCTTAAAAATCATAGCCGGATGGCCTGTCATATCCTATTTCTCAGAAACAACCCAGACAGCTTGGACTCGTTTCTGAGAAAGGGAAAAAAATAATATTTTCTTTTATGCATGGGAGCCATTGAGACTTCTTGCACAAGTCCTCCATTCCTCGCATGTTAGTCGCAGGCAGGAAAAATACTTCGGAAAGCCCGTTCTAAGTAGAGTGGGAATTCCTATACACATGCTGGTAGCCCGATTGGCCATCAGTCATCGGTTTTAAATGGTAGAGCTACCTGGATCTTTGGCATCAGAAGTGTAGAAGTTCCCGTCACTTCTGAACAAGGCAGGGGAACTATGGACTCCCTGTCGATTTATAGATGGGCTCCCACTTGAGTAACTTTAAATGAGGCCCTTCGTGTCTGCAGTTAATGTACTTCAGTATTTTGCTTATTTTAGAGTTGAAAGAGTTGAGAATGCTGTTGCAAAGTACTTACATGTTAGCAGGCATAGTATTTGATATGGAGCTTGCCAATTATTTTAAGATCTTGAAAAGTCTGTTTTTGCATTGGCAACCTTTTGATAATATTAGTCTGTAACTGCTTTGTAACAATTTATGGTCTGTTCTGCAAAATGTGCACTCTAGAGTAAAATAGGTTCTAAAGATGTATCTCATTTGAATAAAAATGTTGGGTTGGACGTGGGTTAAAATGTACCCACAGACCCATCAGGTAGAGTGCCCTCCCAGGTGTTAGGTTCAATCATCAGAGTCCAGTGTCTGGATGTATAAGCATATCAGATTCCAGCCAGTTCTTCATTTTTTGTGCAAGGCATATTTGCATGATATAAGAAAGGTGGTGAAGATGACCAAACACAAAATTGAGATAAGAGCTATTATGTTCATTTCACTTTACTATAAATGTCAGTGTCTACTTTGATGGGTTTAGTACTAGTTGCTTTACGACAATGACTAGCACTGGGGGCTAAACATGCATCCATGCAAGTACAGAATGTTTCTCGACTGGTTAGAGAACTTAGGGCCAGATGTACAAACATTAGGAATACCAATTTCCTAATTGCGATTATCTTTTAATCGCAATTAGGAAATCGGTATTCCTAATCTATGATTTATTTTCACAAATAGTGATACCTAGTAGGTCGTAAATCGACCTACCTCATGAATATTAATGAGGTAGGCTGCAATTTGCGACCCATTACGAATCACAGACATCACAGGGATGGTGGCCTGCAGAGTTGGTTAGCGGACCACCAAGTCTGGGATTATTTTTTAATAAAGCAATGTTTTTTTGTAAATGCAGTCGGTTTTCCTTAAACGTGATACGCTTAAAAAGAAAAAAATGAAGCTTTGAAGATTATTTTTTTAAGAGCAGGCAGTCGTACGTGGGACCACTGCCTGCTCTTAAAAAATATTTTTTCAACATTCTCAAAGGGAAAGAGGCCTCCTTCCCATGTGTGAATGGATTACCACCACTTTTAAAATTGTGGTAAAATAGTACTGTTTTGAGACCAGAATTCGGTCGCAAAACAGTAATGCATACCCTACTGATTCGGTATTTGGAAGGGATGCCCAAAACACGCCCCTTCCAAATGGTGAATCACAAATGCAAATTGAGATTCGGTAACAAGCTACTGAATAGCATTTCACATTTTGTACATTTGAAAAAGTATTTTGCCGGTCGAAAACGGCCCGATTCGCAGAAATTTGTTTTCATATGTACAAAGCACAAATTGCGATTTGGTAACATTTTAAAGAATCACAATTTGTCTTTAGTGATTCAGTATTTGGAAGGGGCGTGTTTAGGGTGTCCCTTCCAAATACTGACCTGCAGTGCAATGTATGAATGTATTGCGCCCAAATTACGGCCGCAAAATATTAGTTTTTTACTGACACTTCAAAGGTGGTGTTAACCATTCGCAAATGGGAAGGGGTCCCCACAAGACTGCTTCCCCTTTGTGACTGTTGAAACAAATATTTTTTAAGACCAGGCAGTGGTCCAAAAGACCACTGCCTTCTCTTAAAAAATGAGACGTAAACATTTCATTTTATTATTTGAAACACATCCTATTTTCATTTAAGGAAAACGGGCTGCAATAATAAAAAAAAAAGATTGCTTTAATAAAAAGCAATCACGGATATGCTGGTCTGCTGACCCTAGCATCCCTGTAATGGCTGCAATTCCAAATGGGTCACAAATTGAGACCTACCTCATTAATATTTATGAGGTAGGAATTTTTATTGAACACTTGTTCGTTATTGTACATTGGAAACTGCGATTTCATAATTGCGATTCGGTAAGAATCGCAATTAGGAAATCACAATCCCTAAATTCTGTACATATGGCCCTTAGAACTTGACACTGGTTTCAAGTTTGTGGCGTGTTCCGAGGGCACTTAAAAATTAAATATTTTAACCTGCCTACTTTTAAAGGTACATTAGAAAACTGGTTTTGGGATCAGACCCTTTGAAACAGGTTTTAATTGAAAACTTATCAATGCATTAGACTATCAACATGTACTGCTGCTAACATCAGTTTTAAAGCAATAATAATTAGCAATATAACATAAAAATGCTAGAAATATAATTCACCAATTGTTAAATTTCACGAAATTGATATGTTCCCCCAAAATAATAAAACCTTTTGTGCCTCAAACTAGGGAAAAATAAATGCATATTTTATAACATAAATAACATGCGTTGATATATTTTAAAAAGGGCTCAAAAGGATTATGTGGAAAAAGTAATCAGATTTTATCAATTAGCATTGTAGCTAAAATGTGAAATTCAGAATTGCACTTATTACCCTCATTCTCCAACATAAAATATGGGTGGACTCATTTGATGTTCCCTGCAGTCTTCCCCAGAACCTCAGCAGCCAACAAGAAAACTTCTCCTCAGCAGACTTCAGATGTCATTTGGGGACAGTGTAACAGAAGAGTGCTGTAATCTGAAGGGGACTCCCATGGTATAATGTTATTATCAACTACAGACCCAAAGATGAAAAAGCATACACTATTTTAGGAAACTAATGAGCTGGTGAGCCGTCCCAAATATGTTGAATACTCAAATGTACTATCATAAAAGGTACCAGAATTACCTGTGAAGTTCTGTGCTTTGAGGTGAAGATCATAGAGTTTATGGATGTAGCGGATGTACATCTCTTCCTTGTTCAGTTCAGTTTTGTAAAAGTTCTGAAACAAGAACGTTCGAAAGAGATGTTAAAGCATCAAATCTCAATATGACAGAACTGTTTTTGCAGATGAAGAAAAGGCTTCCAAATAAGCTAAACTACATTTTATCAAATGTTAGTGCATAACTTATTTAAACAAAAAGGTCAGCCTGTGTGATCTAGCAGCCTGAAATGGGTGCATATAACAAGGTCTTGACATAGAAAGAAATAGAAGTAGGCTAACAAAGTACACGAAAAATAAGGCTGTAATCATTGCTTTAATCTAAAAGATCGACAAATATCATCACAGTGACACAGGTTCTTAGTTCTTGCTCTTCCTCTCTCACAATCTGTAGGGAACCCAGGAGTTCATCATGAAAGGTGGAATCCTGCCATTAAATTATTGTTGCTTTAGAATCTGAACAGAACCCACTCATGCATTCACCATCAGTACTTTTCATTATAAGAAGGAAGCAAGGCATGTCGTAATAATGTTTGGGAAATTGTTGTAAAGCAGGGAGCACAAGTACAAAGTAATACCTAGGTACACAATAAGGACAATTTGCATTCTTCTTTCATTGTCTACTCCCACTTTTTCAAATTGTGATAACAGATTACACCGATTCAGAAATTGGGAGGATAAGTTGACATATGGAGGTCCAAGAAATGAAACAAACATATCTCATAACACCTTATGGCCAAACAGTCCTACATGGGAGATGTAAACAAAGTGTAATATGAAGAACTGTTGTGTAAAGTAGCCCACATGATTACTATGCAAATTTCATAAATGTGCACGTATCCTAGAAAGCCACAGCTTTCTCTTGATTCCATATGGTAAGAAGTAGATCCACGGTAAGTGACAAAAAAAAGTGGTTAGGGCTCTTTTAGGTTTAACTTTGTAGCCCCTACCTCAAGAAGTGTACTTGACTTACAAAATACGATAAACACCTTTTTTGCCCTATAGCTTTGTGTGCACTAAGTGGACTTTTGTATTACAAATGATCTCTTATGGGGGCCAATACACACTGGAAACCATTCAAAGGGGTACAGTCACAAGGTTAATCAATTGGGAACGTTGGGCCCTTCATAATGTAACCAGGGATGTACTGCAGGTCCAGACAAAAGTCGTCACCTTGTACCATAGAGTCATACCAAGGAATTATTTTTCAAAGATTTTAACAGAGGCTTGAATGTCCTTGAGAGTCAGAGTGGATGCAGCCACTGACCCATGCACCTGGGCACTACCAGGCCCCACTTTAGGGCCTTGCGGGTCACTGGCACAAAGGCAGCAAACGTGGAAAAAAAGACCCCACCGCTGTGTGTCCTCTCCTTAATCTCTACAGTAGAGAGTAATTCATAATTATTAGAATGGGGCATCAGGTGCAAATCTGTACAGAGTGTTGTTGGCTTCCCTTTACACACAGTACTGTTTACAGCTGACTGCACCTTTCCTAATACTCTCCTCACAGTCCCCCAAGTATCCAGATGTTCTCAGGTATTACCAGCTGCAAAAATGTGAAGTGTAAGTTGGAAAATATGATGGTAAAATACAGGGCCATAGAAGTTAGTGGGGCCAAGTACTGCAGTTGCCTCAGCAGGACTGTATGATCCTGTTAGTCAAATATTCTTATCAGCTATCTGCCACAACATACACATAAAGCATACACTATAAATATAATAATACCTAATATGATTGCTAGGAAATGTATCAAATACAGTGAATAAAGCATAAAATAAAAGTACAATTGATACTCAATAGTTCCAGGAAAAATACCTTGTTAATAAAGGCACTATCATTTTGTTTTTATATAATAGTTAAAGCAACATCATGTTCCTAGAGAAGGCATACCAACTATACCCAGCAGACATAAGAAATAACCCCCATAAAGCAGTTATACGAATAACGTCCCTTTATAAAGTGTTATCAAGAAGGAGTTACCATTTGCACCTAGCAGCTATCGTGAAAATGGCGAAATACAGGAGGCTACTGCATAAAATATCAGTACCACACCAGTCTTACAACAAAGGGCCAGGACATCAAAGAGCTTGACAACACCAAAGCCCTTAAAACGTGGTATCAACCACTTCTTGCGAATACAAACCAGCTTAATGTAAAAAAGAATCATAAAATGCAAGGTGGTTTCTCTAACCCAGAAATTCTAATTGCAATACCCATTACTGCACTCCACTGTGCACCACTTCAATATATAATGTCAAATAAGAAGTATGCCATGTATAAATCTAAGATAAAGTCTGCATCTGACTTCAGATTGGATCACATTTAAATAGGGGTCACAAGCAGTATCGTACTTGTAGTCCAAACACCTTCAAGTAAAAGAAACCTATTCAGTCGCTTGGACAAGTTTCACATATTTAATGTTCCAAATACTTCTCCTTTAACATTTCAACTGCATACGATTCTGCAGATTTATGGTTACTCCATAGCAACTCAGACCTAATCTCCTCAGATTTCTTCTGACTTGTCCAAGCCATTTTACTGGTGATCCCTGAAGGGACACAACCTTACATAAGTTTGTTGTATACATATGCCCAGGGGTTCCTACACAGTCAAATCCAATAAAGCGAAGGGCCTGGTGCAATGACATCCACAATAGGGCTACTACCAAGCTCACAGCATAGAGACAGGAAGGTGGTGCCCTGTCCCAGACGAAATAACTATCTTAGAAAGCTATTTTCAGCTATCTCTAGGGACATAAAGCCAGATGACCCCCATAGTTACTTACTGTAAACTGCTACTGCCTTCAACTTATAGATTTGTAGTACTGTAATTATGGCCTGACTGCCCAAAGTAGCTTTACATCTCGGAACAGCCACTGCAGATTGCCTCAGCATGCAGTCTGCCCCTTCTCTATGCTTAATCCAAGTAAAGTTTAATTCAAATAGTATGCCCAGGTAAAGTATGCCAGCCCCTTGGTTCTACCAGTTGAGCATTAATGCAAAATTATCTTTTAATCATTTGGAGTGGTTGATTTCGTACACATAACCTTTCTTTTAGAATCATTAACAGTCAACTGTTTCATGGTACAATGCTCTTTGAAATCCTTGATTAAATGGTGCATTTGACAATTCTGTTAATGACAGCAACATAGAATTAACAGTGAATAATAATATTGCTATATTCTCATTAAACATCTTTAGGGTATAAAGATTAGGTTTATAGCGGTAGCTGACAACATTATTCAGAAACAGGCTGAAAAGTAGAGGTATGAACACACAACCTTGATGCACTCCTGATGAGACTGAAAAACCCTTTGTGCAGTCCCCGTGTTGACCATTACATAATCTAGTCAATGAATAACTATGAGGAGCTCTATGGGCCAATAGCAAAGAATTTTCAAGGCCTTGGAGAGGCCATTGTTCGTCTTGACATAATCAAAAGTCTATGTTTAATCTATGAAAAAGTCTGAAATAACGGCACTAGACTAAACTGGATATATTTTGTACATTGCCTGGTCGACCCTGCCAATATCCTTCCGAGGTTCAACCTGTATATTGGAAAGGATATCTTTCAAATCGACCCTGAATATGATTTCACAGGACACATCAATAAATTTAACTTGCACTGACCAACAATGAATGAGTCTGTAACTGTCGGGATTTGCATGGTTGCCCTTCTTGTGACGCAGCAGTTGTCATGAACTAGAACAGCTCCGGTAGATGACACAGCATTAAAGACAGTGGAAGGAACTGGGGCCTATACCTTTGGCTCAGCATAATACAGATCCATAAGGACATAGTCCAGGTCCAAGGCTTTATTCACTTTCTGACTTACTATGGCTAATTCCACCTCTGGGAACAAAACAAATAGGTTAGAACACATGGTAGTTAGAGGTGTTAACCGGCTAATAGATGATATAGTTTTGGATTCTTCGTCATTTTATGAGTATAGATTATCATAGAGAACAAGACCTTATTAATAACTTTGGATGATTAGCTTGCCCCTGGTACCCTCCCATGTTACAAGTTCCCAAAACGTCTTAGGGTTTTAAAGCTGGGCTTACTGTTCCAAATCATCACATATTTCCAGCTACTGCTTCTTACTAAACATCAATTTTTTTTATAATCTCTTCTAAGATTTGTATTAGCACCAACTCCCTATCTGCAGAACTCTTTAGTACTCTTAGGGCTCAGTATAACTTGTTTCCTTGTCTCACATTTGCCATCAAAACACTGAATACTATATACATTTGATTGCATATTCTAAATGTTGGTGAACACTGGGATGAATTCTGTGTGATCAAAGCTGCTCAGAAAACAAACAATATCTAGAGTCATTTGGTATCCTTCTTTGAGTTTTTTCCAGAACGGTTTGCCTTCTTAGTTTAAATTCTTGCCAGTAGATATAGAATACATCCTGTGAACCACGCTGCATTGGAAGTGTTTTGTGGCTTCACCTTCTAAGATTAGATATGGCCAGCACTTAGTTCACTTTATGAGATAAGCAGTAGTTTTCTTTTTCCAAGAAGAGGAATAATTAAGGTGTGCTTGAGGTAATCTGGTGACTAAGTGGGAGAAGCATTTAAAACCTCGTCCACTCAGGGTTCAAGGTTTTAGTTAATTCTTTAAACTCTGTTAACTGGCATGTTTCTGTTGGGAGTTTAGATATCCTACTCTTTCCAAACACCATTCATATTTTGTTATTGTTTAATGGAATGAAGGACATTAAGGTGCTTTGCTTGTGAGGTCCAGGAATTGACTGAAATAGTGAGAGAATTATGTGGCTGCTCCTAGCGGTTCCAATCTTGTTTATTTTGGTTTCAAAGGAGTTGAGGTGGTATTTGCAAATTTGTTACACAAAGAATGGAAAGTTCTTGTTGGCTCGTAGGTCGGTGATCGAGTAGAAGTATACAGAACAAAATGGTCTCTGTCAAAGCGTGGTGCTCAAGGGTCTGAGGCTTACTGATCCCCACTGAAGAGGTGATGGCAACAAAAAAGGCGCAACATATCATCAGAGTGGTATTTTACAGCTTCAATATTCAGTGAATAAAAATATTATTAGGTAAAATGAATACATCTTATTCTCACTAGTTTCCAAATGTTCTACTGTTTTGCAGTATATCAATAAGTAAAAAACATAACCACTTTCAGGACTCTGTCAGTTTGGGGGTGGCAAACAATTTATCCTCTTACTGATGTTCCAGTGTGCTACACTTATCCCCATTTCAACAAATCAGTACTCAAGTGAATCATACTCACCAGGACTCCACTTCCCAACTTCCTGCAACATGTTAGACATATGGGCCCAGCGTTCAAGATCCCCAAATTCTTTCTTGAACATTTAAAGTAAGCGTCAATGTGGGAATCAGTCAATAGAGGAGGCATCAATAGCTCATAAATATTCAGCCTTCACTAGTGTCAAAGTAATGAATGGTATACCACTGTTATGCTATGAGGATGTTCTGGTAAATGGTACTCAATGCAGTATCAACACCTCGGCTTTCATTAAGTCTTTGTCTGCTCCCTTACCAGAATGTTGCAGAGGTTTGATGATGGCCCCACTAGAGAGAATTCTATTCTTTAGTCACTGATTAGTTTTACTACATGAGATTTTCTTTCAAATGAGCTGAGGTAATAACCAACACAAATCACAGTAGTTTATTTGCGTTAATAAGGAAGAAAGATGAGTAAACAATTGTAAAGAGAAATCAAAAAACAAACGGATCTACCCATCTTCCTTTTCCTAAAATCTGCTCTTAGTTGTTGAACTAAAAATCGGAGAATGTAGCAAAATCGACAAGTGCAAAAATCAAATCCACGTCCCAAATTTACTGTGCACAAAAGGTGCAATCCAGCTCTAGTATAAAAAAAAGCTAACCACAAAAGCAGAAAACTGCCTATTAAAAGTATCACTTCACAAACGGAGACAGCCATCTATCTACAAGAAGCCTTTACTGAAAAGGAAGAATGCTACCAGAGCAGCAGAATAAAAGAAGCAAAGAAAACTATCAATCTTATTCAGAAATGTGAGCTGCTACCCCATTTGCTTCTTTGCATGTTACAACATAGGCCAGATTCTTAAACCTTTTTTATGAAAGGGTTGTAATGCGGAGAATGATGCCCCCGCTGGAGGCGCAGTCTGATTAATTCCTGTAATCATCAACATTTCTTAATTATTTTCGCTCCTGCACACTGTTAAAGTTTCAAACTACGGCCCTGACAGCTGTGCACAAGGTTACTTATTTTTTTTTTTTATAACACATTTTATTGTGGTTTTCTCGGTAGTACAACACGGCCTAGAAGGCCCGCATATACAAATACATCAGGCTTCCGCAATACAAAGTTACTTATTAAACAACTGCATCCTTTATTCATGATCAGATTTCTCCAGGATCACTAATAATATTGTCTGTCCGGGGAAACCGCCTAGTCACATTAAGTACGGCCATAATTCCATCCTCACTTCCCCATCCCTTGAGAAATTTGATGTTTACCTCTGGGTTTTGTCAAATTCTGGGCCATTGCTACCAAATTAGAGAAGTTTCTGGCGCAACAATCACAAACACATTTAACGTTATCTGATGTATTGTATCCTCTGCCTTCTGCCTGAAACACAACACGAAGCTGTACTTGATGCGGCACATAATAGCCGGCTCTCTTTCTAGGCATTATAGAAGTGCACATACGGTGCAGCAAAGGCCATGCGGAACTTTCTCCCTGGTAGGCACTCTGTTATATCCCAAAGCAATTTGTAGCTCTTTGGTTTAAAAAAGACATGCGATGGCAATAAGATCCAATGAAGTAAACATTGTAAGTCTTTCCTCTTGAACATGGATCCCATTTTAAAACTGGGATACCCTGTCTTTTATAAACACCTAAAATTTTTCTGGCAACCAAATGCAGCTTTAGGCGTTAAATAAAATTTAGAGTTTTGTTTTTAACCTCATTTGTGTTCCTCAAGTGGGATCAATAGACGACATTTTGCACCTTTATTAACCGGTGTATGCCTTGCATTTTGTTGCTCACAGAGCTTCACCCCTCATGAAGAACACAGCTGTGAACTTCAGGCTCAACAACATGAATGCCCTGAGTTTAGGATTCGGGCAAAATATACTTTTCTGCTGGGGGAAAAACTTTAAAAACATCCACTAGCGTAATTATTGATCTGATTAACTATCCCCGTGCAGGGATCTTCATCCTCATTGGCATCCAGTTTGCCAAGACTCTATTTATCTTTCAAATAAATATATTTATGATTTTGCAACATTATCTAATCATCTAACGGTAGATGCCATTTGATATAAATCATCCAATAGTATCTATCTTCTGATAATTTTGGCTACCCTTCCCTCAAAGAAATAGAAAATGTTTGTTTTGCAATATACAGGAAGGAAGGAGTTGGTTTTAAGTCGTAGGCTTAGAGACCTACAATCAAGGTCCAAGACCATTCACCAGGGTCGTGGTCATTCTATTTTATATTATCTTCTGAAGTCTTTTTGTAGTCTGCCTCCTCTTGAATTTCCCTAGCTCATCCCAACAATCCAGTGGCTAAAATCAAAAAGATTTCTACAATACGCACTTGGACACCTGTGCTAACTTCCAAAAACAGTATCATCATGGTAAAATCCAAAAGTGCTCAATAATATTTTAACTTTACACAAGCCTGCCTTATAATGTTGCCCTCCACAAATGATTAACTCTAAAACCTTTAAGTTCAAGTAGTTTGGTTTTCCGTGTCTGACTGCAAATTTCAGTAGTACAATCGTTGAGTTAGAGGTCAAATGAGAACATCCAATAACTAATAATAGCAAGAACATCTTGAAAAGTGGGGACGTGGCTTAACAGCCGATCATGGCGGCCGGACTTTAGAACGGCTCTGTGCGATTACTTACTATCCTACTAGAATCCGGCATTCCCACGCCAGCGGGGACTGCCATCTTAACTGCAGCATATTAGTGGGGACGTCTGCAGTGCTGGGGAGACCCTGACTGGGAACCCGGGTACCCCACAGTCGCTAGGAGATGACGACGGGCTACAGGGACGCGACGGGCTGCCGTGTGGAGAGACTGCTCACCTGCGACACACCCAGGGGATAGCGCGCGAGGCCAGGTGAGCTGCAGTCAGCCTGAGCTGAGGAGTGGGTCGTGATCCGGTGCTCTCGGGTCCACGGGTGAATGCAGGGGTGCAGCCCCTTGGAGATCACAGTGGAGGCACCGCTGACAATGTGAAGTAAGGAGGAGACCCGGCCGGGTGGGGGAGTGTGCCGGCCCTCAGGGCAAGCAGCGCTGTTTGGAGGCAGATGTGGTGCTGGGCCAGGCGAGTAGCAGCGTGGCCCTTGGCCAGTTACATGAGCGATAGGACCTAAGCGGCATGGTCCCCCCCAGCTAAAGAGATCGCGCTCAGTCTGGGTGTGTGCGGGCCTAGCGCTGCTGGCCTCAATTGTCCCATGCGCCTGAGCAGATTCGGCGGCCCCACCCTGTGGGCTGCGGGCCCCTTGCAGTGCCGGGCGAGACATCAAGGAGAAGCCCCTGGGGCTGTGTGCTGGTCCCCACACCCACTTAGTGCTGCCTGCGCCCCTATTGGCCCACAGTACTACAAAGGGGGCCTTGCCTGTGATATTGCATAAGACGTGGCAGTGGCAGAGGGAACGTCAGCCACGTGATACACGCCTCTACATTGAAGGATTTCGTTTGCCAGCTAACAACCAACGCGGTGAAATGTGGTGCCTCTGCAGGCTCCCAGGCAGATGACTGGACTCCTGCAACACGAGATCCTGTTAGAGGGCAATGCGGTGGGGTACACAAGCCCGCTGCGGAGACGGTCGTCATAAGATTTGGTGTGGTTAGTGGCAGTGTGGGGCCCTCTCTTATCTTCCATCCATCTCCCCCTGCTGAAAGCTGGTTTTCTTGGCTGCTCGTGTAGCCCCACAGGAAAGGAGTGGGGGCCTAGTGGGGCAGCAGAAGCATCGGGTGTGCTGTAAAGACAGTGCACTATGGCAAAGGACAAGGTGCTGTCCGGCACCAAACCGAGTACCCTGGACAAATATGCTCAGCCGGGGGGACACCAGGCGCAGCTGGAGGCCGATAGTCCTGAACCCGTGATTCCAGACAATGCCGCTCTCTTTGCAGCCATTATGCAGTCCCATGATGCCCTAGACGCCAAGATAGGAGTGATGGGCTCAGAAGTGGCACTCCACCATCAGGATATTAGGAACGCAGTGGAACAGATCACAGAAACAGAGGCCCGGATCTCAGGGGTGGAGGGCTCCATTACATCCCTGCAACAAACAGTGACTAAACTTACCTCTGTGACCAGGGAGCTGGCGGCACAAGTGGAGGATGCAGAGGGAAGGGTGCGCTGCAATAATCTGTGCTTCGTTGGGTTTCCGGAGGGGTGTGAGGGTCCCTCAATGAAATACTTCCTTCACCATTGGCTCTGCGACCTACTACCATCGGGGACCCTCACCACCTGTTTTGTAATCGAGAGAGCCCTTCGGGGAACCGGACCAGTTATTGCGAAACTTCTAAATTATATGGACAGAGATAGTATCCTCAAATATGCCCTGACCCAAGACAAACTCCTGTATCAATCACATCCTATAATGATTTTCCGAGACTACACCCGGATGTTTTAACAGCAACGCCGGTCCTTTCAAGCTGCCAATGCACGCCTCTGTAAGCTCAACATACAATATATGCTACTATATCCTGCGAAAGTCAAGGTGCTATATCAATCACAGACATTGTTCTTCGACTCATCGTAGGAGGTTTTCCAGTGGACAGATGAAAGGGTCCCTGTTAACCCTCATACTCCTCCACACCTGGACACAGACTCTTCCCAGACCTGCCAACGGATCAAGACCGCCAAGACCTCGGCGAGAAGCCATAACAGGTTCCGCTCCACATGGAGAGACTCCAGGTGAGCGATCGATGACCCGGCTACGGAGGAAGGACCCCCATCTCCTCAGACATGGGACGCGGACTCCCCAAAGTAATAAAGGCTGACAATAATGCAGGGGTGGCATCTCCCGCAGACTTTGTGGAGTGTGTTAATACATGGGACCGCTAAACCATGCACACAAGAGCTTGTTTCCCCAAATAGTTAGTCATTGTTGGATATGGAGATGCATTGGGGTGGACCAGGTGGGGTTCCCCATTGGGAGCCGGCTGGGGTCTAACCCGATACAGATACTTCCTGTTTTCGAAGAGTAGGGGGTGGGGTATCAGTTTTTATTATGATGCAACTGCACTGCTATCGACTTTGTGCTCAATTTATCATTTTTGTTTAGTTTTATATTTTCATGCTTGCCCGACACCTTCTCCTCCCCACATCCCACGGACACATATCATCACAGCCCCCAACCATGAGTCCCCCTGGGCGACTTGGTCCAGTTGACCGCCTCCGTGTGGCATCATGTAATGTCAATGGCCTACTCGATAAGATTAAGGGGGGAAGGTGGGGGAGCTGTTTGAGACCGGCGAGAAGAGCGGGGGTGGGCGTCCTACCCTTGCAAGAAACCCACTTGTTGAGGAATAAAGTCCCTTGTCTAGCCAGATGGAAAATCACCCAGATATACCACCCGGGGTTCCCGTGGGGTTCCAGGGGCACGGGAGTGCTGATCAAACAGACGCCCCTTTT
Source organism: Calotriton arnoldi (assembly GCA_963921515.1). Classification (NCBI taxonomy): domain Eukaryota; kingdom Metazoa; phylum Chordata; class Amphibia; order Caudata; family Salamandridae; genus Calotriton; species Calotriton arnoldi. The sequence goes on along the minus strand of CAWUFW010002681.1, from coordinate 1,703,602 downwards.
CAACACAAAGACATGGTCGGATGGCTATGGCCACTATACAGCAGTTACAGGTATGCTATATGGAGAACTTTTCACATTGGTGAGTGTCTACGCCCCCCTCCCCTCGGGCAATCCTTTATAGACCTCATGACGGGGTTGTAGGGCGAACTACTACTTGGACTTACGGTGCTGGGTGGGACGACTTGAACGGAGAAGTGACCCCGACCATAGATAGATGGCGCCCACAGGGGCAACTTCAGTCCTCTTTTATATCGGCACTGGGCCTGACTGATGTCTGTAGGGCACATAACAATTCGGCGGGGGGTACACATTCTTTTCAGCATCTCATGGCTCGTATTCTCGACTTGATTATTTTCTACTCTCACTCTCCCACCTCCATAGAGTATCAGATATTACAGAATTGCCTAGAGGGTTATCCGATCATATCCCGTTGGTCCAGGAGCTCCACGTTGCCCCTCGTCATGTGGTGTTTCATTGGCGCATGTTGCACTGTCATCTCCGGAGCCCTGAATATCGCCGACATATGGAGGAATCCCTTGGCGATTTCTTTGCACACAAAAAGGACTCCGTGACATCCCTACAGATATTATGGGAGGCTCTAAAAGCCACATTATGAAGGGCGGACATTAGCTACTGAGCTGGGGCGCGACGGCGCAGGCAGTGGGAGCTGGTGGTTCTTGAGAGCCGGATCATAGAGTTAGACATACTAGGCCGCCAACAAGATGGACAAACCGCTTGCAGACAGCTCATTTTGTCTCAACAGCAATACCACCAGACTCTGATCGGTGAGGCCTGGCAGGCCTCCCAAAGCGGCATGTATCAATGGGGCGACAAATTAAGTCGACTATTCCATAGATTGTGCCAAGGTATCCCCCGTTCTCCCCCAGGCCCCTTGATCAGGAATGGCCCGGGGCACTGCTCACCGACCCGAGCGAGATTGCCAGCTGTTTTGCTTCCCATTTCGGGAAGGTAAGCGCTGCGAGGGAGGTACTGACCAAAGCACAGATAAAGGAGTTCATAAGCGCTCTGCCACTCACGGTCCTCTCCCCAGAGACCCCATGGCTATTGGACACCAAACTCACCGAGGAGGAGCTTTCGCTCGTGGTTAAATATCTAAATGACGGAAACGCCCCCGGGCCCAATGGATTCACTTATGAGTTCTTCAAAACCTACATGCCCAAACTCTGTAAATATATGCTGGCGGTGATTACATCCGCAGCGACCAAGGCCATTCTGCCAACAGACTGGCGCCATGCAGAGATCGTGGTTTTCCCTGACAGATGACCCTTCCTCCTACTGCCCAATTTCGCTACTCAACTTAGAGGTCAAGATATTGGCCTAGGTGTTATCCCAGACCTAGTTCACCCAGATCAAGCGGGATTCATGCCCCGCAGAGCGACGCGCTACAACATATGGGGCGTCTATAATACAATAGCATTAGCAGAAAGGCTGGGAGAGCCAGCGATGTTCCTACTGGCGGATATCGATAAAGCATTTGATTCTGTGAGTTGGGAATATCTATTCCTATTCCTCAAGCGCCTCAACTTTGGCCCACGGTTCATAGCCTACCTTCGCTTATTGAACACAGACCTAACATCATCGGTGTGGGTGGCCGGGACCAGATCGGTGACATTTCCCATACAACAAGGTACTCAGCATGGTTACCCCCTGCAGTTTGTTCTGGCCATGGAGCCGTTGGTTGTTTGGGTGAGGTTGGACGCTCAGGTGTGGGGCTTGGAGTGGGATATGGGGCTGTCAGATAGAATATCGCTATATTCTGGTGATGTCCTTTTCCTCATGGTGCCAGATTCCACTGGACCCAGGATATTGCAAATTATCAAGATATTCAAGAGATCTCCAGCCTTTATATCAACACATAAAAATCTGGTCGGTACTTCCCTGTCCATTTTTGAGATGGTATCTCTACCTAGATTCCTTTACCAGCTGCAGAACTTTTCCTACCCCATAAGGCGACAATGGTTCCACAAATTGAATTCCATTCATAATTCATTTCTATGGGCAGGGGGCACCCCCCTATATTGCGCTCCCCAAAGGCTTTCAGTCCTCCTATTGTGGCGATATTGCTGCTGCTGATGTCGAATCCTCCTACATGGCAGCACGCTATAATGATTGGTGGTATGATACACAGGGCAACCCGGCTTATGCCTTGGACAAGTGGGCAATGGGGAACCTCCCACTGGCGGCATATTTGTATGGGGGAGGAGGTTCCACCTTCCTCCAGAGACACGGTTGGTACTGAAGCTATGGAAATTCTCGCTTCGGAGGATGAAATGGTGGGGCAGGCTGACAGAGTAGACGCTGTTGTGTCCTGGCAGATCCAGAGAGACCCGAAGAATAGCCCGCCTACGCCTCAGAGAGTACCTAGGGGGGAACAGATATAAATTGTCCCTTCTGTACCTAAGATTGACCCTTGCTAAATGAGACACAGCCAAACAGTGGAAGGTGGAAGCCCCCCCATAGCTGGCAGTCTGGAAATGGGGTATGGACCACTGTATGGGTTTAGAGATTGCAGTCTACAAGGCAAGGATCTGCCCTCAAAAACACCCCAAAATCTGGAAGAGGTGGGCAGAGTACAGTACAGAGGTGTAGACCTAGCACCTGTATGTCTTGTTGGTCATACACTTCTGGACGATATCAGATCTTACTGAGAGTAGGAGGGGCTGGGGCATACTGGCCAAATCGACCTCCAGAACATTTGTACATGTGACGGGAGGTTGGGGCGGGGGTCTAATGAGCAGGTATGTTCTTTTGCTAGTGCTTTATTATTTGTGTCATTATTCTTCCAAAATGGCCTTGTCGGCCGCATTGTTTGACTAAACTTCAAATTCAATAAAATACGTTTAAAAAAACATCTTAATATTAGAAAGACAGCTATAATGCTTATGGGTAGAATCCTAAAATTTGTCACTCGAAGTTGATGGGAGCTTTCTGGTAGTTGTTTGCTATCAGCACATTATGGGATACAGTCTCAGAAGCAGCAGTGTTCTGTGGCAGAGTTCGAGTACCCTGTGAACTTAAAAGTAGCGAGGGATGATTAATGAAAATAATCCAATTAAAAGCAAAGGGCAAACTTCTAGAATTTCTGAAATAGCCGTACATTAGCAAATAATCTAGGAAAACATCTATAAAATGAAGAACCAAGAAACGAAATAGTACAAGAAAGCATACACTTGAATGCTCAATTGAATACTTAACCTAAACTAAAAGGTGGCCAGACAAACAAGTTATTTACCTTCGTAAACAGCCTTTCTGGTGGATACTCTATCAAACTGCTGATTCCACACCTTTAGATTAATCCCAGGCACCAGAAAGGATCAGGGTTTTTTTTTTCTCAGAATGTGCTCCTCACATGCTGGTATGTGGCACCATATAGCTCAGCCATGACCTCAAAACATCCCAGAAGTGGCGAAGAAGAGCCAAGTGCCATCCTGGCGTCTTGATGTAAGTTTCTTAATCTTTCTTCTTCCATCCATCGATGCAGAGTGCTTTGAACAAATTGCAGGTGAGAGTGTGTCAAAATCTAACTTGGGAAATTATTAAGATTGGCAGGAGTCCACTTCACAGAAAGGGGAGGTGGGGGAGCAGTGAATAATCTGAATTAGATAAAGTATCAACCAGAAAGACGTTACTGAAGGTAAATAACTTGTTCTTCCAAGAGATACTTCTAAATGCAGATTCTTCACCTTCAGAAGAGACAACAGAGCAGTACCTCCCAAGGGTGGAGGGCTTCAGGAGTGAACTCAGAGTAGTAAGTCTTGCAGGACCAAATGGGCTCACTGGCCCTCCCGTCAGACCAGAATGTTCAGGCAGTAGTGTTTTCTGAACATGTTTACAATTTTTAAAGCACAGTCTGAAAGATGTCCAGAACCAGCACACTCCTAGCAGCCTTACCACTGAGTTGATGATTCTACAACTCTCCTGGGGGGTTCTTTCTCAGCCAGTGCACAGCAGATTTTAATGAAGATGACTATCTACTTCAACAAAGTCTTCCTTTACACCATCTTGCCTTTCTTGGACCCAGCGAACCCCACTAAGATCAGCAACATGACATATTACAAAACTAAGTACGGCCTTCAACTGTATAATGAGAAAGGAGCAAATTGGCCATCTTTTCGTCCTCATCAGTGGCCTGGCATTAGGTATGCCTTGGCCCGCAACAGAGCTGGAACTGAATAGGGCTTCTAGCCTCTGATAATACCGGGGTTGAGGGAGAGGCCGAGGCTAAAGGACTGGCTTAATAACCACTAGTTGTTCCATAGTTAATTCATAGTGTGATGTGGACCGACATCAGGTCATGGCAAGTGCAACACATGGATCTGGTAATGCCGCCACCAGAGTTGGTATTGGTGCCACCATGGACGGAACTGATTTGGACCCTGGGTTGGAGTGGAAGTCTGAAACGGCTTTGGTACAAGTCCAGGGACAGGACCCAAGGTGACAATCAGTGTCAGGTATGGACCTGTCAGCAAAAGTCCAATTGGAGGCTCTGCAGCTTTGTGGAGCTTAAATGCGCACCAGAGAAAGCCTCCTTGAAGGCTGCTATTTGCTGCAGGATCGGTGACAGCCTAGGAAATTCAGGGCATGCTAGAACCAAAATGAGGGACTCGCTCAAAGTCACAAAAGGCTGGATCCTTCAAGAACCACCCTTGTAACTTCTCGCCAGACTTTGAGTGTGAGATGGGGTCGAGTTCCCTTTGGCCTTTTTGCACTTATGCCACATTTTTTACTTTGACTAATTGGAAGATTTCGAGTAAGAACTGGACTTCGCATGGGACCAACCTCATGACAGAGACTGAGAATGGCCCCATGACTTGGAGGACGAGCGGGACCTCTATTTGGAACATGACCTCTTACGTTCAGTAAAGTAGAGGTTTACATCCCACTCCCTGACCACCTTTGCGTATATGAGGGCGCACTTATTACATAACTTTGAGTTTTGACAGGAGCCCAAGCATGCTAGGCACAAGATGTGAGTCAGCCATGGAGATCTGCTTCCTGCAGTCATGGCACTGCTTGAATCCTATCAGAGGAGACATCTTCCCTGGCAGACTGGCTATGATAATTTTAGAGTTGTCAGAAAACTGACGAAGAAGGGTTCTTCCCCCTGTCGTTTGTTCCAGGCTCGATCACTGTGCCGTTGCCAAATGGGTCCGCAGACCGCTCTGGGTGGGGCGCAATCAGCAATAGAGGCGATGAGCAATCCACGTGGCTTCCACTCCCTAGCTGTCCCCCGATAGAAGCAGGAGGGGTCAAGGGAGCACAACACCATATATCGCCAATCGGGCACTCCCATGGTCCTGTCGTCACAAGTTAGGTCCTCACGTCTCACGACCCTGGCCCAGCGAGCGTATTCCCCCGTGTGTCCCCTCAGGTAGGGGGCCAGAGCTCACTGGCAGTCTTAGTGATGGGGGCAGCAGGGGGGTAGGAGGGCAGCCGATTCCCAATTATTAGCCTCTTCACGAGGGGGCGCCCTAGAGATGTAGTCCCGCTGCCCCCACCTCGGTTTTATGTCCTCTCACTTTACATCCAGGGTTCGCAGGCCTCAGGGCGGTCGGCGCCCTCTCCTCCAACACACCTGTCAGCTCCTCCAGTCGTGTCGCAGTCGGTCCTGTACCGCCTCCTTCCTTACGCATGTTAAAAACGGATCGCAGGGTTGCTCCCTCTGACCACGTGGCAGATGTTCAGGGCCCTCCTCCGCCAGGCCTCTCAGCGTCGTCCTCGCTACGCTCTACCGTCCCGGGCAGTCCGCCGGGAGGCCCCAAACAGCCAAGTCTACACCTTGCGGGCACCAAAGTCTCCAGTCTTCCTGCCCAGCAAACCTATGTCCGGCTGTCCTCGGTTCCGCTCCTCCTCACAAGGGGGTGGCCCCGCCGCCACTCCCTCAGCTCGCTCCGCTCTACTCTGGGCGTTTCCCAACAGCAAGCATTGCGGTCGCCATTTTGCCGGATCGGGGCCTGCTTGTCACGAACTCAGCTCCTTACCACTCAGAATAGTGTGCGGAATCAGCTTGGAGCCTCCTCTATTGGAGCTTGTCTGCCTCCTACTTAGATTACAAGTATTTCGGTGTTATGGTGGCGGCCATAAGGGTCAGGATGAGGTCAGATGAGGATCTTTCGTCCAGAGCGCCGCACCGAAGCATCTCACGCCATCAGTGTCAAGCCGCGCCCCTCTTTGGTGTCAACCCTTTCAGTAATTTTTGGGATATTAGCATTTTACAAAAGGTGCTATGGTTAACACTTTTATATATCTTAACAGTTGAAAGCCATTTGTTGATTTGCTTATAACTTTGCCACCATTTGATGAATATGCATGGTCTTTGTCAGTCACTTAGTATGTTGAGATTACTCAAAGTATTTTCAAGATCGTGCAGTTACGTAAAGGAGTTTCATTTTAAAAAAAGTGTAAAAAATGTTCTTTTGGTAATAAATTTCAAACTGTGCGATGAATCTGCACCAAATTTGACAGTCTTAGAGGCATGTGTTTTTATATTGGTACGTCAAGTTTTATGCTAATCCGTCAAGGGGGGGGCAAAATTAAAGGAGAAGGATTAAAAAATATTTTTGATTCACTAATAACTTTAGCACTATTTGATAAATCTGTGTGAAATTCGGCAGAGACCTAACACATTTGCCTCCTCTTGGTAGTTTTATGTTCATGCTGATCCATCTAGTTAGTGGGCAAAGAAGTGTTAATTTGCTAATAATTAAGATACTGTGTGACAAATCTGCACAACATTTGGCAGAAGTGATTTTATAGTCCATTGTCAAGTGTTTTGTCAGTTGCTGGGTGGCAAAGATAAAGGAAGGTACATTTTTCATTCAACTGTTCTAACTATCATCTTGTTGATTATACTGTAGATGGATTAGCCCAATGTGTTTCTATCATTGGCTACAGTTTTATATTAATAGCAATATATTCCCACAGTGTTCTCTCTTAGTGTCTCAACTTCACTCAGTCACTCCTATAATGTCTAATGTACTCACCTTTATTCATGTATCTGCGCCACAACTTCTAATTAACATTGCCAGTCAGTCAGTCAGTCAAATCGTCTTTATTTCGATTATCGTAATCATAAAAGACACAATTATGACCATGATTCCATTTAAAACCATATAAAACATCAAAATTAAAACAATTTAAAAAAAAAGTTAAAATCCGTACATCTAAATCCATACTCAATAAAGTGCTCAGTGCAAATACAAGACATACGTCGAATTGATGACATATCTGACGGCAACCCTATCTGCCCCCCTCCTAAATAAAACAACATACACCGATACTATTTGTTTTGACCATCCACTAAAATGCTGATCCAGAATTCTATACTAGGGATTAACATTATTGGGTACAGCCAGCGAATTTTGGTGGGTCCTCATCGAGGTAGCTCGTATGACCCACATCCACCCCAAAAATTTGGCATCAGCAATCACTAAAAACTCCTGGGTACTAGATTTCAAAATTCTCAAAGCCTCAGTGCTAGATCTTGTGCCCAGTCGTAAACAAATCGGTTTCAGCCACTTATTCCTTGGAGCCTTATAGGCTGGACATGCAAATAGGATGTGGGCTAAAGATTCTAAGTGGGCAGGGCACGTGGGACATTTACCATCTTGTTGGGAGCGCCACCCACTGGTGAAAGTTTTTATTGGAAGGGAGCCCACCCTAAATTGATGGAACAGCTTCCTGTCCCTTGGCTTAGTGATAAAGTTCCAGTATGGTTCGTACTCGGTCGCCACTTTCAACTCCAAGAACAGCCCGGTTAGGGAAGACCCTGCAGTTGCAGAGTACTGATCGGACTTTACCATGTTCCAGTAAGCTGACCTAAGGTCCTTTTTGGAGGGAAAAGGGCTACCTGCTGGATCTTCCCACAAATTGCTCGTCCCCATTTTTGCTAGTAAACTCTTGATTGTGTTCAACCAAACAATCTTTCCTGAACGGTCCGCCCCCCATACATCAGCTAGAGCCTTTGTATACATGGACAGTTCTGGAGTCGACCAAAGCCTTCTCCAGAATGCTAATGGCCGAAAACGGGCTGTTTCGGCTATTGCGTTACAACCCAGATCCATAAGAAGGGGTTTGAGCGGGGTGGATTGAGGGAGACCTGTTAATGCTCTCATCATTTTATTCTGAGCTATTGATAATGGGGTTAGATTGTCAAAACCCCATAATTCTGCACCATATAATATAGAGGTGCAAATCTTAGTGTTGTAAATTTTTAACGCCGGGCCTATCGGCTTTGTCTGTGAAAGCCTCAGTTCTTTAAGGAGGGCACCAACCAACTGGGCATGTTTTAGGGCCAGTACATCGATCTGCGGCTTCCATTGAACTTTCCTATCTAGAATTATCCCCAGGTATGTGAATACATCTGTTTGTTCTAGGAGTGTATCATTCATATAGATTTTCCCTTTAATCGCCTTACTTTTGTGGAGGACCATGAACTTGGTCTTCTCCACATTGACCACAAGCTCATGATCGCGACAAAACTCCTCAAATCTAACCAAAGCAGACTGCAACCCCTTTTGCGTCTTAGAAATTATCAGAGTATCATCTGCGAACATGAGCAGGGGTATCTTCATACCAGCCAATGTGGGGGCATCTGTTGGATGGGACATGAAGTATTGGACTACCCTATTAATGAATAAAGAAAAAGGGTCGGTGCCAATACACACCCCTGACGTACTCCCTTAGATACTGGGAATCTATCCGTGGTGTTGCCCTGCGAACCCCAACGGACCTGTGCAAAATTTGAGTCGTGGAGTTTGACCAGAAAGGCTACAAGTTCTAATGGCATCCCCATTTCCACGAAAGCGCTCCACATCTTATTGCGGGGCACTAGATCAAATGCGGATTTGAGGTCAATAAATGCCGCATAGATTGTACCACCACCGATGGTAACCACCCGCCAATAGACTAGCATAAATCTAAAAACCTGATCTAATGTTCCCGTGTGGGGATGGAACCCAGCCTGTAGTGTGGACAGAATATCGTTTTCCTCAATCCAGGACTGAATTCGACACAGCACTAGTCTGGCAACAATCTTTTGGATCGAATCAATAAGGCTGATTGGCCTATAATTGCCTGGTAACGTTCGATCCCCCTTTTTAAAGATCGGGAGTATTTCGGCTCCTTTCCAAGTATTAAGGATAGGGGCACCACTAGCTATGGCATTGGCGAGAAAATGTATATATGTTGACCAGAGTTCCTTATCGTGCAAAAACAAATCTGCTGGTATACAATCCAGGCCAGGGGCTCTACCTCTTGGAATCATTTTCAGTACCAATTCAACCTCCTTAATAGTGAAGTATAGTGATGAATCAGGTGTAGGGGGCTGAAAGAGTTCTACACAATTAGAGGCTACCGCAAACTGCGCCTCATAATAGGATATCCACTGCTCGGGCGCAACATGGTTTAGTGGTATTGGTGATGACTCTCCACTTCCCCACTTTACCAGCTGCCAGAATTTAACCATGTTTTTCTCCTCACTGGCAGTGAACAGATCTTCCCACCTAGACTCATCCCAATCCTTCTTAGCCTGTAGTTGGACTCGTTTATACCTGGCCCGTGCTACCTTGACGTCACTTAGGATTTTGGATCGAATTGCTCTTGATAGGGCCTTATAGGCCTCCCTACAAGAAGCATTGTACCACGATCTTTGCTTGGGGCAAGGTTTGGGAGCCAGTTTTTTGGTCTTAGTAAAAAGGTTTTTGAGTGCATGGAACATTTCACTATGAACCTGTGGGATGGAGGAATTGATGGCTTCCTGAGACTCACTTTTGAGGAGAGTCGCAACAGAACAAGTAACCAAGGCCCTCATCTTTCTCAATGTCTCAGCGTTCTCGATTACCTGAGCCCATTTTACTCTCCTGGTATCATTTGTGAGCACGACGTCAGATGTTACTATCTCTTCACCCACCTCATCTAGTCTGGGTATACCCACTACCTGCAAAGATAAAATCAGTGGGTTATGGTCACTTTCAATTCTCTCGTAAACCACCATGTCTAGGAGGGAAGACCAAAATTCAATATTAAGCAAAATGTAGTCTATACGACTACTACGCGACCCATTGTTGAAGGTATGGCTGCCAGTTTTATCTGAATGAGTCCTCCCGTTGGCTGCCCTGACTCCCTGTCCCAAACAGAGCCCTTTCAATTGGAGAGCTGCCTCCGTCCATTGCTTTATAGGACATAGATCTAGTGCTGGAATGTTCCACTGTGCATCCTCCTCTGCACTAAAATCACCATTTCCTAGATCTAAGGGTTCGAATGTACAATTGAAGTCCCCAACTATTATTAGGTTACCACTATCCCTATTTTTTGTTAAAAAGGTTTCTAAAAGGGTGACTACGGGTGAACATTTACCACCCGGTAGCCCCCTGGCATAAACGTTGACAATCAGAATATCCAGTTCTTTTCCCAATTTAACATTGCACACAAAAGATGATTTCTTTTTTATATTATATTTTTATACATTATGAACACTTCTGGATCGTGCTCATTTCTGACTTTATTTGTTTACATTGATATTTGCTGAATTTATTTATACTATCACATGTACTGGTTACCTTAATTGTATGTAGTTTATTTGCACGTTCATAATATCACCCCTTCTTTCAAGTCCAAATGTGCCATTTGGGCCATCTCTACCAACCTCTTGTTTTTTTGTTTTTATTTATCAGTGAGATTTAAAAGACTCCGTTTGGTGTTCCCATTTTTTATGTTTATGAATAATATTATATACAATATTGTACAAGGTATTGTTTTTAACATGCTTGTGCCCAAGTGGCTGAGACACCATGGGCATTTGAAAAGCGTAGGGATTGTGGATGACACCAGCTTGTATATATTACTAATACTGATGCATAGGTCATGCAATCATTATCTTACTTCGATTACTGTGGCATTTAGCAAATATATATATTGCTAGTTTTATTCAATTGTGGAGCTCTTGGCATCACTCCCTGGTCGCATTCAGCACATCATATTGTTTGAGGTCATTGTGGTGATACATTTCTTAGACCTTTGTGCAATCCAACCTGTTGGTTCTTATCAAGAATGTGATTCTGCTTTCAGTCAATTGGTTAGCTTTAAGGTTATCAGACTCATTTTCCAATTACACTCTGCCCTGATAATGTTTGCATCTCTGCATTGCTCTCACTTTAACGGGTCAATGACAATTATTTAGCTGGGCCTCCCACTCCCCTACTTTAAGGTCTCTATAATGTTTGTCCCAGGAGCGCTTTGCCACTGGATATTTGGGATCATTATTCCTTATTGCTCAAAGGTGTTGTAATATTCTCAATTTCAGTTACTTGGTTATCCATTTTTTGCCTTGCAAGGGCATTCTATTACATAAATCACATAACCTGTGTTTCAGATGATCCATTCATTTATTTTCTTATTTTTTATCATCAAACATTTCATATTCTGTTTTTTTATGCTGTGAGCACATGCCTTGCATCCCCACATTTTTAAAATCCATTTCTCTCTGCATTCTGCAATTGCTGCCTTGTCATTCCTTTCTCTGGTATAAGACTCCTAGTTAGTATATCCTTCAATGATGCCAGCAGACCTTTATAAGCGATACAGGAATGTGGATCTAGATGTTCATCTGCCCAGAGCAGATTCCAATTCTTTCACAGCATTCTTTTGAATTGTCGATGAGCCATATTAAACTCCATGAAGTACCTGCACTTATTTATTCTACTAAGCTCTCACAGAATCTTTGAATCATACACATTGCTTCCTGGATCAAACGTCCTCAGTGGAACAATTCTTTCGTGCTCGCAATAGTTTTCCATAAGGAACGCTTCTTTTTAGTTTTTGCATTAGCTCTGCTTCCATGTAGGATACTGTTGCTGGCTCTTGCCTTTCTGTGTATTTTAGTATAGGTTTCGTTCTTCAAGTACACTGTGACATCAAGAAAATTAATTCTCTCAGAAGTGATACAGCTGGTCAGTTGTATAGTACAAGTACTGTAATTCAATTTAATTATAAATGTTTCATGCAATTGATCCTTTTCATCCCAAACTGAATGAATGAAAGAATGAATAAGCACTTATAGAGCGCATAGCTTCCCTAAGGCATCCCAGCGCTATCTGTGGACGCAAACAGAGGAGGCATCTTTACTGGCTGTTGGTTTGGAAAAAACAGGTTTTTAGGAGTTTTCGGAAAGATGAATGGTTAGACTCCCTACGTAGGTGGAGAGGGAGGGAGTTCCAAAGCTTGGCAGCGTTATAGGAAAAAGAGCGACCGCCACTTCTTGCTCTCTTTATTTTTGGGACAACAGTGAGCAAGAGGTTAGCCGAGCGGAGGCTTCTGTTCGGGCAGTATGGGACAGCGATGTATTGGTTAATGGGCGGGCCTTTCCCCCAGAAGGACTTGTGGGTGATGCAGAGAACCTTAAATTTGACTCTCTCCAAAATGGGCAGCCAATGCAGAGTGTCTAATGCGGGTTTGGCGGATTGCCGATAGGGGATTTTAAGAAGCAAGCAAGCTACACAGTTTTGAATGACCTGTAGTTTGGAGATGGTGGATTGGGGGGCTCCCAGAAAGAGCGCGTTCCCGTAGTCCATGCATGATAGAATCAGTGCTTGGACCATTATCCGCCTTGCAAGGAATGGGAGAAGAGGAAGAATTTTCCTCAGCATCCTCAACATGCCATAGCATGTGGCCGACAGTTTAGCTGCTTGAAAGTCAAAAGTCAGGGATTGGTCCAGCCATATGCCCAGGCTCTTGATCTGTTTTTTTGGTACTGGTGGGGGCCCAAGACAATCTGGCCACAGTAGCCCAGGATTGAAAATTGGCAAATTGCCTAGGAGCATGAGGTCTGTCTTGTCTCAGTTTAGTTTCAGGCAGGAGAGCTCCATCCATTTCGCTACCTTCTCCAGGCAGGGACCTAAGCTAGAGGTCGAGGTTCCTGGGTGGTTTAAGGACACAACAAGTTGTGTGTCATCAGCATAGGTGACTATTTTTATGCCAAATGGACGGACTATCTCTGCCAACGGACACATGTATACATTAAATAATGTAGGGCTCAGGGAGGACCCCTGAGGCACACCGCAGCAAAGTGGCATCTGATTAGAACTGACGTTACCCTCAAAGACCTGGAAGAACCGGTCTTCTAAGAATGACTGCAGCCAGGTGATGACACCCCCAGTCACTCCAAGATTCCTGAGTCTAAGGATTAAGATGTCATAGTTAACGGTGTCGAATGCGGCGCTGAGGTCCAGGAGAATGATGGCTGCTGCACCACCTTGATCCAATATTCTCCTGGATTCTTCGGTCACCGCTAACAGCGCTGTTTCTGTTACGTGTTGAGGCCGGAAGCCAGTTTGTGAGGGGTGAAGCAGGTTATTTGATTCTAAGAACCCGGATAAGACTGAATTAACATGCCTCTCTAGGATTTTACTAATCGAGGGGAGGAGGGGAATAGGCCGGTAATTCCCCAGGTGTTCTGGGTCAAGGTTAGGCTTTTTGAGCAATGCTTTGACCATGGCAAATTTCCAAGGAGGGGGGACAATTCCAGAGGAAATGGATGAGTTGACCAATTCACAAATCACCGGGAGGATTGTTCCTGTGGCCAAGTTCAGAGCATGAGGGGGAACGTTGTCAATAAATCTCATCTATTGAATCGCATGGTCCATCATTTTTCAAATTCTCACCTGACCTACAATTTCATTTTCCCAATACACTATGAAGAGACTAGCATACATGTTTTGGTGTTTCATTGCAAAAAAACACAGCCTTGGAAAATACCATATATCACAGGGAACTGTGGACTATGGAAAATATTTCATAGTCACATGCAAAATATGGATTTTGTCATCATAATGACGTCCCTAAAACCTCTATGCAAAGCTTTAACTTGATCAGGGCCATCAGGATTATGAAATGTGGAGGACCAATATATGTGGCTAAATTATCTACATTGTGTGGCCAAAAATGAATATTATGCAACACCTTCTCTGGTAGTATTATTTTCATCCCTTTGAGCTAGAACCAACATTTTTGGTGAAATCTGCAAATTTTGCTATTACGTGGCAAATTCAGTAAATCCATAATTGTGTGGTAAACGATGCAGCAAAATAATCTCTTAAATCCACTGACCTTGGCGTTGTCCATTTTTTATGAGCAATTTATTTGTGAAAGGTAAACCAAACTTAAACATAATGATTCCAATTAGTATCCATTTTTACAAGCACTTTGAAGAAAACAGCTTTTTGAAGCTAGCTTGCCAAAATTAAACATATATTATAAAATATCCATAATGGGGTACCATGTGTGAAATGGTTCTATTTTGCCATCCTAGGGGTCTGGTGACACAAACCACTCTACCTTCGGCTTCATGCTTTGCAATGTCACTAGAGCCTCTCGTTCAGCTGCACTTTCCATTGAAAAGGCATTTTGCTTATGTTTTAACTTTCTACCCTGAGGACAGATTCGCTTTTCATTTAGCAGTCTCTTTTGCAGTCAGCTAGCGTCCGCCATGCTAATATTCATTCTGATCCGTGCAGGGGGAAAAAGTTCTGGAAGGGATGGATAAAGATTTATTTTCTCATTTTAACTCCCATAGAAAAATTTGCTTGCACCTACAGTCCAAACTTCTGAACAGAATTACACCAAACTTGGCATGTAAATAAAAATTCAATCAAAAAGCTTTTTTGTGTAAATATATTACGCAATTTTTGAGATATCAGTGTTAAAGTAAACAAAATATAGAGTGGGCCTAAAGGATTAACATTTTTCTATACGTCTGCTGTTTAAAATCAAGAATCATGATGTGTGACTCTTATCAATTACATTTAGAGTTTTTGACAAATGCAATTGGCTGTAGAAGAGCTTAGAAGTATTTTTTCCAGTCCTCTTGAAAATTGTGAATCTATTCCGATTCGTGATTTTTTGCTCTGTGGGAAAAATGTTTGAGGCATGTGTAGCTGTAGATACACATGCTGTGCATACTCCTGCCATCTAGTGTTGGGCCCTGATGTGTGCAAGTTGGTTTTCTTTGCAGAAGCCTTTTAGAGTCACAACATAAAGTTACTCCACCCAATGCTAGTAATGTGCATGGGCATCGGCTCCATTGTTAGATTGTTTACTTTCCTCCATCGGATTCAGACGTGTGTTACCAAGCTCTGGATCAATGCCAATGTGGTGATCCCTTTGGGCCTTCTTGGTTCCTCTCCCTTCCGTCCATGTTGTTGTTCGGTGCAATACCCCTTCCTGCATCGAGTCAATGATCAACGACCCGTCTGGGTTTGGATTGGGACGACTTCGAAGCACCAGCAGGGGCCTTGCCCTTGGAGACTTCCCCGTCTTTTGTCCACGGAAAACATGTCTTGCCTGTGAGGAATAGACACCTTTCCACTAATGTCCTCGGTGTCATGTCAGATGCCCCTGGACCGATCTACACCAGGTCTCCCCGGAGTACGACGAGGCCTCCTGCGATGCCTGCCACTCCTTCCTTTTGAAGAAAACTCTTTGCTAACGTTGAGCTCAACGTCTTGAAATGTCACGGAGGAGTGGCATGATACACCGGACATCTTCAGCGCCCACGACATCAAGAGCAAGCCCCAGTCGGAGCAGTCGAGCAGCAGGGAAAGAGGCCTTCTCACCAGAACCCAGCTCTGGTACCAACATGGAAATTTAGGCCTTGTCTCCCACCCAGTAGGGCGTGAATACTGACCCACCTCCCCTGCCTCCACGGCACGGATCTCCGTGAGCACCCCCTACCCAGGGGTCAGACGTCCATCCTCGAAGCCCGCCATCAGATGTCTGGTCCGCCACTGGCTTCTCGGCCATGGTCAGCACAGAGCGCACACATCGGACCACCACGCCCAGCCTCAGCTTGACGCCGAAGAAGAACCTAAATCTGAGACACTCAGTGCCAACTGCTCTCTCAACAGCTTCTTTGAAGCACCTTTCAGAGCCGAGGCGTGTGGCATCGAAGCCTCATTCGGCATAGATGACGCATGCGCCGGCACCAAAGCACTCCAGGTCAAGATCTGCCGGCTTAGTCAAATTCATTCTTCAGATGCTGCAGGAAGAACTCAATACCCGTCTGTGTCAAATACTGATCCACCCACACACTGGACACATCCTTGCCCAGGCACCGATCAAGGACGGTTCCAAACACAATCTCCACTTCTAGGAAGCCCCGATCTCCTGCCAAAGAGCAAGAGTATACACGCCAAGACAACCAGCCCTCCAGCATTGCCTTGTCCACCTCCCCCCTCTCCTCCTCACCTTCTCCACCAACCCCCACCTGCTGACCCCCCTCCCCTCTCTTCTCAGGGATCACCACACTCAGGGTTTGGGGGCATAGCCCAGGGGACTCAGGGGACCCCTATGATCTACATTCCTGGGATGATAATGATGTAGAGTCTCCTCTGGACACAGACCTTGAACTTTAGCCCACCCATTCCTCCCCGTCAGATGAAACCACCTCCTACCACGAAGGGGTCACCTGGTCACTAGGGCTACTTAAGGTCAGGCTTTAGGGCGTCTAAGCCCGGGCATCGAGGTTAAGGGCGGAAAGGGCAAGGGCAGCTACCTGTTTGGGTCTGTTCGGGATAGGTCGGGCGTAGGGCCAGAAATGCTGCCCATTTTCCCATTCACCAGCATCCACCCTACTCCCTCCAAATCCACAATCAGATTAAGACACTCACAGCAATGAACACTATTCATTTACTGCAAACCCTAAGCACACTTCAGTGTCTCAGCACCCACTACAAAACCCCACAAACCACACCTTTACACCCTTCTACCACACATTTACACTTTTACTCACACACAAAACACCACTCTATCCTATATCACTAACCAATCCACTAATCACAAACCCAACCCAAATCCACACAATTTTTAACTATATCCCATCCAGACACACACTGCCTGCTCTAATTACTCCTAACAGACCCCTTTCTGTCACCAAGAAAACCTATACTCAGCCTTCCATCTTTTCAACCACCAACACCTTCCTCCTCTTGTACCAAAAAACACAATCACACAGCCCTTACACCCTACTCCACCAAACATATCACCTCTTTTAGCAATCAAATATAACTCAAACACTCTTAACTCTTGTTCATACCCTCTCACACACCACATACACTCTTTTCCAATACACCCACTTTACCTTGCAGCTTCCACTCACCAACAATAATTTACATACAAATACTTCTCAGAAAGCAAATATATCACCTCCTCTCACTACTCCTAAAAAACAAAACATAACACACACACCAGCACAACAAAATCACACACAGCACCTCATAGTACTTTCCGTCACAAACTAGAAACATACACCCACTCCCACCTTCCTGATTACACAAATACTACACACCCTAAACCAATTCCACTGCCAAACTTTCTCTTTTCCCCCAAACCTAGCACATACACCAACACAGCAACTCTTTTTTAACCGCCTCTCATCCATTGGACAATTTAGAACCTTACAACATGAACCACATGCTGCAACACCACTCCTAACTCATACACCTTCCACCCTAAACAGACACAAACAAATAAGCAACCTGCCACTCTTCACAACTTTGCATCTCCATGTCTACTGCACAACAAGCCTACTCTCAAAAACAACACAGTTCACCAACTAACTCTCAACCACCATCCCCATCACCTACACACACAGACCCATCAGAAGGCCTTCTTAGCCTGCTGGACGAGAAATACAATACAAAACAACTAAACTATTGCTATCCTCATACAGCTAATGCCAGCACTAAGGAAACACCTGCTACCAGCCCACCCAACACTGCTCACTTTTGTACAAAACAAAGTCACACCATCACCAAAGTATATTCTCTAAACTGCCCACTAATAAATGCTCAATCACTCTAAAAAAAACATGCATCACATCTACGACCTTCTCACTGAGACACAACCTGACTTGCTCTTCATAACTGAATCATGGTTGGGAGATGACATGGCTCCAGTGTTGCATGAAGCTGTTCCTATAGGATATCAAACTCACACAAAATCATCTTGGTAAAAGAGGAGGTGGCCTAGCTGTTGTATTAAAACAAACATTAAATATCACTAGAGCGGACTATGTCTCCATACAAGGTTGTGAGGTCCTCTTCACCAGATGCAACCCTACACCTTTCCTCTTATAACTTCCTGCTCCTTTACAGACCTCCAAGTAGCAATGCAACATTCCCAGACACACTTCTAGACACAGTCTCAAACCTATAACATTACACTCCAACATATGCATTCTTGGTGACCTAAACATTTGGTTTCACAAACCCAATATGCCCCACCATAAAACAATCATCACTGGCCTAGAAGCACTGAACTTATTTCAGATCGTCCACAAACCCACACACATCACTGGATACATCCTAGATGTCATTTTTGCAATACAGAACTAGTTTTATTTATTTATTTTATGTGTTTTATAGAGCGCGAACCAGACCCGTTAGGGTATCAGAGCGCTTTACAGAGAGACATAGGCATGTACAGAATAGGCATAGCATCATCAGTTACAGAACGAATTAAAGAGGCAGGGTGCTGAATCTAGAAGGGAGGTAGGGCACGTATTTACAGATTAAAATATCCAAGTACTCAAGACGAGATAACATATTTATAGATTGCGTTAGTCAATGTTCGTGACAAGGCCCCACGTTTCTGAAGGGGTGAGGTAGATAATCCAGAAGGAGGCAGTAGATGGCCGTAGATCAAAGCTGTTGTGGAGGTAGAGGCAAGTTTTAAGCGAGAAATTTGCCCATAAGGAATGTTTTGGCATCCTTTTGAAGCGAGACAGAGAGGGATTCTTCTGATGTCAGGAGGGAGAGAGTTCCATATTCTAGGAGCAGCCCCTGAGAAAGCTCGGTTGTAGGTTTTTTTTTCTCGAAAGCGTGCAGGTTGGAGCAGGAGGTCTCTGGCAGATCGGGAGTTTCTGTTTCCTCCGGAGATCACAAGTTTCTGCCTCAGATATGCAGGGGAGATCGAATATAAGGCTTTATGCGTTTTGCATGCTACTTTGAGCTGTATTCTTGCCTCCAGGGGAAGCCAGTTGAGAGCTTTCACGTGTCGGGAAATATGGTCGTATTTCCTCGTGCCGGTGAGTAGTCTGGCGGCAGCATTGAGGCAGGCTTTTAGAGGTGCCAGGGAGATCTTGGGTAGACCCGAGAGGGTAGAACAGCCGTACTCCAGTCTAGATATGACAAGTGCTTGGACTGCCATTTTTAGGTCGGGAGCGTCGAGGAAGGGTTTCAATTTCCTGAGGTAGCTCAGGTGGAATCTGGCTGATTTGGCCATTGAGTTGATGTGGTCACGCATGTTCAGGTTGCTGTCAAGGGTGATTCCCAGCGATTTGGCCGAATCCACGATGGTCGGTGGGCAGTTCAAGGCTGTGATAGCTTTGACCCATGATTTAATCTCAAGGTTGGTATTGGGCGGGGCGATCAGGAGAAATTCAGTTTTGTTTGCGTTAAGTTTGAGTTGGTTGGATGCGAGCCATTGGACGGTGTGTTCCAAAGCATCATTCAGGGAGAGGATCTCTTCAAGAGATGAGCTTTTGATGTAGATCTGAGTGTCATCAGCGTACATGTGGTAGGAGTTATTAGCAGTGCGTAGTACTTCGGTAAGCGGTTTCAGGTAAAGGTTGAAGAGGGTGGGGGACAGTGTTGAGCCTTGAGGGACTCCAACCGTGACCGGGGATGGTGCTGATAGGATGCCGTTGACGAGGAATCTCTGGGACCGGTTTTGGAGGAAGGATCTGAACCAATCTAGAACGGTGCCATCCAAGCCCATCCTGAGTTTGAGGCGTTCAAGTAGTTTTTCATGGTTGACCGTGTCGAAGGCCGAGGATAGGTCCAGGAGGATGAGGAGACAAGTTTTGCCTTGGTCAAGAGCTTGGAGAGCGTCATCAACGATGTGGAGCTTAGTGGTTTCGGTGCTGTGCCCTGGTCTGAATCCGGATTGGAAGTCATCAAGTAGGTGGAAGTTGTTGATGTGTTGACTTAGCTGCTGCTGCTGCACACATTTCTCCATCACTTTGGCCAAGAGGGGGCTGTTGGAGATGGGTCTGAAATTGTCTGTGGAGGCAGGATCCAGCGACGGCTTTTTCAGAATGGGAAGGACTTGACCGGTTTTTAGAGGGTCCGGCATCGTGCCCTGCTGGAGAGAGGCGTTAATTATTGTAGTCCAGCTAGGAATAATGGATTGGGTGACGACAGCTAGGCAGTTAGAAGGGAGCGGGTCATTGAAATGGTTATTGGGTTTTAGGGAGGGTCGGATTTTGGACACTGAGTCATCGTCGTAGAGTTTGAAGTCAGTCCAGTGAGCATGGTTTTTGGGTGAAACCCGTAGGGGCGACGTGGCTGGAGGAGGCGGGTCAAGAGGTGTTTGAGGGTATGTGATGGATTTGAGTTCGTTTCCAAGGGCTGAGATTTTGTCAGCAAAGAAGGAGGAGAATTCCTCTGAGGAAATAAGAGACTTCGGGGTTTCTTTTGAAGTTTTGGCCAATTTATTAGATTGGTGTTTGACCAGCTCGAAGAGCTTGTGGGGTCTGTTCTTGGCCTTCTCTAGTGCAGTTCTGAAGAACTCTATTTTTTACTTGAGTATGTTCCTGTTGTAGACATTCCTGGCCTGGCGGAGGAGTTTAAGATGTGCGGTAGAGGGGTGCTGCCTCCAGGATCTTTCTGCTTGTCGGAGGGTTCTCCTCTCGTTGTTGAAGGATCGAGTGAACCAGGGGTTTCTGTCTTGACTTGGGTTCTTTTCAGTTTTAGTGGGGCTAGGTCGTCCAGGATGTTCGAAATGGTTGCAGAGTAGTGATCGTTAAGGCCGCTGACTGATGTGATATGCAGGGGGGGGGGGGGAGGTCTGATTTGCAGCGAGCCTCGAGTTCCCTGCGGTCCAGATTCTTAGTGTCTCTGATCCAGCGTTTCGGAATCACCGGTTGCGGTGCCCATGTCTTGTGGGTGTCAGGTAGGAGGAAGGTGATGGCGTAGTTACCTTTCAAACAATTACTGCAGCCACATGGTCAGACGACCATTAGCTTGCTTTCCAACATAAAACTACACAAAGCAACACACCTAAAACCACCTTACATACATCCACCTATTGACCATGGAACAAGCTCAATTTTGAAAAAGTTTAAACACAACTAACATCCAGTACAGATATAGACACAATAAATTCCATTCAAAAACTATATGAGTGGCTAGAGGAAGCTTTTGATATCCTAATACCACTAAGAACGATGGAACAGAACAAAAGAAAACAGGCACTTTGGAGAAATACACAGCTAAAAGATATAAAACAGAAAATTAGAAAGCTGCACCGTACCTGGCTCAAAACGAACACCAATCAAGGCAAACTTCACCTACAGAAACTTAACAGTTTATACAAGTCAGCAATGCTAAGAAAAATAGCTAAGAAAAATACTATTCACACAGAATTCAAATAGCTAAATGTGCACATAAAGAATTCTATAAAATTCTCACAGAATTTGGTAAACCAAATTGCCTAGAAGGAGCTCATCCCATTACTCTAGATTTCACAGACAAACTGGCTAATCATTACACGACCAAAGCAGACACGTTGGACTCCTATTTAAAACAAAGAAAAAATACCAGCACCGAGCCTTTTCCAAAGAATCACTCCAAGAGTAGACTAATCCAGCCTCTGCATTCCTTCCCAAAAATATCACACAAGGAATTTATGGACCTGGTCAAAGCAAGCAGGTCTGCAGGCAGCCCTTCTGATCCGTGTCCAGCACAAACCTTCAAGAAAATTCTTCTAACTACCTCTGCTGCCACACCAGTAAAAAAGAATCATGAGCAAATCCTTAACTACAGGAATATTTCCAGAATATCTAAAAAAAGGTCATACATTCGCCCATTACTAAAGAAAACAAACCTGGACTCGCTTAACCCCTACAACTACAGACAGATTACAAATGGATCTTTCCTGTGCAAACTGATAAAAAGAGCAGCGTTCTCCCAGATGTCACAATTCATTGAAGATAATTCCATACTTTTAGACTTCCCAATAGGATTCTGTCCAGGAAGAGGCACAGAATCTGCACTCACTGCCATATGGGATGACCTTAAGAACACAGTTGATCGGAATGGGGTTGCTGCACTACTTCTCATAGACCTCTCAGCTGTCTTTGACACGGTTGACCATGACACTCTAAAACAAAGACTCTATGAAGCCAGCATAGAGGGGACGGCTATTGACTGGACACATCCTACCTTCAAAACAGAACTAATGTCATCCATACCACCCCCCTTCTCATCCAAACCATACTTCACAAAAGGAGGGGTCCCTCAAGGCTCCATCATCTCACCCATGCTTTTCAACATCTACATAGCACTGATCAATCAGTTTCACCTCACATTTTATAACTATGCAGATGAAACACAAATACTCCTTAAAATGGAAAGCCCCAAAGACATCGGAAACTCACAATGTTCCGTTGCCTCAGAGTCGTGGATCAGTGGATGACGTAGAGCCATCTCAAACTGAATGCTTCCAAAACAGAAATACACACATGTGGCGATTGAAAAAATCATGACACACTCGCCGCCTGGCCTGACGATCTGGGAACACAGCCTAAAGTATCAAAGGAAGTAAGAAACCTCAGAATTACCATTGACTCCAAGCTATTAGTGAATGCCCAAGTGGACAAACTAGCAAGATCAAGCTTCGTTACTATAAAAACTCTGCGACGCATCTTCCCCCACCTGGGATTTCCACACAAGGTCCAGGCTACTATCTCTCTTGCTCAGATCATCTTTAACAACTATGAAGAACTACAACGGATCAGAACTCTGCTGCCAGACTATTCTTACATATAAAGCCACAAAGGTGAGGCAGAGGCATGCGAGCGCAGCATTGGGATTTCAGCAGCGCCCTCTTGTTACATCAATGTATGCGGAACGATATGGTGCTCTACGTCCGCAATCCAGAAGAGGAATTACATGGTTTGATAAGGGAGTATATTACCTATCAATGCCTCTCGGGTCTCAGGATTAACTGGGACAATCTACCATTTTCCCCTTTACATCTAACGAACAAGTTACTTACCTTCGGTAAAGCATGATCTGGTAGAGACTCTATCTAGCTGCAGATTCCTTACCTTTGAATTTCCCAGGCGTCAGGCTGGATACAGAAACTTTTGCTGAGCAATACCCATTGTGCGCGACGTCGGGTGGCTCCATTCGGCTCCGCGTGACGTCGTCGGCAGCATCGGTTATGACGTCGAGGTGCCTATATAGACGCCACCCAGGCGCGCGAACGTCAGTACTTTTCGTATTTTTTACGCCAGAAGCGCAGAGCCACGAAGTAACTGACGTAGTCGTGTGCAAAAACTAGGGCCCTGTAAGGGGAAAAAACCCTAGTCCTACTACATCAGTCCGCAAAGCGGGGAGGCATGGGTGGGGCTGTAAGGAATCTGCAGCTAGATAGAGTCTCTACCAGATAATGCGTTACCAAAGGTAAGTAACTTGTTCATCTGATAGAGACTTCTAGCTGCAGATTCCTTTACTTTGAATCAGATACCCAAGCCATACCATCCCGGTGGTGGGTTGCGGACTCATGATCTAGACTAAGAAGTCTTGAAGGACTGAACAGGCAAAGTGCCCGCCCCTGCGCACTTGACCATCAAGGCAATAATGTTTTGGGAACGTGTGCAATGATGCCCACGTTGCTGCCTGACAGATGTCTTGGACTGGGACACCCCCCCCGAGCCAAGGCCGTAGTCGCAGCCTTTCCCCTGGTGGAGTGGGCCCTTAATCCCTCAGGGGGCTGCTTCTTCGCCAAGGCGTAACAGATTTTAATGCAGAGAACGACCCAGCGAGAGATGGTCCCTTTCTACACTGCCCACAAAGAGTTGGTCATCCACCCGGAACTCTTTTGTGTGGTCAAGGTAGAACGACAACACTCTTTTTGGGTCCAGTCGGTGGAGACGCTCCTCTTTCTTAGAGGGATGTGGGGGAGCGAAGAAGGTGGGCAAAGTGATGGACTGACCCAGATGGAATGGGGTCACAACCTTTGGCAAAAAAGATGCCATGGTGCGTAGCACCACCTTGTCCGGAAAGGACATAAGATAAGGAGGCAAGCTGGATAATGCCTGCAATTCACTCACCCTCCGGGCCGATGTAATCGCCACTAAGAAGCCTGTTTTGATGGTCAACAGCCGGAGGGGGCAATTGTGCAAAAGATCGAAAGGAGAGCACATGAGGTAAGTGAGGACCAAATTAAGGTCCCATTGTGGCATAACAAAAAGCGTAGGTGGAAATAAATGGCAAAGCCCTTTCAGAAATCTATTTACAATAGGAGATTTAAAGAGAGAAGGTTGGTATGGCAGCCGCAAAAAAGCAGACAGAGCAGAGAGGTAACCTTTGAGAGTACCCAAAGCAGAACCCTGCTGGGCAAGAGTTAGAATGAATAAAAGAACAGTAGAAAGAGAAGCAGAAAGAGGGTCAATGGACCTTTCTGTACAGTATAATACAAATTTCTGCCAACGGCAGGCGTATACCGTCTTAGTGGAGGGCCGCCTTGTGGAAATGTGTAATATTTTACGTTAGCATAAGCTACAGTCATTTTGGCTGTGGTGTCCATTTGTTAGCTTTGTAATTCTTTCATTCTCTGCTCCTCGTCTTTTTCCCTGCCTGTGCTGTCTATTTTAGTGACTTCCTGACTCAGCTAGAACAATGTATGTGCTGGGGGTTTCGTAATCTGCCAGTGCACCTGGTCTTGAATGTAACTGTCGACCATTTACCACTGCCATAAGCATTTCTGCTCCTCCCTCCCACTTTGCTGACCAAGTGGTTATTCATCTGCCCTTGTTTGCCGATAGTTATTCCTATGTTTAAACTTGTTCCTTTTTCTGTTATGTGCTTACGTTGCAACAAAGTCTGTATAAAAGGACACTGGTTTGTTAAGCCAGTGTGCCACCTCCTGCAACACTTGAGAGTGTTGTTGGACGTGGTTCCACTCATGAGAAGTTAATAAAATTGTTATTTTGAATTCCAGCTTCAGTGTTGATCTCTATTTTGTTGGTTTTTGAACCCGTGGACAAAAGGGTGACCCTGCACCAGTGTACCCCTAAAAAGGGACATTTCCACAATTGGCGCCCGACTCGTTGGGCCCCATTGCAGACGCGGCCGTCCGAAGGAGTGGTCTTGATGGAAAATTGAAATCTTACTGAGGAAGCGCACTGCACGAGGAGACCTTTGTCTTTGCAGGCAGACGTGAATTTTCCGGTTTTCCCGATTTGACCCTCCAGGTGATGGCCGGTCTCAACTGGGGTTTTCTTTGGCGTATTTTTTGCAGTGACCATTAGGTCGACCAGAGATTAGCAGGTGAAAGTTGAAGACTTCTGTTTGGTAAAGTCACTGAAGTGGCACTTTTGATTTGCTTGGCCAAGATTTTGGTTTGGCCTTTTATAAATGTTTTGCAAAAAGTGAAGGCAGGTAATGTGGGGATTTTTCTCCTTATGATATTTGTTTGAATGGGTATACTTGGAAGAACATGCCTGCATTTAGTAAAATTCGTAAGTGGTGATACGGAGCGCTCTTGAGTGTTCCGCCAGGCCAATTGGTAATTCGGTCTCTTCTTGCAAAGGCTTGGGGGTTTTACCCTATCTTGTTTTGGGTGGGTCTGCGGACCCCTGTAATAGGCATGCCTTCTGGAATAAGTATGATTTGGTAAAGACACAGAGTGTTTGCGAACACTCTGCCAGACCAACTGGTAATTCGGCGTATTTTGGAAAAGGTCTGGGGCTAGAGCCTGTCTTCTTGAACATGGAACAGTCTCTGGGCTGTTTACTTGTCTTGGTGCAGTCTCTGGACTGCTTTTGAGAGCTCCTTTGTTTGTAAATATGATTTACAATTGGTTTGGTTTGAGTGCAGTCTGTGGGCTGCCTTTTGTTTTTGTCCTGGTGTTGATTTGTGGTTTGATTGTGTGTTTGAGTGTCTATGAGGTTTGTGGACTGACACCGGTGGTGATGCTTGTGAAGTACTTGTTTGAGTGAGTAGCGACTGTGCTCTTTGTGTAAGGATGGCTTGCCTCAGCAAGCTGTGTTGTGTGTTATGAGTGTGTGGCCCCTTCTTGAAAATGTCTGGAATGAGCTCAATTTGGTTTGTTGTCGTCATTGTGTTCTACAGATGCCATTGGAAGAATTACACTTTAAATTTCAAAGAATGAATAAATAATAATACATAAATAAAAATATGGTTTGATCAGAAATACTAGTAACAATGTACATTCGTTTTGACATAGGAAAAGTGCAACTTTTGAAAAATGAAAAGGAGAATGCGCGTTTAAATTACACAGTGCTGTGTATCTCTGTGCTTAAAAAGACACGTATTTTAAAAGTGCATGTAGGAATGTGCTCTCCTCTATGAAAAAGAAGGGGGGAGAGACCAGAGCGGACGAAGGAGGGTTTGTTTCTGGCAGGCTTGCTCTGGCACTTCGACCTTGGATGACATTCCGAAGGAGGGGGCCAGAGCGTAGAGAGAGAGAGGGAGGCTCTGCTTATTATTTTTGGCAAAAGACCAGGCAGGTTCTATGAAGCCATAAGAGAGAAGGAGGGGCAGCAGCGTCTGTGGGCCATGTGCAGCTTCTGACACAGAGAGTAGCTCTGCCATGCATACAGAATAATGGTTTCAATTTAAGGTTGCTGTGCCAGGGCCAGATGAGGAGGCAATGAAATAAAGTTTGCATTAATGCGCCATCATGTTAAACAGCACAATAGCTAAAGGAATTGGTAGTTGGTCATTGGATTAATGTTTTCTGGTTAGCTCAATGTGCTTGTACAGCAACATTTACAAAGTGGTACAGTCCAATAGTATTGGACATGGCCTCCTTGGTGTGGTTTCCCCTAGCTATTTACCTCCTACAAGTCTGTCTGTGCCCAGCTGCCAAAGGGGGTAAGTATTGTCGACAGGAGGTCACCTGCTTAGGTTACCTACTGTCGAAGGGGGGTAGGAGACTAGCTCCTGGGCAAATTAAGGGTAAGCAGAATTAAGTAACACACTGTGTTTTTTGGTTTTTGTGCTTGGTATATGTATTATTGTGTCCTTTTTTCGTGGTTTATGTGCCTATTATGTGTATTATTGTGAGCTATTCTGCGTGGAAAGTACGCAGGGCAGCTTGTTGTTGTGTGTTCTCTCTCTCTCTCTCTCTCTCTCCTCTCCTCTCCTCTCCTGCGCTGTCTAGGAATGGCCATGAGACAATCGGTTGGGCTCGCTTTAGTCATTCATTTCACAGGATGCTGTGAATATGTTCTTGAATAAATAGAGACAAAGCACCTCAACAGTGCACGTCTAATTGGCTATTAAGTAATACTGTTTGAACAAATTGTTAGAATTAACAAAATGAATAAATAAATACGCCATGTTACTACCCCTCCTTTCTGTAAACTGATGAAATTGGAATTGGAAAAGGATGAAAGGATGGGTAGAATAGACTGATGTTCCCTTATTTGACCTTTAAGGGGAACTGTATGTTGGTGGTTTTTGTTCCAAATTCCCAGGTGGCAACACCATTATTGTTTATGTTATTACAGCACTACATAAGTCGCAGAGGCATCACGAGTCCCTCATCAGTTAGTCTATGTAATCGAGCTGACAGCCCTTGCTAGAGCTGGTGAATAGGTTTCTCCCCTGAATATGATATTACATGGCCCAGATCGTGAAAAGTATGATGCATATGGTTCACAATGCTAGGAAAGATGCCCATATGCCCTTAGCACATATTTTTAAGAACAAAATGTTCTTTGCTTGTTTTCTTGTCTGCCACAAACAAGTTCTGCTGGAAAATTCATGTACCTACTAGGATATGTTTAATTTATCAGTTATTCATGTAATATGGATCTCGGTTACATTCACAGTTTTAGACTTTCCCGCTACACCTATAATATGAGAGCATGGTCATAGGCGCAAAACATGGTTGTTCTTATGCAAGGAAAATAATTTTAGAGGTGTCTGCAGTTTTGCACAATAGTGAAGGTTCATAAAGTAGAAGCTGTATCGTGATTTCTATGACTTATTAAGTACAAGTTCGTTAAAAAGAATAGTTGTTTTGAAATTCCTTTTTTTTTTTTTAGGTTCTTCAGATGAATAATATAGGGGCGTTTCTGAAATTGAATATCCTCTTTTGATAGATTATTTGTATGTTGTGTCTAAAGATTTCCGTTCTGTTCACTAACAGATATCTGCTGCCCTACAACCGTTGCCAGAGGGGCCAGGATATCAGATCCAACCAGGGGACTAAGCGCAAGTCTAATTTGGAGCCGAGGTGAAGGGACCCAACACAGGTGTTGCTGGCCACTATAACAGCGGTGAAGGTGGAAGGCCGGAAGAAATGTGTACCCCTACCACTGTCGGATAATTCTTGGGTGAAAGACGGGTCACAAATCAGGACGGAGAGCTGATTCCTTGCTTTGTTCCTTTTTTTTTTATGCCTAGCTAGGCGAGGCACAGACCGATAACAAGAGCAAGGAGGTTTTGCCTGAGGGGACCCCCTCTGAAACAAGGGTTGCTTCAGATACTCCAGTTTCTGTGCATCAGGCCTCTGAGTCCCGGTCCCCAAGTGAATGCAAGTCTGCACCTTTGTTTGCTGATAAGGAGGTGCCTGGGCACACTAGGTACAATCTGCGGCCCCGACGAAAGGGCAGTGCGCCAGCAGGGCAACACAGGAGATAGGGAAGGACAAGAGTTTAGGGTACAGGTGCTGTGTCTCTGGTGCCTGTTAGATTAGAGTGAAAAATACTGGTGCACTGCCTGAGACACTGGACAGGATCATTGAGGGCGATTGCCCTATCCTGAAAGAAAGACTTTTTCCTTAAGCCTGGGCCGCGATTGTTTTTCTGGGTTGCAAGTTGTGCAGCTCCACCGTGGGAGAGTCAATACTTGATGAACGATAAGAGCCGGCCTGTGAGGCTCAGATGGACACAGGGAGAAGACTCCCCTCTGGCTGGTTGTACAGTGGCTTCAATTCCCCAAGTATTTTTTTTTGTTTTTGTTAGCAATGTACCCCTTTGGTCGTCCCATTTTTGAGGAGGAGCAGCCCTTTGCGGCTCCTCGTCCTAAATCCCATGGCCCCGTTTAGTCCTCCTGGTCCCCCAAAACAAAGATTGTTTTTGTGACAATTATTGTGCTCGCTTTAATATTCATATTTGGAATACTGTTTTTTCTGCAAGAAAAATATCTTGTGCACACTTTGATAAGTACTACTCCGCCCCCCCACCTGAACATATCATTGGTACTCTAGCCCTCATAAAGAAGAACACCGGAAGGTCTATCAAGATAATGTTTTTATTTAGACATTGCATCAGACACGTTCTGTTGGCTATTTCCAAACTGCATAAGATAGCCACTGAAATCCATCAGGATTCAGGAACATGGACTTGGACTGGATGGTTCTGGAACATATTTTCTGTATGGGGTTTGAAAATATTGTCGGCCTCATTTTTATTATTGCGATTCTCTTTTCTTGCTGTTTGTGTATTCAATGTGGGCCAATGTTCTGTTCCCTCTGTATTTCTACTTGTACTACTTGTTTGCCATCAAAATCGAAGGTCCAAAATGTAAATGATCATTTAGCAATGGAACAGGAAATTAATGAGCTATTGTTAATAGACACCCATGATGATTATCGTACCCCTTTTAAAGCATAAGAAAATGTCTTCAGCTTATGCTAAAAGGGTCGTCTGTGGAAATGTGTAATATATTACGTTAGCATAAGCCACAGTCATTTTGGCTGTGGTGTCCATTTGTTAGCTTTGTAATTCTTTCGTTCTCTGCTCCTCGTCTTTTTCCCTGCCTGTGCTGTCTATTTTAGTGACTTCCTGACTCAGCTAGAACAATGTATGTGCTGCGGGTTTCGTAAGCTGCCAGTGCATCTGGTCTTGAATGTGACTGTCGACCATTTACCACTGCCATAAGCATTTCTGCTCCTCCCTCCCACTTTGCTGACCAAGTGGTTATTCATCTGCCCTTGTTTGCCGATAGTTATTCCTATGTTTAAACTCGTTCCTTTTTCTGTTATATGCTTACGTTGCAACAAAGTCTGTATAAAAGGCCACTGGTTTGTTAAGCCAGTGTGCCACCTCCTGCAACACTTGAGAGTGTTGTTGGACGTGGTTCCACTCATGAGAAGTTAATAAAATTGTTATTTTGAATTCCAGCTTCAGTGTTGATCTCTATTTTGTTGGTTTTTCAACCCGTGGACAAAAGGGTGACCCTGCACCAGTGTACCCCTAAAAAGGTACATTTCCACAGCCTGGCCGCCAGAATAACATTACGTTCGGGAGGAAGGTCAAAAGCTATCAACTGTCGCCGCTCAATATCCACGCATGGAGGCGCAGAGTTGACAGGTTCGGGTGGAGAACCCTCCCCTGCTGCTGCGACAGAAGATCCTCCTGAAGGGGCAGCCTGATCAGAGAATCAACACTCATGCTCAGAAGCTCTGGATACTAGACTCTCCTTGCACAGTCCGGTGCCACAAGAATGACTTGGGCCCGGTCGCTCCTGATCTTCTTCAGAACCCTGGGTAGGAGTGGTATGGGCAGAAAGGCGTAAAACAGGCCTGAGCTCCCCTCGGGATGAAACGCGTTGCCGAGCGATAGCCGCCTTGGAACTCCAGCGTCCAGTACTGCTGACATTGTGCGTTCTCTACGGAGGCGAGCAAATCTAACCAAGGTTCTCCCCACTGCTGAAAGAGACCTTGCGCCACCTCCGACTGGAGACGCCATTCCTGATCTTTAAGGCATCGACGGCTGAGATCATCCGCCATGGCGTTCAGAGATCCTGCCAGTTGTTGAACCACCAGGGTTATGCCCTGCTGTTCCAGCCATGTCCAGAGACGCAGGGCCTCTCGGCAAAGGGTCCACGACCCCACCCCGACTTGCTTGTTGCAGTACCACATGGCGGTGGTGTTGTCCGTGAACACCTGCACCAGCTTCCCCTTGACAGAGGGAAAAAATGCTTTCAATGCCAACCGAATCGCTCGGAGCTACAACAAGTTTATGTGGAGTCCTGTCTCCGCCGGAGACCAGTGACCCCTGATCTCCACCTCTCCCATGTGGCCACCCCATCCCAGAAGTGACGTATCCGTCACGACCGTGAAATCTGGTTGGGGAAGGGAGAGAGGTCTGCTGCTGACCCAATCGCGGTTCGTTAACCACTACTGCAGATCCTTTGCAGTTCCTTTCGAGATCTGAACCACATCGGTGAGATTTACCCGATGCTGTGCCCATTGGAACTTCAAGTCCCACTGCAGAGCCCGCATACGCCACCTGGTGTGTCTTACCAACAGGATGCAGGAGGCCATGAGACCCCACAGCCTCAGAGTCAACCTAACCGAAATCCAGCATAGAGGCTGAAATATCGGAATCATAACCTGAATATCCTGGACTCGCTGCTCGGGAGGATAAGCCCGAACTGCACTGTGTCCAGAACGAATGTATGACGTTACTACGCATACATTTACAACGCGGTGTTTTACATCACGTTCGTTACAACGCAAGTCGTTACAACGACTTGCGCTGGAGAGCGCTGGACTTAGGAATAGTATGATTTACTATTCCAACTCCAGTCTATGTACAGTAGGGAAGGTGTTGGAATAGTAAATCATACTATTCCTTAGGTTAGAGCGCCATCCAGCGCAAGTCGTTGTAACGACTTGCGTTGTAATGACCGCGATGTGAAGGCATTGCGATGCAATGCCCGCGCAGTGATGCATGTTTCCCGTCCAGAACAGCTCCGATGAAAAGGAGCGTCTGAGAAGGAGTCAGGTGTGACTTCGGCACGTTTACAGAGAACCCCAGCGAATGCAGGAGGTTCGCCGTACTCTGAAGGTGGGAGACGACTGCCTGGGGCGAGGATGCCTTCAACAGCCAGTCGTCGAGGTAGGGGAAGACTGACACCCCTAACCTGCGCAGATGAGCTGCAACCACCGCCATCACCTTGGTGAACACCCGAGAGGCACTGGTAAGACCGAAGGTGAGCACGGTAAACTGAAAGTGCTCGTGGCCTACCTTGAACCGCCGGTAACGTGTGTGGCCCAGCAGGATGGGAATGTGAAAATACGCATCCTGCAGGTCCAACGCCACCATCCAGTCTCCTTGGTCTAGGGCAGACAAGACCTGAGCCAGAGTGAGCATTTTGAATTTCTCCTTTTTGAGGAAGAGATTGACGGTCCAAAGATGCAAAATGGGCCGAAGCCCCTTGTTCTTTTTCGGAATCAGAAAATAGTGGGAATAACAGCCACTGCCTACTTCTGAAGCTGGGACCCTTTCTATAGCTCCTTTGGCCAAAAGAGCTGTAACTTCCTCTTGGAGCAACTTTAAATGATCCTCCGCCAGCCATTCCTGACTTGGCGGAATAGGAGGAGGAAAAGAAAGGAAAGGAAGAGAATAGCTCTCCTGGATGATCTGCCAGACCCACTTGTCTGTTGTTATAGATCTCCAGCGGGGGAGATGATGACAAATTCTCCCACCCACTGGAGTAGTGTGGTCCTGCAGAATCAGCCTAGGAGTGCCTGGAGGCTGCGGCTGCTGGGGGCAATGTGGTAGACGACTTCTGGCATACATTCCGAGGACGGAATGTACCGCGTCCACGTTCGCGCACGGCTTGGGTAGCCGAGCGGGACCGTGGCTAGGATAGGGCTGACGCGGCCGGAAACCCCTTCCGTTGCCACAAAAGGGGCGAAAGGAAGACTGGCCACGAGGAGTGGAGGGGAGGCCCAAGGATCTGGCCATAGCTCGCGAGTCCTTGAACCTGACCAGGGCTGAGTCTGCCTTTTCCCCAAAAAGGCGGGTTCCATCAAAGGGCATGTCCATCAAATTGGCTTGGACATCCCCCGAGAAGCCAGTTGTACGAAGCCAGGTGTGGCATCTCAAGGCCACCGTCTTTGAAATCAACCTGCCCAGCGAATCGGTCGTATCTAATCCACACCGTATGGTGAATTTTGCTGCATCTCTCCCGTCCTTGACAGCTAGGGAGAGCACAGCCCGGGCCTCCTCCGGGACTTGTGGCAGCACCAGCGCAACCGTCTCCCAAAGAGAGTGGGAGAAACGGCCCAATAAGCACGCGGTATTCACCGACCGCAATGCCAGACTGGAGGAAGAAAACATCTTCTTCCCAAATGAGTCCAGTCTCTTGGATTCCCTATCCGGAGGGGCGGAAGGGAATGCACCTTGGGACGTAGAGGCCCGCACCACCAAACCTTCTGGGGTGGGGTGTTGGCTGAGGAACTTTGGGTCGCCTGGAGCTGGACGATGGCGGCGTGCAATCGTCCTGTTCACAGGAGCCCCTGTGCTAGGCTTGCACCATGTACCTAGAAGGACGTCTGTAAGTGCCTCATTAAAGGGCAATAGGGGTTCAGAAGTGGAAGCCCCAGGCTGAAGCACTTCGGTCAGCACTGATGGCAGCTCCAGTCCTAGGACCTCAGCTGCCCTCTTAACCACCATGGTATAGGATGCCCCCTCCTCCGTAGCCACTGTAGACGGAGAGAGCATGCCAGTGTCTGGGGAAGTATCCAGACCACTAGCTTCCCCAAGTTCCCCATACCAGTCCATTGTCTCCTCAGACTCATCCTGCTTCTCAAGAGGGTCTCCAGACTACTCCCATTCCTCTCCTGAGCCCAGCACGTCCACAAAGTGCTCTGGCGACAACATAGAACCCCTGGGTTCTGTTGACATCGGAATCGGCGTCGCTCGACGCCGTTCCGGCTCCGTGTCGTCGGGGATGAGGATGGGGCTTGCGCCACCGACGGGCATCGGTGATTACGTAGGCATCGACTTCGGATTCGACGCCAGGGAAGGTCGCGTTGGCACGACCGGCGTCGACCCGGATCTGGGATCGGTTGCCTGAGGCCCCACCGGCACCGTGGCCGGAGCCGACGTCGTTGAACCCGATGGGGCCCCATCCGACCCCGGGGGCCCGAGGGCTCACCAACGGGGTCGTTCCGCTCAAATACCGGCGCATGACCTCGTAAAACTCTTTAATTTGAGCGGGAGTCGCTCCGGCTCCCGGAAAGGGTGGATGGTGTGAAGTCGACTCAGGCTCCGGCTCCGCAGAACCGTGCCTAGAGCGTCGGTGCTCCTTACCTTCCTCAACGACGGACATCAGTTGAGGCGAAGACGAAGTCCGCTTGGCCTTCTTCTTCTTCTTGTGCCTCTTCCCAGAGTGTCCAGAAGACCTTGAATGGGAGTAAGAGGACTTAGGGTTCAGCGAGCGGTCCCGCGACCTCCTCTTCTTCGAACGGGACCGTGACCTCCTCGGAGTCTCGCTTGACGGTGTCGACTGCCGGGCCGCAAGCAACTTCATCGCTCGCTCCCTCATGGTCTTCGGGACCATCGCCCGACAGTCTGAACACGACTTCGAATCGTGGTCGCGTTCAAGACACCTCAGACATACGCGGTGGAGATCGGTGACTGACATCATGCGGGAACAAGTCCCGCATGGTTTGAAACCTGTCTTTCTCGAAGACATCCCTCGCACACGAACTCGAATCCAAAAATATCGACAAAAGTCGAGAAAAAGCCTGCCAAAAAGCGGCAGAGGGGTAGCTCTTCCCGGATCGGCGCTTATCTGGCGCGGAAAGAAAAGAACTGTCGTCCGCGCGCCTGGGTGGCGCCTATATAGGCACTGCGACATCATAACTGACGCCGACGACATCACGCGGAGCCGAATGGAGCCACCCGACGTCGCGCGCAAGGGGTATTGCTCAGCAAATGTTTCCAGATCCAGCCTGACGCCTGGGAAATTCAAAGGTAAGGAATCTGCAGCCTAAAGTCTCTATCAGATATGCGGCAATTCGAGCTGGAATTTCGGCTGTAATGGACGGTGGAGTCGGTAAAATATCTGGGGGTATGGATTCACAATGATCCGGAGATCGTTGTGAGAGAAAATTTTGGCCGTGCGTTAGTGCAAACAGAGGAACAAGTGGATAGATGGATTAGGCTACCTCTGTCATTGGCGGATAGAGTGGCCGTCATAAAAATGACTGTCCTCCCAAAATTCCTATACTTGTTCACTAATGTCCCCATCCGGCTACCGAAAACATTTTTTGCAAAACTGAGCTCTGCTCTAATCAGAATGGTTTGGGCGGGTAAACCACCTCGCTGTCGTTGGGAAGTCCTCACAAGGCCGTATTCACAAGGGGAGTTTGGGGCCCCTGATCTATATCTCTATTACTTGAGTGCACAGGCGCACTTTGCGCACTACTGGTACTTTCCCCCGCCTTTCCTGCCACACATGGCGGTGGAGGCGGATGATGCCTATCCAGAACCGCTGACTGCTATGCTGCCCAGGGCACAATCAGTATGCCCCCATCGAGAGATGAGCACGATAGATTGCACAGTACATTCTTGGCAGACATTGGCGGGGCAG
Source organism: Calotriton arnoldi (assembly GCA_963921515.1). Taxonomy (NCBI): domain Eukaryota; kingdom Metazoa; phylum Chordata; class Amphibia; order Caudata; family Salamandridae; genus Calotriton; species Calotriton arnoldi. The sequence continues at coordinate 1,668,212 of CAWUFW010002681.1, read as the reverse complement.
GCGGGGAAACGTCCAATATATGCCCCAGCGCTGCCGTTAGCGCGACACCCTGATATCTCTGTGGCGCGGGAGCATCAGGCGCTCTCAATCTTGGCAGATGTAGGCATTGTTACAATGAGCGATGCATACCCAGAAGGCTCATTTATTACACTGGAGGATATACAGGCGCGCAAGCCCAGCTCTCCGCTGTTAGTGTTTACATATTACAGATTGAGGGAGGCCCTTAAAGCTTTAAATGCACGGCATCCTGCCGAACCGTTGACTTTGAAGCCGCTACAGGCTATGCTGGCAGGTCCCTCCCGTATGAAATTTGTCACATGACTATACACTTCAATGCAAGCAGACACTGCACCGCGACATAGCAAGGGTATGGAGAGATGGAATAAGCTACTAGACACGCCACTTACAGAGAAGGATTGGGACTACTGCTGCTCTTTAACAGGGCTATTAACCGCTAACTGCAATATGCATATTATTCATTTTAAGTTTTTACAACAGTTGTATTATACACCCAAGCAGTTACAGAAGTATGGGTTGAGAGAGTCCGCTAATTGTACCAGATGTAAAATGCAAGAGGCGGATTTCATCCACTTGGCGTGGCGCTGTGAGCGAGTACACGACTTCTGGGAGCAGGTTACCAAGACCTTACCTGAAATTGTACTGGAACCGGTGAGATGCACACCACAGTTGTGTTTGCTGGGTCTTGCAGGATATCTAAAGCCGCAGAATAGAAGGTTGGTGTTGATTGCTTTGCTGTTAGCAAAGAGAAAAGTGGCTCAAAATTGGGATGGTAGAAATGCCCCCAAATTACAACAGTGGTTGGAGGATGTTATATACTGTAGGGATCAGTTATCGTATTATGCTGAAGAACTTCTGTTGCCATCTAGGCCTGAGGACTTCTGGGCCCCTCTTCCGTCTTATTTGCTAACATCACACGAAGCAAACTCTCCTGAAGTGACTACGGTTGACTGAGTTCTCGGTCAATACAGAACAACTGCTATACTGTGTAACTGGTACTTGGATACTGGAGTATATTGTATTCACTCAATGTCATGTGATGTACATGCTTGGTTTTCACTGTTTGTATGTGAAATGATGTTGTATTCAAATAAGATCAAAAAAAAAAATAACAAAAAATAAAATAAAATAAACATATAAAGCCACAAGCCCACATCTTCCCTGCCTTGAAGGCCCTACATTGGTTACCGGTTGCAAGTAAATCCACATTCAAGCTGCATTGCATCACCCACAAAGCGATACATGGAACAGGACCGCTCTTCATCAGGAATAAAATCACCAAATACATTCAGCAAAGGAACCTCCGCCTTCTAGATTGGCACCTCACGTCAAAATCCCACCATACAAGAAACAAGCATTTGCAACGCAATCGGTCTTGCCTTTGGGACCTTATATGTATTTAGCTATGCAGCACATTAGCCTGGGTGCTGAAACATCTACTGTTCTTTAACATGGAGGGAAAGTAAGCACCAAACTGCGTGACACAACAGGTATGGGAACACACGGAGAGAAATATTGCCTTTCAGAGGGAAATGGTATAGTCCAAAAGCTCTGTTTTTAATATAAAATCAGGGCCTTCGGTGGACATATCACTGAAAATACAAGATTTGAAAAAAATATTATTGTCTATGGGTGCTTGTGGAAGACAATTTCTATGGACTGGAATCTAGAGAATGCTAAAGTGATTCTGGTATTTTACTGACCTCTGCTGGTCGTTTTCTATCAAGAAAGTTAAATAGAGGCAGGATGGACACAGACACCAGATGGTGCCTATATATCCAAGGCTTGGAGTCCCAATGTCCTGCCTGCTGAGTCCGGAGATACATTGCTCGGCCACACTTCTTCCACCGCATTTCCGTAGGCTGATATTTACTGAACTACAGTTCAGACTGGGCGGTTGTTTATTAGATAAGATTTACAAGCCCTGATTCTATTTGTAGCTTGCATCTAAGCATCATGCATTTTCTTCCTTAGGTTGCTCAAACTCTTGCCTCGTAGAATTGCTTCCTTGCTGCTCGTAGAGCTCGTAGAGCCTTCCTTCATTGGGTCTTGTTGCGTTAGATGTCTCGAACTTCACATGACCCTAGCGATTCCTAATTATGAGAAGCATTATCTAAGATGTTTATTTACTTTTGGTCCTGATGAAGATGGGCGGATAATTGGAGGCTGTCCAACGAAACATTTTTATTGTCCACAGTGGCTTGGCAGAAGGAATGCTAAAGACACTTTCTCTGGTTTGTTGAAGACCCTCATTCTGCTACTAGGCCTGGTTTTTAATGAATGGACTATTAGGGTGATATTGTTTGTGGGGTTCTTTTTGATGATTTAATTAATCTGTTCATTGTAATGATGTGTTTTGATTATCAATTAAAGATCATCTATTTTTCAATGTATCTTCTGGATTTTAATACAATAGTCTAAGCAACATTTTTTACAGCTTGAAAATGATTTGCATGGCTCCCACTTGGGCCACATACAGTGTTCACTGTTTTACTGTATACATTTTGACCAGGCATTCCGAAAAAGTTTGAATTAATTTAGTTGTCCTTTTTTGTAATATTAATGATCCAGCAATGAGCACAGAAACGGGTATTAATTTACAAAACTCACCTGATAATCTCAATGAGGATAAATACACAAGTAAAACCATGTTGGGATCTTGTGGTAATTTAATATTCAATTTGTTTACACAGTATTCAAAAACTGTATTCCAGAGGAGATTTAATCTAGGATAGTGGAATATAATATGGGGCCAATGCCCGCGCCACCAGCGTCACAGCTGAAACAATCTGGTGGATATTCAGGAATTATCTTCAGGTTATTTGAATTGTCCATCGATACCTAGCTAATATTAAAACAAACCATATATCCAGAAGTTATAATTTGAATTAACAAAGGAAATTGATGTTTTGTGGCCCTGACGGGTGAGGTGGATGATAGTTTTTTTGTTTTGTGCAGATTCATCACACTGCACTGTTAACAAAACAAATTTACAAAATAAATAAATAAAAAATACTCTTCATATGGAAACTTACTCTGACCCAACTATAAAATGGCGAGTGAGTGAGTGTGTGAGAGAGTGTGTGAAAGAGTGTGTGAGAGAGTGTGTGAGAGAGTGTGTGAGAGTGTGTGAGAGAGTGTGTGAGAGAGTGTGTGAGAGAGTGTGTGAGAGAGTGTGTGAGAGTGTGTGTGAGAGTGTGTGTGAGAGTGTGTGTGAGAGTGTGTGTGAGAGTGAGAGTGAGTGTGAGTGTGTGTTTCCCAAGATTGCAGCACGCCGCCTGGCAGTGCCGGTGCCAGCGACAGCTTGGACTAGTGTACAATACCCTTTAAGTGAAACGTCCCTTCCACCGGGAATAGAACACAGCGGCACACCAACTCATTAGATTCCAGTTTGTTTATTCAAAGACTACGTATTTCGGCTATTGCCGTAGCCTTTGTCAAGTTGGCAAACAAGCTCCCATTGTGCAGACATAAAGGGTAAAGTTCATGAACAAAGAAGTTGTAATTTCAATTTCATTTTGAAACAATATCTATATTTTATTTACTTCTTTCCTTTAAACTTTTTGACTTTTTAACTTTCCCCAAAGAGAGGATTTAATGGAATGCCTAATTTGCAAAATTATAGGTACCCGGCATAGACATAGAAGACATAATACTGGCTGTATTTCGACACCTTTGTAACCCGGCCCATTCAATTTATTCTGGCACAATGACTCGAGTTACCTGGTGGCCAGACATTTTCATCTGAAGCACAATGGGGAAAATACCCTTTTGAAATATACTGGCATAGACCGAGTTGTAAAAAAGTTGAGAGGAGGGGATCATGAGAAACAACTGCAACTCCTTGAATTCCATTACATTATTGAACTCATTACAAAATTCCCATATGGTCACAACAGCGACGAGGAGTTAGCAGTACACAATTGTGTCCGAGACTCCCTACATGTTCTAGAAAGTGCAACACAAGCGCACTTTTTCAGTGAAACCACACATCTGCCCAACTAGATGCTGTACTCACAGTTATCGAAAAGCAGGTGGAGCCAAAGTCTATCTCTCAGTAGTACTCTGAAATCTTGTTTTCTGTTGATCACACAAGATATAGTGACAGCTGCGCTGTCAAACTACACCTAATAAAGTGAAGAGCTTAGGGGTTACTTTTTTTGTTTGAGCCCATGGGTGAATCATACTTTTCAGACCTCTAATCAGCACTGAATGCATTAACATAAGTTACACAAATGACTGTCTTAAGACAGAGTAACCATTTCAAGGAGAGTCGCTGGATCCACATTAGACTGTAAGAATACTTTATTAGCAGGGACCTTGAAGTTCAATGTCAGCATGCTTTAAATGGTGCAGAACTTCACAATCACAGTAGTTTGATCTCTTCCAAGGTATGTGAATGCTTCCTCTTGTTTACAGAAAATTCTCTGGCTCCCAGTTGCTACCATCTATTCTAATAACTAAGCCAGGGATGCTGCACTAGATTATCCCTGTAGGATGTCCACCTGCCGCTATGTCACTAGGGACACTTTCCAGTCCTGGATTTTGTGTGACTGCCTAATTGAATCTGGGTGTTGTAGACTTACTTTGCATCCATTGAGCTAATTAGACTAACACATCTAAAATGAATAATTTGTAGATGAGAAGTTCAGGACTGGAGACAGTGTCCATAATAATCTAGAGTGAAGTGGTCACTCTATATCCATGTGATAGTCTGAAAATGAAAGATTTAGGGTTAAACAGCTTCCAAATTCAAATTGAAATGACTCATAGCATAATAACTGCATGGAGAAGTGGGAAGCATACCATGGTCGACTTCTGAGAACATGTTTAGAATGCCAAAGCCTGCACCAGGGGGTCAGGGACACGGACAACACCAAAGGCAACAGAGGCACAGGAAATGGGTTGGTGCAACTTAGACATACAACTACAAGGGCAGTGACACAGTTAAACTAGCAACATTAAGACAGACACTCTGTGCATCACCACCATAGATATGGAATAGACCGTGACAAGAGCACAAGGATCAGCAAATATTTTGTCCGCAACAAAGACACAGTGCTGATGATGCAGGCTGAAAAACAAGACAGCAAATCAACACATGCGATGTTATATAATCACAGATGCAAAGTCTATTCCTTTAACACAAAGGCATAGAGCTATGGTTCTTAATCTTGGGTCTTAAACACCAATTTATGGGATCCTTGACAGTTAAGAAATTAAATAATATTAGAAACATTGTAAAATTGAAAAACATACAACTCTGTACAAATGTGAAGGAACATGAAATGGGAGGCTAAAATTTAAGTTGGTATTCTTATCCTGATTAGTGGGAGCAGCACAAGTACAGCAAGCAAAATCCTGCTCGTATGGGTGGTCTCAACTGAAGCATTGGTATGCGTCAACAAAAGGACAACATGCATTATGAGCAAGAAAACAAAGTGGTATGCTAGTCTAGCATATAGCTTTGCCTTTTAGAAATAAAAACAGATTTTGAAAAGTTCCAACCTTCCCATTAAAACTGTGATTTTTATATATTTTTGGTGTGTTTATTAAGTCAAACATTTCATAATTTTGCATTGTTTTTGGTATATTTCTTTCTGTATTTTGCGCATAGTTTTGAGGTTCAAAGCATAGAAATTGCTTCGGTTGGGGTCCCCGGTTTTCAGTATTGATTCAGTAGAGGCCCACAGAAGTCAAAAGGTTAAAAATTGAGCACTGAGAATAAGACTGAAACGAAGAGACAAAGTATGTGACACTGGGACTGGCAGGAAGGATCAGCAATGCAGGAAGTGGGCCAGCCACAGATATACAGCCAAATGTTGCGGGTAACTCTAGAAACGTGTTACTAAGTGAGAGACACAAGGATTGAACTAATGCCCCACACACAGTAACAAAGGAGATGGACAAAGTGCCAAGGAGAGCACCAGAGGTGGAAAGAGAATGGCCAGGGCAGCAAGAATGGAGGCAAGTGAGCATGGAAAATAAGACACAAAATTAACAAATGGAACACAATTGTGCCAAAGACACAAGAGCAGCAAATAATATTTGTGTGCGAGCATGCAAGACTTCGAACAAGTACCCATAGTGATTAACAATCAACTAAAACCTCCCCATATTCAGAACAGCAATAAGACTCGAATGCCCCAAAATCTGAATAGACACTTGTTCGTAAAACCTGCCTGTGAACGTATCCCTCAAACTCCTTTTGTATTAGTGGGTGTACTTTTTAAGTGTAAAATAGTCCCTCATACATTGAAATGAAAGTACTCCATGATGGAGGTGGAACAGTACACCAAACAACTAATAGACCGAGGTGACACTGCCATACTCGCGTGCATACAGCTTGTATACTTTATCAAATTAGTACCAATGGATGCATACGTCAGTTGTGCTCTCATGCCAGATCAATTAAGAGGGGGCAGTGAATACGACGTGATGCAGCTAACTGGATAGAAAGCGGACTGGCAAAACAGAAGAAGCCCTCTAATACGAGAACGTGTTGAGTGCAAAATTCCACAAATGTGGCACGGGAACATCAACTGTAAGCCAAAAGTTAGCAGCATTGGTAAAACGGTCAAATTGAATGCAAAAGAGACTACGAAAAATGAACTAACACCACGATACTGGCGCGCCTGTGAAAGGTGGACAGTCGTAAAGGGGCAGTGCTAAAGAAAGGAATTGTTAGGAGTTGCATTTAAGGGCGCGAGCTGTGCCAGGCGCTGGCAGGAAGTGCACCCACCTTCTCCCAGTGCCTGCACCTCTGCCCGGTCCCTCCACCGAAGCACCTACAGGTGGTCGGAGGGCCACGTTACACTCCTTGGGGGGAGGAAAGAGTGAGCAAATATTGGCGGCACATGGGGGCGCTGACACGGGGCAAATAGTTTCCCTGCTGGCCCGTCACTTCCCCATTTGCGCTGGGACTATTACAATGCCTCCATCCCGCACCTCTGCTAGAGATACCCCTCTCCCATCCCGGGCACACTTACATATCTTGCCCCTAAAGCTCTGCAAAATGCGGGGGGGGGGTCTTCCAGCTGCCCCCGTCTTCCTCCGCCATGACCAGACTTCAGATTCTAGCTTGCCGACACACATGAACTTATGTATCTTTATATTTATTTCTTTACTTTTAATTCAGCATTTCCAATGTACTACCCTATATCTCACCCTACACCTCTCTCAGTGTATCCTCTACCTCCACTATCTGACTCATCTCAAACCTCATTCTACTACTCTCTCCAATGCACTACCATATTTCTCATCCTATACATCTCTCAACATATCCTCTACCTCCACTCTCAGACTCATCCCAAACCCCATTCTACTACTATGATCCACATAATAACCCTTTCTAGACTCTTCCCTACTCTACCTCTCCTAGCATCATCTCATACCTCTTTCACTATTCAGATCTCCCAAACAAGCCTTTCTAAACTCTTCCCTCTGACTCTCCCACCTCCACCTCCCCTTTACTCATCCCAAACCTCCTCCTACTGCTATGAGCTCCAGAAAAAAAACACTTTCTAGGCCCTTCCCTCTTCTATTCCTCCACTATCCTTTTCAACCCAACTAACAGACTAACATTTCCACCGCCCAAATGAATTTCATATTTCCCTATACTAATTCCCCACTAATCCTGTTTGAGTTCCGGAGCAGCGTGCTACCCGCCAAAAAGCGCGTCGACATCTCATCAGGGGTTGCAAGCGCTATATAAATACAAACCCTTCCCTCTTCTATCACTCCACTAACCTTTTTCAATCCAAATAACAAACTCACATGTCCACTGCTCAAATTAATTTCATATCTCTCTATACTATTTCACCACTAATCCTCTTTGGGTTCCAGAGTAGCATCCTACTCACTGAAAAAATGCTTTGACGCTTCGCCAGGAGTAGTAAGCGCTATATAAACGCAATTACAATTCTTAAAATCCCATAGAAGTGTTCTGTTCGAGATACGAGGCTGTGGTAGCCTCTCCCACATAGCACCAACTTTTGCTCCAATCTGCTGGTTCAGGAATTCAAAACATTTCAGTTAATTCTCCAATCATACTATTGTCTTCTTGATTCCAATTGTCTATAATGTAACCTTATCATCTGGCCACTAAACTCCTGCCCGAGGATTTAATCTAAAAGTCTATACCAAATAAACCAAATTATATATTCAGGTGAAAATGTATTCTGTTCTAATTTATTTAAATTATAAAAATGAACAATGTGAATACAGGCGAAGAAAGAGAGTCTACAAACCAGAAGGCTAACGGTGCAACCAATCTTTTTACCATCCACTTCTCCAACCTTCATGCAGTCCCTAAAAAGAAAAAGAAAATGTTTAAACAAGCCTCCCCCCTGTCACTGTACTTTAGAACCAAGTGGACAGACTGAGAAAACTTCAACTCAAGCTATTTGTAGTCCGGCATTTTGAAATAAGAAACATTAAGGAATTTTTTTTTTTTTTTAGTAACACAGGCATTCATTAGTTAGCTATTTGTTTCGACAAGATGAAAATTCCTTTTACCAGGGCAAAACAGATGCAGAATATTTACATATTTTACAAGAAAAATAAAAGTATGACCAACAAAATTGGATTGATAGCGATGTGTTTTCAAACAAATGCTACAAAATTGAGAAACATCAGACAATAGCTATAACCCTATACAGGAAACATCACCTTATCCAATGTTGAAATTAAACTTTAAATTCATGTCATTTCCAAAAATAAACTTTCTCAATTGTCAGTGTAACACAGGTTATTGATAGATCGATGGGTAAATGGTATTTGAAAGGACAAGCTTTTTTCTGTAATTTTACCTTATCATACATACAGGGGATGAGTATTATGTAAACAAATCAAACTATTCAGATGCATTGTACTCCGATGCGGACGCAGTCCTAAATAGGCCACTCCTAGAAACGCCTTTCTGGCGAGCATCCCAGCTGTGGCGGGACTAACAATTAACCAGCAACATTTAAGGAGAAGCCGCATCATTCCAACCTGGTGTCAGTTGCCCAATGTAAAAGATGGGAAAGTGTCACTATGGTGTAGAATAGAGGCTTTGATTTCTTTTTTAACTTATCCTTTATTAATAGTTTCACTTAGTCGTCCAAGCAGAGAATAAACCATGGACATCACGCAATATAGCAGTGGTCTATAGTTTCTTTTGATAACGATGTGTTACACAACTAGATAGAAGACCAGGTAAATAACTAGACAAGACACCCGGGTTCCCACAAAAGGAAGCATGGAAAGGCCAGGAATATGTGCAGATGGGACACAGAAATGTATGTCTTTTGACACAAGTTGATATATTCTGATAATAATTGCATAACTGAAGGATGTAACATTTTTGTTCTATGCCTAAGTGATAGTAGAAGATCGAGAACAGAGAAATTTCCAAGTCCAGGAAGATTCCTCAAGCTCCGCAACCTATGCTTTAAAGTTCGGAGAACCCCAGGGATCATTGCCAAGTCTGACCCTTTTTAACCTTTATGTGCGTCCACTGGAAGAAACAGTACAGAGCCATGGGTTCGCACTTGTATCCTATGCAGATGACACACAGCTTGTCATCTCATTGTCTACCAACAAGTACACCTTCCATTAGATAAATGCATGTCTTAACCATGTCACCAACTGGATGTCGGATAGCTGTTTAAAACTGAACGGAAAGAAAACTAAGGTCCTGGTTGTAGGAAACAAGCCCTCCCTTTGGAGTGAACTCACCTGGCTGGCTAACTTAGGGCCCCTCCCTACTCCCGTCCCAACAGTAAAGAGCCTAGAGTTCTGGATAGACAAAAGAGTGTCCATGGAAGTCAAGGCCAAGAAGTTAGCGGCTTGCTGCTTCGGATTTCTTTGCACCCTAAGAAAAATACTAAGGGCCAAATTACGAGTTTTTGGCGGAGCGGTGGCGTGGTGGTGTAAACCCTGCCGCCAAAGCTCGCACCGCCCGCCTGCCAGATTACGACTTTTTCGCAGTCTGGCAGGTGGGCAGCGTGGTGGTCCCATGGCTGTACCTCTTTTAAAGGCAGCGGTGCCATTATAAAAGGCATCGCAATGGGACCGCACTACAAGGTTCCTGCATGAACTAGACTCGCAAGTCCATGCCGTGCAGGAACTTATGTGCATGCACACAGGGGGGCACATGTTATGCCCCCCTTTGTGCAACCACATATGTTTGAGGCACAGAGGGTCCTGTAGGGCCCCCTTTGTTTCACCTCCGCCAGGCTTTTCATGGCAGTGGATCCACCATGAAAAGCCTGGCAGAGAGGAAACTCGTAATATGCTTGGCGGGACCGTGGCAGTCCTGCCAAGCATATTGCGGCCTCTGACCGCTGCTCCTACGCCAGGGAATGGAGGTTCCTTGGTGGAGCTGGCGGTCCCAGGGAGGTCCGACTTCCCGATTCGTAATCGGGCAGTTGGACCGCCGGTGTGGTGGTGGCTGGATCTGCCACCGCTGCGCCACCACGAGTCTGGCGGTTCTTGGACCATCAGACTCGTAATAGGGCCCTAAGTTGGCTCCCAGCACCTACACATTCACATTTTGATTATGGTAATTCCCTTTACCTAGGCAGTCCCGAATACGTAACCAACAGGCTGCAAGTGGTACAGAATGCAGCAGCATGTATACTTTTCAATAATCCCAAATGAACATCAGCGGTCCCCAGCTCTGGCAGCGCTTCATTGGCTACCAATCTAAAAGAGGAAACAATTTAAAACTCTCTGTCTGGTCCATCATGCCATGCATAAAAAAGACCCCCAGCTCATCCAACGTCTTGTAACCCACTAAGTGGGTGGGTAACTTGCTCGGAACTTGATAGGAAGGCCAAAAACTACTCCTTGTCCCCAAGGTCAAGAAAGCAAGAGGTGGGGGAAGTTCCTTCACATTTCTAGCCTCCAAAGTATGGACCGCGCTTCCTGTGCACACCAGGCTAGACAGCTCCAAAGTTAGCTTCAGGAAGCAACTCAAAACCTATCTATTCTAGCATTCAGCAGGCAACTAACACCAAGAGCCGAGGTTTACCAGCGCCGGCAGGCCCGTTGGGTAGACATGCTCTATATAAATCCCAAGAATAGAATATAAATCTCAAGAATAGAATAGTTTCAGTTTTCTGTATGGTTACCCTACCAATAGGTGTAGGGAGGCAGCTGATCCGAACTGAAAATAATAGGTCATGTGCACATGATTGCCAGTAAACCAAATCCCCTGCTAATCAACTTTCTGCATCATCTTCAAATTCACCTATTCAGCTGACACCCAATCCACAATGTCCCTTATCCAGCCATCATTAGCTGAAGATCCTACCTTAACCCTGACTTTACAATTGTTCTCTTGATCACTAACAGTGCAAGCTATGCAAACCTCATACACATTTTGTTTTTTATCTTGAAGGTAGCAATGCCCAATATTTAGTTTGTGCTCCCTCGGCACTTAGGACTCTCCAGGGCCTCCAGCAGGCATCAGTCCTGCTGAGAAAGAAAAACTCAGAAGTCTCATTGAGTCTATCAATGTTGTCCTTTTTGGGCCTGCCCAGCACCCGTCATAGAATCACATCACTGGACAACAGGCTATGCACGTGTGCAAAGACCCCCATTGCATGTTGCTGTTGTCTGTTCACAGAAGGTGGCAGCGAGTTTGCAAAGTCTGCTGTGCAGCTGCCATGCCAGTGATTCAGCCCACAGGGCCGACTGTTGCAACGTCAAGTGAAACAAGTGCACCATGGCCTGACTGTTTTTTCTTGCTAAACTTCCACTGTGCCTGAGTGCCACTGGACTGCCTGCCTACCTGGTGGGGGCAGATGGCCACGTTCAATTTCCAAAATCAGAAGGCAGTCCAGTACTGGACTTGTGATGCACGCTGGTTAGAGCCTGCCAGTACCTACGTTGAGAGTGGCCTCCAGTACTGAAGCCCACTCCCATCTCCTGCCTACTCTTAGTACTACTCCGACCGCGGTTCTTGACGCCAAGTCTTAACTGCTAGCTCATATTGAGTGCGTGTCCCCGCGCCACCAGGGCACCCTTCCAGCAATGAAGCCTCTTGCAAGAGCAAAGACTGAGCAGCGGCAGCCACACTTGTACCCTGTCTTCTTTTTCCTTGCTCTACGTGTCCCAGCGCTTCTGCCCTAATGCTCCTGGTACCACATTCAATTGCACAATAGTCCCTCTAGTATGCTCTTGCAATGTTTACCTTTTGCTACTTCATCCAATACAGGGTGGACTAACTTCAGCTAACAGCAGGGATCCTGCACCATGTGCCCTCATTCCCACCCCTCCTTGCCTTTGCATCCCTCTTACACCGATCCACACATAGCTGCCAAGGTCATGTGTGACTGACTATCTACCCAGTCTTGGCTTTTTATCCAGCATCGGTTGGCCTGCTGTCTTTTCTGATACCTTTGAATGTGATGCTTTATAAAATGGACTGCCTGAAGGTGTCATACATGGCATGGGGACACATGACAGCCATGCCAGCACTATTGTCACTTTTAACAGTGACAGCAGATCTTTACTATAGCGCATATTCATAAAAGTCCCCATAAAATGGTGGTAACAGGTCTTATTATTATCCAGCCCACTGGTACTTATTTAATCAACTTCTAATAGTGAAAGGCTGAGCTATTCCCTACCTGGGACTTAGAGATCACACCAGAGCACTGCAGCAGATGCCTCAAAAGAATGCACTAGTATAAGGAATTGCGAGCAAGTGGTCACACTTGCGCACCATAAACACAGCCAAATGAATCACTGCAAGTCCCTTAGAGGTTGAACAGGATCATCTGGGATGTTTTTATATGGAGCCTAAGTTAATTTTTTGGTTGGTGCAGGCGTCTCCAATTTTGGCTGTGAATTGATTTGTTCAAGATCAAACATTGACGGTCTCGTGGTGACCTGGGATTAGAATCCACATTCCATATCTGTACCTGCCTGGGGTCAGCTGGCCTATGAAAATCCAAAATAAAGGTCAAAAGAAGCGCTATCTGTTTCAAATATAAATCCTTGAGATGTGGGTTTAATTCATCAACTATTTATAAGGCGTCATAGGTTTGCCTTTTCTTTAGGTGACCTTTATACCCAGAAAGGTGCACAGTTTTGAGGTTATCGAAATGGAAACAACACATTCATTTTCTTACCCAAATATCACACATTTTCGTTTTCTACTCATCAATGAATAAAATAGTGGTACCTGTGAGGGATTCACTATGTTTTTCTGTTATTCCTACGTTGGTTCTTCACTCATAAGTCTCGCATTTTGCAATTTGTGATACATTTAAACTTCGATAAGTATTGTATTAAAAATCCTTGGTTTTAAACCATCCTTGGTTTTCACACATCAGTGTTTGTCCCACCCCAGCACTTGTCTCACCCACCAAACAGACGATAAAAGCAGTAGAAAATTCAAAGCTCATGGATTTTTAGAAAATATAAGTGAAACTATTCTGCCGAACGCTCTATTGACCCTATTGTTTTAAATATTTCAGGGAGAAACCCCCTGAACCCTGTATCAGTGGTAAAAACAGGTAACACCTGTCGTGGAAGTAGGCAGTGGCCTTGGAAGACAAATGTTAGGTACCTGCACTTATCGTTTCACTTATTTATCACTGGCAGTCCCCAGCAAGTATGCTTTAGATGTGTGCTGGGCCAGAGCTCTCGGATACTGTTCCCATATCGACTCCCAAAACTTGAGACATAACCATGGTTCATGGATGGAGAATAGCTCAAGGGCATTGCATTTGATGCACGTGCTGGTGTTGCTCAGGTAGTCTTTGTGTAGTATATCCAGGCGCGCTTTGCAATACCTAAATTACATCATATCAAAACTGGCACTGCTTGATGTTCACCACAAACTCCCTCACTTGCCTTTAAAGGTTTCTTTTTCTATAGGTCACTTCTATAATACAATAAAGCTCTTCACAGTTGAGTATACTAATGTGGATAGCGCGCCGAGCATAGGTGGTACCTCTGGAATTGTAGGCCATGTGTCTTTTGTAACTTTTAGGAATTTAGTATACTGTGTGACCTGTCTTTGCGCAATGCTAAAGTCAGTCTGAGTTTCAATGAAGAATATGAAGGAATTGTCTATGAACAGGCCACCCATGTCCCCAGAGCGTCCTAGTTTCCAACATTACCTATCCATGTATTTTGCTGTCTTCCGAACATTCACCAATCCCTACCTGGGGGCCTGCAGGCCAGTGACTGCCATATGCTGCCACAGTTCACTTGTTTGCTGCAATCGGAGTATGACTAGGCTAATTGATCTTCATGTCAGGCAATTGTAGACCACCCACATTGTGTGGGAGTTTCAGTGCGGCTATTTTCATCCTGTCCTTCTTCCCACCACATTGAATACACTATTTCGTTACAGGCACCCGAACATTTCAGAAGAAGGTGAAGGTAGTGGGGCTCCCTTTCACTGGTGCTCGTCCCGCCAAAGACAACATTTGTCACCATTTCAGCAGGCTGTCAACTTTAGTCGCCAGATTAAGATCATATCTTTTCTGCTCCTGCTGCGTGACTTGTACACCTAGATACTAAAAACCCACCATCTCATACCTAAGTGATAAAACAGAGAAAGGTGTGTCCTCAACTGAGCACGTAGAGTGCAGTTTGAACAATATTGACTTGCCCTGGTTGACCTTTGGAACTCCCAGTTTGCTGAACGCATCTAGTATAAATAGTAGGCTGTCCACTGACTTTGCTTTATGATGCCCACTCCTATAGCTCTGCCCGTTGAAGAGTGATATAATGTGCATGAAAGCTGCTCTATTGCCGGCATGAAAAGCAGTGGAGACAGCAGGCAACCCTGGCAGCTGCCGCTCTCTAGAGTCCAACTCTTAGATACTCTTGTGTTGGTTTTCATACATATCAATGATTGTGTGTACAATACCCTCACAAATCCAATATATCCAAGACCTAAAGTCATGTATTATATACCTTTAGATAGACAATGCTAAAGTATTCTCTGTAACCGGGGTGACCAATCGCAGCTCCTATTCGCTCTCTTTATGTCTCTATGGGCTCCTTATGAACCAGGTATCTTTTAAAAGCTGTGCAAACTGCACAGCCAGTCTGTCTTCTCAGGGCGATTACCCTATTGAGACCCCTCATGGTTCCAACCACTTCTTTATTTACTCAAAACCGTCACCGATAATCAATGCAACATTATCCATGTCATCTTGATAGATGTGACTCTATTGCATGCAAAAGTAATTGAAGCGACAGAAAGCTATCCTATTAATTTCCTTCAAAGTGTATACACCATTTTAGCTTTATTATTCATACATAATGTCATGTTAGTGGGGGCACAACTTCTTTAGTATCCATGCTATCAACTTCCCTATCGTGTTGCCATTTTTATTTCTAACATTTGTGGTACAATTAGAAGCATAAGCTTCCATTTCTCCCAGACAAGTCAATCGTAGAAAGGTCTATGGTTCCACAGTCCTTTCTCTAAATGTGCCATCTCCTCACATATCGCAATATTTCTTTCTAATGTTCGCCTTCTACCACTGTTCTGTCAAGTGCAAAGCCTTAATAACCACTTTCAAACCAGTCCACCCTGTCCCTCTCATGAAGACTTACCCTCATTCAGATCGAAATACAACTTTAGTTCCTTGTCCAGATCTGAAATCGCATCTTTAAACGTCTGTGGATTTAGACTTCACATTCATTCCCTAAAGTGTATCGTGCCACAGTCACACTAAGTGGTAATGGTGAGGGGTCTGATAGTACATTACCCTGCTCCTATGTATCTGTAATGTACTATATATAGGTACCAGTGAGAGTGAGGTTCTCCAGTCAATCCATGCACTGTGGAATAAAAGGAGTATTTTTCAGACCTGTGTGTCCAAACGTCCTATAGCCACAAGGTATAAATAACCCTATTTGTGGTGTTAGACATATGTAGGTTATTGATCGTGCTGTAAATTACACAGCTGAATTCTCCAGCCCATAGAAATGCTTTTGCATGTGGAGCATTCAGTTCACCCAGGCTGGAGAAAAAGGATATATCATCAATATGAGGGACATATATTTGACAGATAAACATTAATTCCATTAGGAGAAGCAATCATCTATATATATCTGCCCTCTGGGTATGTTTTACGGTCCGATAGTGACAGTGAGGTCTCCTGTAACTCATACTCCCTCTGCAGAAGTACGTATACTATAATTAATAAAATAAACTCAATTTTTAGAGACCTGCACATATTTCTCCTTTATCAGGGCTGTTTTGTGCAGAAACAAAATGTGGTTACTATGTGTTGGAAGTGGCCCTTTCTAGGGTATTTTCCCTCGACTTTTTGCTTTTGTCCCTCCCGGTTTTCCGCTGATCTATGTGCTAGCCTTTGGACTTTGAGCGCCTTTGACACTGCCATTAAGTGCCAAAGTGAAGTGCTTGTCATATACATGCTGGTGATTAATGTATACATGATTGGCTGATTTGAGTTAGCTGTAAGTCCCTTGTCAAAGGGTAGGATATATACCTAGGGCATGTAACTCAAATGCTCCTCCATGGGCCTGCAGCACTGGTTGTTGCACACACAGAAGTAGCTCTTCAAAAGTGCCACAGGTTTGCCCTGACAGGGCCTGTGTGTGCAGGTTACTGTTACTCTGTTTGGCATTATCTCTCGCCATATCGGAGTACTCCCTGGGGCTAGGGTGCGGTGACAGGAAGAGGTAGGGCACATGCGCGTGAGCGCCACATGCACTGGTAGTGAATGGCACCGGATGGTGTGTTCACTATGGTAGGGCCAGATTCTCACAATGGGTTGGCATGAGGGATCTGTGGAAAGGTTATTGAGCTGTATTTACTACGGGCAGAGGAGTGGCAGTATAGTGTTTGATACTGATGAGTTAGTAATGGCAAATCATCTCCGGTGGTGTGAGTGGATTGACTACGGTGGAAATACCACTTTGGGAAAGTGGGCATTTCTGTGTTCATGGCACTGTGTGCCTGTCCGCCTGTCTCCAATCTATAGCTGGGGGACAGCTACATTCGTGCATTCCTGATAAGACAGCCATAAACTAGGTGCTCTGGGGAAACTGCAGAATTCTGACTCTGAGGGGCCTTCCTGGGATATTACGAGGGGGGGGGGATTGGCACCTGCATTCCAAGGGGGAGGGCCTTCGCCTCACTAAAGATATTGATCAAGCCTCTAGGGTAGAACAAACAGGATAAAATTTTGCGAGGTCCCGTGCATTTAAAAGGCGGCCTTCTGAACTTAACTCATCTTCAAAGGCATTGCAGGTATAACTACAGGGGTTCTGACCTCAGGAGTTAGAGACACGTTGGCGATTGCAACCATACTACACTGGTACGACGCTGGGACATCGACAAGAAGAACTATTGTGGCAGGAGGAACTCGATTATCCACAGACTTGTTGTGCTCTAGAAAGGGGACTATCAATTGGTGGATTTTGCCTGGATGTTGCTGGCCTGCAGCAAATTGCCAACTGTCATGGCCCGGGTCCATAATCACTCTCCAAGGGCCAGTTGGTTGGACTCCTGTCCATGAGATCCCAGGGACAGAAAGGATCTTCCCTTTTCCACGAGATCATAATGACCTCACAGGGTGAGGCGGAAATGGGTGGAATTGATCGTGGGTTGGGACAAGGACCGTCCTGACGTGTACAGTAATCACTGTGTGCCGAGGCATGTGCTCGTAATGATCAGCCAACCACCTGAGGGTGCAGTCATGTGAGGAGTTCGAGGAGTGCAGGAAAAGTCTGCTGAGTCCGAGGGACCCAAGCTTACAACTGGAAACCTTTGCTAGCTCGTACTCTGTAGTGAGGGGTGTTGGGGGAAGTTTGCCTAGTCTGTGGGACCCAAGTTGGCAGTCTATACTGTCTTCGACCTCCAGATCGGGAGGAAGACAGTGCCTGACATCACGGCCTCAGCCCGAGGTTGCTGGCTTCCTCTCCCCGGACCCGAACCATAAGGTACTCTATTGTGAGAATACCGTGAGTGGACCCGAGGGGTCTCGTTGTGCCTTGTGTGCACCCACCGCTGGCTGCTTGGAGCAACTGCAGCTCGCATCTCTGCCGGAGGGGAAACAGTTCTCCAAAGTGGAAGCATGCCAGTTTCCGATGTCACAGTCTTTTGCCTACGGGGGGATTTGGGAGGGGGGGATAGTGATCCCACACTCATGAAGGTGCCGCTGGGACCTAATCTGGATGGGCGAGAACACGTAACTGTTTTCTTCCGCTTTAGGTGGTCCCGTCAATCTAATCATAGTATCCCCAGTGGGTGCAACGTGTATTGTTGGCTGGTGTAGTTTAAGTGGCTGTTGGGCAGGGTCACAAGGTGTAGTCAGAACCTGTGATTTCTTCTCTTCACCATTACAACAGTATGGGGTATGCAGTATTGGGAACGTGTGGTGTCTGCTAATGTGTCAGCCAGAAAGTGAAATACCTCTGAACAGCCTGCATATATGTTTCTGTCACTTTTGAAGTGGGAGGGATTGTTTGGATCATGAACATCTCGGGGAAGTATGCACATAGGTTTATGTTGCTTACGAGGCTGAGTAGATAGGGGAGAAAGTGAATACCTATGACTAGTTCATGTATGTTTATGCCATTCTGCTGCTAATGGAAGACTTTGACAACTGCATATAACTGTAAAGTATATATCCAAGGTGCATGTTGTTTTGATTTCAATGTGTATGTAATACAAAGACCAGTGTTTTATACATACGGTGTGGAGTCCTTTTGTAGTGCACACAATGAGTTGCGAGGGTGGGGGCTGTGCCAATAATTTACACTTTGACCCTGAGGATAAGCCTGACTGCTCTGTGCTAAGCTATCCAAGGGTGAGCATAGGTTATCAGACAAGTGTATCATACTCATCCTATCTAGGACGGTTGATTCTGCCTGGCTTTGATGTGTCCCCGCCAGCCAGAAACCTCTGGGTCTAACACTATGCTTTTTAGGGCTCACTACAATCAGCTTTATCTGTTTGTTTCGAGATCTCAGGTCATCAATCATTTAAAAAAATATTAAGAATTATACAGAGAGAGTGGGCCTTTGATCAAACCCCTTCACCCACTGACTTCTCTCTTCATCTTTCCTCTCTGGGTATTGCTTGGGTGGCCTGTCAAACAAGCTCAGGGCATTTTGTAGAAAAATGCATTGTGCCACTAACTTTACATTATGACATTGATGGTGGTGGGGATGAGTAGTTTTTTTTACTGATTTCCACTATCTACATTTTGCTTTGTTGGCTGGTATAAAAAATATGAGGGACAGCCCAGGGAGTTATTGCCAGAAGGTGATTCAACCTAAATGCCTCCTTTCTAAATGCCCTGGGACACTGGATCTGCAGTATGAGGAGGCGGAGGGAAGGATAGATGTAGAGAGCTGCCTATCATCAACCTCAATGTGTCCAGCAACTTCACCCAGGCCAAGATGCACTGCACATGCTCCAGGTCTCGGAAACTGCACGGATGGTGAGCTTCTGGAATACTGCTGCTCTTGCGAGACAAGCAATGAGCAAGCTCAGTATGGCATAGGCTCCATCTCACGCAGTCCTGCACACAACTCAACCTTTCCCACAGGCCTGGTGCATGCACATCTGCCCTAATATTACGGTCTTTCATGCAGCACTGCAGTATCACATCCCATAGCTGACAAGTCTCAGCCTCCAGCAGCCCTCCTCAATCCCTGTCTAGAACCCATCCAGCTCTCCATTCCCAGTTCACCTGGTGTTGCTTGCTGCCTGCTGCTGTGGATGCAAGGAATACCAAAGGGTTGTTACATTAATTGCAATATTTACTTTACCCCAGAGGCTCGACCCTTTGCCGACCCTGTAAACACTCCCCCGTCTGCTGCCCATTATCAGCTCACTCATTGGCTTCTCTTGCTGCTGCTGTGGGGCTGCTGTTAATGTCCAGTGTGCCCAGCAGCCTTTAGCTTTCTGTGGTATTGCAGTATGACTGCCTCCTCTTGTGTAAATTGCAGCTGCTTGAAAAAATGTGAAGAGCTTCCATTCCAACTGCATGTACCAGTCTCATGAAACCAGATTCTAGAATGAAGGAAACCTGAAAAGCTGCAAGTGGAGTTGTTTTATTGTGTTATTTTTCTGTGTTATGGGAATAAGACTATGGGAGCACTATCCTCAGAAATAAAGTGTAGGAGAGAATGCTCAAAACCATGGTGTGTCCGTGTAGGTAGAGCAGGCACAGGATGAAGGGAGGGCACAGTGGCTAGGCCTGGCAGCTCTTCTCCACCCTCAGAACCTCTCATCTCTTTGAGTGGTGCTAGATGTCATTACTGTGATAGGTGCAGGACACCCTATGCCAAAAAGACCCTTGCATTTCCCAAGCTTAACGATTAAATGCATCACTGTGGGACTAAAGATATGATTCCCTTGTACTATCACATGAGAGATGAGAAGAGAGCTCTCTATAATTGTCGTTAAAGAGGCTTCAGATACATTTCAGACTGCCACCTAAATGGTTCCTTTAAAAAGGCTTCATTTTAAATCATAAAAAAGGAAACATTGACCACAGCTACTTGAAGTTTTCACTGACGTGATCCGAGCATGTGATGAATACTTGGCCCACCGGCATCAGAGCACTTTACATGAGAACCAGATTACATTACACATTTTTATTTAGGCATGGGATGTTTAACTGATTTGCTCTGAATCACAGGCTGTTGGGCCAAGGCCAGGAGTTGAACCTGGTTCCCCACATCTAGGTTTAGCAGCTCTAACCATTCGGCCACTTCTGCTCTTACTTGCTAACAAGGGAGGCTGCCCATTTTTTATCTGACCGTGTGGTCTATCCCAGATAGTTCTTTAGGTTTGGCTTTTCAGACAACTTTTGCTATTTCTCCAGGGATTATTTATTAAAAAAACAAATCACACATGTTACTAGGACAAGGGCTTTTGTTCAGCAGGCTTCATCCACTGGTCTGTTTAATTGTCATTAATATTTTCCTTCCACCCCCAAGAGCAGAAAGCATGGGGCAATGGTTCAGTCCACTTTACCCATTGGCTCCCTTCACTTTGAGAGACTGCACAAGAGAAAGGAAGTATCTCTTCCCCGCAAACCTGGTTCCTTGTGCATTTTATTTTATTTATATATATATTTATCAACTAGGTATTTATCCTGTCTGTACTTCGAATGCCCAGTTAGATTGTGATTTATTTTCCATCATTTTTTTAAAGATGGTGTTCCAAGATGACATTGTAACATAGGAGCTGGCTGTGATTTGAGTGCTTGGTTAGGTGATGATTTTTTCATGTCACCCTCACAAATAATGATAAAATGGAAGACTCACCTGAAAGGGTTGTTATTTGAAAAACAGCACCAGCAAAACAGCAGCCGAATCAGTGAATTATTTTTAAGTTTAAATTTTTATTGCAAGCATATATTTATACCACATTTAGGCAGTGGCATGTGTTCTTTTGTTCTCTTTTTTCTATTTGCGCCATATGTTTGCGATAAAAAACAAAACTATTTTACCATCGCACCAGCCTGTTGCGGCCATATACTCTGACTTTGCCAGAGCTTGTTTTATCTTATCAGTGAAGGGACGGGGGTGTCTATTAAGTATGTGTGCAAGATGTTTACATTAAAAATTAACCAAGGACAAGGGTGTAGTAAGCCACCCACTATACCAGCTTAAGCAGGGGTGTTACTGAAGCAGATTAAATTGTTTTATGGCTCTTCTAATTTCTGGCTCGCAGGTCATCGCAATCAGAAGGGAAAGCTAATAAATTCTGCAAGAATAAACTATAATAACACAGCTGTGAGGTGGGGACTAAAAGCGACCTAAAACGGTAACAGAGAGAAAGAAAAATGATTAAAATTGCAAAGAAAAAATAAGTTACTGGAAGATTGAGTGAGATAGCACAAAGAAAAGAAAGTAAAGTGAAAAAAAATTAAAGAAGGCAGGAAAAAAGTGTAAAAGAAGCAAAAGGAAGGAAGAAGGAAGAAAAGAAAGAATGGAGGGTGGAAAGAAGAAAAGGAAAGAACAAATAAATAGAAAAAGAAACATTGAAGGAGAGAAGGAAGGAAAGCAGAAAAATATAATAAAATAACAAAGGAGAAATGTGAGATGAAAGGATGGGCGTTCAAAGTAAAGAAGAGAAAGAACACGAAATCAGAGGTGCACAGAGGGCCGTGCCTGGGAATCTGAAAGCACGGGCAGCAGTCCTGCAAGGAGAGAGTTCTCCGAAGAATGAGAAGTAATGCCACCGGAAGAGGCTGCACCTGCCAGCCGCCCCAACACCGAATGGCTGCTGTTGTCCCATCAGTGAGCATGTCACACGGTTTGACCGACCCTGCCAAGCACACCCGAACTTAGGCAGGACCAAGTGCTGCGACGCCGCAGCCTCGAGGAGCAAACACTAATACCCCGAGCGAAGAAGAGACACGGAAGGAAGATGACCCTCCAAACAGGGAGCGGAGCACCAAGAAGATCCATGAGGAAGGGACCGAACCTGTGAGAGGTCCACAAGGAGAGAAGAGTCAAGTGCTACCAACAGGACCGGGCCAGCGAGAGGTCCACGGTGGAAGAAGAGACACAGTCCTATTAACAAGACACGATCAGGGAGAGGTCCATGTGAAGTGAACATGCGACATGTGGCAGGACGCCACATCACACTGTGAGACCTGGTCAAAAGAGAGAAGAGTGTGGCACGATGCCACATCGTAAAACAGTTGAAAAGGAGAAGAGAGTGGCATAACGCCACATCATGAAAGAGCTGAAAAGGAGAAGAGAGTGGCACGACACACAACGCGAAGGAGAAGACAAGAGCAGAGAAAGGTGTGTGACAGACATGTCACATGGAAGATCCCGACAACCACAGGTGTGCAGGAAAAATGACGAAACATGACAAGACCGAGGACTTGTACTACTACCCGAGAGTGCATCTATCAACACAAGTCATCCACCAGGGTGCAGTGACGTCATTGGAGACAGCACAGCGGGAGTACTAAAAGTAAGCCGCCTGAATGCGCGAAACACGTAGCTGCCTCATGCTTCACAGTGCGACCACCCAGCCACCTGTCACTGGCTGCTTGAGATAGATGGCATCCCTGCTAGCAAATACATATGCCAAAGAAGGAGAAGAACTGCAATTGGCTAAGAAGTCCCTCCAGTCATCCTCACTACAAGCAAGACAACGCCACCTGTAGCCAAAATGTCAAATAGTAAAATTGTCATCATTGCCATGTGCATCACCAGAACCATCTAAGGAGCATCGCACCAACAGAATTGAGGCTTAAGCCTGCGAAACATCAGGAGACCGACGAGGCATTCCTGGTACCGTGGGAGACCAATCACCCAGAGACCATCTGTTAGGCCCCACGTGCACTAGATTCCTGCTGGCAAGAGCACACCCGACCATGAATCACCTACCCTTGTGGCTGAATGAGTGACTTGGCCGTGGCCCTGTTTGCGGTTCCACAGCAATCCCTTTGCGTGGCCTACGTGAAGCCCACGCGGTCTCATGGAAACCCAGCAAAAAGGATGCAAGGGAATTTCTGCATGAGGGAATCCCGGCATGAGAGATGAGTCTGAGGCTGCTCCAAAGACGGGTACTGGGAGGCACCCAGGCCACAGAGGAAGACGTCCAAACATCGTCGTCCCAGTCTTTGGGGGTTTGCCTTTCATGGAGCCAGGACGCCTCCAAAGAAACTTCTGCAGCAGACTTCACCAATGCTCCGGATGCACCCCCGTTTGAACAGTTGACACTAACTCCAACAACGTGAGAGCAGGCAGGACGGTGAACACCCATTACAACGCCGGCATCACTACGCATGGCTTTACGTCGCATGCATGCGTTCTAAAGGTTGTTTCCCGTGAACTGTAACCTGTCTGACATGCTGTTGAAGGATCCAGACTCTATCCATACCATGTTCATGGCCAAAGTCTTCTGGTTAAATTACGGATGCCCGGGTGCTCCAAGCTGCACCTGTCCAGTGATCCTGGACTGTCCTGCGGACTGCCTGATGAGACGGAGAGACTCTTTGGTGTTTTATTGTGGTGTTTATTCTTTTCCCACAGATTGGACTCTTTTTTTTTTTTTTTAAATAAAGTTTGGGAGGGATGTAGTATCCTGCTGGACACATACCAGCGTTTCCACCAGTCACTCCCTGAGGGCTGACTTCCACACTCACCCCACACCCATCCATCACAGGCATCACCGGTGGGTTGACCCTGCCAATAAAAGGGTCCTGGCGCACGTACCCTTGACCAGTTGTATGTACCCCAACTATATGTCTGTGCCATTCATTTGTCCGCATGCTGACCTAGGGCCCACAACACCACATTTCCCATCTTCATCCTGTAGCCAAACTCCCCACACTCTATTCTGCTTTTTTTCCTCTTTCTCCCCTTATTCCATCTTCAATTATTTTCTTCCCTTCTCCACAATTTCCTTCCTCACTTCTCTCCCTCACATCTCTCCCACCTTCCCTCTGCACCTTTATTCCCCTCTCCTTACCTCTTGGGACCCACTGTCCCTCATTCCCGTCTTTCACTGGGTGATCCATGGTGTTGTGTACCACCGCTCTTCGCCCAGAGGCTTGTCTAGGGTTTGCCTTTGAACACAGGGATATGGTGTACATGGCGGCAGTTGTGGTGGATGGAGCAGGCAGACAAAGATGTATATCCCACTGTCATATCTTAAACCCTACACTGATAGTGTTGGTAATTGTTTGCATATACAGTTGTCATTCTTAAATCAGTGAAAACTATGGGGTTTGCCAATGCTTCTTAAGAAATTAGCCACCTCTCATTGTTTTATACAACTATTTAGCCACTAATGGTCCAAGTGAGCATGCTTATTTTGCCACCCATCTGTATTTTTAGTCTGAACCAAATACCTGTCTTTCCATCCTCTTATCTCTCTCTAGATCAGACCATCACCTATCACCAGCAAATTGTGTCTGGCGCTGCCCAAAATATATATCAAACCCTCCTACATTTTGCTCATGACCATAATGATCTTGTTGGCCAGGAAAGGATTGGAACCCATTTGGTTTCAGTTTATTTTTGATCCAGTCTTCCATGAAAAGTTGAACGGTTGGCTTATCTACCCATTCTAGTAGACATTCAATACATAATTGTATTCTCAGCCTGAAACTTTACTATCCTGGCTACACCCTAAAGTCCCTTCAGAGCAGTGTCAGTGTGGTTCTGAGCAACCCCTGTGGTGTCCTGCATATTGCATTTCTGTGTTCCCTCCTGTTGTACTCTTTATGGTATAGAATGCTGGGATTGTTCTGTCCCTCTATCTAGTGTAATGCTGTATTGGAATGTATGGGAACAGAGGATTAGAACACCAACTTCAGTTGGTGCTGATCCTCTGGGCCCGATAGACCTATGTACCTGTTTCTGCAATAAAGCTCCTGTCTAACTTATCCTGCTGTGGACAGCGTCTTTTCATTTGGCGACTAGCAAGGGATCTGGAGCTCTCCTATCTGGCAAGTGTCTTCCTACTCAAGTCCTGCTTCAATAAGGTACTGTGTTTTGTTTTCTCTTTCCAACGGGCCCAGGGATCGTTTTTTTTTCTTCTCCCATCTCATTTCATGCCTATGAGGACTCTGCGCAACTTGCCCTAAACTATTTCCTCATTTTGGACTGGCGCCTGCTTTGCCCTCGCGCCTGTGTCTTCATTCAAATCTTTTACAAGGAGCCTCACAAACTCATCTACACGCGCCAGTGTTTGTGTTCAAACTTCACTGCGAACAATCTCTCGAGCGCTTATACACGCGCCTTACCTTTCAGCGAGGCTGCCCCGTCGTCACAAATTCTGGTTTCCTTGGACACGCAGTTAGACGCAACAAACCCTGGTCTCCTGGGATACGCGCTGCCTGTCTTTGTGCGCTTGCATCAGCATTTTCAACTCTCTCCGTGTGTCCAGCCGTGGGAGACCGCTCCGTCATTGACGCACTACCATGGACATTTCTTTTGGATTCTCCAAACTCCGGATGCCTTCTCCACGACCAGCTCGCATTTCCGACCGTGGGATATCGCGCCGGTCTTTCCTGTCATCTCGTTTCGTCACTTCCTGTGTACAAGGAGGTGCACGCAACAACAAGCACGCTAACTTCTCTTCAGAACTTGTGGATTCAGTGATCCACACACTTCCTTTGTATACGTGCTCCTTTGCTTAGCATTCTACAGCTACAAGAACATTTCTGAGATAGCACCAATCATTACTGCATCGTTTTCTTCTGCATCTCCAACGCCTGTGAACTCTGTGATTCTCACATCCTATCCAATCCTCTAATTTGTCATTTTTCATGTGTGTGTGAATTCAGCTTTTCACTCACTTATTCTTGTGCTCTTCCTTCCTTCACACTCATTTGCTTCTCTGTCTTTCTTCTTTCCTGCTTCGTTCTTTTTCTTCCTGAACTGTTTATCACTGCACCATGCAATCTGTTACTCCTCCGAGCTATTTCTTGCAGGATCCAGGTGAACCACCACTAAAGTGGCGGTTATGGTTCAGATCTTTTAATGCTTACTTGGGAGCCATTGATGGCATGAAATTCAAACCTGATAGGAAACGCAGTCTTCTCTACTATTATTTAGGTGTAGAAGGCCAGAATGTTTTTGACCATCTACCAACATATTCTGGTCACGACAGCGGTGACATGGACTAATACAACTAGCTCTCAAACAACTCAGTACTTATTTTGAAGGCAAAGTCAATTTAGTTGTGCACAGACACAAGTTCTTCACCCGTGTCCAAAATCCTAATGAATCCATTGATACTTATGTCACCGCGTTAAAGGTTCTAGCCAGTTACTGTGATTTTGATGATTTTACCTCTCAGCTAATAAGGGATCAAATTGTCTGCAGATGCTACTCCAAGAAAATCCAACAGAAACTTCTGTCCTGTAAGAATCCCTCCCTAGATGATACGATTGACATCGCAAAGAGTATCGAACGCTCAGAATTGGATTCAAAACAGTTAGAGTCCAATACTTACTCCTCTGTCGCTGCCGCTAATTCCTTTAGTAGCGCTCGACATCTTACCAGTGATGTCAACTCTAAAAAGAGTAAGGACCTATTGGACAGAAATAATAAAAGTATGACTCTTGCACGGAACATTTCTGGTTTTCAGTGCTTTAGGTGTGGCTCTCCTTCTCACCTCTCCAATTACAGAAATTGTCCTGCCATTGCCCAAGAATGCTGGAGGTGTAAGAAAACTGGCCATTTTGGGAATGTTTGTAGGGGTGGCAAACGTTTTCCCATTAGAAGTGTTCAAAAGCTTGCTGTTACTGAGGGACCTGAAAATTTAGAAAAAAGGGTCGAGGAGTTGTCTTTATCTGTTGTTTCAGTTGAATTCTTGGAAATCAATAATGTTCATACTGAAAAGAGATATGGGGATCCTTTTGTTCAAGTGTCCATCCAGAGTCATGACATTCCTCTTCTCATTGACTCAGGAGCTAGAATCACCATTATTTCTATTGATAAATACAAACAAACTTGGTCTCACATGGTTTTGCTACCTCCTGATGTCATCACTACTGCGTTTGAGGGTAGCAGGATTGACCTTGCTGGTTACTTTTGGGCCGACATCTCTTTCCAGAACAAAACCCTCCATGGTAAAGTTTATGTTGCTTTAAAAGGTATCAATGTTTTAGGGTGGTGGCATCAAGCAGAATTCGGTATGATCATTAGACCAGTTCAGAAGAATCCGGTTTCCTTAATAAACTCGGTTTCTCATTCTACTCAATGGAAACATAAATTTGAACCGATTTTTGAAAATAAAATTGGAAAAATCAAGGACTTTACCCATTCCATCAAGGTCAAAGAAAGTGTACCTCCTGTTAAGCACAAACTTAGAAATGTCCCACACAGTGTAAGGAAGGATCTCTCCATATTGTTAAACAAAATGCTCAATGATGGTATAATTGAACCTGTTGATGCCACTCTCTGGTTGTCTCCCATTGTTTTGGACAAAAAGAGGTCTGGGAAACTTCGCTTATGCGTTGATTTAAGATCTCTCAACAAAGCCATCTGGGTGGAGAATTTTCCTTTACCTCGCATTGATGATCTTATCACTGCCGTAGGTCGGTCCAAATGGTTTTCCAAACTGCATTTACGTTCAGCCTACCATCAGGTAGTTCTAGATGAACAATCTCGCCATCTAACAGCATTTGTAACACCTGATGGTACATTTCAATTTTGCCGCATGCCATTTGGACTGGCCTCGGCAGCTTCTGTGTTCCAGAAAGTAATGACAAAAATGTTTCACAATGTTCCCAATGTTGTAATCTTCCAGGATGACATTCTAGTGCATACGGATACAGAGCTTGAACACAATCAAGTGTTAGATCTAGTCCTACAAACTCTCCAAGGTAATGGTGTGACTTTGAGAGAAGATAAATGTATCTTTTCAGTAAACGAAATTGAATACTTAGGTCATGTCCTTACCAAGGATGGAGTTCAACCCAAACCTAGTATCGTTGAGGGTATTGTCAATGCACCACATCCCGTGGACAAAGACCAATTACGCTCTTTCCTTGGTTTATGTGAATTCTATTCCAAATTCATCAAGAATTTTTCCAGTCTCACTGAGTGTTTTAGGAATCTTTTAAAAAGAGGTTCAGAGTTAATTTGGACGGCCACTTGTCAGGAGCATTTTGTCCAAATCAAAGAATGCATCTTGCCTGCTCCAGCTCTCCAAGCCTATGTTGAGGGTCGCGACACCTTTATCACTGTAGATTCGAGTGCCTATGGTATGGGTGCTGTCTTATCCCAAATGGATGGTGGAAAGGAAATCACGGTGGGGTTTGCGTCAAGGAGGATGAAAGATGTAGAGTTGAGATACTTTGTGATAGAGAAAGAAATGCTGGCTTGTGTGTGGGGCATTGAAAAGTTTAAGTCCTATGTCTGGGGAAGGAAATTTTGGTTAAGCACTGACCATAAACCTTTAGTAGACATCCTCTCTGGCCTCAAGATAAAGAAATCTACGGCTATACTGGCCAGGTTGTCCACCAAACTGCTGGAGTTCAATTTTTCCATGCTTCACATCTCCGGTGGGAAGAATGTTAAGGCGCACTTCCTGTCCAGGCTTCCTGTGGACAATTCAGAAATGAATTCCGATACGCCTGAAGACATTGAGGAATGCATCATTGCTAATGTTGACGACACTGTCATTTGCCCCGACATGTCACTTTGGCAGTGTTGGACTTGGCCCTGCTTGCAGGGTCATCCCTAAACTTTTTGGCCTTCCCCCTAGTCTTTTTCCTGACATAAGGTTGGTGGTTTCAGGACTCTGGGCACTTTAGCGCTGGTTAGCAGTGCAAAGTGCGTGTGCTTTCTGCCTTCCATAGGCTTACCTTAGGAACCCCCCCCCCCTATGGGATATCTCCCCATGGTAGAAAATATGTATGCCATGTTTGGTATGTGTGAGATGGAAATATTAAATGCTGTGCAATGGTGTGCACAGATTTATTTTCACCATTGTGGAAATGCCACTTTTAAACCTTGGCATTCCGGTGTGCTGTGTGCCTGCCTTGTGTAAGGCTGGCTCCGCCCCCTAGGGTGTGTCTGTCTCCCAGACCCCCGCTCAGGAAGGGAGGAGGGAAGTCTGGCAGACAGGGTGCTCTACACCTCCCCCAAAACCAGTTGGGATTGGTTTCCCCAGAGACCCTTCCAGAAGCTTCTGGCCCTTTCTAGTAGGTGGGGTGAGGGGTGTATATATAGAGGAGCTGAGACTCCATGTGGGTGTGCTTGGACTTTGACTTGGAGGGGACACTCTGCCAGGAGGTACCGCCGCAAGGGCCTGCGTGCTGGCCCCTGTGCCCATCTGTACCCCTCTGCTGTCCACAGGACCAGTGAGAGACCTTTGCTGGAGTGAAGACTGCTGTGCCAGGAGGAGGGCCACATTATTGGGGTTGACTGTTCCAAGGAACTGCTGTCCTGTTCTGATGAGCTGCCCACTGCCTACTGATCTTGCCCAACATTGCCTGTCTGCTCTCCTGGCCCCTAGCGCCTCGTGGGCGCTACCTTATTCTGTGGGACCCTGAATCTTGGCCAGCCTTCTAGCGCCTCGTGAGCGCTGCATCTAAAAGCTGCCCAGGAAGAGAAAGGAGCTGGAGTCCTGCAGCGCGCTGCTGAGGAATCGACCGCCCCGAGGGAATCCCCGGCGTGTGGGATTCCCCCCCTGCATATTTAAACAGCGGGAGCCCACCCCGCGTTTGCCTGAAGAGAGCGGGTGCCCACCCCGCGTGCTGCCAGGAAGAGCTGCCTATTCAAAACCGAGCGGGTGCCCTCCCCGCTTTATACTTCAACATAACGGGAGCCTACCCCGTATTGCCATCCTTAGCGGGTGCCCACCCCGCGTTATTACCGCAACCGGTATTCATTCTAAGAGCGGGAGCCCACCCCGCTCTTATGCTATATCCGGCGGGAGCCCACCCCACACTCTGAAATCGCCGAGGAAATCACCGCCGCGGCCCGGGGAGTAGGAGCGCCGCAGACGCGACGAGGAAGCCGGGCAGCCTGCCTGGAGGTGGGCGGGGCAGCAAGACGGAAGCCACTACCGGCCGGAGTCAGGAAGTGCGGGCGGAAAGGAGTCCCCGGGAGCTCCGGTGAGTGTGGAGCTCCCCGTGTGCAGCGTCGGTGTTCCCGGAAGCATCGGGACACCGAACCAATCTTCTCTTGTGGCCGCGCAGGAGGCCCAGCCGGTGTCTTTGTCTACACCCGGATGAAGTCAGGAAAGGTGCTGCTGTTGGCGGGGCTCCCGTGAGCCGAGGGGAGCCCCGCGTGCTGAGCCTGCTGCAGGGAGGCCCCAGCAGAGACCGGAGGTGACAGAGGACAGCCGGTGAGGTGTGCTGGCCCGCCATCAGCCGCCCGGAGACCCGCGAGCCTACGCAAGGTGAGGAGCCTGGAGACCTGAGGAGACGCCAGAGGAAGAGTAGGGAGGAACAGAGCCCACGACAGGACAGCCGGTGAGTGGGGCTGTGTGTTCCGACACCCGGGGGCCGGCCGAGGCACATTGTCGGTGCCTGAGGCCCCCGGGGCCCAGGGAGGGGCCGCCGATATTTCCCTTTTTTTGGCCAGGCAGCTGCCCCGGGTGGCAGTGGGCAGCTGCCCTTCATCCCTCTCCAACGTTGGGGGCCACCTTTGTTTTTGAAGCCCCATGGGGCTTGAGCACGGACCGGGCCACAGTGCCCCGGGGGCTTCCCAGCGACGCCGCAGTTGCGGGTCGCTGCCACGGGAGGCATTTTTCTGAGCCTCGGGTCCCGGGAAGGGACTCCAACGTGCCAGACTCTTTTGGGACACACAGCGGCGCAGCAGTTGCGGGCCGCTGCAACGTTGTGGGTGACATTCCTTTTAGAGTCCCTGGAAGAGGGGCTCCCCAGGCACGGTAGTGCCAGTACTTGTTTTTTACAGCTGCACCACGGGAGCGTGGGCAGCTGCAACGTCGAGCATTTATTTTAGGTGTTACTATGTGTGCCCTGCTATGGTGATGTTATGCATAAAGTATTTTCTTGCCTAATGATGGTGCCTTTATGCTCATGATGCACGCCTGATCTAAGGTGGTTTAGGCCTAACGCTAAGGTGATTTAGGATTATGGAAGTGGTGCCCTGTCTGGCTAATGTGTTTAGGCCTAATGCTCTTCCCTAATGTTCGCATTGCTGATTGTATGCCCAATGTGACTTATGCTGATATGATGCATTAGGGGTTCCTATGCCTAAGGTTACCTAATATCATGCCAGGTGGCGTCTCTGCCATATGGGTATTACTGCGTCCTCAGGGGTGCACCTCTCATGTTATGGGCAGTGTATTGAGACTACTGATGATGGCAGAATGTATTTGCACCTACGGGTTTGCCTCATGTCCTCCACGGAGACACTATGATCATGCTGAATGATAATGTGCATGCCTAATGTCTTGCTATGGTGGGATGCACCCTGTTAGCACTGCCAGAGGTGCCTTGCTGATGTTAGGTACGATACACTCTTGCTGACGTACTTTATGCCTTCATGCTCATGTGGTTGTGCCCACTGCTAATATTGTTCATGCTAATGAGATGCCCCATGTACTTATGTTGGTGCGGTGCATAATGTGTTTATATGCCTGACCTGATGTTTTCATTCTAGGCCTACTGCAAATGTGATTTATGCTAATGAGGTATGCCTAATGTTATGCCTAAGGGGTTGCGCATGCTTTTATGCTAATGATGATGCCTCTATGTTCACATGTTTATGCCTACTTGGATTTATGCTAATACAATGATGCTAAGTTCATGATCTTGCCAGTAGTAACTGACTGTTTTGCATTCGTTGGTGGTAAATGGTAATGGTTCTGGCAGCGACCCGATTGGCGCTGCCTTGTACATAATCCCCTGTAAATTGTGACCTGGCGCCGGTTGGCGCAGTGTATAGATTACTGTGATTGTTCTCTGATGTGTTTTACACAATACAAACGTTATTTTAACATAACCTTGTGTAGAGTCTCTTTGTAGTGTGCCTAGTGTGTCGTCGTGTGTGGGTGCTGCGCAGATGCTTTACACATTGCCTCCGGAGTTTAGCCTACCCGCTCCGCGCCAAGCTACCCCGTTTCTAACATTGGAGTTCAGCGGTGGGATAGGACTTGTGTTTGCGCAGTACCACAGCGACGACTGGTTGCACTACAAACTCTGCACTGAGAAAATCACAGATTTGGGGATTATTTCTTCTGATTGTTTTTCCTCCTAAAAGTGTCATTTTGGAATTGTGCTCCCCTGTTTACTGTGGGCTGTGTATCTCGCCAAGATGGGGTTAGTCTATGATGAGGATGAACTTTGGGAGTACACTGAGGAGGAGGTGATGGATTTCTGCAGAGAAAGGGGGATAACAATAGAAGGTGACTTCCGCAGAAAATTGTTCCTCTTCGAAGTCCTTAAAAGGGGAGGACCCTTAGAGCTCTGTGGGGACCTTTCAGATTACCCCTCCGCATATCTGAGTAGTGGGTTTGAGGGCGACCCTGAGGAGGATCCCAAGAGGAGGGAGGACTCTGAGAGCGAGGGTTCCCAGTCCATAGCCCTGGAGGGCGTTGGCTCTGAAGAGGAGGAAGAAAATGACAGGGCGGAGACACCAGTAGCTAGTGAGGACACAATAGATAGGGAGTCCTGTGCTGGGTCCAGTCCCAGGGGCAGTGCCCCATCCCTTTCCCTGTCCCCAGAGGAGCGGGTGGGTAGGAGGGAAGAAAGGGAGCATCAGCTGGCGTTGGAAAGGCTCAGAGTGGAGCTAGCGCAGCTGAGTTTGGAAGAGAAGAAGCTGGAGACCGAAAGGGTCCTGGCGCAGGAGAGGATGGCGGAGGCAGAGAGGGCCTTCGCCAGGGAGGAACTAGCTCTAGAGGGTAGGTTGTCCCCTGAGAGTGGTTTCAGGAGTCTGGACTCACCAGGGAGGGTGGGGTCCAGTGGTGGCAGCAGAAGTGATTCCAGTGTAGGAAGTCCCACTCCCAGAGCCCAGAAGACGGTACCTACTTCCCGAGAAGAGGGGTACAGGTTGAAGTTCAGGGGCAGTAGAAAACTGTCTCACCAGTCCTGGGGGGAGTTTGTGGATGCGTGTTGCAGTGCACTGGAGGATTGGGTGGTGTGTAGCGTGGTGAACGATTTGGAAGGGCTGTTCCATCTAGTTATCAGGGAGCACATGCTCAGAAATTGTTTTCCAAGGTTGCGCCAACACCTGTTGCAGTGTGGGTTCTCTGATCCCAGGGAGCTTGCACGGGAGGCAGACCTCTGGGTAAGTGCCAGAAGGTCTGGGGAGGCATTGGGGAGCCTAGGCTGTCCTGATGGGCCGGCCATTGAGGGGGATCTCCTAGTCTCAGGAGAGCCGGTGTCTTCTAGGGGTACTTCTCCAGGTGGGAGGGTGCGGAACTCTGGAAGGGGGTGCAGAGGGAGGGAGGACTCGCCTCCGACACCAGTCCAACCTGAGGGTTTAGTCCCTGGGTTGGAAAGCCAGGTCCAGGTACTGCCTGATCTGGAGGGAGGGACATCTGTCATCAGTGCCCCCCCCCGGTTTGACTTCCAGGGGTACTTCTCCAGGTGGGAGGGTGCGGAACTCTGGAAGGGGGTGCAGAGGGAGGGAGGACTCGCCTCTGGCACCGGGCCAGCCACAGGGTCTAGACCCTAGGTTGGTGAATCAGTTACAGGGTCAAGGTCCTGGACTGGTGGGAGAGTGGTGTTCTGAGGGTGCATCGCATAGGAGGAGAGTGCGGAACCCCAGAAGGAGAGGTAGGGGGAGGAGAGCCTCGCCCCTGACTTCTGGTCGGCCTGAGGGTGCGGACCCCAGGTGGGAGGACCAGTGGCAGTTTGGAACTGCACAGAGGAGAGGTAAAGTGGCCAAGGGGTACTATGTGCCTGGGGCTACTGCCCCCCACTCTGTGAGGCGGCAAGGACCAGAGACATCTGGATGGCCTAGGGGCCAGTCCTGGCCGCGACCAACTAGAGATTACCAGTGGGGTAGCTCGGGGGGTCCTGGGAGCTCTGACAGAGGGAACCACCGGGGTCCAGAACGGCAGAGAACCTGCGGGTGCCCCTGCAGTTGCGGGCCCGCGTCCATGTTCTCTCGCCCCAAGCAGGGAAGCCCATCAAGGCATTGATTGGTCTACCCTGGCTTTTGGCTGGAAGGGGGTTGTGTTGGACTTGGCCCTGCTTGTAGGGTCATTCCTAAACTTTTTGGCCTTCCCCCTAGTCTTTTTCCTGACATAAGGTTGGTGATTTCAGGACTCTGGGCACTTTAGCGCTGGTTAGCAGTGCAAAGTGCGTGTGCTTTCTGCCTTCCATAGGCTTACATTAGGAACCCCCCCCCCTTATGGAATATCTCCCCCATGGTAGAAAATATGTATGCCATGTTTGGTACGTGTGAGATGGAAATATTAAATGCTGCGCAATGGTGTGCACAGATTTATTTTCACCATTGTGGAAATGCCACTTTTAAACCTTGGCATTTCGGTGTGCTGTGTGCCTGCCTTGTGTAAGGCTGGCTCCGCCCCCTGGGGTGTGTCTGTCTCCCAGACCCCCGCTCAGGAAGGGAGGAGGGAAGTCTGGCAGACAGGGTGCTCTACACCTCCCCCAAAACCAGTTGGGACCGATTTCCCCAGAGACCCTTCCAGAAGCTTCTGGCCCTTTCTATTAGGTGGGGTGAGGGGTGTATATATAGAGGAGCTGAGACTCCATGTGGGTGTGCTTGGACTTTGACTTGGAGGGGACACTCTGCCAGGAGGTACCGCCGCAAGGGCCTGCGTGCTGGCCCCTGTGCCCATCTGTACCCCTCTGCTGTCCACAGGACCAGTGAGAGACCTTTGCTGGAGTGAAGACTGCTGTGCCAGGAGGAGGGCCACATTATGGGGGTTGACTGTTCCAAGGAACTGCTGTCCTGTTCTGATGAGCTGCCCACTGCCTGCTGCTCTTGCCCAACATTGCCTGTCTGCTCTCCTGGCCCCTAGCGCCTCGTGGGCGCTACCTTATTGTGTGGGACCCTGAATCTTGGCCAGCCTTCTAGCGCCTCGTGAGCGCTGCATCTAAAAGCTGCCCAGGAAGAGAAAGGAGCTGGAGTCCTGCAGCGCGCTGCTGAGGAATCGACCGCCCCGAGGGAATCCCCGGCGTGTGGGATTCCCCCCCTGCATATTTAAACAGCGGGAGCCCACCCCGCGTTTGCCTGAAGAGAGCGTGCTGCCAGGGAGAGCTGACTATTCAAAACCGAGCGGGTGCCCACCCCGCTTTATACTTCAACATAACGGGAGCCTACCCCATATTGCCATCCTTCGCGGGTGCCCACCCCGCGTTATTACCGCAACCGGTATTCATTCTAAGAGCGGGAGCCCACCCTGCTCTTATGTTATATCCGGCGGGAGCCCACCCCGCACTCTGAAATCGCCGAGGAAATCACCGCTGCGGCCCGGGGAGAAGGAGCGCCGCAGACGCGACGAGGAAGCCGGGCAGCCTGCCTGGAGGTGGTTGGGGCCGCAAGACGGAAGCCACTGCCGGCCGGAGTCAGGAAGTGCAGGCGGAAAGGAGTCCCCGGGAGGTCCGGTGAGTGTGGAGCTCCCCGTGTGCAGCGTCGGTGTTCCCAGAAGCATCGGGACACCGAACCAATCTTCTCTTGTGGCCGCGCAGGAGGACCAGCCGGTGCCTTTGTCTACACTCGGGTGAAGTCAGGAAAGGTGCTGCTGTTGGCGGGGCCCCCGTGAGCCGAGGGGAGCCCCGCGTGCTGAGCCTGCTGCAGGGATGCCCCAGCAGAGACGGGAGGTGACAGAGGACAGCCGGTGAGGTGTGCCGGCCTGCCGTCAGCCGCCCGGAGACCCGCAAGCCTACGCAGGGTGAGGAGCCTGGAGACCTGAGGAGACGCCAGAGGAAGAGTCGGGAGTTGGGAGGAACAGAGCCCGCGACAGGACGGCCGGTGAGTGGGGATGTGTGCTCCGACACCCGGGGGCCGGCCGAGGCACATTGTCGGTGCCTGAGGCCCCCGGGGCCCAGGGAGGGGCCGCTGATATTTCCCTTTTTTTTGGCCAGGCAACTGCCCCGGGTGGCAGTGGGCAGCTGCCCTTCATCCCTCTCCAACGTTGGGGGCCACCTTTGTTTTTGAAGCCCCGTGGGGCTTCAGCACGGACCGGCCACAGTGCCCCGGGGGCTACCCAGCGACGCCGCAGTTGCGGGTCGCTGCCACGGGAGGCATTTTTCTGAGCCTCGGGTCCCGGGAAGGGACTCCAACGTGCCAGACTCTTTTGGGACACACAGCAGCGCCGCAGTTGCGGGCCGCTGCAACGTTGTGGGTGACATTCCTTTTAGAGTCCCTGGAAGAGGGGCTCCCCAGGCACGGTAGTGCCTGGGGAGCATTTATTTTAGGTGTTACTATGTGTGCCCCGCTATGCTGATGTTATGCATAACGTATTTTCATGCCTAACGATGGTGCCTTTATGCTCATGATGCATGCCTGATCAAGGTGGTTTAGGCCTAACGCTAAGGTGATTTAGGATTATGGAAGTGGTGCCCTGTCTGGCTAATGTGTTTAGGCCTAATGCTCTTCCCTAATGTTCGCATTGCTGATTGTATGCCCAATGTGACTTATGCTGATATGATGCATTAGGGGTTCCTATGCCTAAGGTTACCTAATATCATGCCAGGTGGCGTCTCTGCCATATGGATATTACCGCGTCCTCAGGGGTGCACTTCTCATGTTATGGGCAGTGTATTGAGACTACTGATGATGGCAGAATGTATTTGCACCTACGGGTTTGCCTCATGTCCTCCACGGAGACACTATGATCATGCTGAATGATAATGTGCATGCCTAATGTCTTGCTATGGTGGGATGCACCCTGTTAGCACTGCCAGAGGTGCCTTGCTGATGTTAGGTACGATACACTCTTGCTGACGTACTTTATGCCTTCATGCTCATGTGGTTGTGCCCACTGCTAATATTGTTCATGCTAATGAGATGCCCCATGTACTTATGTTGGTGCGGTGCATAATGTGTTTATATGCCTGACCTGATGTTTTCATTCTAGGCCTACTGCAAACGTGATTTATGCTAATGAGGTATGCCTAATGTTATGCCTAAGGGGTTGCTCATGCTTTTATGCTAATGATGATGCCTCTATGTTCACATGTTTATGCCTACTTGGATTTATGCCAATACACTGATGCTAAGTTCATGATCTTGCCAGTAGTCACTGGCTGTTTTGCATTCGTTGGTGGTAAATGGTAATGGTTCTGGCAGCGACCCGATTGGCGATGCCTTGTACATAATCCCCTGTAAATTGTGACCTGGCGCCGGTTGGCGCAGTGTATAGATTACTGTGATTGTTCTCTGATGTGTTTTACACAATACAAACGTTATTTTTACATAACCTTGTGTAGAGTCTCTTTGTAGTGTGCCTAGTGTGTTGTCGTGTGTGGGTGCTGCGCAGATGCTTTACACATTGCCTCCGGAGTTTAGCCTACCCGCTCCGCGCCAAGCTACCCCGTTTCTAACAGGCAGGATGCTCTAACCAATGATCCCATCTTGAGGCAGGTCATAGATTTGGTTATCAAAGGTTGGCCAAAGGAGAGATCCCTATCCATTGATTTACAGCCCTACTGTAAAATCTCTGACGAACTTTCTATTGAGAATGGTTTATTGGTTAGAGATAGCAAGCTTATTCCTCCTGATATTTTCAGAGTGAGAATAATGGAAACCGCTCACTCTGGCCATTTGGGTATGAATGCCACCAAGCGCAGGATCAGAAATGACTTTTGGTGGCCCAGCATGGACCGTGACATTGATAATATGGGCAGGAATTGTGTCCAGTGTTCCTATAGTGACAAGCATCTGACCACCAGTACGCCTGTACCCAAACCTGTCCCGTGTCCAGCTAGAGTTTGGCAAAGAGTTGCTGTCGACCTTCTTGGTCCCTTTCATGTCTTGCCCAACTGCAAGAGGTACTTTATTGTCCTAATTGATCATCTTTCTAGATGGGTAGAGTAAGAGGCGTTTGTGAACCGAAGTCTGTCATTCGTTTCCTGCAGGATGTCTTCTCTAGAGAGGGTGTCCCGGAGGAATTATTAACTGACAACGGGGTGCAATTTACCTCTGTTTCCATGCAAGAGTTTCTTGCCAAACTAGGTGTGAAACATCTACGTACTCCCCTCTATCACCCTCAATCCAATGGAAAAGTTGAGAGGTTTAATAGGGTACTGGTTGAATGTGTGCAAAGCACTCTTAATAGCAATGGAGATTGTGAGACGGCTGTGAGAAACATGATTTGGGCTTATAGGGCCACTCCCCACTCTGTTTCTGGTGTGATTCCCTTTGAGTTGATGAGGGGCAGAAAGGTTTCTTCTTCCCTGTGCCCCTTTTGGAAACTCAGAGCTATTGAGAGTGACTGTCATGTATCATCTGAGGCTTCTAGGGCTAAGATTACCTGTGACAATTTTAATCGTACCAAATATGAAAAGATCTGTCACTCGGGGAAAAGGAGAGTAGTTAAGTTTGCTGTAGGAGATTTAGTCAGGGTCAAAGATCCCTTGTTACTGCAAAAAGGAAAATCCAAATTTAGAGAACCTCGCTGCATTGTGGAGATTAAGGGCCACGCTGTTCGTCTTAACAGTGGTCAATGGTGGAATGTTTCACGCCTAGCCAAGGTCACACAGTGTGGTAATATTTCAGGTTCGCAGCCTATGAATTCTTTTGATTCTAGCTTACGGAGAAGTTGTAGGGCAAGAAGAGTTCCAAGCAAACTTCTTGATTAGTCACTGTTTTTCTTACTGCATATTTTTTTTTTTTTTTTTTTTAAAGGGGAGAGATATGTGGTGTCCTGCATATTTCATTTCTGTGTTCCCTCCTGTTGTACTCTTTCTGGTATAGAATGCTGGGATTGTTCTGTCCCTCTGTCTAGTGTAATGCTGTATTGGAATGTATGGAAACAGAGGATTAGAACACCAACTTCAGTTGGTGCTGATCCTCTGGGCCCGATAGACCTATGTACCTGCTTCTGCAATAAAGCTCCTGTCTAACTTATCCTGCTGTGGACAGCGTCTTTTCAACCCCCTTCTCAGTATCATTAGCTGAAATTTAAACCAGTGTGACCCTGTCAAAGATTTTAAGGAAAGGGGTGCAAACCAGAGGGAGCTTCCAGGCCAATGCATCAACTTTCTTTCTAGAGAATGTCTGGCTTTCCACATGGGCACCAGAACATCTTCTATTGAGGGAGAATGAGCTATAGTTTCTACGGTCTGCAAGAAGTCCAGCAATTTGGTCAGTTGGAAAACCCATCTATCAGAAGAAAGCCTGATGTATTTGTCCATCTTGTTTGTATGCAGTGTGTAGTTTGTGTTCTCTATGACCATAATGAAGTGATGCTGCACCTAAGCAGCACATATGCAACTCAGCCTCACAGGTGTATTATTAGGCCAAGAGGCCAGGTTGCCTCAACTAGGAACACAATACAGGACCAAGGGACCACTAGAGTCCTCTGTTGGGCTGCACAGCAAGTTAAGCAGTTTCTCTTCAGAGCTGAAGTAGGTGCCAATCGGTTATACAGCTGCTTGCCAAAGTTCTCACATCTATGTACACATGTGGACTGCAGTTTACTGTACCGGGGTGGCCTACAGCCCTCATTGACAATACAAGGCAGTCCCAAGAATTCACAACTCTGACCAGTTGTCGGTATGATAATAATACAGGACCGGCTGCACTACTCCGTTCTCAATGCTCAAGCTTTCATCTGGGGGGCGCCTTAGTGTTAGCCCATGGCTGCTACAGAGTGCAAAAGAAGCAGTGCCCAATGCTCATATCAGAGCTAGGCAGTCCATTTACGAGAGTCCCACACTGCTTCATTTTTGCCCCCAAGGCCGCAGGATGTGTAGATGTGCCATTTTGGCTACCATTCAAGGAAGTGGCAATCCAGGGGCCTAGCATGTGCGCCTGGCAATCCCCTGGTAGTGCTGCCAGCAGCGCTCAGTATCTACATGCACCGACCCTCATCATTGCTATTGCTCACTCATCCCCTCTGTGGAAGAGGTGCAGTGGGGAGGAAACTTGATGAAAGCACAGAGCTGAGTAAGCCAACACTATGGGAACAATTACATCCCAAGTCTGTATTTATTTTGGGTCTCTGGAGCTCCTGTGGAGTTGGTTGGCCTTCTTACATTGAGGAACAACCACAGACTAACTGCCCCCAGGTATCATCAGCCCTATCACTGCCCCATCTCCACAGCAATTTTACAGGTGTGTCTCTCCAACAGGCATCACTTCAGGTGAGAGGATATTCACTTGAGCATCTTGTGTGGACAAGCTACCAGAGACCTTTGAATCCCTGGAGTCAAAATAATAAACTTCCAACGGCACAGGCCGCCTTCTTAGGTGGGCTTCTACAAGCAGGTCAGGAGTTCTGCCCAACACCTTCCTGGAGTCTACAGGAGACCAAACAACACCAGACTGAGGCCACCTTCTTTGGCATATGAGTCCACATGCCTCAGGTCAACCTATTCAGCATTGCCATATTGTTTAAAGGGACAGATTCAATCCTGGCATGGTCATCTCCTCACCAGAATTTATCAGCAGGATTCAGGGCTGTCAGGGAGTCGAAGGGATGTATCATCAAGGTCAAACTCCAAATGAGGGTTAGATTTCTGACAGCACCATATTTGAAGTGACCACTATGGAACCCAGATCTTCAGGCTTGATAGATGTAATAGCTCAATGCAAGAAACCACGAGGCATAGTAAACGATAATGGTTGCCTGTGTCATTCCTTAGGCGCACGCATGCGTGCTGACGCATGCGCAGGCATACAGCTTCATGCATCAGTATGCCTAGGGAATGATGTAGCCACCAAGAGTGGCCACGTTAGTGTGCCTTTTTTTCCTTCTGCTGACACTACACAGCCACTTGGTACACCTCTCTAAGTTTGTAAATATATACTACTTGTAGGCTGAATAATGTGATATCAGTTCGGTTTCCCTCTTAATTGTCTGAGGAAAGGAAAATGCCTCCCAGTACCCACGATCCCACCTTGCACAGTATTACACATGTGAAAAGTGTAAGTTGTTTCCTTAAAATGGTCACAGACTGGAGGGAAAGAAATATTAAGGTAAAAAACCTCTTTGCCAATCTAACAGTGCTTGGTTGAATATGAAGACTTGTGATAAGCCAGGCATCAAACTCCCCTGACATCAGGAATAGAGAAGAACTCCCGTTCCTCTGTGATATAGATAAGGGTATCTATTACCCGGACACTGGGGCAGTATTATTACCTACTAAAATGTGTTTACTGAATCTCTACAGATAGAAAGTGATAAAGTATTTGTACTGCTTTGTTACGTTATCATTCCTTATGTACATTCATAAAAATGAAAGCAACTTCCTGCATTTTCACGCTAAGGCAATTTGACACATTTCCTGAAAAATCTCTTCTCTCCAAATAGTCAACCTGCTAACAGCATTAAGTTCAACATAATCTAGTAAACTGTTTAGTTCTAATAGTAATAAAAATGCTAAAACATAGTACTTTTTATCCTTCAAAACAAATATTTATTCTCGGGGGTGTATGTCAAACTTCTTCCAGCCTTACCTGTAGTCAAGTAATCGCTCCATTAGTCTGGTAACAGTGGCGATTAACGAAACGCCACTTTCTCTCCACGTTTCCCGCTCAATCTTCTTAAGTAGGCTGGAAAGAAAAAATTGGGGCTATATCAACATTTATTTTCATCTAGTGTCATGACAACTCTTACGATCGTACACGCATTGAACACCTTAGCAACCACAGTAATGTTTAAAGACTTCATTTTGCTCTGCCCCAGAGGCACAGTATCACAATTTACAAATAACGTCTTACCTAGGGTAGGGGCCAAACAACGGGATGCTAATCCAGGAAGCATTGACAAAAATAAATTCATTTTCAGATTATCCACATAATGAAAATTAAAAGTTAAGTACTACAGAGGCAAACACATTAAAATTGCATTACAAAAATCTCTCACATCACATTACCTTCGTGTTTTCCAAGTCATTAAATCATTAAACATAACATCTTGAAATAAATGTTATTAATAGACTAGTGTCGTTATACAGTAATAACTATATCAGTGACAAGTTTGTCTGATAATGATTAAAAATCTGTTTAGCAGTATGCTGAAAAATATTTCTATATCTTAGTTTACTGTCTCTCAACTCAAGAAAAGGAAATTCCATGAGAAAATACATATTTGTATATTATCTTCAAAATATTTCAATATAACAATAGCCCCAGCTGTTTCCATTACAACAAAAACAAATACAACATATTAGTGCAATACGCAACCCCACTCATGAGCTTGGTTGCTGCGCCACACATTACGAATGCATCATGCTTTATTGCGTTACGTGTCAATCATTTGCTGCCTCCTAGCAAATCATTAAAATTGAAGGTTGCGCCAGGATTTTGGCTCTGGTCCCAAAGAATTAAGCACAGAACTGCCTCCACCAATCCCTGCGAAGGACAAGTTATGACACTGGACCTGTTCTTCCTTACATGTAGAACTATATATTGTTTGCAAGCAAGAACCAATACTTCTATATCGGTGATATCACTGTCAGTTGTAGTGCAGCTATATATACTGAATTTTGGAAATGATAATTCATTACATTTATTAGTGGAGCCCTTAATCAGACAAGTATTCAGCCACATACCTGGCAGATATCCCGTCCACCTTATTACAAGCGGATTATATTTTAATATACTTGAAATAAGGCAGACAGGATATCTATCCGCCATGTTTATGATGGAGTATCCATCAGACAAACTCTGAATCAGGCCCTAAGGTTTTAATTGGCCATATGACACAATTAC
The DNA here is from genome assembly GCA_963921515.1 of Calotriton arnoldi. Classification (NCBI taxonomy): domain Eukaryota; kingdom Metazoa; phylum Chordata; class Amphibia; order Caudata; family Salamandridae; genus Calotriton; species Calotriton arnoldi. The sequence continues at coordinate 1,624,934 of CAWUFW010002681.1, read as the reverse complement.
GACTTTCAGCCAGGCCTGGCCTTTCAGTCAAACCACTAAACATGTAACAACATGAAGGTCCGTTCATCAAATGGTAAAAGCAGTTCTAAAGGTTGGGCCATGCTTAGTGTTGATGGGTAAAATTCTAGTAGAGGATAAGGGCCACCATTAGGGCACATGGTCAGTTAACAGCTGTTTGAGCAGATGTTTGTGGGGAAAAAATCCCTCTGTTTTATCTCCGAACCCTGAACTGAGAATACTCCTCTAACATGTTACACATTCGGGGCCTGTTATTTGCTACGATCTTGGGGACCAAATAAATATGTGGCAACCACTGACCTTTAAAGGCAGTAATACTATAAAAGAATTATGTAGATGAATCACAGGATTAAGGGTAACAAGCTTACATCAAAATAGAGATCAATAGAACCACCAACTAAGAGTACCGCCCCTCTATTCAACTAGAAGAGGCTCACAAGTTTCACTTAACCAGAAAATGACAGACTGTCTTGGTGCTAAGTCTCTTAAACATCATTCCATCATCAATTGCTATGTATCTATTTTCTTAGCCAAGAAGAATGAAAATGGTAACTTAAACTTGATTAAAACCAGTCAATGTCGGCAAAAGCGGGGTGGGTGGAGCCATGATGGAAGTTACGCGGCGACAGCTGGCAGCGCTGGAGATCAATTTCTGAGGGAAAAGTTTTTCGCATTCAATCTGGTGCCTGGGGGAAAATTATTAGGTCAGGAATCAATGGAAATCTATTAGAATTCTTAACTTCTCTCATTTGGAGAAATAAATGACATATTGGTCTCGTGTGACCGTTCTATGCAGGCCCTCAAGTACTTGAGGAAATCTGAAGCTGAACAATTGCTAGGATAGACACCCTACACCCTCCTTATCATTTTTAGACAATAAGAGACAGCTAGAAGCAATACAATTACAAAAGTATTAAAAACAGAAACAGCTTATTATAAACAGACATAAAAACACAATCAAAACCAAATTTAAAATACTGTAAAGACCCATCTAATTGCCTTACACTTTATTAAATACCTCAAAGAAAGTAGTTTAACTCTATCCATCATGGTACGTGTGTTGATGTACAAAGTGCAACTCTTTCAAACACTTAAATTAGGGTTAGAAATGACATTTTAATACGCTCCTGAATAAAAAGGGTGGGTAACAGGGACTGGCGGATAACAGCATCCACGTGTGCCTTCAATATTTGGCTCTTGAGAGACAAGGCTCTTTGCAGATGTGCATCTGTGCTTCAATGAACTAGCCCTAATTATTCAAAATAATGACTGGTATCCTATGAGATAGTCTGCTTAAATAACTCAAAATATATATTTGACCTTAAACAACATACATGCCTCCATACTGGAGTTCAATTTATCGTAAGGTAATTACTGATGGACACTTCTACCTGCATATTCCCCACCTGTAGAATAATTCCCAGGCTTCAGATTGGATCCGGAAAACTTCAAAGACACGATGACGCTGGTAGAGGGCGATGGACTCAGTTGACATCAGAAGTGGTGTCAGGCGACGCCTCAGAGGCCATAAATGCCCGCCCCGGTGCATCGACGAGAGTTCTCTTTTTTCCACACCTTCGACACAGATCCGGAGCTTCGATTTCTGGGGAAATTCCTCACACAAAATTCTGCAGTACCATGCCTCCTCCCAAAACCCTGTAATGATTGCGAGGGACTGATGTCCATTACGGACCCCACTCAGTCTGTTTGTGGGGTCTAGTGTCTGACCATGACTCTATGGCCTGATCCTCATGTCTCAGCATGAACCCCAAGGCCATCTAGGAGTGGGAGGAAAAACTCTTTATGGCCAGGGCAAAGGCCACCTGCTGGCGTCGGAAGCACTCCTGACATCCTTCCCACTCCCCATCCTCCTCATCCACCAAGTAGCAGAAGCACCATATGAAAATATAGAAGAACTCATGAGGTAAGTCATCGGCTCCACCACAGCATCCAATGTATTTGCCCTTTCAGCCAATGCCGGTCAGTGCCATGCCTCGGATTTGATGCAATGCTTTTCTGCTTTGATCCGGCGCTCTGCTTGTCAGCATCGCAACCTACTCCTTGGATGGTGCCACCTCTACCACCACATCTACCACTGCCAAGTAATGAGCAACCGGCGCCACAGAGCCAAGTCCATACAAGAATCCCTTCCCGTAGGGAAATCCAACACTTACTTGAAGAGGAGGCCTATAGGACATGCCTTCATGAAAATTTTGGTGCAGACTCCGACCCAGTATCTTGCTTATGATGAACCAACCAGCACCCCCATCTAAAAATGTCAAGGTCTATCATCGGCAAGTGGCCTGGATACCGCACCAGAACTAGCCATGGAATTCCCAACTGGGCCACCCAACTCCTGGGCTGATGTCCCTCCATAAAATAATGTTAAAGGCCGCAGAGGCCTTGGATTTGCAACTCACTTCAGCAGAGACGAAGTCCAATGTTCTTACTGAGCTCCTCTTGCCATCATCAGCCACAGCAGAAGCCTTGCTGCCTACAATGAGGCCTTACTGGCACCAGTCCTGGCGGCTTGCGAAAAGGCCTCATCTACGCCAGCAGACTTGTAGCCCGCTGTTGCAGCTCAGCCCCAGGCAACCCACCGTTCGTCTCCGTGCATGCATTACCAGAGAGCCTGGTTATTCAAGCTTCCGGCTTAAGTACTCAATTGGGTGGTGCTATCCCTACTGTGCCTTCAGAGAGGGAGCCAAAAAGGCTGGAGCTATGCGGCAAGAAAGCTTTCTCAGCAGGTAGTGTGGCACTTAAATCTGTAACTGCTAACTGCCTTCTTGCTCGTTATACCCATTCCTTATGAGACACGGCCCAAATGATACTGCCACACACTACCGTGGACATGAAAGAGCATTTTCAAGAGGTCATCGCTGATGGTCAAAATGCTTCTTGCCACATCATTAAATCTAGGCTCAACACAGGTGACTCAGTCACCCGTGCTATGAGGACTTCCATTTCCACTTGTAGTCAAGCCTGGCTACAGATGTCTAATTTCTCCTCAGACATCCAATCCAATCTGATGGATCTTGCCTTTGAAGGGGTGTGCATCTTCGCAATAAGACAGATTCTGTGCTGGAGAGATTTAAGACACCGAAAGCCACAGCACACTCGCACACTCACTCACTCACTCAGTCTTCAGCTTTTGCCATCATGAAGGAAATTTCGTTCGTTTTGCCGTTTTTGTGGGTTCAGCAGAGGTTACTCCTTTTGTCCCAAACAGTACCAGACACTCCGGCAGTAACTTAACCCCTTCATCCACCAGTACAGGGGCAGCTCCAGAGGACAGGGCCGGGGATCTGCTTTGCAACCTTCCTCCATCTCCCCTGTACCTCCAGGAAAGCAGGCCTAGTTTGTTTCTCTAACAGCACAAGGAGCCTGTAGGAGGGCAGGTGTCCCATATTCTTCCCGCCTGGAAAACCATTACTTTGGACCAGTGGGGCCCTCCAGATAATAGAATAAGGGTACATCCTCAGGTTCCACCTTCATCCTACTTCCTCCCTCTTTCCCGTGTTTCAGTTGAGATGGAACTTACAGCTGCACTACACGTTTCCCCCCATATCCTTGACTCCTCGGGTTCTGAGGAAGATTCGCAAGACCGGGCCAGTAATTTTCATAGCCCGCATTGGTAAACAGACCTCCTGCGCTTCTCCAAGTGTCCTCCGCACCACCTGCCTTTCAGGCTAGATGTTTGCTCCCAGTCGGGAAGAATGGGTCTGCATCCCAATCTCCGAGGTCTCCACCTGCCAGCTTAGAGATTAAGCAGGCACAACTGAGCTCTTTTCAGCTGCCAACGGAAGGTGGTAGACGTCATTTTATCTGCACATTGCCCCTCCACTAAGTTGGCCTACTTTGGGAGATGGGGCAAGTTTTTCGTATGGTGTGCAGACAATGGTGTGGATCCTTCAATTTGTGCTTTCCCTTGCTCAGAATGGATGTGCCACTGGCACTGTGAAGGGCTATTTAGCCGCCTTGCCTGCTTTCTTCTGTCTGCCAGTTCAGCCACCCCTGGTTAAGTCCCCTGTTGTCCTGCATTTACTTCAGGGCTTAACTGGTCTTTTTCTTCCCACTTCCTCCGTGGTGCCTCAATGGGACTGGGTTCTGGTTCTTACGTTTTTATACGGACTCCATTTGAGTCCCTGCACAGTTCTACTCTTAGTATTTTGACTCTCAAAGCTGTGTTTTTGGTTGCCATCACATCTGCTAGATATAGCCCCCAATCACTACTTTATCTCCAGACAAGTTGGTGTTGCGAACCAGGGCTGTTTTTCTTCCTAAAGTTGTCACTCCCTTCTACCTTGCCCAATCCAATACCCTTCTGACCTCCTACACTCCACCTCATTCAAAGGAGCGGTTGTATTGTTTGGATACTAATTACTACCTGGACCCCACCAAGATATCAGATGAGCAGCTCTTTGTAGGGTATTGTGGAGCAAAGAAGGGGAAGGCAGTTCCATTTGGATCATTCTCTGTATTAAGACCTGCTACGCCCTAGAAAAGAAAAAGCCACCTGAAGGGATCAGAGCCCATTCCATCAGGGCCAAGTCCATCGCTTCCGCTCTAGCTAGTGGTGTCCCGATTGAAAAGATATGTAAGGCCGCAACCTGGGTTTCCTTAAGCACCTTTGCTAGGCATTATTGCCTTGATGCAAAGTTTCACAGGGACGCAAACTTCACTAGATCCGCCTTGCAGGATTTCTTGGTCTAAAATCATCCAAAAACCCTCCTTCGAGGCAGGGTAATCTGTTCTACAAGTGAGGAATCTGGAGGTAGGAGTATCCATCAGAAGGAAAAGTTACTTACCTGCAGGAGTATACTCTATCTACCTGTTCCTCACTGGTCCGAACTCCTCACTGTTTGATGGATGTTTCTAGGGAAAGGTAATAAGATCCCAGTTACAATTTTATTGGTACTGCAATCTCTCACGCTTTTAATTTCTCTCTCACCTCGAAGGCTTGGACAAAATGGAGGGAAACTGACTTTGATGCACTGGGGCAGGCGCTTTATGGTCTCCGGGGCATCGCCAAACATCACTTTTAGCGCCAAGTGAGTTTAGCGCCCTCTACCGGCGCCATTGTGTCTGACGTTTTCCAGATTCAGTCTGATGTCTGGGGATTGTTCTACAGATGAGGAATCTGCAGGTAGATAGAGTATCTACCAGAAAGATCATTACTGCAGGTAAGTAACTTTTTCTACACTTGCCGGCTCTTGACACTCTCCTTAAGGAACTTTCCCGCTCTGCAGGAGACACATGGAGATGGAAAATTAAAGGTGAGGACTGAAGCAGAAGGGCAGCCTCTGTACGGCACACCTTCTTGCTGGTGACAAATGGCATCAGTGTGCCAAGTCCCAGAATAAGACAAGCTGGAGGGGGAGTGGAGATATTGGGGACTAATAAGTCTGACTGGGATGGCCTAGAGTAGTGAATGGCATGGCTTTTGTGACCCCCAAATAAAACCGGTCAGGGGACAGGGGTGTTTACGGTACAGGTAACAAGGAGGGCAAGGTCTGGAGTTGCTATAGAGGACATGGATTTTGTTTTTCACTAGCAGAGCAAGCCAGATTTCACTATGCAGGCCAAAACACCCCAGCAGATTTCACCCAGACTTCTTTTCCCTTGAGGTTGTCATTCACAACAAGAGGGCAGGAGTTCCACTACCATCTTATAACTTCACCTCTTTGGGCTCAAGTAATTACCCTGGCCCAGATACCATCCGTGCTAGAGATGGGGGACTAACCGTGTGCCCCAAATATCAAATCTGTGTAAGGCAACATCTCCACCCTGGAGGCACACGGGTGGTATGTGTGAATTGTGGCTGAGGCAGGGCGTTATCAACACCAATACCACTGGCTGGACTTCAGTTTGTCCTTTTGTCGTGATAAACTTACAGCTACTTTCTCCCTACCGGACATACTGGCTAATGAGTATAGCACTGCTTCAACAGACCATAAATTGACTACAAAAGGCATCACCGTTGGTGATCCACCTTGGCCAATCAATGAAAAAAGCTAAGCCATTTCAAATCCCAGCCCATTGTCAATCTTACAAAGGGGCTACCTGTTGGTCATGTTTTTTGTAAAGCATGGTGGTTGCACAAGGCTTAGCAAGCTTAATTAGTAAGTCTTTAAAGGTGATCACGGCTCAGGGAATACATATTAACAAGAGTCACATAATTGCTTGAAAGTTCCTGGTTTAATTTATTTTCCTTATTCAATAGCTGGGAAGCCGGCATACAGCTAAATGTTTTTGCCAGCACATTTTGTCAAGGCATAATAGAAGGGACAACGTGGCTTCTTTGTGCTAAGTCAGTCTCATTTGTACTAAGCATTTGAGAACTTGTACTTATTACAAAAACAAAACTAATCTTCCAGGTATGATACATTAAACAGCCATGTTTCTTGCCTCAATTTATAGTGGTTACATTTAATTACAACTGTTTTTCAAATTTTTAAATTATGCAAGTGGATTATCCTTGCATTAAAAAAAACATTTTAATTATGTTTATATCTTTACTCTCCATTGTTCAAATGTACCAACATTAAAACCACTTCTCTGTGCAGTATCTTAAGTGAATGGCTGTGTATTCGAGAGATATCATTCTTAATATGCAAACTAAATTTTATAGCCAAATAGTCCATAAAGAGAGAAATATCCATGCCATTAAGAATGCTCCTACAGAAGAGAAGTACCAGAAAGGTATAGACTTTTTTAACTTAAACAAACAGACCCAGAATCATTATTTTATTCAAACAAACATTTTTCATCCAAGGTCTATGAACGAGCTTGGTCTCTTTTTAAATGGTAAATACAAACTACTCACATGAACTTGAAACTACTCACATCATCTCTGTTCGAAATAATAACAAAGATATGTTTTTGAGTAAATTTCCGTAAAAGAGATCTAATGTTGCCCACATAAACTGTGCAAGTAAGTAATTTTATTATGCATGATTAATTAAAACCTTTGCATACATGTAACAGTAAAAAAATTCTTTTTCACAATTCAGTAAGTAAAAAAGTATTAAAAACCATCGTTAGACATTGTTTAAAATTACACAATAGGGCATTATGCTCGTCAGTAAGTCTAAAGTGCTTCTGCTTCAGAAGAAGCTAGGCTGGCAGTGGTAGTCCTGATTTGAGCAGCCGTCCTTATACAGCGTAATAAAGTGCGTTGTTTTGCGCATATAGCCATCGTTGGTTTAAAGTGCCGGTGCGACTGTAAGGTGCTGTTGTTAGCTTTTTGGGTCTACCATCAAGGGGTGCCCGGTTCAGCTACATTTTATGGCCAGTGTCCACGGGCGGCATGTTTTTGAGTCTCTTAGTTACTGTCTCAAAAAATTGTTTGTGAGCCGCATGTAGCCATCGTTGGTTTAAAGTGCTGGTGCGACTATAAGGTGCGGTTGTTAGCTTTTTGGGTCTAGCATCAAGGCGTTGCTTTGCGCATATAGCCATCGTTGGTTTAAAGTGCTGGTGGGACTGTAGGGTGCTGTTGTTAGCTTTTTGGGTCTGGCATCAAGGGTTCACGGTTCAGCTATACTTTATGGCCAGTGTCCGCATGCAGCGTGTTTTTGAGACTCTTAGTTACTGTTTCAAAACATTTTGTGAGCCGGCAGGTTAGCTGGATTGAAGCACAGTTTTACTGCCTGCAGGTCAGGATGCCATGCCGCTTGAAAATTGGTCGTAGTAAAGAGCTTCTTATGTCCTTTAGATTAGGGCAGGTGCAGATGACATGGATGGTATCCTCCTTACCACTTCCGCATTAGCGACAAGGCTGCGGACCTCCTCTCCTTTCCCATGGTGGAAGATGTGGGATAATCGGAATGACACCTAGTCGGAACTTTAAAACATTTTCCTTCGTTCTTATTTTGACTCCTATTTTCAAATAAGATTGCGGTTTGAGTACTTCATATTCACTGAGCACTATCCCGCCATGTGCCCTTTTAGCAAGCGTTTCCTTGTCTTCTAAGACAGATACAATTTGTGTTGATTTTTTCACAATTTATTTGAAGGATGGATGATCTGTTGGGGTTCCCCAAAGATCCGACAATCCCAGTATCCTAAGGGAGTCAAACAAATATTCCCTGGCTGGTGATTTTCCGTGCCTCGTCACTACGGATCTTGTGCCAACTTTTTACGTACGCGCCCCTTCTTTCCACCGATTGTTTTTGGAGCCCAAATTCTAGCCGTATTTGGGCCAGTGAAACATATTTTTGTAGATGAAAAATTGCTCTGTAGGAATTAGCTATTACTATGTCCAGAGCTGCAGCATCTTTACCTTTAAGAGATTCGCTCCCGTATGTTAATGTCGGCTGCAATTTTGCTTGCAGTACTTGTAGCAAGGGATAGAGTGTTAGGTCGGGTAAAATTTTCTTCAAAGGCTTCATTGCTAGGTAGGTCATAATTCCCTTTCCCCGCAGGGACTCCAGCTGGGGTTTAAATGAGCTTTTGTGATCCAGAAGTATTTCAAGATATTTGTAGTTGGTTGTCTGATCCAGACATTGCCCGTTTAAATACCAGTTGTTTTTTTTCTTTTTAAGTTAATTTACTGCCATGATTTTAGTTTTCTTAAGATTTATTTGAAGGGCGTTCCGTTGTGAGAAGCTGTTTGTCGTGTTCAAAAGATGTTGAAGACCGATGGGGGTCCGACTTATCCGCACAAGGTCGTCCGCGTTTAACAGATTTGACAATAGCATGTTTCCCAATTTTGGAGCATGTGATGTGCTCCTGTCCAGTTCCCCTGGAAGATCAGCTAGGAAAAGGTTGAAAAGTAGAGGCGCTAGGACGCACCCTTGCTTTAGCCCTTTAGTGGTCGCGATTCGTTTGGAGAGGTATGTCCCTGCACATAGTTTAATCCTGATCCAAGTGTCTGTATGTAACAGTTTAAGCCGGTCCAGGAGTGGTTTTGGTATACCCCAACTTTCCAGTTTTTGCCAAAGTTTGGCTTAGTCAACATGGTCAAAGGCAGCAGTGTAGTCAATAAAACAAAGAAATAAACTGTGAATGTGGCCTCATAGTTAATAAAACTTTCTTTTTTTTGGACATTACAATGGATGCTATTTGCTATGCGGTTGATTGCAGATCTGCATTTTTCACATTAATATACACAGTTGGATCTCTTTAGGGTCATATTTTTAGGTAATGAAGCTAATTAGGTGGAAGCATTGGCGACTCTCCTTAAAGTACTTTTAATTACAAAGGTGACCAGAAGCTAAATCAGTTTTAAAAATGTGCCAGTGTATTTTGATGGTGATCCAAAGTAACAACCTAAGCATCTATTAGCAATGCATTTATCTGGCTTCCGTTATTTTGATTCCGGTGTGAATTAATATTAGTCAATCCATTATTCAATTATGATTAAAATGATAAAAGTACACGTAAACAGCAGATACATCATACAAATGTTAAAAGTATAAAAAGAACTTAAGCGGCTTGATATAAAAAATATTATCAATTTGACATAGTAGAGCAATATTGTATAATAATTGCAAAACATATCCATTTGCAAAACAATTCTGTTGCAATATGTAATTAAGCCCTGTTTAAAACTATCTGGATTGACTAATACATCATAAAGTGCATAAAATACAATTGCCAGGAGCATTCCAAGCATTCAATGCCCAAAAGGCAATTGACACAGAGGCCAATTTTATGCTGAACATGATCCAGAGCGCAGGCATATAGTCCGCTGCATATAAATCGTGACTGAATAACATAGCTTTACTGTGGATAGCCTTTTGAGGAACTACAGGGCAGCCCTGCACTGTCTTATCTTGGCCTGCTACAAGAATGGTAAGATATATACAGACCTCAATGCGGAATAGTATTTGCAAAAAAGGATAAAGTGCATGATGCTCTGTACAGACAATCCATCACAGGGACAGGCTGGAAGGGTGGCAGAAAAGATGCCATGTATCGGGCACGCCCACCAAGAAATGGGCAGTGTTAAGGCATAATCTAACCAACAGGTACCTGAGCTGTGTATTTTTCACCTATAAAAGATACAGCTCAATACCAAGACAGGTTCTAACTGTGGACAAGCCAGATTTTTTTGCCATCCTTTCCTCTGCACATTTATCTAGGAAGGCTTTCACCAGATGCTTTCGGAAGCTGGGCCTGAAGGTGGTAGGATTCAGAAACAGCTCTTCTAGGGCCAGCCGGCTACAGGTCTTAGATATATATGACAGCCAAGGTATTTTAGAACTCTTTTTCAGAGCCAGGCAATCAATCAGGACTGCACGATTTAATATAGTTTCCTCCTTCGTCCATATCCTTAACCATAACAGAAGGGGCTGCAGTCTCGCAAAATCACTTATATGCCCAAACCTAAATTCCAGATCACATCTATAATTGCTAGGGGATTCGGGTACAGCAAACAATCTTTTTCTGAACTCATTTTCCACTTTCTCCAACCCCGGCTGATCACAGATGCCCCAAACAACAGCGTCATAAATTGCCCCGGAGCGGCATTTAGCCTTGTAGATTTCCAGCAACTCTTTAATGGGTTTGCTACTCAGTCTAGCTGCAAAGGCTAAAACTGCTTGTGTACTCCTTGCCAAGGCAGCTGCCCTGCCGTCTTTCAAAGTACGCCAGCTCAGTCTGTAATCGAACAATACACCCAGATAGGGATACAATAGAAGTTTACTAATTTTGATCCTATTGACAAAGAAAACCATAACATGAGTTTTGGACCGATTGACTAATAAATCAAAGCTATACATGAAAATAGCAAATTAGTCTAGTAGTTTTTTAGGTCAATTTGGGGTTCTTGGCATGAGGACGGTATCATTGGTGTGGGCCAAAGCCAGTATACTACGACTGCCTACCACTGCGCAATCAGTGTTAGTATTCAACAAGTGCTTCTCTAAATCATTAGCATATAAAAAGAGAAATGGGGCCAACACGCAACTTTGGCGCACACCACATTCTAATCTAAAACTTTCTGTAATTTCCCCTGCTGGGCCATATCTCACGTTTGCAGTAAAATCAGAATGAAGATCCCTCAGAATGTCTATAATTGTGGGCTTGACCCCCATCCCAGCCATTATTGCCAACAGCTTCGACCTGTTGACTGAGTCAAAGGCCGAGCTCAAATCCATGTAGGCCACGTAGAGTTTGCCCCCCTTGACCAGCGAGTTACTTGTGTATAAGTATGTGCAGGTTAAGGCATTGCTCTACAGTCCCCAGACCAGCACGAAACCCAAACTGGAGATCAGACGGGACGTTGTTGTCATTCGCCCAAGTTTGCAGGCGGTCCAGTAGGACCCTGCCCATTACCTTGGCTGCCGAGTTTATTAACGAAATCGGCCGGTAACAATTTGGGTCATTTTTGGCTACTTTTTTAAAGATTGGTACTATTGTTGCATGTGACCATGCCTTTGGGGGGTCCATATGGAGTGCAGCCTTAAAGACATTAGTCAAGAGGGGAACCCACAGAGATATATTGGCCCCGCCCCGAAGAGATCAGCTGGAATCCCATCTAGGTCTGGCGCCTTAAGTGCGGGGCACCTCTTATACACCTGGGACCGCTATATCTAAATTGTAGAGGGGTTGGGCACAAATCAGTGGAGTTGGCAGTGTCATTGTGAGGGGGCTCATCGACACCTGCCCTTCCAGTATTGGAGATTCATGGTATACCTGTGAAAAATATCTGACCCATATCTCTGGCGGGATTAATGTGTCTACACCACTTCCCTGATATTTATCTTTGTAGCTTCCGGTCACTATTTTCCAGAACAGCCTATTGTCCTTTAACTCGCTAGCCCTAACCAAGTCATGATAGGCTTCCTTCTTCAGTAACCGCTTCCTGGCCAGTACTGCGGCCTTACAGTCCATTCTACAAGAACAAACCCTTTCCAGATCTCTTGGTGTCTCTTTGAGAGACTTCAATAGGAAGTGATGGACTTTAGTTCAGGTGGTATCAAACCACTTAGTCCGCTTTTTACAGCTGGACTTCGAGGTGACAGTAAGCATTTCTCGTGGTGCCCTGAAAATGTTGTCAAAACTATTTATTATTATTTCGGACCCTCTGCCCTTACTTTGCTCCAGGCATATCATCAAATCGCTGTAAGAGGCCCCAATTAAGTTTGAAAGGAAAAGGTCCTTGTCCACTTTACCCCAACTCACAATAACCCCCTTGTTGGGAGTAAAGGATAACAGTAAAGGAAAAGGGTAGCCTAACTCCTGTCTTTTCCCATATGCAACACCACTTATCGTGACTGTTATCAGCCTATGATCACTCAAAGGGGAGTCCACAACCTAATAGTTCCCCAACCATGTTCTTAGATTATATGAGAGCAAGATAAAATCAATAAGGCTAAAAAGACCATGCCCCACAAATGTAGGTATCCCAACAAGGCCATTGCTGGAGGAGTCATAAGCAAATATCAAATTATGCTTCATTAAAAGCAAATTAAGTGCATCCCCCAGAGGGCTATGACAGAAATGTGTAGCAGGCTCCCAGTCAATGGCCAGAAGGTCGCAGGATTTCAGGGGAGCTGTGCAGCGTTTAATATTAAAATCCCCCATCCAGACAATTGTATAGCTACCTTCCAAATTGCTCAAACATAGCTCTATGTCATCCAGCCAATGTTTCACAATAATGGAGTTACTGGTACCAAAGACATTATCGTAAAAGTTCACTAAAAATATATGTTCAATGCCACAATTTAGGAGGATGAGCTGGTAAAATGGTGAGGCCAAATTAGTCGAGATAACACAGCCTGGAAAAGTGAGAGCCACCAGTGTTGCTAGTCCTCCTTTGGCCCTGCCCTTGGCTTCTGGAATACCAGAGATAGAAGAGGTCGCAAACCCATCAATGTGAGCATCTTCCATCAACCAAGTTTCTTGTAAGCACCCGACTGCATAAGGTTTAATAAAGTAGAACCACTCTGGAATCTGCAGTTTTGCAACCAATCCTGCAACATTCCAAGAAGCAAAGCCAACTCCCACAGTAGCATCAGTACTGAGCTGCTGAGTTACAAGGGTCCCTTCCGATGTAGGAGGTGAGTCAGGTAATCCGATTTGACAAGCATACGTTTCCCAACCAGTTCACTGCAGGCCGGCTTTAGTACTGGTGGTGCCCGGAGCGACAATGTTTGTTGCCCCCCCCCCACAATGACCACCTCGCCACGGATTCCCTCACTACCAACATTTGACAATGCCCCCCTAGTCTCCATAACCACTGTCTCTTAGATTCATTTAGTTTTATAGCGCCACTCCTACCAGTTTAAGATGTCACAACACTTTACGTCACACATACATTGCACGGAGACAATCATAGGTGTGTAAATCAGTGTATAGGAAATGTCACCTAAGACTCAGGCCTACAAGGTGTAGGAGTCACATGTCATCCATACTGGTAGGCAGTAGCGTTTAAGAGTTCTTGATCTGGAAAAGCACAAATTCAGAATTTAAAATTTAACACCTTTGTTGGGGGTTTTCTTTAATAATAAGAATTGATTTCTACCCAAATTAACCCTTTTTGCAATATTAGGATAAGGAAAAACTGGACAAAAAAAACATGTAGCTGTAATATATTCCTTGCAGTTTACATACAGATCTTTGAGGACAGTTAATAGCTCACTGCTCTATATTAGGATTTCAACTTTTAAACTGCAAGTAACCAATGGATCTCTCTGACAAATGTGATAACCCATTGACCTATTTATAGTATATGCACTTTGTGATCTGAATGGGACATGTTCTTTGCAGCAGGCATATTAACCCTCTGCACCAGGATGAGTCAAAACTTCCATTACCAGACAAAGCTCCAGTCTCTCTCTAGGAAGAACATTAATCACTGGAGTTATCTTGACATTTTTATTGATGCTGTAAAATTGCTGGGACAAGGAATTTGGCATCAGGTGCTTTTAAAACAATAAACATGACGCCCCCACCCCAAGTCAGCGCCCGGTGTGGTGGCACCAATCACACCGCCCTAGAGCCGGCTCTGGTTCCCTGGCCGTCAGAGGGCTTTTGAAACTGCTAATTCACCTTCCAGTCAGTCCAGTTGATCGAGCCCTGACAGTGGGGAGAATCTTTTCCTGGTTGTCACAGGGTTGACTGCAGTGTGGCGCAAAGGTCTAAAAATGTCAGCAGGTCTGTAGAAATAGCCCAGAGGAACAATTTCCACACAAGCCCACAAGGGGAACAGGAGGATACGAGAAGAATGTATAACACACACAGTACCTTATCAGCTGATCAGCACCAGTCTCCTCCGGTCTATGACGGGCTAAGACGGTCCCATCTTAGCCCGGTCTTAGCCCAGGCAAGCGCCTGGGCACATCCTGCACTGCAAGAGGACCAGGCTGATTTTAAAGCAAAGGCCTCCTGGCATGCAACAGTAGCAGGCTGTCTCCCCTCCTCACCGGGCTTCTGGGATCTGGAGTCTGCGGCCCAGCACCTGCGGTAATTTCTCTCCCGCGGGTATTTTATAATTCCACCTTCAGGATCAAGCTAGCTTAATGAAATACATTTTCCAGGACAAAATTAGCATAATGTTTTCCTTTAAATCAATTTTAGTTTTCAAACTCTAGAGTCAATGAGAAGTTATGTTTTATCTCTTATCATTTTTGCTTATGGGATACCATTTAAAAACCCTAAGATTATCACATCTTAAATAGTGACTACTTACAGTGTGTGTGAGACAAATTGAAATTATTATTGTTCAATTATTTCTAATATTCCAATAACTATTCCTACTCCATTATCTCAGAGTACAGGCAAGTATTCAATGTGTTTTAGCCACAACATGGCATTCTTTTTAAAATGTTGCAAAATATAAGCCCAGGCAACTATTTCCTCTGACGAAACAAAATGTAGATTTACATAATAGAGCAAACTCTGTGACATTGCTATGACCCATTTATGCCAAAAATATTTCTACAAAAAACACTAATTATCAAACTTGAAAAAGTATATCTTAACAACAATCACTCGATAAACATGCATGTAAAACCATAAAAAATAGAAGGCATATGTATGACCATAAAACTAAAAGACCTGTAATGCAAGAATACCTTATAGCTTGTAAGCCATACTTATGCATTATAGTGGTGTACCTACTGGTAATGTCTATAGTAGTAAGCCAACAATTTGCCTCTCACAAAAGAGGTTCAGATGCGAACACTATTCAACAGAACTATGTCCATGAATGTGAACATATATTTAGTTATACTCCACTATGCTTATACTTTTTGTCTCCCCAGTGAAGTGGATATATCCTTTTGGAAGTACACATAATAGATGAAGGAAGGACGAAACACCTTCACCTCATGTTGGGTTAACAGTCCTCCCTCTAACTATTCTAAAAACTCAGTAATTTAGAAACCAAAATGATGATCCAAATACTCACTCATATTGGCATCCTCTTCTTCTTATAGTCTTTCAATGATGCTTTCTATAACATTCTGCCTTTAACGTGCCCTGGCTCCTCGGGGCATTTAACGCCCTAAGCTCGATTTCCCACCTCACATTACTACATCTACCAAATGAGCATCTGAATGCCAATTTGCATACCGTCAACTGTTTGCCAGCTATGTACCATCACAACAAGCATCAACCTTTATAAATCCCAATACTTTCATAAATCCTTCTCGTGCTCCTGGACTCATCTAAGAAATTTCTTAGAACTCTCCAAACCCTTTGGGGCCCACTCTTAATCCATTTGGAAGTTACCAGCTAGATCATAGACAGCTGTATTATTCTATTAAATACATTTTATGTAGGGATTATGGAAACAGTCCTTTCCTAGCTCTCTGCTTGTAAGTATGCATTTTCATTTTTCACAATCTCAGCCTCCATTCTTTGCCCTGTGAGTTACTTCACTTACCGATCAACAGATCATTTGACTACATCATCTCTTCTTTCAGCTTCTCCTACCATCTTCTTACCAATGGCATCTAACTATTTTCTCCACATCTTATCTCATTTATTTTCCCCTAAGCCTTACTGCAGATTTCGTGGGTGCTACATGCTACTGAATGGCTCCAAGCTGCACGATGCTGAACAGAGCACAAATTAAATGTTTTTATTTCCCCCCTCATCCATGGTACCAAAACTCCCGTGGCCTCACTTCAACGCTCACCTATCAGTCTCCCTACCTATGCCATCCATAACTTCCCTATATAGCAAAAACTGACTTGTCTTTATCATCAACCCATCTTTAGAGTACCTACATTTATTCAACATTTGGCAGACCTATGGCATCCCACACTCTACTCATCTAAATACCTGAAGCACTAGTCTTAATAAAACCATCAGTGCTCCTGCAATCTATATTTTCATTTAAATTCCTCCAAAGAGTAATCCTTTGCACAAACCTCAGGTTTTTCAACATTCAAAGGTACAACCACACTTCCATGTGTCTTATGTGAAATGTAATCCTAATTGCAAAGATCAGGCTTGGAAATGTATTTCCATGCCACAATTTCTCGAGCATGGAAACTTCAGTGGCATGGCCAATGCAAGTGAGGTGAACAACAGAGTAGCAGCATTTGTGGATATTTACGCACACCTGCAGTGTCTCTTCTACAAGTCACTGCACTGCTAAATTTACACCTGGTCAAACTAGCATTGATGGAGCAAGAACTGCAGGAAGTGCTAGTAAAACAGTAATTTTTAGAAGGGGGTTTGAATGTAACATCCTAAATCAAAATTGCTTGGTATGTGAAGAAAAAAAAGAAAATGTTTCATTTGAATTGTTCTTTAATCCAGATTATGCAAATGCTTCGCACAGACAGGTAAAGGAAATTGGTATTTACCAGAAAAGGCATGAAAAATACTCCTTTCCTTAACTGTTAGGGAATAAGTCATACACCTTTGCTAAGAGTGGGTGTAAGTCAATGCATGTTGAAACGTACATTTTTTGGTGGCTTTGACTTAATGTACTGTACTGTTTTGCTTCATACTCAACACTGCTCTTTTTTTACCTAACAGATATAGTAAGCATACTAAAGTATCCTTCTGGTACTTACATGTGTAGTGTTTATTTGGTCTTCATGTACACGTAAATATATATACGAATACTGGTGACAGTTTCTATCCCAATATAGAGAAAGCTATTTCAGAAAAAGACTTGATAACATTTTGCAAACTATATAATACAGCAAGGATGGTTTTCTTCTGGAGGCAAACAATTCAATCTCTGAATATTGCAAATGTTTGGTAATATCTTCCAGTCTTGTCTGTTATGCCTCCTATTCATGGGATCCATGAAGTTTCATACTCAAAAAGGTTACCTGGACATTGACCACCCCTGCTAGATAAGTGGCCCTTTTGAAAACCTATGGGACTATTCACATGCTGCATTATGTGGTACGCAAAGCAAAACTATAGTAGTACTTCATAATGATATTCACAAACCTACAGTGGGAGACCTCCACTTCTCCTGTCTTTTCTTTGCAGAAATATCCACCCGCTATGATGGCAGAGATCCCACAAATACTTGTTTCATTAGTAAACGTGGAAAGTGGAAATAGGTAGGGAACAACAATAAAATGTATTACATACCTATATCCAAGGCCCTAACCATATAAACAGCCAAAGCATGGTGAAAATTACATGGCTGCCTTATACTTTTATAAGGGCAGCCATTAGCCAATGATATACTGCCTTGTCATGTGCAAGTACCGCCGTATACTGCTGCAGCACAGTATATAACAAAGTGTTTTTCATCTACATCCGTTCAGCCACTTTCACGCTACATCTCTTTAAACCACACTCTAATACACCACAAGCCACTCCACACCACTACACTCCATGCCACTCCACTCTACGCTATTCGACTCCATGCCACTCAACTTTGAACACCTTTACGCCACTCCTCAGTATGCCACTCCACTCAATGCCAATCCACTGTACGCCACTCCCCACGATATTCCACTATACGCCTCTTCACTCTACGCCTCTTCACTTTTTTTCACCACTTCACTGTACTGCCCTCCACTCTATGCTAATACAGTGTACGGCACTCCACTTTACGCTATTCCACATTAAGCCACGACACTCTACACTATTCCACTCCAGGCAATTCCACTTTACTCTATTCCACTCTATGCTACTCCACTCTATGCCACTCCACTTTATGATGCTCTACTGTACACCGCTCCACTCTACGCAACTCCATTCTACTCCACTTCACTCTACACTATTCCAATGTACATGAATCAATTCTGCTCCACTCTATGATATTTCATTCTGCTCCATGCCACTGAACTTTACACCACAACTCTCTACTTCATTCCACTCTACGGTATTCCACTCTATGCCTCTCAACTTGATGTCACTCAACGCTGTTCTACTGTATTCCACTTCACTCTATGCCACTCCAATCTACGCCACTCGACTATATGACACTTCACTGTTCGGCACTATCCCCCACTGTACTCTATATTACTCCACTTAACAACACTCCACTCGACGACACTACACTCTATGATTTGAAACACTTGTTTACTAAAAAATAAAAACCAGTGAAATTCAATGAGAAAAAAAGGTTAGAACTTAGTTCTAGTTAGGAAAACGTTTATTCTTTGTGTACAAACCAAACAAACTTATATACAAACTTTAGAAATTCTAAAGTTCTAGTTATACCATAAATGTATAACTTATGCACCACCTTCAAATTACTATAACTCACAAACCTCCAAACACAGTGTTGTCAATTCACTAGCCACACTACATTAAGTATAACTCGTCACTCTACCATACACAGTGTTCTCACAAATGATCTAATTTGGGATGTTATACGTGTTGCTATGAAAGCTATGATTTCACATAGTATAAGTGATGTAATATGAAAGGGTATACGCACTGCATCATAAAGGTGCGAATTATAGCCCTCACTGCAGCTCAAGAGTGAAGGCACTTATGTCTGGTGAAAGTGTGGCACATGTTCAGCACTGGGTCACTCATGAATAAGGTGGTAGTGGTAGCTTTAGCACTTGAAGAATGAGCCCATAAACCTTCAGGAGGCTCCCTTTTGGTCAGCGCATAGAACATTTTTAACCAAAGAATGATCCTCCTGGATAAAGTCAGTTTCAGGACCATGTTTCCCTTCGCTCCATCAGAGAACCCAACAATAAGTTGGGCAATCACACGATGCTCCTCAGTCTGATCATTATAAAAGCTCAGAGGCCTCTTGGTGTCCAATCTGTGCAGCCTCTCCTCCTCATTAGAGATATGTGTCAAAAATGTGAGAGTGGTGAGTGCCATTAGCTACCTCACAAGAAAAGGAAATATCACCTTTGGCAGAAATGATGCTCGAGTTCCGAGCCCCAGCTTGTCTGGAAAAAAGGTGGTAGATGGTGGTGACAGAGCCTGCAGTTCATTGACAGAACATGTAGCTGACTAACATGGTGCACAGAAGTACTCGCAATGAGCAAGACAGTTTTAAGGGTCAAAATCCTCAAAGAACAGCTTACAAGAAAGTAAGAACCAAATGAAGGTCCCACTGCAGCATAAGAAAAGGGGCAGAAGGAAACATGTATGTAAGGCCTTTCAAAAAACGCACCACAACTAGGAGGGCTAATAAGGTAAATGAAAAAAAGCAGACCGAAGCAGCAAATAGCCATTAACTGTGCCCACAGTGAGGCATTGCCAGGCTAGAGAAAGGACAAACACAAGTAGAGAGAGTTTTGCCTGGAGCAGATCATCCAGATGGCACTTGCACCAGGCTACAAACGCTGCCATTGTCTAGAATACATTGACTTGGTGGACAGAGGATGAGATGGCAAAATGATATCCCACATCTTAACAGAGGATCAAATCCATCAATCTCTGAGCATGGAGGTGCAGGTTGTGGAAGCTGGGTGTAGCACCTGCCATTTTGTTGGGATAGTAGGTCCTCCCAAAGATGTAGTGGGGATCCAGATGCTCGGACTCCACAGGTAATAGGATCATATCCTCAGAGCCAAGTCTAAGTCTATCAGGATAAACTGAGCCCTGTCTCTCCTGAATTTTTTCAGAATCTGGGGAGGCAGAGGCAGATATGCATCGATGAGACTGGAGTCCACAGCAGATGGTGGGAACATGGTGGGAACATTGAGGCAGAAACTTTAGAGCTAAAAGACTCAACAATAACAGTTCAGAGTAGCAAAAATCTACCCAAAGTTTGCACCACTGGGTAAAGAAACCTTGATCTATCACTGGTTGCAGACGTCACTCGTGATCATCTAAATGGCATCTGCTGTTCTCATCTGCCTTTGCATTCAGGGACACTGCCAGACAGTCAAGGATACTCCCTGATGGTCCAGACAATGCCACAGACTCAGTGTCTCTGGCACAGCACATGGCCCCACAAAGACATATTTGTTGCACTACCAGAGAGCACTTGCATTGTCTATCAAAACCTGCACATGACTGCTGTTGATGTAAGGTGGAACAGGGCCTTGAGAATCAGCAGAATGGCAAGCAGATCAAGAAGACTGATTTGGTGCTTCTGCCTGAGTTGAAACGAGAGACTCCTGATATCCAAGTCAGCCGGGTGGACTGCACAGTCCAGCGCCAATATATCCATTACCACTGTGAACTCCGGATGGGGTAGAGAGAACAGCCTGGTACAAGTCACACTGGAATCCTTCTCCAAGCATTGAAGGTCCCAAAATACCTCGACTGACCCACACATGCTGAGCCTGAAGAAGGTGGAGGTCCAACTGCAGAGCTCACGTGTCAATAGGCACGATCCACCAGCAGGATACATAAAACCAGGACATCGAGTCCTGAACATCCAGAAACCTCAGAACTGCCTGGGGCAGAACACAGGACTGAGCCTGAAACATCAGAATCATATCATGAATGTCTCTGACGCACAAGTTACTAACTTGTGTAACGATATATCTGTAAGAGACAGTAGTTAGTGACAGATTCCTTACCTTAGAATATCCCCAGGCGTCAGGCTGGATCCGGAAAGTTTTTGCGTAGCAGTACCCTTACGCGTCGGTAGGCGGCGTCGTGCGGCTCCGCGTTCGTCGTCGGCGTCAGGACCGCCAGGATGACGTCGCGGGCAGTACTTAGACGCCGCCCCTGTATGCTGACGTCAGTTCTGTACACGACTTTCCGCGCCAGGAACGCAGAGCCATGCAAGAAGCTGACATAGGTGTCTGAAAAATACTAGGGCCCTGAAAGGGATGTCCTTAACCCTAGAAATCAGTTCGCAGAACGGGGAGGATGGTTGGGGCGGTAAGGAATCTGTCACTAACTACTGTCTCTTACAGATATATCGTTACACAAGTTAGTAACTTGTGCATCTGAAAGAGACACGTTAGTGACAGATTCCTTACCTTAGAATAGATACCCCAGCAATACCAACCCCGGTGGTGGGTCTGCGAACAGAGTCAGACAAGGAAGTCCCGGAGGACAGAACGGCCAAAGAAGCCGTCCCTCCGGACCTGACTGTCAAGGCAGTAATGTTTTGTAAACGTGTGCAGCGAGGCCCACGTAGCTGCCTGACAGATAACCGGCAGCGGAACACCGTGGCCCAAGGCCGTGGTAGCAGCCGTTGCCCTGGTGGAATGGGCACGCAGCCCAACAGGAGGCTCCTTCTTAGCCAAAGAATAGCAGGCTTTGATACACAAGGTGACCCAGCGGGAGATGGTCCTTTTGTGTACCGCCCGACCTTTTTTGGCGCCCACGTAGCCAACAAAGAGCTGATTATCCACCCGGAACTGATGTGTGCGGTTGATGTAAAAGGAAAGCGTACGTTTTGGGTCCAGACGGTAGAGCCTCTCTTCCTCTCTGGAAGGATGCGGAGGCGGAAAGAAGGTGGGCAAAGTGATGGTCTGCCCAATGTGGAAGGCAGTAACCACCTATGGCAAGAAGGACGGACGCGTCCTAAGAACAACCTTGTCTGGATGAACAGACAAAAAGGGGGGCTTACAAGAAAGAGCCTGGAGCTCACTCACCCGCCGAGCAGAGGTGATGGCCACCAGAAAGGCTGTCTTCAGAGTAAGAAGACGAAGAGGACAGTTATGTAGAGGCTCAAAGGGAGCGCACATTAAGAAGGTAAGAACCAAGTTCAAGTCCCACTGAGGCATTACAAACGGAACAGGAGGAAAGAGGTGTGTAATGCCTTTAAGAAACCTGTTAACCACAGGGGACTTGAAAAGGGAGGGCTGATCAGGAAGCCTGAGGAAGGCCGATATCACACAAAGATAGCCCTTGATGGTAGTAAGGGAACCACTACTGATTGATCTTGAATCAGAAATGTCCTCCCTACTTCTCTTTGTTGACTCTATACTTTTAACAGTGTCAAATTTCTTTGCAAAGGTATATATTCTACCATCGCGATAGTCTTTCTCATCTCTTTGTATCTTTTTTCGCCTTTTTATCTCTTTGATACAACTGATATTCCTCCATCACTTTATCAAGGATCTCAAAGTTCTTTTTAATCACTTCAGTAAGTGGATTAGCCTCTATTTCCTTTTCCAGCTTATCTATCTCCACAAGAAGGGAAGCTGCTTTCTTTTCTGCATGTATTATTAAAATTTTCATCATAGTTACTGATGAGTTTGATAAATTATCTTCCCATTCTTTTAGAAGTGATTCGCCTAGATCTTCAAACGTCGGGAAGATCAAAATCCTCAAGCCTCTGGGAACCCTATCATTATCCAAATATTTTTGAAGGGTAATACCGTCCCACCACCTCGCAAGTTCTTGTTTTTTCAAACTCTCAAGTTTTTGGAATTGAGATTTTAAACCTCCCCCTGTGGTAAGGTCACCAGTTGTGTTTTTAATTGATTTCTGTGAGGAAAATAAGTTCAAGGCAAATTCCTCCCTTCTATCTTTAAATTTAGCCATTTTATCTAATTCCTCCGTAAATTTCAAAGATCTAAGTTTCAAGGAAAAGGGGGAGTGCAACAAGGTCTAAATAAACATACTAGGGAATTCACCCAGACCCAATTTTGTCTGGGTGAATTCCCTAGTATGTTTTTATTATATGTTTTTATTTCTTGTATTTTATAAAGTATTAATTTAGCAATTTGTATTATAAAGAGTAATGTATATTTGTATGTTGCTTTACAGCCCTGATGAAGTTCTAGTGATAGAACGAAACGCGTTGGCTGTTGTGGCTGTCTACGATACGTTTCTTTTACCATGTGTGAAGAAGAATAAAGATTTCATTTTTTCAAAACACAGGATGGACATTTTACATATGTGATATACTTGGACTATACTGTTGAGTGGTGCAACCTGCAGTTGCTAAATTTGTATGTTGGTTTTTCTAACCGCCCCTAAAGGAACGGCAGGGGCAGTGGAGTTGCACACATTATGAGTATAAAGCTCAGTGCTGGATATTAATTACTGTTAGGAAGATATAGGGTGGATGGTGCATCACAAAAACCGGGGAGTTTCTGTATAGGTTTGCTGTTTCTTGTTTTTTTAGACTCTGGGTAGAAGTGGTATAGGCGGAAAGGCGTACAACAGACCGCAACTCCACTCGCGATGAAAAGCGTCGCTGAGCGAGTGCCGCCTTGGAAATTCCAACGCGCAGAACTGCTGACATTGCGCGTTCTCTTCGGTGGCAAACAGATCTAACCAAGGCTCTCCCCACTGCTGAAAGAGACCTTGCGCCACCTCCGAGTGAAGACGCCATTCGTGATCCATCATGCACCTTCGGCTGAGTTCGTCCGCCCTGGCGTTCAGGGAACCTGCCAGGTGTTGAACCATCAGGAATATGCCCTGATGTTCCAGCCATGTCCAGAGGTGCAGAGCCTCCTGACATAGGGTCCACGACCCCACCCCGCCCTGTTTGTTGCAGTACCACATGGCGGTGGTGTTGTCTGTGAACACCTGCACTACCGTCCCTTTGACAGAGGGAAGGAATGCCTTGAGTGCAAGTCGGATCGCCCGGAGCTCCAGAAGGTTGATATGGAGCCGGGACTCCGCCGGAGACCAGAGGCCTCTGATCTCCACCTCTCCCATGTGACCGCCCCATCCCAGAAGGGACGCGTCCGTCACAACTGTGTGCTCTGGGTGGGGAAGGGAGAGGGATCTGCCCATGACCCATTGCCGGTTCGAGAGCCACCACTGCAACTGTTTTGCAGTCCCCTCCGAGATCTGGACGTGATCGGACAGGTTGCCCTGGTGCTGCGCCCACTGGAACTTCAGGTCCCACTGCAGAGCCCGCATATGCTATCTGGCATGATCGACCAGCAGGATACAGGCGGCCAGGAGGCCCAGCAGCCTCAGGGTCATCCGTACCGAAACCCAGGATAAAGGCCGAAAGATCGGAATCATAGCCTGAATATCCCGGACTCGCCGTTCGGGAGGATAGGCCCGAAACTGCGTCGTGTCCAGAACTGCTCCGATGAAAAGGAGCTGTGGAGAAGGAATCAGGTGCGACTTCGGCACGTTGATGGAGAACCCCAGCGAGTGCAGGAGTTCGGCCGTTGTCTGGAGGTGGGAGACGACTGCCTGGGACGAACCCGCCTTCAGCAGCCAGTCGTCGAGGTAGGGGAAGACTGAAACCCCTGCCCGGCGCAGATGGGCTGCGACCACCGCCATCACTTTCGTGAACACCCGAGGGGCGCTGGTAAGGCCAAAAGGGAGCACGGTGAACTGAAAATGCCCGAGGCCTACCGTGAACCGCAGGTAACGCCAGTGGGCCGGCAGGACGAGGATATGGAAATATGCGTCCTGCAAGTCCAACGCTACCATCCAGTCTCCAGGGTCGAGAGCAGTCAAGACGTGAGCTAGGGTGAGCATCTTGAACTTCTCCTTCCGGAGGAAGCGATTGACGTTCCGGAGGTCCAAGATAGGACGCATGTCCTCCTTGTCCTTTTGGGCACCAGAAAGTAGTGGGAGTAGCAACCACGTCCTACTTCTGGGGTCGGAACGCGCTCGATGGCCCTCTTGGCCAAGAGGGCCGCAACTTCCTTTTGAAGAAGCACCAAGTGATCCCCTGACATGCGGTGGAATTGAGGTGGCATGGCTGGGGGATGGTCACGAAGGGGAGGGAGTAGCCCTTCGGACAATGTCCAAGACCCACATGTCCGAGGTGATGGCACGCCAGTGGTGAAGGTGATGGCGGACCCTGCCCCTACTGGCGTGCTGTGCACCTGAAAGGAAGGACTAGGAGGGCTTGGAGGCCGCGGCGGGGCGGGGTGTGTGGCCTGACCCGCACGCTGGTTGCCTGACCCGCCACGGCGGGAGCCACGTCCTCGGCCACGCGAAGACGCTTACTGCGCGGGCCGGTGGCTGGGCAGCGGACGTGACTGGGCGCCCCTTCCGTGTCCACGAAAGGGGCGAAAAGCAGATGGCTGTGGAGGGCGTACAGCAGAAAGGCCCAGGGACTTAGCCGTAGCCCGCGAGTCCTTAAAACGCTCCAGCGCATGGTCTGCCTTGTTCCCAAAAAGACCGACCCCATCAAAGGGCATGTCCATAAGAGTGTTTTGGACATCACCCGAGAAACCAGTGGTTCTCAGCCAGGCGCGACGGCGCAGCGCCACTGTCGTCGCAAGCGATCTGCCTAGCGAGTCGGCGGTATCAAGGCCACATCGAATGGTGTACTTTGCCGCATCTCTTCCCTCAGCAATGACGCGAGTAAGCAGTGTCTGGGCCTACTCAGAACACTGGGGCAGAACTTGCGCCACCGAGTCCCACAAGGAGTGGGAATATCGGCCCAAGAGGCAAGTGGTGTTGACAGACCGCAAGCCAGCACTGGAGGAAGAAAAACCTTCTTCCCAAATTGATCCAGGCGTTTGGATTCCCTATCCGGGGAGCGGTAGGGAAGGCGCTTTGGGAAGCAGAGGCTTGGACCACCAAGCTCTCAGGGGTGGGGTGTTGGGAGAGGAACAGGGGTCGCCCGGAGCAGGACGATGGCGCCGGGCCACGTTCCTATCCACAGGAGCCCCTGTGGTGGGCTTGGACCAGGTGCCCAAAAGAACGTCGGAAAGCGCCTCGTTAAACGGCAGCAGTGGCTCCGAGGAGGTAGCCGCCGGCTGAAGCACTTCCATCAGGATGTTAGTCCTGACAGCCACTGTAGGCAACTGGAGGTGTAAGGCCCCAGCTGCTCTACGCAACACCGTTGCAAAGTTTGCTCCCTCCTCCGTTGCCACGGAAGGAGGAGACAGCATGCCAGGGTCAGAGGAGGTGTCCAAACCACTGGCATCCCCAAGCTCCTCAGCCCAGTCCTGATCAAACTCACACTGCTGTGTGAGAGGGTCATCAGACCCTTCCCAGTCCTCCGCGTCCTCCAATTCTGGTTCAAAATATGGAGGAGGGACATGCGGGACCCAAAGGTCCCATCGGCGTCGGAGCCGGCGTCGAGCGACGCCGGTCCGGCGCCATGTCCGGATCCGGAGAGAACCGGGAACGACGTCGCCCGGAGCCCCGGGCGGCGTCGTGAACGGCACCGGAGAGATCGGCGCCGGTGGAGGTGTCGTCAGGTCAACCGGCGTCGATCGGGGTTGTGGCAGCACCGGAGCCGGGGTCGAGGCCGGAGCCGAGGCCGGGACCAGGGCTGGTATCGCTGGCGGCGCCGGGACCGGAGTCGCCGGCGGCGCCGTAGGAACCCCACTAGGGCCCGCGGGGCCCGAAGGCGCACCGGGGGGACCTTGAGGCCCGAAGAGGCGGGCCATGGCCGACAGGAACTCCTGTATTTCGGCCGGAGTCGCCCCCGAACCCGGGAAGGACGGGTAATGCGGGGGCGGCTCCATAGGCACTCCCGGCGCCGCGGGGACGGTGCCGACAAGACCCTCAGCCGAGTCGCGAGACCGGCGAGGGGAAGTCGCCGAGCGATGACGCTTCTTAGACTTCTTATGCTTCGACTTACCGGAGGAGTGCGAAGACTTGGATCCCGACGACTGATGAGGACTCCGCGACCGGCCCCTCGACCTCTCACGTGACCGGGGCTTGGGTTGGCGCGGAGCCGACTGCCAGACCTCGAGGAGCTTTTGAGACCGCTCTCGCAAAGCCTTCGGGTGCAAGGCTCGGCAGTCGGGGCACGACTTTGTGTCGTGGTCGCGGCCGAGGCAGTAAAGACACTCCTGATGCGGGTCTGTGATCGACATCATTCGACCACAGGCGTCGCATGGCTTGAAGCCGGGCATCCCTACCGACACCTACGGAGTTGAGAGACTTGGAAAAAAACAGTGAAAAAAACACCAAAAAGTTAGTCAAAAAATGACTAGGGCACTGCTCTTCCCGGATCTTCGCTTACTGGCGCGGAGAAGAAAGAACTGACGTCAGCGCGCAGGGGCGGCGTCTAAGTACTGCCCGCGACGGACGCGGAGCCGCACGACGCCGCCTACCGACGCGCAAGGGTACTGCTACGCAAAAACTTTCCGGATCCAGCCTGACGCCTGGGGATATTCTAAGGTAAGGAATCTGTCACTAACGTGTCTCTTTCAGATTCATTGTGCAGTCAGGGATTGCCTTGTAAATTCAAGATGCAAAGGTGCCAACTGAGGATTGGGTTCAGAATCTGATGAATGGCTCAGAGTTGAACCTTTGAAGTGCCTACTGCATGTTTTCTCCCTGGAATGGGAGCAATGGAAGGAGGACTCCCTTCTGGACTTCGTGTCTTTGGACCATGATTTGTCCTTTGACTTAATCTTATTGCTACCTGAGGATGGTGACCTAAATCGAGATCAGGCCTGTGATTTGAAGTGCAACCTGCCTTGTTTTTTGTGTGTGGCAACATACAGCTCCACTTCTCACTCCGTAATGGTCTTTGGGTGCACCCGGGAGCATTTGACACATGACTCTGAATCAAAGAGAAACGTCATACGAGTCCGTAACCAAAACCTTCTTCCTGCAGGTGCTGCATGGCCTAAAGACTGCAGTCTTCAGGGGAGACATATCTAAGTACACTGTCAAAAATCTGAATTTTGTAGAAAGTTGGCACTAACAAGTTAAGGAGAGATGCACTGGATCCTCTTCAAAGAGCATGAAAAGAAAGGAACTGAAAACAGCATGCGTGGTTGGTGTCTATATACTGCCTGCACTTTCCCCTTCTTGAGGTGGGACGAGGCCACCGTGGATCCCAATGGCACCATCCATCAGCGCATGGGAGCAATTGCTGGAAAAAAGGTCCCGACCAAGTCTGGCACTCAACGGAATTCAATAAGTTAGGGATTTGTGGCTAGAAGTATCGATCATAATATGCATTACTTGCAAGAAGAACATGCAAGCAAGAGGGGCATAGTACAAAATGCATTTATGCTAAAGGATAATCATCCCTGCTAGTGCAGAATTACAATAATCATGTTGTGACACTTGCCTTTGCCCTTCGATAGAAAACTAAGGCAATGTCTTACGAAAATTGTTAAATAAAATATTGAGGGGCAACATAAGGGCAGAGTCATCTGGTCAGCTAATCTAGTTGTCACATTCTAAAGACACTCATCAGTATTGTTTTTGAATAGATAGTCCATATCAAATAAAAAAACTCAATAGTTTTGAACGCAAATATTCTGAAAAGCCAAAATATCTAAACCAGTCACATCTTCATGAAGTGACACTTCACACCAGCGAACACGCAATGGTTTTCTTTGAATTTTGTGATTTATTGCCATAGACTAGACTGTAGGCCATTTAAGTATATTCAGATGCTGCACTAACTACCTCGCAAATTGTGGGATAAAATGCCAGTGTGCAAGTGACATTAGAGAAGACGAGAGGAAGATTGCCTTAGGCAAAGATCAATTGACTAGCAGTGTAAATTTCAATGATTTTCTGCCAGGAAAAAGATCAGGAAATGCATTGGACATTAATGAACAAGTTACTTACCTTCGGTAACGATATATCTGTAAAAAAACATAGGTTAGTTATAGATTCCTTACCTTAGAATTACCCCCAGGTGTCAGACTGGATCTAGAAAGTTTTTCGTCAGCAGTACCCCTGCGCGTCGGAATGTGGCGTCGGTCGACTCCGCGTTCGTCGTCGTGGTCGCCGGGATGACGTCACGGTAGCTACATAGACGCCGCACTCGCGCGCTGACGTCAGTTCTGTACACAACTTTCCACGCCAGAAGCGCAGAGCCATGCAAGACCCTGACCACTGGTGCACAAAACTAGGGCCCTGAAAGGATGTCCTTAACCCTAGAAGTCAGTGTGCAGAACCGGGAGGATGGGTGGGGCGGTAAGGAATCTATAACTAACCTATGTTTCTTACAGATATATTGTTACCGAAGGTAAGTAACTTGTTCATCTGAAAGAAACAGTTAGTTATAGATTCCTTACCTTAGAATAGATACCCCAGCAATACCAACCCCGGCGGTTGGTCTGCGAACCAAGTTCACACCAGAAAGTCCTGGAGAACAGAACGGCCAAAGAAGCCGTCTCTCCGGACTTGGCTGTCCAGGCAGTAGTGTTTAGTAAACGTGTGCAACGATGCCCACGTAGCTGCCTGACAGATGTCATTTAGGGGACTCTCGTCCCAAAGCAGTGGTAGCTGCCGTCGCCCTGGTGGAATGGGCACGCAGCCCCACTGGAGGCTCCTTCTTTGCCAAAGAGTAGCAGGCTTTGATGCACAGAACGACCCACCTGGAGATGGTTCGTTTGTGCACGGCCCAACCTTTCTTAGCGCCCACGTATCCAACAAAGAGCTGGTCATCCACCCGGAATTGTTTGGTGCGATCCAAGTAGAAGGAAAGCGCATGTTTTGGATCCAGGCGGTGGAGCCTCTCTTCCTCTTTTGAAGGATGCGGAGGCGGAAAGAAGGTGGGCAAAGTCATGGTTTGGCCAATGTGGAAAGAAGTAACCACCTTGGGAAGAAAGGAAGGTCGAGTTCTAAGGACGAACTTGTCCGGATGGACAGCCAGAAAGGGAGGCTTGGAAGAAAGAGCTTGTAGCTCACTCACCCTGCGTGCAGAGGTGATGGCCACCAGAAAGGCAGTTTTCAAAGTGAGAAGTCTGAGAGGACAGTTATGTAGTGGCTCAAAGGGAGCGCACATGAGGTAGGTAAGAACCAAGTTCAAGTCCCACTGAGGCATTATGAAGGGAACAGGAGGAAAAAGATGAATAATGCCCTTAAGGAATCTAGTTACAACAGGGGACTTGAAACGAGAAGGCTGATCAGGAAGCCTAAGAAAGGCTGAAATGGCCGAGAGGTAGCCCTTAAGAGTGCCCAGAGCAGAGCCCTGCTGGGCCAAAGAAAGGAGGAACAAGAGAACCTCAGAAAGAGGGGCAGAAAGGGGATCCACAGCCTTTGCTGTGCACCATGCCACAAATTTGTTCCATCTGCAGGCATATACCGTCTTAGTGGAGGGACTCCTGGCTGCCAAGATAACATCACAGACTTCGGGAGGCAGGTCAAACGATGTTAACTCCCCCCGCTCAATCTCCACGCAAGGAGGTGGAGGCTGTACAGGTTCGGGTGGAGGACCGTCCCCTGCTGCTGTGAGAGAAGATCC
This sequence comes from Calotriton arnoldi, assembly GCA_963921515.1. Taxonomy (NCBI): domain Eukaryota; kingdom Metazoa; phylum Chordata; class Amphibia; order Caudata; family Salamandridae; genus Calotriton; species Calotriton arnoldi. The sequence goes on along the minus strand of CAWUFW010002681.1, from coordinate 1,594,558 downwards.
TCCCGGAGAGGCAGTCTGATCGGAGGATCGATGGCCACGTTGAGTAGCTCGGGATACCAGACTCTTCGTGCGCAATCCGGAGCCACAAAATTGACTTGGGCCCGGTCGTGCTTGATCTTCTTCAGCACTCTGGGCAGTAGTGGTATAGGCGGAAAGGCGTATAGAAGACCGCAACTCCACTCACGACGAAAAGCGTCGCCTAGCGAGTGCCGCCTTGGAAATTCCAACGCGCAGAACTGCTGACATTGTGCGTTCTCTTCGATGGCGAATACATCTAACCAAGGATCTCCCCACTGCTGAAAGAGACCTTGCACCACCTCCGAATGAAGACGCCATTCGTGATCCATCATGCACCTGCGGCTGAGTTCGTCCGCCCTGGCGTTCAGAGAACCTGCCAGGTGTTGAACCACCAGGGATATGCCCTGATGTTCCAGCCATGTCCAGAGGCGGAGAGCCTCCTGACATAGGGTCCACGACCCCACCCCGCCTTGTTTGTTGCAGTACCACATGGCGGTGGTGTTGTCCGTGAACACCTGCACTACTCTTCCCCGGACAGAGGGAAGGAATGCCTTGAGTGCAAGACGAATCGCCTGAGACCAGAGGCCTCTGATCTCCGCCTCCGCCTCCCCCATGTGGCCGCCCCATCCCAGAAGTGATGCATCGGTCACCACTGTGAACTCTGGTTGAGGATGGGAGAGGGATCTGCCTTCGACCCAATCCTGGCTCGTAAGCCACCACTGCAATTGGTGTGCAGTGCCCTCCGAGATCTGGATGCAATCGGACAGATTCCCTTGATGTTGGGCCCACTGGAACTTCAGGTCCCACTGCGGAGCCTGCATATGCCATCTGGCATGATCCACCAGCAGAATGCAGGAGGCCATCAGACCCAGCAGCCTTAGGGTCATCCTGACCGAAACCAGGGATAGAGGCTGAAAGATCGAAATCATAGCCCAAATATCCCAGACTCGCTGCTCGGGAGGATAAACCCGAAACTGCGCCGTGTCCAGAACTGCTCCTATGAAGAGGAGCTTCTGAGAGGGGGTCAGGTGTAACTTCGGCACGTTGATGGAGAACCCCAGCGAATGCAGGATGTCGACCGTAGTCTGGAGGTGGGAGACGACAGCCTGGGGCGAGCCCGCCTTCAACAGCCAGTCGTCGAGATAGGGGAAGACTGGAACCCCTGATCTGCGCAGATGAGCTGCGACCACCGCCATCACTTTCGTGAACACCCGAGGGCCGCTGGTAAGGCCAAAGGGGAGCACGGTAAACTGAAAGTGCTCGTGGCCTACCGTGAACCGCAGGTAACGCCGGCAGGACAGGGATACTGAAAGTAAGCGTCCTGCAAGTCCAACGCTACCATCCAGTCTCCAGGGTCGAGGGCAGACAAGACCTGAGCGAGCGTCAACATCTTGAACTTCTCCTTCCGGAGGAAGCGGTTGACGTTTCTGAGATCGAAGACAGGACGCAGGCCTTTGTCCTTCTTGGGTACCAGAAAGTATTGGGAATAACAACCACGACCTACTTCTAGGGCAGGGACGCTATCGATGGCACCCTTGGCCAAGAGTGCCGAAACTTCCTGTTGGAGAAGGGCCAGATGATCCTCCGACATGCGATGGTACTGAGGTGGCATGGATGGAGGGGTAAACTCGAAGGGGCGGGAGTAGCCCCTTCGGACTATTTGCAAAACCCACCTGTCCAACGTGATGGTGCACCAGTGGGGGAGTTGATGGCGGATCCTGCCGCCCACTGGCGTTTGGTAGCCCTGAAAGGTCAGACTAGGAGGGTTTGGAGGCTGCTGCAGAGGGGGCTGTGGTGGACTGGCCCGCTCGCTGGCCCCCAGAACCACGGCGGTGGTTCCCACGTCCCCGGCCGTGCTGGGGCTGAACAGCTTGCGCTGGCCTGTGGCTCTGGGCGCGACGTAACGGGGCACCCCTTCCGTAGCCACGAAAGGGGCGAAAGGCAGACTGCGCAGGGCGGGTGGTGGAGAGGCCCAAGGACCTGGCCGTAGCCCGAGAGTCCTTAAAGCGCTCTAGCGCGTGCTCTGCCTTGTCGCCGAAAAGGCGACGGCCATCAAAGGGCATGTCCATAAGTGTGGATTGGACATCCCCGGTAAAACCAGTCGAACGCAACCAGGCGTAGCGTCGAAGGGCTACTGACGTGGCAATCGTCCTGACAAGTGCGTCGGCGGTATCCAGCCCACAGCGGATGGTAAACTTCGCTGCGTCTCTCCCTTCAGCAACCGCTCGAGAGAGCACGGCCCGGGCCTCCTCCGGGCACTGAGGCAGCACTTGCGCAACCCTGTCCCACACGGAGTGGGTGTAACGGCCCAATAGACATGCGGTGTTTACGGACCGCAGTCCCAAGCTGGAGGAAGAAAACATCTTCTTCCCAAGATGATCCAGCTTTTTGGATTCCCTGTCCAGGGGAGCGGTAGGGAATGCGCCCTTGGGTGTGAAGGCTTGGACTACCAAGCTCTCAGGGGTGGGGTGTTGGGAGAGGAAAGTGGGGTCGCCCGGGGCCGGGCGGTGGCGTCGGGCAATCATCCTGTCCACAGGAGCCCCTGTGTTGGGCCAGGACCAGGTGCCCAAAAGGATGTCTGTCAGGGCTTCATTATACGACAGCAGGGGCTCCGAAGAGCTCGCTGCCGGTTGAAGCACCTCTGTCAGGAGGTTAGTCCTGACTGCCACCGTAGGAAGCTCGAGGTGGAGAGCCTCGGCCGCCCTACGCAACACCACTGCGTAGGACGCTCCCTCCTCCAGAGCCACGGTAGGAGGAGACAACATGCCATGTTCTGGTGAGGTATCCAAACCGCTGGCTTCCCCCAGTTCCTCTCTCCAGTCCTGCTCATACACCATCTGGTCTGTGAAAGGGTCTCCAGACCCCTCCCAGTCCTCCTCACCCTCCTCTGGCTGCCAATCTGGTCTCAAAGAGCCAGGGTAGAACAGGGGCACAAAAGTATCCGTCGGCGTTGGATCCGGCGTCGGTCGACGCCGGTCCGACTCCGTGTCTACCTCGAGGTGGAGGCCGGGGTCGACATCGGCCGGGGACACAGCCGATGCCGGAGGCGGACGTGGTGCCGGTGGAATCAGCGCCAGGGGAGGCGTAACTAGGTCGACCGGCGCCGATCTAGATCCAGGCCTGGATCCAAGGGGACCCTGCGGCGCCGAGGCCGAAGCCGCCGGCGCAAAAGGCCCAGGACCCCCAGCCGAGTCCGCGGGGCCCGAAGGTGCGCCGGAGTCGGGCTGCCAAAGATGGCATGTATCGCTTCGTAGAAACTCCGAAGCTGGGCTGGGGTCGCACCGGGTCCCGGAAAGGGGGGGAAACCCGAAGTCGACCCAGCAGGCTCCGCACGCGGAGCCGCGGGAGTGGCACCACCCGCATCCCTCGTCGCGACGACGGATGGGGAGAAGTCGAAGAGCGACGATGCTTCTTCGGCTTCTTTTTGTGCTTCGACTTACCTGACCCCGAGTGCGAAGACTTCGACGAGGAATGGTGTTGGCTCCGCGACCGGTCCCTCGACCTCCTCCACCACCAGGACCTCGAGCGGCACGGAGCCGACTGCGGGGCCTCAAGTAGCTTTTGGGACCACTCCCGCAAAGACTTCGGGGCCATGGTCCGGCAGTCGGAGCACGACTTGTGGTCGTGGTCACGCTCCAGGCAGTAGAGGCACACGCGGTGCGGCTCCGTTACCGACATGAGTCGGTTACAGGAACCGCAAGCCTTGAAGCCAGGCATCCCTCGTGCACCAGGAGTCGATGGACTCAAAAAACAACGAAGTCGACAAAAGTCGAGAAAAAGCTCAGTCAAAAATGACCGGGGGTTCCGGTCGCTCCGGATCTGCGCTTGCTGGCGCGGAAAAAGAACTGACGTCAGCACGCGAGGGCGGCGTCTATGTAGCTACCGCGACGTCATCCCGGCGAACGCGGAGTCGACCGGCACCACCTTCCGACGCGCAGGGGTACTGCTGACGAAAAAATTTCCGGATCCAGTCTGACGCCTGGGGGTAATTCTAAGGTAAGGAATCTATAACTAACTGTTTCTTTCAGATGTAGAGCCTAAGACAATCACAAAAAGGTCTGATTAGGAGTGACCTAAGTAGAAAGAATCTGTTTCATAAGGGCCTTGCCAAATAATATGAAAAGCTCACTAGACTGTTTATTATAGAACAGTGATCCTATAAGGGACCCCACAGGTTTAGAGGAACAGATGCCTGAATAAACAGAAAGTAGCCATCAAGATGATGAGAACTGTCTTACAAAATTTGAGAGCTGAGGAAAAACTCAGGCATCAGTAATTAAGCAGGAAAAGAAAAACTCCTCATCAGTGTCATTGGCATTATTAATGATCTGCCCAAAGGGACAGCAGATAGTTTAAGAGCATTCCTCATGCCCAGTGTCTAGTTTGTGACAAACCAGACTTAAATTCACTTTCTTACATTCTCACACGGATGGCACCTGTACCAAAGATGTTTTCCCAAAATTCACTGGAGCCTGTTGCTCCACATGCACCAGGCCTGTGCACGATGATGTGGAGGCACAAATTAAGTGCAGCATTGCTGAATGTGGGTTGAAACCAGACAGTACCAGAACTGCAGAGACCAAAGGAAGTGGAGGATCAACATCAAAAAAGGATTTATACAATTTTAGTTTAAAACAAACCAGATTTTCTTCCCACTAAGCCCTTTTATCCAAACGGTTTCATCTAATTTTTCAACTTGAATGACCTCCACCAGGTTGTCTAAACCAATCCAGTGAAAGTCCCTTTGGTGAAAATTGTTCTATTTCATGTTTTTTTTTTTAGCATCCTGCTGCTTATTCCCATGTTTTATTCCTTCTTTAGGCCCTATCTACCCCCTTTATTTCCTTTTTGCAATAACTTAATTAGAATATTTCAGGTGCAATTACAGACTATAAAGATATGATCATTTCAACCCATTAACTTGTCGAACAAGCCTTTCACCTCCTTCCAGAACTCACCACTAATTAAAGAAAAATTAAGTTAAAATTAAAAGAGAAAACTTAAACATCAGCATATCCTCCCTGAACCCTTCCGTCACCCATGTTGAGCTTGGACTTTTCAATCTGGATGCATGACATTTCTCCCATTGTAATGTTTGCACCTGTCTTAGAATAAAGGTCATAACCCTTCCCAACCTTTGGTTATTACCTATCTCAATCTTCAGTAAAACAGTCTAAGTGGCCTTAGTCTGGGCAGATATGTCACTTCTACATCATCACCCTGATGGATAGAAAATGATGCCTACCTTTTGTGATGTGAACGGTCAACCTCTCTAGCATGCCCAGCCAGGGAACCGGCATTAACAAAGCAGGCTAAAACAATCGTGCCGTTACAACGCATGCAGAACAATGCTTGTCTTGACCACGCATATGCCTTTGCCACGCATATGCGTGGTAAAGGCAGTCAGTGGTCTAGCATTGGAGCGAGTGGCCCGGAGGGTGTTGGAGACTTCCTGTGGACGATATTTGAAGGAACGGCGGCTTGGTGAGTAGTTTTTCGGTTTCAGGGCTCAGGGAGGGGGTGCTGGAGTCAGTGTAGTTATTAGGGCTGGGGACCAGGTTTCAGGGCGCAGGGTGTGGGGTCGGGTAGTTTTTAGGGCTGGGGGCAGGGTGGTTTGCAGAACTGGGGGCCAGGTTTTAGGGCTCAGAGCGAGGGGCTGGAGTCTGATCTTTACCACGCATATGCCTTTCCCAATAATGCCTTCAGAACGAAATTCGTAGTAAAGGCATGCGTGGTAAAGTCGCAGGCGTGGTTGAGACAGCATTGTTTATGCATGCGTTGTTCTGTCATACTAACGTCCAGCCGTCCTGACCTGTTCATTCCACTTCCTTGCCAAATTTGGCCAACAACAATAGTTGATACATGGTACTCCAGGACCTAGGCATGATCTCTTCTCAAAACTGTAATGGCTGGATTTTATTATAACGCGAAAATGATGATCTGTTTTATGGAGGCCAAGATCTCATAATGCAATATAATGGAAGTTAGGTATCACCCAGTCATAATGTTCAGGGATAATTCTCTATGTTGGGCTGATATAGTCCCCTCCCTTCCCAAACGGAGGTCCTATCTAGAAAAATACTTTCAAAATTCCTCTTATGTGAGTGCAACTCACCAGGCCAAGACTCACCCCTTTGTGCCTTGATAGGATGAAAATAGTTTCACATCTCTGATTAACAGCCTTATGGCTGCCATTCTAATTTCTGGCTAGATTATCACTGATTATCTGTTTGTACCAAAATCTTTCCGATTCCGATGGGATGAAGACCAGTTTACAATCCTCAAATGTTGTAATTCAGCTAAAGGAAACATATTTGATATCAGACAGCAGTGACCTTCCCTCCATTTCTAGAAGGATGCTGAGTCTACTGCTAGTTCAATCTCTGTATTATTATGCATGGGGATCTAGAGGGAGTATACAACTTTGTTCCGGACATCAAATAGTGTACAGGTAATTTGACTACGCTTAACATGTTGGGGTTTATTTCTTCTAGCCAACCAGATTAAATCACACAAGACCTCTCCACTACACTTTGATCCATACAAACCCAAATCTCGTTTGAAATCCTTCTCGACCACTCGCCAATATTAGGTACGGGCGACTTTATAACAGACAACAACAATTGTACATTCTAATCCTTCGGACCCTAAAGATTTGGAGATTTTGCCTACCATACGAAATCTATAGAGGATTTCTGTAGGTCTTCTAAATTCCTCTTCTCTATTTAACTGGCAAGAACAGGAATACATATAGCAACCTTGACATTACACTCCCCTTATTCCCACTATAAGGCCCAGCAAAAATATGAATAATCCCTTCTATTTCTGCGACTTATCTTTTATGTCCTTAAATAATATGGGACATTAGCTGAATACCATTCAGTAAGGGATGAAGTCAATCTAATGCTCAGATACTTGGTTGTTGCATTCGTAATTTCTAGAGGCACCATATTACATCAGAGACCTCCCCATTCAAAAGGTTAAATTCGGATATCTTTTCTTTTCTTAATTCATGGCGTAGTAGTTCTCCCTCTCAAATCCCCATTCAGTCCCCCTTGCTTTTTCAGGAGGTTGGTGTGGTTTCTTTTTCCTTCCTTCTCAGATTCCTCCTCACATCCTGTGCACATTTGACCCTATACCCTTGGGCCCCCATAGTCCTGTTCCCAATGGTTTGTTTTGTGTTGAACTTCCCCTTTTCATTATGCCATCTCTGTGAGGTTTTATTTCGTTCCTATTCCCTAGGTCCACTGATTTTTATTTGGGAATGCCCCTCCCCCGGCTCCACCCCTTTCTCATCACATTTTTTGGGAGCCCTGTGAGGCACTTTACTCCTTCGTCCTTATGCTCCCCCCTTACATTCCATGCTTCCATAATGCACAAGTTACTAACTTGTGTAACGATATATCTGTAAGAGACAGTAGTTAGTGACAGATTCCTTACCTTAGAATATCCCCAGGCGTCAGGCTGGATCCGGAAAGTTTTTGCGTAGCAGTACCCTTGCGCGTCGGTAGGCGGCGTTGTGCTGCTCCGCGTCCGTCGTCGGGCGTCGTGATCGCCGGGATTACGTCGCGGGCAGTACTTAGACGCCGCCCTGCGCGCTGGACGCCAGTTCTGTACACGACTTTCCGCGCCAGGAACGCAGAGCCATGCAAGAAGCTGACATAGGTGTCTGAAAATACTAGGGCCCTGAAAGGGATGTCCTTAACTCCTAGAAATCAGTTCGCAGAACGGGGAGGATGGTGGGCGGTAGGAATCTGTCACTAACTACTGTCTCTTACAGATATATCGTTACACAAGTTAGTAACTTGTGCATCTGAAAGAGACACGTTAGTGACAGATTCCTTACCTTAGAATAGATACCCCAGCAATACCAACCCGGTGGTGGGTCTGCGAACAAAGATCAGACAAGGAAGTCCCGGAGGACAGAACGGCCAAAGAAGCCGTCCGTCCGGACCTGACTGTCAAGGCAGTAATGCTTTGTAAACGTGTGCAGCGAGGCCCACGTAGCTGCCTGACAGATATCCTGCAGCGGAACACCGCGGCCCAAAGCCGTGGTAGCAGCCGTTGCCCTGGTGGAATGGGCACGCAGCCCAACAGGAGGCTCCTTCTTAGCCAAAGAATAGCAGGCTTTGATACACAAGGTTACCCAGCGGGAGATGGTTCTCTTGTGCACCGCCCTACCTTTTTGGCGCCCACGTAGCCAACAAAGAGCTGGTCATCCACCCGGAAGTGTTGTGTGCGGTTGATATAAAAGGAAAGCGCACGTTTTGGGTCCAGACGGTGGAGCCTCTCTGCCTCTCTGGAAGGATGCGGAGGCGGAAAGAAGGTGGGCAAAGTGATGGTCTGCCCAATGTGGAAGGCAGTAACCACCTTTGGCAAGAAGGACGGACGCGTCCTAAGAACAACCTTGTCTGGATGGACAGACAGAAAGGGAGGTTTGCATGATAGAGCCTGGAGCTCACTCACCCGCCGAGCGGAGATGATGGCCACCAGAAAGGCTGTCTTCAGAGTCAGAAGACGAAGAGGACAGTTATGTAGAGGCTCAAAGGGAGCGCACATAAGAAAGGTAAGAACCAAGTTCAAGTCCCACTGAGGCATCACAAACGGAACAGGAGGGAAGAGGTGTGTAATGCCTTTAGAAACCTGTTAACAACAGGGGACTTGAAAAGGGAGGGCTGATCAGGAAGCCTGAGGAAGGCCGAGATGGCACAAAGATAGCCCTTGATGGTACCCAGGGCAGAACCCTGTTGGGCCAGGGAAAGAAGGAACAGAAGAACCTCAGAAAGAGGGGCAGAAAGGGGATTCACAGCCTTTGCTGTGCACCATGCCACAAACTTGTTCCACCTGCAGGCGTATACCACCTTAGTGGAGGGACGCCTGGCTGCCAGAATCACATCACAAACTTCGGGAGGCAAGTCGAAAGGAATCAACTGCCACCGCTCAATCTCCACGCAAGCAGGTGGAGGTTGGACAGGTTCGGGTGGAGGACCGTCCCCTGCTGCTGCGACAGAAGATCCTCCCGAAGAGGCAGACGGATCGGGGATCGACGCTCATACTGAGTAGCTCGGGATACCAAACTCTTCGAGCCCAGTCCGGAGCCACAAGGATGACTTGGGCCCGGTCGCGCCGAATCTTCTTCAACACTCTGGGTAGAAGTGGTATAGGCGGAAAGGCGTACAACAGACCGCAACTCCACTCGCGACGAAAAGCGTCGCCGAGCGAGTGCCGCCTTGGAAATTCCAACGCGCAGAACTGATGACATTGCGCGTTCTCTTCGGTGGCGAATAGATCTAACCAAGGCTCTCCCCACTGCAGAAAGAGACCTTGCGCCACTTCCGAGTGAAGACGCCATTCGTGATCCATCATGCACCTGCGGCTGAGTTCGTCCGCCCTGGCGTTCAGGGAACCTGCCAGGTGTTGAACCATCAGGAACATGCCCTGATGTTCCAGCCATGTCCAGAGGCGCAGAGCCTCCTGACAGAGGGTCCACGACCCCACCCCGCCTTGTTTGTTGCAGTACCACATGGCGGTGGTGTTGTCTGTGAACACCTGCACTACCTTCCCTTTGACAGAGGGAAGGAATGCCTTGAGTGCAAGTCGGATCGCCCGGAGCTCCAGAAGGTTGATATGGAGCCGGGACTCCGCCGGAGACCAGAGGCCTCTGATCTCCGCCTCTCCCATGTGACCGCCCCATCCCAGAAGGGACGCGTCCGTCACAACTGTGTGCTCTGGCTGGGGAAGGGAGAGGGATCTGCCCATGACCCATTGCCGGTTCGAGAGCCACCACTGCAACTGTTTTGCAGCCCCTCCGAGATCTGGACGTGATCGGACAGGTTGCCCTGGTGCTGCGCCCACTGGAACTTCAGGTCCCACTGCAGAGCCCGCATATGCCATCTGGCATGATCGACCAGCAGGATGCAGGAGGCCATGAGGCCCAGCAGCCTCAGGGTCATCCGTACAGAAACCCAGGATAAAGGCTGAAAGATTGGAATCATAGCCTGAATATCCCGGACTCGCCGTTCGGGAGGAGAGGCCCGAAACTGCGTCGTGTCCAGAACTGCTCCGATGAAAAGGAGCTGTGGAGAAGGAATCAGATGCGACTTCGGCACATTGATGGAGAACCCCAGCGAGTGCAGGAGTTCGGCCGTAGTCTGGAGGTGGGAGACGACTGCCTGGGACGAGCCCGCCTTCAGCAGCCAGTCGTCGAGGTAGGGGAAGACTGGAATCCCTGCCCGGCGCAGATGAGCTGCGACCACCGCCATCACTTTCGTGAACACCCGAGGGGCACTTGTAAGGCCAAAGGGGAGCACGGTGAACTGAAAATGCTCGAGGCCTACCGTGAACTGTAGGTAACGCCGGTGGGCCGGCAGGACGGGGATGTGGAAATAAGCGTCCTGCAAGTCTAACGCTACCATCCAGTCTCCAGGGTCGAGGGCAGTCAAGACCTGAGCTAGGGTGAGCATCTTGAACTTCTCCTTCCGGAGGAAGCGATTGACGTTCCGGAGGTCCAAGATAAGACGCATGTCCTCCTTGTCTTTTTGGGCACCAGAAAGTAGTGGGAGTAGCAACCACGCCCTACTTCTGGGGTCGGAACATGCTCGATGGCCCTCTTGGCCAAGAGGGCCGTGACTTCCTTCTGCAGAAGCACCAAGTGATCCCCTGACATGCGGTGGAATTGAGGTGGCATGGCTGGGGGGTGGTCTCGAAGGGGAGGGAGTAGCCCCTTCGGACAATGTCCAAGACCCACCTGTCCGAGGTGATGGGACGCCAGTGGTGAAGGTGATGGCGGACCCTGCCCCCTACTGGTGTGCTGTGCACCTGAAAGGAAGGACTAGGATGGCTTGGAGGCCGCGGACGGGTTGGAGGTAGTGGCCTGACCCGCACGCTGGTTACCCGAACCGCCACGGCGGTATCCACGTCCTCGGCCACGCGAAGACGCTTGCTGCGCGGGCCGGTGGCTGGGCAGCTGACGTGACTGGGCGCCCCTTCCGTGTCCACGAAAGGGACGAAAAGCAGAGGTTTGCGGAGGGCGCACAACAGAAAGGCCCAGGGACTTGGCAGTAGCTCGTGAGTCCTTAAAACGCTCCAGCGCATGGTCTGCCTTGGAACCAAAAAGACCGACTCCATCAAAGGGCATATCCATGAGTGTATTCTGGACATCACCCGAGAAACCAGTTGTCCTCAGCCAGGCGTGGCGACGCAGCGCCACCGTCGTTGCAAGCGATCTGCCCAGCGAGTCGGCGGTATCAAGGCCACAACGTATGGTGTATTTAGCCGCATCTCTTCCTTCCGCAATGGCGCGGGTAAGCAGTGTCTGGACCTCCTCAGAACACTGTGGCAAAACAGCCGCCACCGAATCCCACAGGGAGTGGGTATATCGGCCCAAAAGGCAAGCGGTGTTGACAGACCGCAAGCCAGCACTGGAGGAAGAAAAGCCTTCTTCCCAAATTGGTCCAGGCGTTTGGATTCCCTATCCGGAGGGGCGGTAGGGAAGGCGGTTTGGGAGGCAGAGGCTTGGACAACCAAGCTCTCGGGGGTGGGATGTTGGGAGAGAAACAAGGGGTCGCCCGGAGCAGGGCGATGGCGTCGGGCCACGTTTCTATCCACAGGAGTCCCTGTGGTGGGCTTGGACCAGGCGCCCAAAAGAACGTCAGTGAGTGCATCATTAAACGGCAGCACAGTCTCCGTGGAGGAAGCTGCCGGCTGAAGCACTTCCGTCAGGAGATTAGTCCTGACAGTCACAGTAGGCAATTGGAGGTGCAAGGCTCCAGCTGCTCTACGCAACACCGTTGCGAAATTAGCTCCCTCCTCCGTAGCCACGGGAGGAGACAGCATGCCAGTGTCAGGGGAAGTGTCCAGACCACTGGCATCCCCAAGTTCCTCAGCCCAGTCCTGATCATACTCACACTGTTGTGTGAGAGGGTCTTCCGACCCCTCCCAGCTCTCTTGGTCCTCCTCTGGTTCAAAATATGGAGGAGGAGGGACATTTGGGATCCAAGGTCTCATCGGGCGCCGGAGCCGGCGCCGAGCGACGCCGGTCCGGCTCCATGTCCGGAGCCGGAGAGAGCCGGGAACGACGCCGTCCGGGAGCCCCGGACGGGCGCCAGGAACGGCACCGGGACATCGGTGTCGGCGGAGGCGTGGTTAGGTCAACCGGCGCCGATGGGGGTTGCGGCACCACCGGAGCCGGGATCGAGGCCGGGGCCGGAGCCGAGGCCGGGATGAAGGCTGGCGGGACAGGCGGTGCCAGGACCGGAGTCGCCGGCGACGCCGGAGCAACCCCACTGTAGGCCCGCGGGGCCCGAAGGCGCACCGGAGGGACCTTGAGGCCCAAAGAGGCGGGCCATGGCCGACAGGAATTCCTGTAGCTTGGCCGGAGTCACCCCAAACCCGGAAAGGACGGGTAATGCGGGGCGGCTCCACAGGCACGTCCCGGGCCGCGGGGCGGGGACGGTGCCGACAGGGGCCTCAGCCGAGTCGCGAGACCGGCGAGGCGAAGTCTTAGAGCGATGATGCTTCTTAGACTTTTGTGCTTTGACTTACCCGAGGAGCGCGAAGACTTGGACTCCGACGACCGGCGGGGACTCCGCGACCGGCCCTCGACCTCTCCCGGGACCGGGGCTTGGTGCGGCGTGGAGCCGACTGCCGGACCCCGAGTAGCTTTCGAGACCGCTCTCGCAAAGCCTTCGGGTGAAGCTTCCGGCAGTCAGGGCACGACTCGTGTCGTGGTCTCGGCCGAGACAGAAGAGACACTCTAGATGCGGGTCCGTGATCGACATCATTCGACCACAGGCGTCGCATGGCTTGAAGCCGGGCATCCCTACGACACCTAGGAGTCGATAGACTCGAAAAGAAACAGTGGAAAAATTCACAAAAAGTTAGTCAAAATTGACTAGGGCACTGCTCTGCCCGGATCTGCGCTTACTGGCGCGGAAAAAGAAGAACTGACGCCAGCGCGCAGGGGCGGCGTCTAAGTACTGCCCGCGACGTCATCCCGGCGATCACGACGCCGACGACGGACGCGGAGCCGCACGACGCCGCCTACCGACGCGCAAGGGTACTGCTACGCAAAAACTTTCCGGATCCAGCCTGACGCCTGGGGATATTCTAAGGTAAGGAATCTGTCACTAACGTGTCTCTTTCAGATCCTGTGTTTTGTTTTTTATTGACTTTTCAGATAATTTATTTTTTTCAAACAATATGCTAAATACTTCATAGAAGATTTCGTTATTTTTTAGATGAATAGTATTAGTTAAGTTGGTATTTAGTCAATATGGAGTAGAGCCATAATTTCATGTCAGTCGTTTTGGGTCTGGTGCTTGAATGAGACATCTCAGACCACATGTTCAGTGAAGAGGCACACTGGGCGGAAAGGATTCGTGTACACACTCATCAGCACTAACACTTTCATTTAACAAGCACTTGCAATGGCAATAGTTATGTGTATAATGTATCCACACACGCAAATACAGGCATGCAGAAATGATGGTTCTATGTGATGGCACGTTGAAGCTAGACATATTGCTAGTAGTATTCGTGGCAGTACTGGTGTGCATGTGGTGTTAGAGCTATTGGTATTGGTGGTACAATTGCTGTTGTATTGGAGGGGTATTGGTGCTAGCAGCTAGAGCCATTGGTCATGTGTAGTTTTGTGGTAGTGGCACTATTGGTGTTCTTGGTGATGGCAGTGTGGTGTTTTTGTGGAACTGGTAGTGGTATTAAAGGTAGTATTGGAGGCGGTGGTGTAAAAGTGTTGTACAATTAGGGGTGGTATTCATATTGTGGTTGTTGCATTGGTGATTCTAATCAAGTTCCCACGTATTAACGTGTAAACATCTCCTACACATGCATGCTAATTGCTTTATGATCATCAAATGGTGACGGCCTCACCCCGAGATGGCTATTCGAAAATGCCTGTTACAGTAAAAAAAATAGCTTTCAGAATTCAATGCATGTATGAGATAAAGAACTTAATGTGACAGAAAGTGTGATGGTGGGTGTTCTTTTTTAGATGTAAAATCGCTCCTGGAGAAGTGCAATGCAAAAAGAGATGGAATAATGTACCAAACAGCAAATAACCTGACTTTGAGAGAGACGCACTCCTGTGGGGATGTGATTGACAATACTTGAAGTCAACAGATGAAAGAGTTTGAATAAGACAATGGTTGATGGTAGCCGGCTCCAATCCCACTCTATGTATATTATAAGCAGATGATCTTGCACTGAAAAAAGGCAATCAGTCTGGCTTTATTGTGTCTTGACTGTGTTAACATATGCAAGCACAAGCATTCAAATATGCACACAGACTATCCGGGCCATGTCTTTGTGCAACCCATCCCTTTCTCTGAATTTAATGTCTTTGCCCTATTTGCACTGCAAGCTTGGGATATACAAAACAGGTAACAGATATATGAGAGACGAAAAGAGGAAGGTTGCACAGACACATGGCAGAATACCCTGTAATTGCTTGTGCATACCACTTCTTGCATGTGCTATCAGAGTAAAACCAGCCTATTTGCTTTGCCAACCCGTGATTCTTTCACAATCTAAGCATGAAGAGAGCGTTTTTCTGAAACATCAACTTTCACAATGCTACACCAATCAGCTGAAAACCAAAATATTTTTAAATAAAAATCGGGGAAAATATATTCAAGGGGTTCTTTATTTTTTAAAACAATTACAGGAGATGCATTTACACCCTGAGAACACAAAAGCAAAGGCAGATAAACTGACACATACCTCCAAACCTAATAAACTAAGAGTCAACTCAAAACATCTTCCACTGGGCAGAAAAAGTAATTTTTATTAGGGAATCCTGTAAGCACAACGTTTCTAACCAGAAGAAAGTCCAGAAGGAGAGCATTTAGTCAGGAGGTAATGTGCTTCAACTAGGAGGCAATGTGAGCCAGCTGCTTTGCTTACATGAATCCGCCTCTAGTAAGAATGACACTGAAGAGAGGCGACTGCTTTCGCTCGTCTCTGAAGCTTTCTAGGGATGGGGAGAACAAGCGCAGTCCTCAGTCTAGAATAGTCAGTCATCAACTAAGGGATCAGTGCCTCTGCATGCATATACACTGGATCATGGTGCAGCCTTCAGATGTTACAATACTATGATACGTCTTGCAGTTCGTATCCAATACCAGGGCTCACGTCTTATGGCCCTAGGCAATTTGTGGTCAGAAGAAGTGTTTATTTAGCGGAGCAAGAATTAAGTTAACTCACACAGGGCAGAATCGAAAGAAAAAAGATCTCTGGCAACAAGCCCCTGTTCAGGGGCCCATTCAGTTTTGAAGCGCCTGCCCAACGAGGAGCTAGCCCAATGATGAGCATGCCACCATTTGGGTGCGTGAGGGCTCTTGCTCTGATAAATAAACATTTCTTCTGACCACAAATTGCCTAGAGCCATTTGGTGTGAGTCCTGGCATTGGATAGAAACTGCACACTGTATTAGAATATTGAACATTTAAGGGAGTGTGTGTACTGGACCTTAATTACTCCCTGTCCCTCCATTAACTATTGAAGCATTCAGATTCTCAAAACCCATAAACAGTTGAGAAAACCATGATGGTGAGAGAAATACTACCCTGGGCTGATCCAAGATACGAGTGACAGTGTCTCAAGCCATCCGCTGAAAGAGGCTGATCCAAATAAGCCACTGGTTGAAAGGGGCTGATTCAAAGCCCAATTTACGTGTATTCTAAGCAATAGGTCACGCAGACAGCTGTGCTGCAAACCCAAACCCAAAAAAGTATAGTTAGCATTGCTAACATCAGTCCATGTAGCTAGGCTGGAATGAAGAAGGAGGCAAAATCACTGACATAAGTGGTTGTCATATGACACCACTCACTGCCCGAGAAACACCCCACCCCACCTATGAGAAGGAGAATATGTACCTCAAAGTGGAGCCAGTGCTTGTTTATCATTTTAGAGGCTGGATGGTTCACATGAGACAGTAGCCCATTCTGTTGTTCACAATTTCACTGTTTGGCTTTGGATCAATATTGAAGCAAGATATGTTATAAGGCCATTTGTCTCATCAGAGATACATGATCATTAGCTTCTCTGTTCCAAACTGCGTCAAAAGGCATAACTTAATAGAGGGCGCAAACCTTACTGTTACTGTGAACCCGGGGCACATCAGGTAACAGTTACTTGGAACCGTGACTGACATTCGCCCTGCATAACCAGAGGATTCAATTTAACCCAGCATGGGTTTTAAGGGAGAAGGTAGCCATCCTGTATGAAAAAGATTTGGCAGCCGAAAAAGTTGTTTTGGGTTTCTAGCATCTGTTTGGTGGCCATGAAGTATGGAGGGCATGCTAGGTGCTTCCCTCCTAACAACATAATCTGCTCTAGGTATCAATCCCTTTAATCAAGCTAGACTTCACATTATTGCTGTGTGCACTGGGTACAAAAACTCTAGATTGCTACATAAGGTCGCAGTTGGGTAACTTATGGCATGGGTGCACAGTTGGAAAAACCATGCAGGGGACATTCGAGCTCCAACAGGGGTCATTACGGATTTGGGATGCAATTCCCAATTTTTCCTGTTAGCTCCACAAGCCATAGCATGCACACTTGCCATGCAACCCACAGCTCATGCATCAAATGTAATGCTCATCACCTCACCTTTGATGGAACAGACAGTCTCACAAATTACAAGTGATATCACTAGTAGAATGACATTCTGCTTTACTATTTGTATGAGGAATGACAGGACTGTGGTACAGTGTGACGTGTGTGTGAGATAATTTAATGACGTGGTGTAAAATGTTGTCATATTTTTATAAATATTGCGAGGTCATAAGAAATGCATTTCGAGTGTGAATTATGGTTTTACGTTGCAGGTATGCAAACTATGCACCGCAATTGGATTTTCACAGAATATTGTGTTTTATGTTATGATGACTCAAAAAATATCCTGACTCCCGATGTAAGTCAGCAAGCCCACATTGGTGTATATGTGAGGATTCCAGCTGTTATTGAACGAAAACCACAATAAAAACATTTAAGTTCAGCTGGCCTTATATAAAATGGTAGAGGAGAGGGTATACCAGGTCTGCCCATTTCTCTGTGAATGGAGTTTCATGGCCACTTTTATTAAGTGCCGCCACGTCATCTTTGTCATTACAGGAACTAAAATAAAATAAACACTACATTAAGAGGTTTAGCATCCAACTGAAAGTAAGGATGCCCCCAGATTCAACATTCTTCCTTTGTTCCCTAGTAAGGATGGCCTAGGCCTCTGTACTCCCAAGGCTTGCCTACCATGGTTTAGACCCTTGGAAGAGTGTTGTGGGATAAGGTGAGAGGGAACAAACTGCATGTTTCTGGACGGTACACAGTAGAGAGCCAGCTTTTAAAGGTAATCAGGACTTTTGCCCCAGTAGATGCTACAAAATTTCGTATATCTTTATTCTGAATTCTGCTGGGAGTTAAAGGATTGTTTTCAAGGTTGTCATGTTGTAGCCACTGACTCTCAAGTGACTGAATATTCGGACTGCCCACAGTTATCGAGGCATGTATCACCACTTCTCAATCTAATTCTAGTCAGTGATTAATTTGCAGAAGACGGAGGATTTTCCGTAAGAAAGAAATTTGAAAGTTTATTCACTTCATAACTGCTTTGAATTGAGGAATTGGACTGAAATTACAATCAAAAAGGAGCCTTGCCCCTTAGGTTTCTTGCCTCCTGAGTAGGATTCTACGAGGAACCCATGCTTGTGAGCATTGAACTGGGGTTTAGTCCAGGCCAACAACTCAATGATTAAAACTTCAGTCTTTGCTCCGTTCAAACAGAAGAAACTGTATGAAGCGCTATATGAAGAGAAAGTTCACAGTGAAGAATGGTTCACGCACTAGTGACTCAAAATTAGAATGCATGGAAAAGCCCCTCCCATTTTATATTGTAGAGTTGTGCAAACCCCTTACCACCTGCCAGCCCTTCTGCCTTGACTCAATGAGAAATTACCCTTGAGAATGCAGCAACATCCCAGTAGATTTGGAAAGGCTGGAGTCAGCATTTAGAAACTGCAGTTATATAATTCTTTGTGACCATATGATAAAAGAAGGGGCGAGTGAATCTGGGCAGCTTGAGTAAAAATAATAAACTAGTCGAATCAAAATTACAATCCGTATGGATGAAAATTAGAGAACCTAAAAAACGTTATTAAATACAGTTAAAAAGTCCCTCATTTATTTTATAATAACGTTTATAAAGGAACGTATTATGTTACTTATGAAACAAGAGGAATATTTTAGTATGTTTTACTGTTACAGGAAAACTTCATGAAACAAGATGAACATGTTAGTAAGTATTACTGTTGCAGGAAGAATTTTCCACACAGTAAACTCATAATCCTGAAAAGAATTATACAGTATATCGAGATAGGCATGTACTCCTCTTCCCAACAGAGAACATCTCCTGTTAACCACCTGCGCATCTCCTACTAGCTTTTCTTCATTAACCTTCTCAATGATCTCTTTGTCCATCAGCAGAATATCAGGACACCTACACTGAGGTGTAAATAAGTCAGCAAGCATTCATGTTTTCATTTAGCCAGCATTGCCATTGCTCTCAGTAATGCCTTGTGTGTATTACAGCAATAAAGTACTGTATCTGTCTTTACACTATTACTTTAGATCTACAATTGATATATATTTAATAAGTGTGCATTTTGGTACTGCTTCTTATGCAAGAACAGTTCATAAACACCTTTTCAGTCTTGCCAAATATGTGTGATAGATTCGAAAAGAGAACATGTCACATTGAATGTCCTTTCTCAGAGTTCATTTAATATAAATTAATAAAACTCCTGCATATGTATGATGTTATTACACTTTAGAAAATGCATCTCTTTCCCTTCCTCAGTACTCCATGGCCTACATGTTTTGAAGCCATTTTCTGAGGGTAAGTGGAGCATGCTTGTGATTCTATGCTTGATCCTGGGTGTCATCTTTGTGAGGGTGAACTAGTATCTGTAATTAGGAAACTAACAATGGGGCAACCCAGTATCCTTAGGGACTGAACAGCCTTGAGGATTGAAGACAGGTCACCATTTGTTAACTTCCATGTTACTATGTATATGATGACTGTAATATCTATGCTTACATTGTTTGTGGTATCCATTTAGTCTCACGTCCTAGCTCTCATTCATTTCCCTAGGCTTAATTGACTTTGAAATGTTCAAGATCCCCAGTACTAGTATTTGTATCTCCATTCTAGATTGGTGATTCACGGCCTCCTGGGTAGCTGTCTACTGTGACCCTTTTTTTCCTAGTGTGCCCTCAACTATAGAAGAACATTTTGCGGGGTTAATTTTGGGCTTTCTTCCATTTCTGTGTTTATATACTATGCCCTTTTTATAGTATGATCCCCTTTTGAGTCTAATGACTATTACAACGAATGCCTGTTCCTGTTTTTTAAAGGACCCACCTAATTTTTCTGCCAAGGAGCCAGTACATTTGAATGTACTCTCTTCTCCATGTCTCACGGTCTCGGTCACAAGCTGCTCAGTCTGTTGTCGCCACGTGCACTCTGTGTGAGACACAGACTATTTAAATGCAGATGCACAGGATCGGGTAAGGCGGGTAAGTTTATCCTGCTTCACTCTGTAGGGCAAATTTTTGGGATTTATCATGCACTGTGGAGTTTTCATTTACCCTAGTGCACTGCCCTCACAAGGGCTCCCATGGCTTTTTTCAACCCAGTAGGGATGTCTCCCTCACTTGTGTCCCAGCCCCTGGGCTTACACTGACATGTACCCCGACTTGTCAGTTTTTATAGTGATTTTATCATGTTTTGGACTATTCTTTGATGGCAGACATGTCCATATCCTTGTTTCAGATCGGCGTGCGTATTCTGTTTCATTCAGAATTTCTTCATTCTATACATATTTCTAAAGAAGAGGTAAAGTTACATGTTATCTTTAGCTTTTAAATATTGTGACTCAGTCCACATGAACACATTCTTTCATCCTTATCGTTTGTCTTTATGATTTAATTTTTGTAGGTGTCTAATATTTTATGTCCTGATGAAGACTCCGTTCCAAATTGAAACTTTGGGGTTGAAACATCAACATGTTGATTGTTGACTTTAAAGAATGATTGCCAGAGGGGGAACCCTAAATTCAGGGCTCCCTAAACTACGAATTTGTGCAGTGTTAAGTCAGGATTTGTGTTTTCTTGTAAATGTATCACTGCGCACTGTTGTTCACCAAGTGTCACACCATCCACTAACAATGCGCCGTCCACGAAGAGCACCTACCTTTTGATTTTGATATAGCAACTGTATGTTTAGATATTTGTACAACATGTAAATGGTAATACCCTATGTTTGCACAGGCTTGTGCACACAAGTATATGGGTATTCATTAAACAGTTAGTCCTTTTCTATCTGTTTAAGACCACTTGTATTTCTTTAGGCTAGGAAGCTAAGGCTTCTATTCAAGCTTCCCCTGAGGGAACCATGTTGTATGTTAATGGTATCTGTAATTAGGCAACTAACCTAAACAGAAGTTCAGCACACCATGATCTTTGTGTAGGGAAAACATGATATATATATTGGTGTTGACAACAACTGTATAGTGTGATCATGTACACTGATAAATGTACACATATCAGTGAACCAGCCATCTGCAGACTTGCAGTAGCAGAGAAATGTTCTGCCTCAGCATTTGGCATAGGGGTTCATAGATTATAAGTGCACATCACTGGAAAAGCAGTGCGGCAGCTATAGTTTACGATGAGCGAAGTTTGTGATCTGTTGTCAGGATTGCAGTGTGAAGTCATAGCATCCTGATGTATCCAGACAGACAGACAGACTGGGTAGTAGCCGAGAAACACCCCCGCCTCTGTTACCCATAGCAAATATCCAAGATCAATCAATCAATCAATCAACCAGTACTTGTAGAGCGTGGCTTATCACCCGTGAGGGTATCCAGGCGCTGGGTTGTTGCGCTAGTCAAAAAGCCAGGTCTTGAGTCTCTTCCTGAAGTCCATCAGCGAGGGTCAAGTTCAGAGGCAGAGAGGGAGGGCATTCCAGTACTTGGCAGTAAGGTGGGAAAACGAGTGGCCTCCGCTGTGGCTCCGGCAGATGCATGGTGTCTGTGCAAGGTTGAGGGAGGCGGACCGAAGGTTTCTGGATGGTTGGTGGTAGATCAGGTGGTGGTTCATGTATGTTGGTCCTTGGTCATGTAGGGCTTTGCAAACGTGTCAGTAGTTTGATTTGCCATCTTTTCTGGAAGGGGAGCCAGTGGAGGTTCCTCGGGTGCTGGGTAATGTGGGTCCATGGGCAGCTTGAGGATCAGTCTGGCCGCTGAGTTCTGTATCGTCTGGAGCCTTCTCATGATTTTGAAAGTGGTTCCTGCGTACAGTGTGTTGCCGTAGTCCAGATGGCTGGTGAATAGGGCTTGTGTGACGGTTTTTCTCGTGCTTATGGGGAGCCATTTGAAGATTCTAAGGAGCATGCGGGGAGCATGGAAGCAGGCAGAGGAGACTGAGTTGATGAGTCATTTCATGATGAGTCTGTTGCCCAGGATGATGCAGAGGTTACGGGCGTGGTCTTTTGGTATGGGGTTGGGTTTGAGTTCAGTGGGCCACCAGGTGTCATTCCAGAGGGAGGCCTGGTTGCCAAAGATCAGCACAGTTTTGTCTGTGTTCAGTTTTGTCTGAGCTTCAGACAGTTGTCCTTCATCCAGGCTGCGATGTTCTTCATGCAGTTGTGGAAATAGGTCTTGATGGTGGCAGGGTCTGCTGAGAGTGAGACGATGAGCTGGGTGTCGTCGGCGTAGGATGTGATGTTGGTATCGTGGGTTCTGACGATGTTGGCTTGAGGCGTCATGTAGGTGTTGAAGAGGGTGGTGCTGAGGGATGAGCCTTGAGGGACACCGCAGATGGCGGACACCACGATTTAGCCACAATAAATATGTACCTATAGGCTAGCTCTTTTTAGAAACTGACCTTTTAACACACGCAATTAGGTAAACACAGCACGGTCCATATGGGCTGTTTCAGACTGGTGAGAGGATAACTGCTTTCCTCGGGTCAATGGGCATCTATAGGTTTGTAGGAATTGGATTCCCTCAAAGTAATATGTTTTTATTCTGCATCAGAATGTGTTTTTCAAAGGAAAGTAGCACTTTTACCTGCTATTCCATAGCTTCAACCTAGTGTTGCAGGACTGAAAATTAATAATGAATGGGTAACTACAGCATGAAATGAGGGAACAGGGACGTGTGTGGTTAGTGAGGTTTCTTCAGTTTCCAGATAGACCGCATTTAAGATAAGGTCTAACTGGACTCCAATACATAAAAATAATAATGAAGAACTGGAAAGGGTACAACGACTATCCATCATTTTGAAATGGGTGCCAGGCAATTCATGAGAAGCATGCACTCACATGGACATGCCAGTGATGTCTTATTGAGCGGGTCAGAATTAAAATCTCTGTTGCACTCGGCGGTTCTCAGATAAAATTAGAGTGAACAAGTTGTTGTTATCCAGGGAAGAATTTTGTGACATTCATTATTCTACTGAGCCAGAATATGTGGAGTTTCTTGGATAACTCCCTGCAGTGAACATGAAAACTCCAGTTTTAGCAGCCGACAAGTAGTGTGATGCATCAGGCCTGTGTACATCATTAGCTTATGAAGGGGTGACTTACTCAGGGGGTAAGATGCTGGGATCGCGCGAAGGAAACATTTGAAAAGCCGCCCCCAGGAACTACCGAAATGAGCAGTGATGCCATACTAAAGGCAGGCTGTGAGCTATGTACAAGCTAGTTAACAACTATAGTGTAACCCGATTCATCCTTCAGAATGGGAACTACAAATTCACAGAAAAGCAAAGAAAACGTGTCTATCTGGCAAGGGTGAAAAAATGATGGTTCAGTCACCAACTGAGAAAACAATTATTTCATATACAGGCTTCTAACAGACAGGCATGTCTGAAGACAAGTAAGGTATGCACGTACATGCGCACAGCATGTTTTACATCAAGACTTTATTAGTTATATTAATTACGGCTGCTCGAGTCTTAATATTTCACTCCGAGTTTATATACATAATGCTGGATTACCACTAAGGTGATTGGGCAAAAACAAGAATAGTGAGCTCCCCAGACCTTATTATACATATTCTAGTCGCCAGTTCTAATCATGCATTTCACCAATCCTACATCATGGAGAAAACGTGCTCGCTAGCTAATACCATTGTCGAACTACCAATTGCTGCCATGGTTTTCATTAATTTGTGTGGCATGGGCAATTTGCATACAGCAACAGAGTATGAAAATTATAAAGTTTCACATCTGCACTTCACCACACCCTCTAGGAGAACTGAAAACCCAGTACCAAGGACTAACTGCACAAAGAGATCTGCCAGCAGTAAACCAGCAGGAGGGGCACCCTTCAGTTGGAACCGCTGCATAATCAGCTCATGTAGTTGATTGCTTTCAGTACCAGCACCATCCATCTAACCTGCCAAGCTCTAATCACTGGCGATCTGAACATTAGTCAACCCCATTTGCAAATATCAGAGAAGGATGTCAAGGAAATCAGATTTGAATGCATCTACAAAATTCCAAAAGTTCTCTTAGAGTGAATTTTCCTAACAACGAGTTATCAATACCACATCCCACTGCAATTTACGCCGTTGCTTACCCACAGCCACTTTCAACACCTATGATGCAGTCACTCACACCACCAAAACACAGCCACTCTCACAATTATCATCACTCTGTCAAATCCACTCACTCACAAACTGAACACACTAAATAAGAAAAAAATTACTTACCTGTAACTGCAGTTATCCAGTATTGGTATCTTTCATAGATTCACATGCCTGAATAATTCCCTGTTGTCGTAGCGGGAGTCCCACGGTTTATAAATAACAAAGTAGTAAATAGTAAAAAGTATATTTCCGTAGGCTATTATGGTGGTAACCATGTACTCTGTAGCCTATTAGTCTCCTTTTACAAAAAGGACCAAACTGAAAACACAACCAATCAGCAGCCAGCACCCTCTAGAACCTTCCTAAGAGAGGCAGAATCCCTCAGATTTTCCAGCACAAGTGTAGTTAGTACTGTATTGTAGAGGTGCCTCTCCGGAGAGGAGGGTGGGTTGCATGTGAATCTATGAAAGATACCAATACTGGATAACTGCAGTTACAGGTAAGTAACTTTTTTCTTATCCAGTATTGGGGTATCTTTCATAGATTCACATGCCTGAATCAGAATAGTAAGCAGTTCCTATTTCTATATATCTATATATGTAGACATATGAATATATATGCATATAAATGTATACATATACATGTTCTTCTAATAAGCACCTTAGTGGATGGTGGGTAGTGCTAAAATAATCCTTAACGCAATGCGAATCTTAAAATCAATGGCTTGAACATGAAACAGTGCATCGATTACTTGTAGTAATTAACGGATAAAGAAAAATAACCATGCAGAGATATATCAATATGTACATATACTCTATCAGAAACTTCATCTAATAAAACCTCTCTTGACGAGGCTTACCTTAGCAAAATAGGTTCCTTTGTACTGCCTGTCCCACGGATGCGTCAGCACGATGTGAAGACTCCAGGCAGTAATGCTGCATAAACGTGTGTGTCGTTTTCCACGTTGCAGCTCTGCAGATCTTTTCAAGTGGCACTCCGGCAAATAGAGCAGTTGATGCTGAAACTGCCCTAATGGAGTGCGCTCTCGCAGTTCTTGATAATGGCTTGCCAGCCTTGTCGTGGCAAAATTGTATTGCGCTCGCTATCCATCAGGCTATGGTAGTTTTAGAAACTGCAGCGCCATGACAGTTTTGACCATAGGCTACGAATAACTGATTTGATTTTCGAATGGTCTTAGTTCTTTGTAAATAAAATTTAAGACATCTCTTTAAGTCTAGAGAGTGGAGCGCTCTTTCCGCAGGCGTGGAAGGGTTAGGGAAGAAAGTTCTCAGGATGACAGGCTCATTCAAATGGAATTGAGAAGGCACTTTCGGGATGAATTTAGGGTTCGTCCTCAGAATGACCATTTGATCAGTGAAGTGTAAGAAATGGGATATGGTAAAAGCCTGTATTTCACTAACCCTTCTTGTTGATGTGAGCGCCAGGAGAAGGGCGACTTTCCAAGTTAGGTATTTCAAGTCTGCCTTGTGAATGGGCTCAAATGGCTTTTTTTTAGCAATTGAGATAATACCACATTAAGTTGCCATTCTGGGAGTGGAGCTCTGATGGGTGGGAAAGCTCTAAACAGTCCTTTCATAAATTGCTTCACGATTCTTGAGGACCATAAAGACGGAGTTTCTGGTGACCGCCTGTATCTAGATATAGCAGCAAGGTGGA
Organism: Calotriton arnoldi; assembly: GCA_963921515.1. Classification (NCBI taxonomy): domain Eukaryota; kingdom Metazoa; phylum Chordata; class Amphibia; order Caudata; family Salamandridae; genus Calotriton; species Calotriton arnoldi. The sequence continues at coordinate 1,569,194 of CAWUFW010002681.1, read as the reverse complement.
CTCTAACAGACGAGTGTGCAAGACCAGACTTTGCTAAAGAGAGCAAATAAGGCAAGACTTCTTCTGAAGTAGAGAGAAAGGGATCGACTTCATTGCGCCTGCACCATAGACAAAAACGCTTCCACTTCAGCCTGTATGTTTTATTGGTGCTGTCAGCCCTAGACTTAGCAATAATGTCTGTGCAGTCCTGTGCAATGTTCAGATTTTTAAACTCGAAGAATTCAGAAGCCACGCATGCAGCTGTAGAGAAGCTGGTTCCGGGTGACATACTTGGCCTTTGTTCTTGGTCAACAGCGTTGGTGTTGGCAATAGGCGGATGGGCTGAGCTTCCGACAGAAGGAGGAGTTCTGTGTACCAGTGCTGTCTGGGCCACCTGGGGGCTATCAGCAGAATGTGGCAATGTTCCCATTTCATCTTCATGAGGACCCTGGGTATAAGAGGAATGGGGGGAAAGCGTATGCATAGATCCCTGACCAGCGCATTAAAAGAGCATTCCCCCGTGAGTTTGGGAGAGGGAATCTACTTGCGAAGAATCGGCATTTGGAGTTGATCTGGGTCGCGAACAGGTCCAGCGCTGGTTTCCCACAGATTGCAAATATTCTGTCCAGTTGCTCCTGCTCTAGCTCCCACTCGTGACAGCCGTCGTTCGTTCTGCTCAAATAATCCGGTAAGGTATTCCGGAGGCCTGGGACATGTTCCGCTGTCAAGGAAATTCTGTGGAGCGTCAGCCAGTTCCATAACTGCTGGGCATCCAGAGACAGAGTTAGGGACTTTGTGCCTCCCTGTTTGTTGATATAGAACATGTTCGTGGTGTTGTCTGTGCGGATCAACACCGATGATCCCTGTATTCGAAGGAAAGCCTGAAGAGAGAGAAAAATGGCTTTCAATTCCAACCTGTTTATGTGCATTTGCCGTTGAGCCAAGGACCGCTTCCCTTGAACCTGTAGATCTTGTAAGTGTCCTCCCCAGCCTTCCATAGAAGCATCTGTTGTTACTATGTAGTCTGGAATGACTGGGAGAAAAGATATGCCCTGGGACAGATGTGATTTCTGAGCCCACCACTGGAAAGGTTCTTTCATCCGTGGAATGAACCTTCGGTTTGGATCCATTGGCGTTGTGTCTCCTCTTGAAGGGGCCTCATATGTAAGCGAGTCAGCGGCACGAGATCTATTGCCGAAGAGAGCATTCCCAGTAGAGACTTGTACGCTCTTACAGAAACGCACTTTTTTCTGGACAGTTTGAGTGCCAATGCCTGCAACCGTTGTTGTCTTTCCTGTGAAAGGAAGGCTTTGTTCTGAATGGTGTCCAATCTGGCGCCCAGGAATGTCATTATCCGGTTTGGAAGGACCGAAGATTTTTGGTAATTGATTGAGAGACCCAACTTGTGAAACAAAGTGAGACAATCGTCTGTTGCAGCTTCCACTAGAGGAGCAGATGGTGCCTTCAGCAGCCAGTCGTCCAGGTAAGGGAATACCTGATGACCTTTGCTCAGCAAGGCTGCTGCCACTGGAGCTAAAACTTTTGTGAAAGTCCGTGGATCCGATTAGAGGCCAAATGGAAGGACTTGGAATTGATAGTGGGTACCAGCCACTGCGAACCTTAGGAATTTCATGTGCTTCGGATGAATAGGGACATGAAAATATGCATCTTCGAGATCCAATGAAGTCATGAAGTCGCCACTGTTGAGGCATCGTAGGATGTCTGACAGCGTGACCATCCTGAATGTTTGACTTTTTAGGAATTTGTTTAATTTCCTGAGGTCTAAGATAGGCCTCCACTCTCCTGATTTCTTGCGAATGAGAAAGAAGCGGGAGTAGAAGCCTTTCCTTCTCTGAGGAAAAGGGACCTTTTCTATTGCCCCTTTTTGAAGCATGATCCTTGCTTCCTTTTTGAGTAAGTGATGACGAGGGGGGTGCGATCCCCTGGGGGGGGTATTGGGAGGTATTTGAATAAATTCCAAAGTGTGGCCATAAGAGATGAGATCCAGGACTCACTTGTCTGAAGTGATGTTGCGCCACTGGTGGATATGTTTGGAGATTTTCGCACCGTTTGGGGGAAATGGAAAAACAGCTGGTACCCTGTTGCAATCACTGCTTGCGACCGGAGTCGCGGCCTTGAGGTCCTGGCTTTCGTCTGGAGCCTTGTCTAGAGAAACCAGCCGTAGTCGGTTGGCGGTAGGATTGCTGCTGGTATCCTTGGCGATATTGCGGCTGGTAGGTCTGGTAGGATTGTGAACGCTGGTAAGTTCCCCTGTATCCTGAGAAACCCCTACCTCGAGCTCCCCGAAAGGGCACCTTGCGGTACTGAAGGGTTCCTAGCGCCTTAGCAGTATCCGTATCCTTTTTAATGGCGGTAAGCGCCTCATCAATATGACTGCCAAACAGGCTATCGCCATCATAGGCCATATCCAAAATTTTGGTCTGGACTTCTGGGCGGAAATTTGTTGCTTTTAACCACCCCTGTCGCCTTAGAACGGCAGCACCAGCTAACTGCCGGAAACTGGTAGTGGCAAAGTCCATTGCAATGTCTATTATTTCGGACGCTGCTCTTTCTCCTTCTGTGAGGATTTTAATGTATTCCTCTTTGCTGTCTTCCGGGATTATGTCCTTCATCGTACCCATATCGGACCACATTTGCCTATCGTATCTAGCCAATATGGCCAGAGCATTAGCAGCCCTGACTGAGACTGCTGCCATTGATGAAAATCTCTTTCCGATGGAATCGAGACATCGACCCTCTTTGTCCGGTGGAGATGTGATGGGAGTAGACGGATTCTTCGATCGTCTCTGGGCTGCCTGTGAGATCACTGAGTCAGGCTTGGGGTGACTCGTGAGACACGCCGGAGAGTCCTCAGGGGCTCTATATTTTTTGTCCAATCTCGGTAGCACAGGAACCACAGAAGCTGGCGTCCTCATTACTTTGACTCCTTCCTGCCAAATATGATCAATTATAGGTATTGATCTGACTGTTTTCCTTGATTGGTCTTTAAAATCATAGAGAAAACAGTCCGATTGATGTACAATTGTTGGCAAGTGAAATCTGCTAGTGGCTCTATCCATAATATTATGGAATCCCCCGATATCCTCCGGAGGCGAGTCTGAAGGACGATGAGGTGGTGGGGATGGTGTTGGTGCTATGTAATCATCCCACTCGTCAGCTGGCGGAGGAGGATCATGGATTTCTCCTTCTTCCTGCTCTTCTTCAGAGGTTGTAGGATCCTCCCTGGGAGGTAGATGAATCATGGGACCTGGTGTCAACCCAGGAGTGGCAGGAGGTGGTGGTAGCGGTGTTTGAGGAGCTACAGGCAGAGGTGGGGGCACTGCAACATTGTCATCTTGCGGAGGAAACCTTCTTTTGTAATCAGCCAACATATTTTGAAGGTCCAGTATTAATGCTGGAGGAAACTGAGCAGGCTGTTGTCTAGGCTGCTCGAAGTACTTGTACTGCTGATACTGGGCATGAGGGGCCGGATAATGTTGATAATACTGTTCCTCATCATCATAGTCATCATCTTCTTCTTGATACTTGATGTTAAGTTCAGAAGGACTATGTGCCGTTCCAAACTGGCCTTCGTCTTCATCAGTATCCTCCACATCTAGAAGATGGCTGGGAGGTAACGGAGAAATTTTTGGTGTCCTAAATACCATCTGTGTAGATTGCTGGAACGGAGTTGAAGGACCTGCATACAAAACTGGATTTTTTGTTGTTGGTGCCGTCGTCGACGGTGAAATTTTCGTCGTCGATGGTAGCCCAGTCGTAGTTGGCGGTATTGACATAGCCGGTGGGACCGTTGTCAACGGAACAGTTGTCGTTGACGATGGTGTCGTCGTCGACGATGGTGTCTTCGTCGACGATGGTGTCGAGGTCTTTGTCGATGACGATGTTTTCGTCGACGGTCCCGTTGACGATGAGCTCTTCGTCTGTGGTACTCTCGTCGATGATGGAGTCGTCGACGATAGAGGCAACGTCGACAGTATGGACCCCTTTATACTTGCCGTTGATGTAGTTAACGCCGTCGATGGCCTCGACGACGAGAGAGTCACTGTAGTGGTCGTTGAAGAAGACACAGGCGTCGACGGTGAACTTGACGCTGAAGAAGATTTTTGGCTAACTTTACCTCTGGAATGGCTTGATGACTCTTGTCTTCTTTAGATGTTCCTGAAGACTGAGGGGATCCAATCTCGGAGGAGACCTTGGGCTGTTTCTCCTGCTTAAGAGATTCCTTGGTCAAATGAGAGATTTTAGAATGTTTCTTTCTCTCTTCAGGTTGACCCTCAGGCGACCTGGGCCTCTTGTGTGACATAGAGGACGTGTCGCTATCCACATCAGAGGAAGCACTCTGCTTCTTTTTTAGCCACAGCAAAAGTCTTCCTTCTCTGTATCTCAAGGTCTTGGTTGAGAAAGTGCGGCATATCTTACATTGCTTTGTCTCATGGTTGGGATAGAGACAATAAATGCAATCCTTGTGTGCATCATCCACATGCACTCTCTTCTTCCCACGGGATTTACAAGCTCTAAATAATTCTTTTTTTATCAGACATTCTTCTGAAAGGTTTAAAACATAAACTTATCTGAGAAAGCTGAAGAAACTGAGCAGAGCTCAGGGAGACTCCCTTACACAACGAAGTGCGGTGAAAATTTGAGGGATTCTGCCTCTCTTGGGAAGGTTCTAGAGGGTGCTGACTGCTGATTGGTTGTGTTTTCAGTTTGGTCCTTTTTGTAAAAGGAGACTAATAGGCTACAGAGTACATAGTTACCACCATAATAGCCTATGGAAATATACTTTTTACTATTTACTACTTTGTTATTTATGTACCGTGGGACTCCCACTACGACGACGGGGAATGATTCAGGCATGTGAATCTATGAAAGATACCCCAATACTGGATAACTCCCACTACTTCCACAACAGATACAGAGCCCCTCTAGTCACCAATCTCCCAGCCACTCACAATCCCCACAATTGCACAATCACCATCATCACCACTCACTGACAGCCATTCACAGTATCTGTCGCCGACACTTATGCTTTTTGCAAAACCACTGATTCACTGTCATTCACAGTACCACTTAACCAATGACACTCAAGCTACTAAAGCTTGCAGCCAGTCTCAACACAGTTCACCCATATCAACCATAACCAGATCTTACCCAGTGCCACTCACACGACCACAGACCTGTGGTCACTGTAAGAACCACTCACGGCTTCCATTATGACAACTCAAACTCTGCTGCCTAAACAAATCACCACAAAGAACCCAAATCAACCCATACCATCACCTATCCTCACCCATTCTCCTGTGTTGTCACATCATCATTGACATAAAAACATTGTAGCCACAACAAGCACACAATAACTCCACAACTGTGCTAAACCCTCTCCATCACTCCCAATGTCGTTCAAACCAAACCTATTACAACACCACCTTCACCTCAACGCCTTTCAAACACACCTTGACTAAACCACTGCAAATCAAAGTCCTGTCACAGAAGTCCTCATACCCCTAAAAAACAGCAACTTTAATCACCACTGATCCTTTGGCATCGTCAACACCAAAGACTCTACCTCCATCACCACTCAATCACGGGCACTTTCACCATAACCGCACAGCTACTGTGAAAAATGTCACATATTGAAACTTCCAGGTCTTTTAGAACAAACAACACCAACTCTGCCCATCAAATCATAACAACATAAAATAAATATCACACTCCTAACAAGTACACATCATTGCTCAGCATACAGAACCTTGCACAAACTAAACAGAACACATCTTCATGCTGCGCACACAGATGCATTGTACTATGGATACAAACGGGACCCTCTGGCTTGGTTAATGTGTGTTTTATTCGGAAAAAAGCGAACACAAGGAGATGATGGACGGAGCACTGAAAGTTTTCAGACACTCGCTCCCAGTCACAGATCTGGGTTGAATCCATCATTGTTTTTTATCTCACTTTGCCACCCCAGTTCAGACCAAGCCATATGCAAATCAGTCTTGACCCTGTTCCTCATGGGAACAGTCCAGCCTGAACTGCCAAGCCAGGTCTTCCCTAGACCGGAAACAAGCATCCTGGGGCCAGTTTCGGAGTAACACCCCTCATCAGCCAGGCTAGCTTGAATCCAGTGGCAAAGTGTGCAAGGGGCCCATGTCTGGGCATGCCCAGCCAACTTAGGGCGAAATAAGCAAACAAGGAGATGATGGATGGAGCGCTGAAACTTTTCAGACACTCACCCCCAGTCACTATTAGATCTGGGTTGAATGCATCATCCTTTTTTAGCTCACTTCGCCACTCCAGTTCAGACCCAGCCATTTACAAATCAGTCTTGACCCTGTTCCTCATGGGAACAGCCCAGCCGAGCTGCCAAGCCAGGTCTTCCCTAGACCGGAAACAAGCATTCTGGGACCGGTTTCGGGGTAACACCCGTTATCAGCCAGGCTAGCTTGAATCCAGTGGAAAGTGAGCAAGAGACTCATGTCGGAAAGCGGTCTGTCTAAGAGTATGTATAACTTCAAATGCTCCTGCAAAAATCTGTGCATCTCAGAGACGCCCAGACTATTTTCTCAAAGCCAGGTTCCTAATAATACATTCAAACATGCCTATTAATCATTCAAACCTTCTGTTCCCATTCTAAGAACAATTTCAAGCAATTATCATACTAGGCAAGATAGGAAAACCACGCCGTCCTACAAATATTACAGTGCTCTTCTCATCTGTTATCAATCCATGACGTTGGTTCCAACACATTTAAATTAAAATGTGCATTACACCCAATCAGTTGCAGTACAACACATCGTTTTAGGTTTTAGTTAGATTTTCTGTTGGATTGTGAAGGTCACGGGGAAATGTTACGATAATCACGGACATCTAATCACTGAAATGTTTGTTAATGGCACAAATATTCATGTCTACCACTGTTATTAACAAGCAGACACTGAGATCAATAAGGGCAGAAAGGCCACACACACTTCAAAGAAACAGCCAGTTCACTCGTACGGAATTCTCGGGGCATCAGTAAATGTCTTGCACACAATGGTACATGTACAGTCTGTCTAGAGCAACATCCCCTGTGGCATTTATGTCACCAAGAGGTAACTGCTGTCGGTCTCCGCCAGCACAACTCTGATGCAGTCTGCCAAAAGGTGGACAGCAGCAAGCTTCCCGAGTGTGCCTGTCCAGAACACTCAAGAGTACAGTCTACGCGCAGGCATGCACACTAGCAGGAAACTGCCAATCACAGTCTGCGCCGCCGGCCTTCCCGGAGGACATGTGTAACAGGAAGGGAGATGGTCGGAAAAAAGACCACTGGTGCGCGAGATACCTTTGTAAAGAGAATTGTAAACTCTGATACATCTGGAGAAAATCCGAAGTTCCGAATGAAGCTGAAAGTCTCAAAAACAGAATTCAATAAGATGTACACACTCCGACGTTGTACTACAGAAAGAAAATCTCCAGCATATCTGCAAAATCTTTGAATGATGCAAAAACAAGCCGAACTGATGGACAGATGCAATAGATGCTGTTTCACACTTGGCCTCTGTTCAAAAGCAAAGCATAAAGATATTTCTACGATCGATCCGTTCAATATGTCTTAGCACAGATGTTGTCTCAACGTTACTTCATGCAAAAGGTTACACTGCAAGAACCCCTGCAAGTTGACGGATTGTGTTCAATCAGCAAGGGACGTCACTGAGGTACACGTTTAATTATAAAGGTTCCATACTTTTACATGCGACTCCTGCCATCCAATAAAACCGCAGGTCTCCCACTATAAATACGTGCAAGAGGTTTGTGGCCGTGATGTAGTAAGAACCCTCTCCGATATTACAGGATCTTTCAAAATATAATATTAAGAGAAATGAGCACACATTAAGAATCCAAGTTTAGTTCATTTAAAACGTACAGCAGGATGACAGTGGTCCCGTTCAGATTAGTGCCAGGCTGTCACACTATCGATCTGAAGTGAACCAACCTTAAAAAGAGAAAACTAAACAACTGTCCCCATAGTAACCGTCAGTGTTGTCAATGCAAACCTCTGATAGGACACTCTTGCAAATGGTATGTTTCTGTCACCAAAACTTTAAAAACATGGGTTCCAAACGGGTGCCAGGCAATTTAGGAGAAGCAGGCACTCACATGGACATGCCAGTGATGTCTGATTGTGAGGGTCAGATTTAAGACCTCTGTTGTACTCCATGGTTTTCAGGGAAAATAAATGTGAACAAGTTGTTTTTACCAAGGGAAGCATTTTCGGACATTACCTATTTTATTATGAACACCTTTAGCATTTCAAAGATTATTTCAAGTCTACAAACATTTTTAATGACCTTCTCGAACATGGCTATTCTAAGATGTCCCCCGTCACAGCTCCATCCTCTTGGATTGATAAAGCCCCTTGTGGTAAAGGGTTTAATATCCTGTTTGTCATGACAGGTGTGCTCCAGGCCAGGAATGCCTGGACCACCCTTCCCTTACCGGGCCGCTGCAAGGCCAAACTTCATAATGATGCACATAGGCCTGATGCATCACACCTACCCTGTCTGCTGTTGAAACAGGACTTATGTTCACTGCAACGAGTTACTCTAGAAAAACGCCACACAATCTGGCTCAGCAGAATAATGAATTACTCCTTGGTCTTCCATGCACCAAACCCAGGGCATCCGCATGTGCAAATGAGGGCCTGAGCACAGAAACCAGTGTGCACTTCCAGTCTGTCCTAAGGCAAACAGCTGAATGAAGTTTGTTGATGCTCAGATCCCAAGCATGGCTTTTTTGAAATACCTACTGTACTCACAAACACCATTGGCCTACAAGCAAAGCAATACATTAAGAATAAAAAAAGAAAAATATAAGTTAACACCTCATCACTTGGAGTTTCCAGACACTATTGCAGGACTAAGTTTTTTTCAATATAATCAAACAAGTCTTCCTAGATGGAGGATTTGTGACTCTTCAATCTATTGACTGCTGTATATATGGCCACAGACCAAAATCAACTGGTGTGGTCTCTTTCAAAAAGTACACACTACACAATGGAAGGCCCCTGGAGCCTCTGGTGTGCAATGTCTACCTGGCGAAATACAGAGCACCAACTGAAACAGAAGAGGAGGGAACATGCCCTAACACGCACTCTTCTTTATAGTACCCGGTACCCAAAGTGCACACTAAAGCCCGTTACCTGGTGCCATTGGTTATTGGAGTGCAAAATACACATTGTGGGAATACAAACCAAAGTGCCCTGTGGTATACTCTGCTTTTTGGTACTGGCACATAGCGATTTCACTTTAAGAACACAATCCAGAAAATACAAGGTGGGAAACTAAAAATACATTGCTACCAATGATACTGCAGAAATGCCGGAATTTGGCTTCACACTTCCTCCCGCTGCCTACCCAAAATGACCAACCCTCCTCCCACCCTGCAAAGACATCATCAGGAAACAGCTATTAGCAATAGTTTGCCTCCAACAGACATTGGCGACGAAAACGAGCTGTTTCCATAATTGTTGCATTTAAACCATGCCCTGCCAATCTCGGTTCTTCCACTAGAAAAGCACAGCTGGAGTAACGCTCCCCGAATGTCCTAAAATGATCGAAGCCGCAGACCAGCCCATGTGGCGGTGGCCGGCCCACGGACACACGCCTCCTGCAGGAGGAACATTTTATTAATATAAAACATCTATGTTGCTAAAACAGCGCGGGCAAAGGCTTGCTCTGAAGGAGTTACTTGAAGAAATAGAAAGAAAAATGGTTGATATAGGGCGGTAATTGGTTCAATGGTTTGAGAAAAACATTTACATTTGTCAGGTCGCTGCCAGTAGGAAGGAGAGGCAGGGGGGCCTTGCTCCCTGATACCTCAAACCATTAAATTTAAGGAAGAAATATTCCAAACAGAGTAGGTAGCAAAATACAAACAACAAACATGGATTAGACTCGGGGTTATTCAAGAGGAAATGCAGTGAAAATAAAGAGTGAAATCACACAGCATCCTCACCTTGCCATGCCTGCTAATTCGATGGGTTGACAGCGATGCCTTACTGCGCGCGCCTCACATTTTAGCAGAGGCTACTGTTTGTGGCTCGGTGCCTGTGCGCCCTTCTCCCGACTGCCTCACGAGCCTGCAGGGCGAACCCATGGCCGCAGGGACAGCGATGCACTGGAGAACAGAGCTGTGTGCTACCCAACCTTGCGTGGGCTGCAGCCGCTCGGAATCAATGCTCACACATCACACTGCACCGCATGCGCTACAGAGCACGAGCGCGCTAACGGGGATCCGGGAGGCGAGGTTACGATTAATCGGCTAATCGCAATCACTGCAAGCACATAGTCAGTCCATCAGCATTTAGGAAAGCAAACGCGCATGCACGGTCAAATCTGGGGATGCACTGTAACTTCAACCTACTGTACGGAAAAGCCAGCCTGGCAAAACAAATAACCATGCATTGGTTTCATCTCCTTGCTGCAAACGGTGCACTTTAACCTCCCACCCGCCTACTGCAGGGGCATCATTCCCAAACCTAGCGTCTCGAGGAGGGAGGGTGGCTGATAGAGCGCGCCTTCAGATAAAATGCACAGCAGTCCCCAATTACTGCTCCAAACAAAACAGCGAGCGGAAGCACTAAGCACATTGCAGTAGACATTTCGCGTTTTCCCTGCAGTTCCCACTGGCACATTTCACACTGTGTATGGAAGGAAAAGGTCTCGGCTGTTTCCATGAAGCAAAATATATATTCATCTGCGGCGGCGCTGCCTAATCTCGCGCATGCATAAGTTAGTAGGGGTTAAATGGCATACTCACATGCTGTTGAAGAGCTCGCGGTACGTCTCGTCACCTTTCCCTTCTGACATCAAGCTGTCCAATTTGTCGATTAGCTTGGCTTCAACCTGAAAGATAGGCACAAACAAGGTTTTTGCGTCTGTTGTCTCAGTCGCTCCTCTCGGGATGCCTCGGAGGGATACAGCTAAGCGGACCCTCAGCATCGGCGCCAATTGTCATTTATCAGATCGGTCACATCTGTCGCGAGCAGCCACGACTCAGAAAGAGGCTTTTCGGTGCGCCTCGAAAAGGAGCAATGTGACTTTAAACTACAGGCAGAGTAACATTTGCTGCTGCTGCTACGGCAGTTATCTATTTATGGATTCGAACAAAAAGAGTGGAGCCCGGCTCGAACGCCTGGATTCTTCCTGCAGGCTACATCTCGGAACCAGCAGCATTCTACCAAGGCTCACTGCTTGGAGAAAAATAACAACCACCTAAGCTCCCTAGCCTTCCTGCATGATTACTGGGATAAGCATTCTTATGGAAATGGGCTCCAAGACTGGGGAGCCAGGACCAGGCAGAGCGGCGGCGCAAGCGGTAGGTGCTCACGCAAAGACCCATATGGAGCAGGTTCATCGGGCACCAAACACGGATTTTATGTCACACCAGGCAAAGTATCACGTGAGCCAGGTCTGACTTAAGCCTTGAGCACCCACTTTATAACACAACATCCATTGGCTACTGAAGTATACAGTGACTCAGTGGGGCCAACTACCTGCCCTGCTGTGCAGCGGTGAGAGGTCATACCCAACTACTACAATCTTTTGTCTTCTAGACCAACAATTGGCTTGTGACACATGGTTGTTTCAAAGAATCTGCACTTTCCCCAGAACTCTAAATCACAGTGTAGCTCCTTTCCAACCAAGGCTCCTGAAACAACGTAAGAGGACCAATTTGTCAGAGGTAGTAGTTGCTTCATCTGTTGCAAGCTCTTCTGAATTCAAAGGACTTCTGCCCCAGTCAAGAATTGTTCAACAGGCAGCTTCCCAACCAGCCTTCGCTCTTACAATCCCCATAAGGGACCACATGAAGGCAGATCTACTCCCTCAACCGATCCTGTGCAAAAATATACTTCATACTAGGTCATTGTTGACATCACTCCTGTGTCATAGAACAGGTCATATGTATTAATAAGTTAATTTGTGGTATAATTGTGATTTCCTCTACTACTGGGTTCTACAATCTTTTCTCTACATATGTTCAATGATAATCACCTGAGCTACTAATATTATTAGTATTATACTAGTGACCACATCAGACATGATTCCATCAGTGGCTACCCTATGCAAGATTACCAGCAGTGATCACCTAAGTCCATCAGGCAATGTTGTGTCAGTAGTATAAAAAAACTGCGTTATCAATTTGCAATGGACTGTACATGAGTAATACATAATGGCTATTACTGCAATGCCCCTGGCATCAAGGCAATACATATTAGTAATAAGTCTCCCCACTACCATAAGATTTATCATTCAAACACCAGCCACAAATATATTTTACAATTGCCTCTATTTTCTCCAAACATCAGCTTATGAGTTTTGAAAATACACTTTTATATTGAATAAACATTTTCTCATTCAATGGAACAATATGTATCTACCAGAAATATCATCATCATACATTCTGATGGATACCTCTTACCACAGATCCCCCACCTTATGAGCAGGCCCCACAGTAATATTCAGTGGGAAGTGGGACTGAGTAGTACCGCCTAAGCAAGGAAGTCATGCAACACAGCCATGTCAAAGTCTGTCAGTGCCTATGTGATCAGTGAGGCAGGTATGTTTTGCAAAAGTATGCAAGCATGACAACAGGGTCACACAAGAGGTATCCACTAGCGGAACATATCTCATGAGGAAATATAAGCGTATTAATTCAGTTAAGCCAAAGCTTCGAATTGAGTAGGCTGAGCAGCACATAAGAAAGCTACTTACATGTAGCTGAAAGCCACCAGTAGATCACAAGCTACTCGTTGAAAAAGCCAGCTCTACAAACATCCTAGCAGGGAATTGAATTTGTGTAGCTAGTTACAATTTTAATTTTCGGACATTTCAAACTTGCTTTGTAAATTTCATTATAATCCAACAAAACAATACAAAAGTCATCACGGATGCCAAACAAATGTAACTGGTTGCTTTTTTTTTTTTAACAAGGTTATCATGTATAAAAGTATATTTTGTTTTGTTATTGTAGTTTTATCTCCACACCGCCAACACAGTGTCAATACTACAAAAGATCTGGGCCACGTCCCCTGCATGTATGTAAACAAAGATTGTCCCCTGCATGTATGTGAACAAAAACATAGCGAAGCCAGGTGGCATTATAGATGGCATGTAGCATCTACATACATCTGCAAAGAGCAAATACCTCTCATTTTCATAATAATGTCATCTAGAAGGCTCTTCGACTCATCTTCGCCTCTTTGAACATGTTCAAGCCCGAGGGGTCAAAAGTAGGTCTCATGCCAGTTCAAGACCCCACCGAGCCCATTACCAAGCCTAATTTTTTATGATCACTGCTCAGCTAAATCGTAGCAGCAATTGTCAGGACACAAACCTCCTTCAGTGTGCACTGAGCTGACGACTGGATGTGGGGGACTGCACGGATGTCACTAGAACAACTGCCAAATTCACCTTGCACCACCATTTCTATTTGCAAATTGCTATTTTGCCTGAGAGTCCCTTTCCTTGATTCTTTTCATCTGCAACAATGGTGTACACACCACCATGCACAGTCATCTGCCTACACCAACAAAATACAGTACCTTTGTCTCGCTTCAAACTCAAAACAGTAACCTGAAAGTAAAAAGTAAGATCACTAGCCCACTAGCGCTGGCTGAGTCAAGCTTGTGTGCTAGCTGTAGCACCTACACCACCTACTCCGAAAAAGAGGCGGCAAAGATTAAGAGGGTCGGGTCCTGAGAAGAAGGGGTTGTAAAAGTGAGGAAAGGCGAGGGTCTAGTTGGTATTGTCAACCTATGGGAGGGCACTAGGCCAAGGAGAAGAGCTTATCCCAATAGAAGCCCCAAGGGAAAGAGGCCTTGTGCTAGGAGAACAAAGAACCCTGAGGCCTTTTGGGATTTAGGAACAGTTGCAACTCCAGACCAGGCATATATTATGTGTAGATCGTCACGAGTAAAACATGTGTACTTGGAGGTGACCCGGAGGGGGAAAAAGCAAACAAGTGGAAGCCTCTAAACAGGTCAAGTATCCTGACAATATTCTCAAACTGCAAGGTACTGGAGGAGGTTGTGTAAAGAGATATTAAATACATAGCATTCATACAGTCCAAAGCAGATAGAGAGGTAAACAAAAGTTTGCTTGACTTTTCCAGTGTTTGTTGATTTGGTTTTGGAAGCAAGTGATGAGTTAAAAAAATTAGGATTAAGAATAGTGCAGGTAGCTGAGGTGGAAACCTCCTGCTTAAATCCACCCATGTAGTTAAATCATGCAGGCCTAAGTCAGGAACAGCTAAAGTTGGTCATTGGGAGAGAGGTAAACCCATCCCGGGTGGTGGGGTTGAATTGCGGAACACTAAAGGTAACTATCCTGTCCCAGGAAAGGGAGCGTTTGATAGATCTGATCCCTTAACTCAATAGGTTTGCGCATTTAAGCATTGATAGGGAGAGTAGTCTTTCATGGGGGGGGACAGATAGATTAGGGAATCGACGCACCCGTTGGCTTGGGGGTTGTCTCTTGGAATGTACACAGATTAAAGAATCTTATAAGAACAGAGCTTTCACATTTATGGGAGGGAAATGAGATCATTTGCTTCCAGGAGACATGGTTGGCGGGTGAGGAGTTCCACCAAAATAGTTTTATGCATTTTATAAAAGATGGAACCAAATCGGGTCCTGGGCGGGTGAAAGGTGGATTATTGACACTGGTATCTACCAAAAGTAGTAAGGGGGCAAAAATAATTGAAATAAGTAGCGATTGGTTATTAACTTGTTCACTGGATCTTTAAGAGGGCTGTCTGCAGCAAAAGAAGTTAATAGTTGTGAATGTTTATATAAATCAAGAGGACTGTCGGAAGGAGTCGAGGGAGGTGTTTCAGAGGGATATGGCAGAACTAACAGAGCTTTCGGGGGAATACCCGAGTCTCCTATTAGGGGACTTTAACCTACGCTTTGATCCAAGGAAGGTTGATTTTGTGGTTTTAGATATGCTAGAATGTTACGGTATTCCCAACGTAAATTTTCCAAAATGTGAACAGTTCAAGTCTGAAAGGGAAATGGCGAGTTTTCTCGCTGAGTTAGGGTTTGTATGCCTAAATGGCCGCTTTAAAGAGGATGACCCAGCGCCCAAAAGTTTTTATATGGGAAACAGCAGTGCCCTATTGACTATATGTTTATACAGGCATGGTTCTTTCATCTCTGTATAGAATTTAAGGTGTTAAGATTAAAGGGAAGTGATCATTGGGGGCTATAATTTTAGCCATAGAGGCAGCTCCAATATTGAGGGACCGAGCTATCTCAATGGAACTAGATTTCCCAAAACGTTTAACAACAAGAATAGATGAGAAATCTATTGATCAGTTAATGCAGCATCAAATACTTCATGAGATGGACCAGGATAGGGCCGTAGGAGAGCCAAATGCTGTATGGTATGCAAAGACCATTGCAGAGGTTGCAAATCGATTGATACCAGTAGTAAGGATATGTAATACAAAAATAAAAAAGGATCTGCCTTGACAATATTCTAAGCAGCAGTGGTTCGATAAGGAGTGTGTACTTGCTAGGAAGGAGTTAAGAAAAATAGGAAGGGCAAGGCGATCAGACGGCCATGGAGAGACCAATGATATCTACTGCTGTAAGAAAAGGGAGTATGAGGCCTTGGTGGTGAGAAAGACGCAGGCTTTATTTCAGTTTAATTGGGACCTGATCATTAGGACACTACAAGGAAAGGACATGAGGAAGTTCTGGAAGTTGGTCCAGAGGGGAAGCTGTAATGCTGCCCCACCGGCAAGATGCATGGTGTCAGAAACTGATTGGGTAGCTTATTTAACCAATATTTACAAGCCAAGGGAGATAGTGGTGAGGAAATGTTGGCCAATTTTGGGGGTAGAAGTTTTGCAGTCGTTCTCCATCCAATCTATTGCTAAGTTGATAACCCCTCTAAATTTAACTAAGGCAGCTGGACCTGATAACTTGCCAGCAATTTTAATAAAGTCAAACCCCCTGTGGTGGGCAGGATTCTTCTCAAAAGCTTTCATATACATAACCAAGACAGGGATAATACCTCTAAGTTGGAAGGGCGCTATAATCAAACCCATACACAAAATGGGTGCTATGAATGACCCAGGTAATTATCGTCTGATAAGTTTGTTGGATGTAGGTGCAAAACTGTACTCTAAAATTATATTAAGGGCTTTAAAGAATTGGATTGAGGGAAACTGAATTATCCCCATGCAGCAAGGGGGGCTTTAAAGCTGGGCATTCAATCATAGATCATTGTTTTAGTTGATGGGCTTTGGGGCAGAAGGCAAGGGAAACAACTGGGAATTTATTCTGCTGTTTTGTTGATTTTAGTTCAGCTTTCGATATGGTTGATCATAGTATACTCTGGGCTAAGTTAAAACATCAGGGTATTCCAAATTGCTTAGTAGCAATTCTGCAGGAATCCTAGCCGACCTTCCAGGAGAGTTGGCAGCGACTCATTCCTTTCCCCCGAAAATTGGGGGTAGACGTGTCGTGCCTACTCTATGCAGATGATTTGGCAATTTTGGACGCGACTCAAATAGGCTTGCAGAGAAGGTTGACTAAATTCAATCATTATAGTGAGGCTAATAAATTGAAGGTGAACATGGAAAAAACAAAAATAATCCTGTTTGGGAAAAAAGTAAACCGTATAAGTGGCTGTTAGGTAACAGTATGTAGTATCCTCAGGTCATGTTAATATGTTCCCTTTCATCCTGTACCTAGCTGCTCAGCCAGTGTGAGTGTTCCGTGTAGAATGTTAGTGTGAGTGGAATGCTTGGGTGCCTGGTGTGTGTGTGTGTGGTCAGTTGGAAGATGGGCTGAGCAGCTAGGAGGCTGCTCCTGGTGGGGCTTGCTGTAGCTTTGTATCTACTCTACTTATGGACTTATTAAACTACAAGTAAATCATCTCGGCTACGTCTACTTTGTCACCTGAACACGTGGGGCCAGCCCACTACACAGTAGGGTGGAGGTCGTGTCCACTTATAAGTATTTGGGTATGATGTTTACTAGTCAGTTTAGTTGGGCCTTGCATAAAGAATTAATGGAGACGAGGGCACTGGCAACAATAGGGGGCCTTGTTCGTTTTAAAAAGACTTATGGTGGCCCTTCTTGGACTCTCCTTTTGATAGCTTATAATGCAATGGTCCCCACGCAATGCGTCTACGGGGCTGAGTTACTGGCCTTAAGTAGGGAGTGAAGCTGGGAGAGGTGCGAGAGTAAACATTTGAAAATAATGTTGGCTCTCCCCAAAGGTGCAAAGTCCCAGGCAATAAGATTAAAAGGAAATTTGCAGGCCTGGAACATCTTAGCCATATAAAGCAACTTTGCGATTTTTGGATAAACTTTGGGTCTCAAAGATACAGCAGATATCAGCCTTATATGCCGCTGAAATAGGAAAGAGTGAACTACAGTGGGCGAAGAAGGTCAAGAAAAGGCTAGAAGCCATCGAAGGAACCTTATAGCTGAGGCCTCACATCTTTCTAAAGCAGAATTAAAAATAGCCTGTAAAAAGAGTCCACATTGGCTGATCTGAACTATGTAAGGAACAGACCCTCAGCAAATTATATGATAGATTCTTGGGAAAATAGGAATGTATTTCTGTACCTATCAGCATTTCCAGACGCCCGCTACATTTAGCACTATTAAAATTCCGGCTAGCATTAAATGTGCAATATGTAAGAGCTGTAAAATGTGAAGCTTTTTTAGGTCAAGAGATTAACTGCACATGTGGATTGCGTTTTCAAAATTTTAATGCCCATGTGTTAATTGATTGTTGTCATTTTAATGGGCTTCCTTGTTTGATTTTAAAACCGCTTTTTAAAAGATATAACATAAATTGTCGCAATGACGCATTTGCACTTTTGTTAAATATGGAATGCGCATTGCCAAAATTCTTTAAAATATGTCTGGATTAGTGACCCAATGTGGTCAGGTGGCAGGGGGGTGGAGTTCTTATCTTGAATAATGGTGTATTTGGTATTTATTTGGTTTGTATATAAATACAAGATTTTATTCGGTTTTAAAATGTATGTTTTAAAGACAGTGTCTAAACATTAATAAAGTATGAACTTGTAACTAAAATCTCAGGACTTGATATCGATTCTGCAGACTGGAAGACAGGCTTTAATGCAAAGGCACTCAAAACATTCATTAGATGAGCTGAATATCCGCCCACGGAGAATGTCATTGGGTGGATGGTCAGCCAATGAACACCTTTGCTGCTTTGGGGTAATCAGACTCGAGAAACTGTGGAAGACTGAAGGGTAACTTCTTAAGGATCACTTCAAGAAGGAGTGTGGGGATACAGTACAGAGTGAGAGACATCAAAAGGAGCAAGCACTTGTCTTTAGAATATTCATGTCATGAAGCGGGGACAAACCGTTATCCCCTGTTGAGAGTCGATTGATGGCTGCAGGGTCAGTAAAGCTCACCCTCAAACCCCACAACCCCATAAAAACATCTCATAAGAAAGTGGTCAGGGGTTTGGCCAAAAGTGAAAATGAAGAGCCTAAATAATTATTAGGGCTTAGACCCAGTGGCTTCTATAAGACAAAAGGGAGAACGCACAGGCTCTGTGTAAATACCCACATCTTTTCTCAGTCCACTTTCCATTGCACAGTTGTAATGTGCATCACTGCTACAGGGAGGGATGCAAATACTGTGCCAAAACACCAGGGTATCCTGAGGATAAGTGCAGAGAAACACACATGGTGGCCTAGTCTTGCAAAGTCTGCCCTCTGAGCTTCCCATTCCGTTCTCTCTTCAGTCATCAGATGTTTCAATATTGAGGAACAGTGGTTAGAGCTAATCTAAAAGGATCCCCACTCCCACAAAAACTATTCATTGCTGTAGAGTTATTTCCCTCACAGAGACCAACTATGAGGACACTTAGAAAGTTAGAAAAACTCTTTCAGGAGAGGGTTTAAACACTAGCTTAAATTTTTTTTAATGGTATGCACAGCATGGCAATAACTATTTCAAAGAAGATTAGCAATAGGATTCATTGTACAAAATTTAAAAAAATGACTAATAGCAAGGAAATTATAAATAATTACATCAAGTAAGGAATCAGCTTTTTAAAATAGATGCATCATTACCACAAATGTCCACCTGGCTGTAGCATCAAAAAACCCTAAAAAGTGTTGGCTGTAATGACCATCAGGCAGGTTTGAAATATACTCTCACTCCTCCCTCTGAGGCACAGCGCCACCGTCCACAGCGGGCACAAGCAAACGGCCACCTTCTAGTCACACCTGCTTCGCAGCTGTATTCCCAACCTCTGTTTATTCTATCCAGCCCCAAAATGCACAGTTCTACCCAATGTCCTTCCCATCTGTCATAGTTATGCTTTTAATCCCCATTCACCCAATACACTACAAAGGCACAACACAACCCTCTGTCCTGATAGGTGGCCCCAATTAATTTGTGACACTTTAGCCAGTCCTACATTCCCACCAATTAAACTAAGTATCATTATACACCAGTATCAAAAATAGAACACAGTTATAGTACAAGTCCAAGATAGCAATGAGATGTTGACTATAATGCATAGATTAGCAGAAGGTGTCACATGTGACACAGTGTCACTTGGCAGCAATGCATTCACATTCTCACAGCGAGATCCCGGTCTTTCATGCACCCTGAAATCCCCACAGTTACAGCAGCATTGTGTTCACACTGCAAAGACGTTCTTCAACACACCTTCCCACATGCACATTGCCACACTTGATCCATATACCCTATTTGTCACAGGAACACAGCCACCATCAGACCAATGGTCAGGTGAGTGTGAAGGAGGGGAAAGTTGGGTGGTTAGGTTGTCGACTCTGTATTCTAATACCAATTTTCCTACTTGACCAAAACTGCGATACATGGGCACGGATGAAGAAAGGCCCTCTGCTACAATTGTTTCAGTCTGTTATCTCAATGCAGCACTGAAACGGACACTCTCAAATTGCCACTCTGAGTACTTGATGCTGTGTGACTCTGCTGGCCCTAACAGATCTCAAGACAAGTTTTGATCAATAAGTTACTTACCTTCGGTAACGCCTTATCTGATAGAGACTGGATCTAGCCGCAAATTCCTTATCTTAGAATGCTCCCCAGGCGCCAGACTGGATCCGGAAATGTTTTACAGCAGTATCTCTGCAAATCGGTAGAGGGACGTTGAGCGACTCCGTAGCGACGTCGCCGTCATGATGTGACGTAGACGGAGTCCAAATAAACCCTCCCGACGGCAGTTTCTTCTTTTCCGTGCTTACAAACCGGATCCGATAAGCAATTCCTTAGGCCGTTTTTTGGCCGACCTTGACGGTTTTGACAAGCACTATGTTTTCAGAGGCAGATAAAGCGAAGTCCCTATAGCACAAGTTACTAACTTGTGTAACGATATATCTGTAAGAGACAGTAGTTAGTGACAGATTCCTTACCTTAGAATATCCCCAGGCGTCAGGCTGGATCCGGAAAGTTTTT
The DNA here is from genome assembly GCA_963921515.1 of Calotriton arnoldi. NCBI lineage: Eukaryota > Metazoa > Chordata > Amphibia > Caudata > Salamandridae > Calotriton > Calotriton arnoldi. Next base: position 1,548,700 of record CAWUFW010002681.1, on the reverse strand, counting down.
GCGTAGCAGTACCCTTGCGCGTCGGTAGGCGGCGTCGTGCGGCTCCGCGTCCGTCGTCGGCGTCGTGATCGCCGGGATGACGTCGCGGGCAGTACTTAGGCGCCGCCCCTGCGCGCTGACGTCAGTTCTGTACACGACTTTCCGCGCCAGGAACGCAGAGCCATGCAAGAAGCTGACATAGGTGTCTGAAAAATACTAGGGCCCTGAAATGGATGTCCTTAACCCTAGAAATCAGTTCGCAGAACGGGGAGGATGGGTGGGCGGTAAGGAATCTGTCACTAACTACTGTCTCTTACAGATATATCGTTACACAAGTTAGTAACTTGTGCATTTGAAAGAGACACGTTAGTGACAGATTCCTTACCTTAGAATAGATACCCCAGCAATACCAACCCCGGTGGTGGGTCTGCGAACAAAGATCAGACAAGGAAGTCCTGGAGGACAGAACGGCCAAAGAAGCCGTCCCTCCGGACCTGACTGTCAAGGCAGTAATGCTTTGTAAACGTGTGCAGCGAGGCCCACGTAGCTGCCTGACAGATAACCGGCAGCGGAACACCGCGGCCCAAGGCCGTGGTAGCAGCTGTTGCCATGGTGGAATTGGCACGCAGCCCAACAGGAGGCTCCTTCTTAGCCAAAGAATAGCAGGTCTTGATGCACAAGGTAACTCAGCGGGAGATGGTTCGTTTGTGCACCGCCCGACCTTTTTGGCGCCCACGTAGCCAACAAAGAGCTGGTCATCCACCCGGAAGTGTTTTGTGCGGTTGATATAGAAGGAGAGCGCACGTTTTGGGTCCAGACGGTGGAGCCTCTCTTCCTCTCTGGAAGGATGCGGAGGCGGAAAGAAGGTAGGCAAAGTGATGGTCTGCCCAATGTGAAAGGCAGTAACCACCTTTGGCAAGAAGGACGGACGCGTCCGAAGAACAACCTTGTCTGGATGAACAGACAGAAAGGGAGGTTTGCAAGATAAAGCCTGGAGCTCACTCACCCGCCGAGCGGAGGTGATGGCCACCAGGAAGGCTATCTTTAGAGTCAGAAGACGAAGAGGACAGTTATGCAGAGGCTCAAAGGGAGCGCACATTAAAAAGGTAAGAACCAAGTTCAAGTCCCACTGAGGCATCACAAATGGAACAGGAGGAAAGAGGTGTGTAATGCCTTTTAAGAACCTGTTAACAACAGGGGACTTGAAAAGGGAGGGCTGATCAGGGAGCCTGAGGAAGGCCGAGATAGCACAGAGATAACCCTTGATGGTACCCAGGGCAGAACCCTGTTGGGCCAGAGAAAGAAGGAACAGAAGGACCTCAGAAAGAGGGGCAGAAAGGGGGTTCACAGCCTTTGCTGTGCACCATGCCACAAATTTGTTCCACCTGCAGGCGTATACCACCTTAGTGGAGGGACGCCTGGCTGCCAGAATCACATCACAAACTTCGGGAGGCAAGTCGAAAGAAATCAACTGCCGCCGCTCAATCTCCACGCAAGCAGGTGTAGACTGGACAGGTTCGGGTGGAGGACCGTCCCCTGCTGCTGCGACAGAAGATCCTCCCGAAGAGGCAGACGGATCGGGGGATCTACGCTCATACTGAGTAGCTCGGGATACCAAACTCTTCGAGCCCAGTCCGGAGCCACAAGAATGACTTGGGCCCGGTCGTGCCGAATCTTCTTCAACACTCTGGGTAGAAGTGGTATAGGCGGAAAGGCGTACAATAGACCGCAACTCCACTCGTGACGAAAAGCGTCGCCGAGCGAGTGCCGCCTTGGAAATTCCAACGCGCAGAACTGATGACATTGCGCGTTCTCTTCGGTGGCGAATAGATCTAACCAAGGCTCTCCCCACTGTAGAAAGAGTCCTTGCGCCACTTCCGAGGGACGACGCCATTCGTGATCCATCATGCACCTGCGGCTGAGTTCGTCCGCCCTGGCGTTCAGGGAACCTGCCAGGTGTTGAACCATCAGGAACATGCCCTGATGTTCCAGCCATGTCCAGAGGCGCAGAGCCTCCTGACAAAGGGTCCACGACCCCACCCCGCCCTGTTTGTTGCAGTACCACATGGCGGTGGTGTTGTCGGTGAACACCTGCACTACCTTCCCTTTGACAGAGGGAAGGAATGCCTTCAGTGCAAGTCGGATCGCCCGGAGCTCCAGAAGGTTGATATGGAGCCGGGACTCCGCCGGAGACCAGAGGCCTCTGATCTCCGCCTCTCCCATGTGACCGCCCCATTCCAGAAGGGACGCGTCCGTCACAACTGTATGCTCTGGCTGGGGAAGGGAGAGGGATCTGCCCATGACCAATTGCCGGTTCGAGAGCCACCACTGCAACTGTGTTGCAGTCCCCTCCGAGATCTGGACGTGATCGGACAGGTTGCCCTGGTGCTGCGCCCACTGGAACTTCAGGTCCCACTGCAGAGCCCGCATATGCCATCTGGCATGATTGACCAGCAGGATGCAGGAGGCCATGAGGCCCAGCAGCCTCAGGGTCATCCGTACCGAAACCCAGGATAAAGGCTGAAAGATCGGAATCATAGCCTGAATATCCCGGACTCGCCGTTCGGGAGGATAGGCCCGAAACTGCGTGGTGTCCAGAACTGCTCCGATGAAAAGGAGCTGTGGAGAAGGAATCAGATGCGACTTCGGCACATTGATGGAGAACCCCAGCGAGTGCAGGAGTTCGGCCGTAGTCTGGAGGTGGGAGACGACTGCCTGGGACGAGCCCGCCTTCAGCAGCCAGTCGTCGAGGTAGGGGAAGACTGAAACCCCTGCCCGGCGCAGATGAGCTGCGACCACCGCCATCATTTTCGTGAACACCCGAGGGGCACTGGTAAGGCCAAAGGGGAGCACGGTGAACTGAAAATGCTCGAGGCCTACCGTGAACCGAAAGTAACGCCGGTGGGCCGGCAGGACGGGGATGTGGAAATAGGCGTCCTGCAAGTCCAACGCTACCAACCAGTCTCCGGGGTCGAGGGCAGTCAAGACCTGAGCTAGGGTGAGCATCTTGAACTTCTCCTTCCGGAGGAAGCGATTGACGTTCCGGAGGTCCAAGATAGGACGCATGTCCTCCTTGTCCTTTTGGGCACCAGAAAGTAGTGGGAGTAGCAACCACGCCCTGCTTCTGGGGTCGGAACATGCTCGATGGCCCTCTTGGCCAAGAGGGCCGTGAATTCCTTCTGTAGAAGCACCAAGTGATCCCCTGACATGCGGTGGAATTGAGGTGGCATGGCTGGGGGTGGTCTCGAAGGGGAGGGAGTAGCCCCTTCGGACAATGTCCAAGACCCACCTGTCCGAGGTGATGGGACGCCAGTGGTGAAGGTGATGGCGGACCCTGCCCTCGACTGGCGTGCTGTGCACCTGAAAGGAGGGACTAGGAGGGCTTGGAGGCCGCGGACGGGTTGGAGGTGGTGGCCTGACCCGCACGCTGGTTGCCCGAACCGCCACGGCGGTATCCACGTCCTCGGCCACGTGAAGGCGCTTGCTGCGCGGGCCGTTGGCCGGGCTGTGGACGTGACTGGGCGCCCCTTCCGTGGCCACGAAAGGGGCGAAAAGCAGACGTGAGCGGAGGGCGCACAACAGCAAGGCCCAGGGACTTAGCAGTAGCCCGTGAGTCCTTGAAACGCTCCAGCGCATGGTCTGCCTTCGAACCAAAAAGACCGACTCCATCAAAGGGCATGTCCATGAGTGTATTCTGGACATCCCCTGAAAAACCAGTGGTTCTCAGCCAGGCGTGGCGGCGCAGCGCCACCGTCGTTGCAAGCGATCTGCCCAGCGAGTCGGCGGTATCAAGGCCACAGCGGATGGTATATTTAGCCGCATCACGCCCTTCCGCAATGGCGCGGGTAAGCAGTGTCTGGACCTCCTCAGAACACTGCGGCAAAACAGTCGCCACCGAATCCCACAGGGAGTGGGTGTATCGGCCCAAGAGGCAAGCGGTATTAACAGACCGCAAGCCAGCACTGGAGGAAGAGAAAGCCTTCTTCCCAAAGTGATCCAGGCGCTTGGATTCCCTATCCGGAGGGGCGGTAGGGAAGGCGGTTTGGGAGGCAGAGGCTTGGACAACAAAGCTCTCAGGGGTGGGGTGTTGGGAGAGAAACAGGGGGTCGCCCGGAGCAGGGCGATGGCGTCGGGCCACGTTCCTATCCACAGGAGCCCCTGTGGTGGGTTTGGACCAGGCACCCAAAAGAACGTCAGTCAGTGCATCGTTGAACGGCAGCACAGTCTCCAAAGAGGAGGCCGCCGGCTGAAGCACTTCAGTCAGGATGTTAGTCCTGACGGCCACTGTAGGCAACTGGAGATTCAAGGCTCCAGCAGCTCTACGCAACACCGTTGCAAAATTAGCCCCCTCCTCCGTTGCCACGGGAGGAGACAGCATGCCAGAGTCAGGGGAGGTATCCAGACCACTGGCATCCCCAAGTTCCTCAACCCAGTCCGGGTCAAACTCGCACTGTTGTGTGAGAGGGTCCTCAGACCCCTCCCAGCTCTCCTGGTCCTCCTCAGGTTGAAAATATGGAGGAGGAGGGACATTAGGGACCCAAGGTCTCATCGGCGCCGGAACCGGCGTCGGGCGACGCCGGTCCGGCTCCATGTCCGGACCCGGAGAGAACCGGGGAACGACGCCGCCCGGAGCCCCGGACGGCGTCGGAAACGGCACCGGGGACATCGGCGTCGGCGGAGGCGTGGTTAGGTCAACCGGCGTCGATGGGGGTTGCGGCACCACCGGAGCCGGGTTCGAGGCCGGAGCCGAGGCCGGGACGAAGGCCGGTGGGACAGGCGACGCCGGGACCGGAGTCGACGGCGACGCCGGAGCAACCCCATCAGGGCCCGCGGGGCCCGAAGGCGCACCGGAGGGACCTTGAGGCCCGAAGAGGCGGGCCATGGCCGACAGGAATTCCTGTATATCGGCCGGAGTCGCCCCCGAACCCGGGTAGGGCGGGTAATGCGGGGGTAACTCGACAGGCACGTCCGGGGCCGCGGGGACGGTGCCGACAGGGACCTCAGCCGAGTCGCGAGACCGGCGAGGCGAAGTCTTAGAGCGATGACGCCGCTTAGACTTCTTGTGCTTCGACTTACCGGAGGAGCGCGAAGACTTGGATTCCGACGAACGGCGGGGACTCCGCGTCCGGCCCCTCGACCTCTCCCGGGACCGGGGCTTGGTGCGGCGCGGAGCCGAATGCCGGACTTCGAGGAGCTTTCGAGACCGCTCTCGCAAAGCCTTTGGATGAAGTTTCCGGCAGTCAGGACACGACTTCGTGTCGTGGTCTCGGCCGAGACAAAAGAGACACTCGAGGTGCGGGTCCGGGTTCGACATCATGCGACCACATTCCTCGCAGGGCTTAAAGCCGGGCATCCCTACGACACCTTAGGAGTCGTGAAGACTCGTTGAAGAAACAGTGAAAAAATTCACCAAAAAAGATAGTCAAAAAGTGACTAGGGCACTGCTCTTCCCGGATCTGCGCTTACTGGCGCGGAAAAAGAAGAACTGACGTCAGCGCGCAGGGGCGGCGCCTAAGTACTGCCCGCGACGTCATCCCGGCGATCACGACGCCGACGACGGACGCGGAGCCGCACGACGCCGCCTACCGACGCGCAAGGGTACTGCTACGCAAAAACTTTCCGGATCCAGCCTGACGCCTGGGGATATTCTAAGGTAAGGAATCTGTCACTAACGTGTCTCTTTCAAATAGGGATACTAAGTGCCAGAAACAGAACCCAAAATACCTATAAGACATACAGAAGATGTTCCCCATAGAACAGGGAACAAGGCAACAGTGCATCTGCACAATGCAAGCAAAATACCCTCTATAGAATAAGAACTTGGGTAGAAAAACTAGCTTCAGAAATAAGCCTGTAAAAACAGGAGCATATAGGGCCACATAATATACGTCCAGATAACAAGAACCATAACCGGTCATCGACATTAGAAGAAGAATAAAAGTACCTGCAGAAGGCAGGAACACCTCATGGGTGTCACCCGTAGACAGAAAGGGGATTTTAAAAAAAGCCAATGGGCTCCGCCCTGGAATGGTTCATATGTGAATGAAAAAGGGTCTTTCCCGAAACAAACAAAGTATAGGAGAACTAGGGAAGAGGATGGTAGATTTAAGAGTCTGCTCCACCCAGACTTTCTCGAAATCTTCGCAAAGCAGAGTCGGCATGTGCCGCAAATAGACAGGCACCATCAAAAGGCATATCAATCAAGATGGCTTAAACAGCCTCCGAAAACCCAGAGGTGTGCAACCAGGCACGCCGACGTAGTGCCACTGAAGAGGCCATAGCCCAACCTACAGATTCAGTGGTATCCACACCACAGCAAATGATTAGTTTAGCTGCTTGTTGCCCATCCTGTATTAACTGAACAAGATTGTTTCGGGTCTCATCCAGAAGGGAGGGCAGCAGGCGTGCCAATGAGTCCCACAATGTATGGGAGAAGCGTCCGAGGAAATAAGAAGTATTAAAGGATTGCAGTGCAGAACTGGTGGAGGAGAAAATATACCTCCCACAAGAGTCTAGTTTTCTGGCCTCTCTGTCTGGAGGGACAGTAGGATCAGCCTGTACCACAAAACTATGACGAGAAGGATGTTTGAGGAGACATACTGGACCTCCAGGGGCCGGACGCAGTCTGTGAGAATCAGAATCATCCACAGGGGTCCCTGTAGCAGGTTTAGCTCAAGCCCCCAACAAAATGTCAAATAGAGATTCACTATAAGGAAGCACCAGCTTTACCCGTTTGGCCTTGATGAAGGACACTAAGTAAGGGATCAGTTATCATTTCCATAAAGAAGGAAGTGTAATATCCAAAATGACAAACTCGTGTGACCATATCCGTCAGAGAGGAACTCGCCTCTGTAGCCAGACCAGGAGGGGACAGGAGGCCAGAGGGTGAGGAAGACTCCAAGCCACTAGCTTCACCCAACTCAATCAACCAGCTAGTCTCGGAGGTTGGGCCGTGTCAGAGATGGGGTGGCCAAATTCCAAATCCTCTCCAACACCTCCATAGTCGTGTTCCTCAAAAGGAATAACAGGAGGGGGGGCTCTAGAGAGGGGCGAGGAAAAGTGACTGAGATGGGGGTTCCACCGGTGTCGCATCCAACGCCATCCAGCATCGAAGAGGTGACATATTGGCATCGAAGAGGGGAAGTGGTGTGGCGTTGAGTGGCGTTGTCATCAGAGTCGGATGACCAGACCCAAGCGTCGAAGGTGGTAACTCCGAAGGACTGTGCATCGGCGTCAAAGCGGATTTGGAATTCAAAGGTCAAACTAAAGCCAAGGGCGAACCCGCCGGCATGGGCACAGTCACTGCTTCTTGCACCTCCTTGGGGCCTGGGGGCGCACCAGGGGACGGTGAAGACACAAAGATACTATGAAGAGAATTGTAACATTCTCTCATCTGGGTCAGAGTTGCCCCGGCTCCAGTATAGGTTGGCAGGGGCAGGGTAGACTTGTGCACCGACTCTTCAACCGAAGATCGGGAGCAGACTTTATGTGGCAAAATCAGGGGGGGTGCTGCGACTTAGACTGCCTGCGTTGTGACTTGATGGAGAGTGACTTCCACGGGAACAGCTTCTGAATTGGACCCGCGGGCAGTCCATGGAGCACGAAGGGGACAGAGTTAAACTGAAAGTCTTGGAAGGCCTCGACATCCACGCCGCTAGGAGCTTCATTTGACATTCCCGCAGCGACTTCGGTCGAAGTTGACGACAGGAGTCGCACTCCATGGAGTCATAGTGCTCCCCCACGCACCACATACAAACTGAGTGAGGGTCAGCGGCAGACATTTGTCGTCCACAGAACCCACAAGGCTTGAACCCTGTGGACATGAGAAGCTGTTTATAGGCACACTGTTCTGTTCGATGAAACCGTCGAAGTCGGCCAAAAAATGGCCTGAGGAACCACTTATCGAAACCGAGTTGTAAATAAGGAAAAGAAGAAACTGGTATCAGCAGAGGGCTCATATGGACTTCGTCACTAATAAACAGCCTGGGGGACCGAATGCCCTTTGGAGACAGGGTCCAAGCCTCATTCTCCATAGCACAAAATGGTGGGATGGGTAGGATGCAGCCTGTCTTGCTTCAAACCAGTTTTGAAGTCCTTATAGCTCTTTTTTATGCATGATTATGAAGATGTTCATTGAGTCCAGTGGCTCAGGCCTCAGTATGCAGAGGCCATGCAACTATACCTCAGTGTGTTGTCTCTGGGAGATATCCAGACCCCACGGCTCTCTTTGTGGGTGAAGGAAGATTGGACTGTCAAGAATGACTTTAAGATATATTTCACCAACGCCAAGTGCTTACTGACCTTGAAAGGTTCATGTTGCTTGCCTGGTCATACCAGCACAGAGAACTAACCTGAAAGTATGGAACCTTAACCGTGGCTAGATTATTGGATTCCACCTTGGACCCAGGGCAGATTGCATAGCTTAAACATTAGCAGTCAGCTAATTGCTCAGTCTTTTGATTGACAACGCTCTGCCATCTAAATCAAGCCTATGAACTGTACACTATAAGCAAAATGCTAGCTTTCTTTAAATCGATCCCATGAGATGATGTGCTAACTTGCATTCCTATGTAATCAATTTTACCACATGCTTTATGCTGTACCCCATTAACACCTGACCCCAGAGTTTCAATAATGCACTTCCCACTTGTCCGTTTGAATGTTAGCGACCATTACAACTAAGAATCCGGGGTTCCAGGGGGTGCTCTTGGGTGGGTGGGGTGAGAATTTTAATGATACCAACAAACAGAAAGTACCACACAAAGATGAGGTAAGACAGCCAGCGAGAATACACAATGCTGGAAGAATATGCATCTACCAGAAATATTCTCATCACATATTCTGATGGATACAGCTTACCACAGATCACCTTATGAGCAGGCCCTAGAGTAATAGTCAGTGGGAGGTGGGATTGAGTAGTGCCAACTAAGCAAGGAAGTCATGCAACACAGCCATGTCAAAGTATCTGTCAGTGCATGTGTGATCAGTGAGGCAGTTATGTTTAGCAAAAGTATGCAAGCATGACAACAGGGTCACACAAGAGATATCCACTACTGAAACATCTCTAGTGAGAGGCATATAACCAGCCACGACCATAGAGCCTTTCTTGGCCAAGGCATAACAAATTGTGAATTTGGCCACAACCATGCTCTTTTTCGTTCCAGTAGAAAAAGCTACTTATCTTCAGTAACACATTATCTGGTAGGGACAATATCCAGCTACAGATTCCTTACCTTTGAATTTCCCAGGCGTCAGACTGGATCCGGAAATTTTTGCATGAGCAATGCCTCTGCACGCCATCGGGTGGCTACGTCTGCCTCCGCGTGACATCGTTGGTGCCGGACGTGACATCGCAGTCACCTATATAGGTGCCACCCAGGCGTGCTGATGTCTGTTACTTTTCACTTTGTCCACGCCAGAAGCGCAGAACCATGAAGCTTACTGACTAGTGTGTGTCAAAACTAGGGCCCTGAAAAGGGAGCAAGTCTAGTCCTATAAATGAGTCAGCAGAGCGGGGAGGCATGGGTAGGTTTGTAAGGAATCTGCAGCTAGATATTGTCTCTACCAGATAATGCGTTACCGAAGGTAAGTAACTTGTTTATCTAATAGAGACTTTTAGCTGCAGGTTCCTTACCTCTGAATAGAAAGCCAAGCCATACTTCCTGGCGGTGGGCTGCGGACTGATTGATAGACTAGAAAGTCCTGCTGGGCCGAACAGGCAAAATGCCCACCCCTGACTGTCCAGGCAGTAGTGCTTAGCAACTGTGTGAAGTGAAGCCCACGTTACAGCCTGGCAGATATCCAAGACTGGCATTCCATGAGCTAGCGCCAAGGTCGCAGCCTTCCCCCTGCTGGAATGGACCTATAAGCACTCGGGAGGCTGCTTCTTTGCCAGGGCACAGCAGATCTTAATACAGATCCGACCCAGCGCAAAATGATTAGTTTCTGCACTGTCCACCCGGGATTCTTTTGTGCGGTCAAGGTAGAACGACAATGCTCTTTTTCAGGTCCAGACGATGGAAACACTCCTCTTCCTTAGAGGGATGCGAAGGATCAAAAAAGGTGAGGAGTGTGAGCGATTGACCCAGATGGAATGTGGTCCCCCACTTTAGATGGAATGAGGCTCGGGTGCAAAGCACCACCTTAATCGGGTATGTCATGAGATAGGGGGCTTGGATGATAAAGCCTGCAGCTCTCTCACCCTCCTGGCAGATGACATAGCCACTAGGAATGCTGTTTTGATGGTAAGCAACCAGAGGGGACAATTATGTAGCGGCTCAAAGGGAGCGCACATGAGAAAAAACATGAGAACTAGGTTGAGATCCCATTGGGGCATAATGAAAGGGAAATATATGTACAAGCCCTTTCAGGAACCTATTTACAATGGAGGAATTGAACAACGAGGGTTAGTCAGGCAGCCGCAGGAAAGCTGACTGAGCAGAAAGATAACCCTTGAGAGTACCCAGAGCCTTGCTGGGCAAGGGTAAGAATAAAGAGAAGAATATCAGAAAGAGAAGCAGAAAGAGGATCAATAGACCTTTCTGTACAATATATAATCTTTTTTTGCCAATGGCAGGTGTATACCATTTTGTGGAGGGACCCCTGGCCGCCAAAATAACTTTAGACTTCGGGAGGAAGGTCAAAAGCTGTCAACTGTCACTGCTCAATCTCCACGGAAGTAGGCAGAGAGTTGAGAGGTGCAACAGAAGATGCTCCTGCAGGATCGATGCACCTTCAAAGGAGCTTGGGATACCATACTCTCTGTGCCCAGTACTGAGCAACAAGAATGACTTGGGCCCGGTTGTTCTTGATCTTCTTGAGAACTCTGGGCAGAAGTGGTATGGGTGGAAAGATGTATTGGAGGCCTGAGCTCTACTCATGACAAAAAGCATCGCCGAGCAATAGCTGCCTTGGAAACTCCAATGTGCAATGCCGCTGACATAGTGTGTTCCCTTCAGAGGATAACAGATCTAACCAAGACTTTCCCCACTGTTGAAAGCGACCTTGCGCCACCTCCGGCTGGAGATGCCATTCGTGATCCGCTAGGCATCAACGGCTGAGTTCATCCGCCCTGGTGCTCAGGGAACCTGCTAGGTGTTGAACCACCAGGGTTATGCCCTGCTATTCAAGCCATGTCCAGAGGCGTAGGGCCTCCTAATAAAGAGTCCATGATCCCACACTGCCCTGCTTATTGCAGTACTACATGGCGGTCGTGTTGTCCATGAACACCTGCACCAACTTCCCCTTGATAGAGGGAAGAAATTAGAGGCTAGTTGGATCCCCCGAAGCTCCAACAAGTTGATGTGGAGCTCGGACTCCACCGGAGACCAGAGTCCTCTGACCTCCATCTCTCCCAAATGGCTGCTTCATCCCAGGAGTGATGCATCTGTCACTACTGTGAGATCTGGTTGGGGAAGGGAGAGGGGTCTGTCTTTGACCCAATCGCGGTTCGTTAGCCACCACTGCAGGTCCATTGCAGTTCCCTCCAAGATCTGGACCATGTCAGAGAGGTTCCCCTGATTCTGCGCTCACTGGAACTTCAGGTCCCACTGCAGAGCCTGCCCACGTCATCTGGCATGATTTACCAATAGGATGCAGGAGGCCATGAGCCCCAGCAGCCTCAGAGTCATTATCAGCAAAATCCAGCTTAGAGGCTGAAATATCGGTATCATAACCTGAATATCCTGGACTTGCTGCTCAGGAGGATAAGCCCGAAACTGCACTGTGTCCAGAACAGCTCTGATGAAAGGGAGCATCTGAGAAGGAGACAGGTGTGACTTCAGCATGTTTATAGCGAACCCCAGTGAATGAAGGAGGTCCGCTGTAGTCTGGAGGTGGGAAACGACAATCTGGTGCGAGGACGCCTTCAACAGCCAGTCATTGAGGTAGGGGTAGACTGGAACCCCTAGCCTGAGAAGATGAGCTGCAACCACTGCCATCACCTTGCTGAACACCCGAGGCGCGCTGGAAAGACCAAAAGATAGCACAGTAAACTGATAGTGCTCAGGGCCTACCTTGAACCATAGGAAGAGTCTGGAGCTGGCAGGATGAGGATGTGAAAATAGGCATCCTGCAAGTCCAACGGTACCATCTAGTCTCCTTGGTCCAAGGCAGACAAGATCTGAACCAACATGAGCATCTTGAAATTCTCCTTTTTAAGAATGACATTGACAGTCTGAAGGTCTAGAATAGGGCAAAGACCTTTGTTCTTTTTGGGTATCAGAAAGTAGTGGAATAACAACCACTGCCTTCTTCTGAAATTGGAACCCTCTCCATAGCCCCCTTGGACTGGAGAGCTGTAACTTCCTCTCTGAGCAAAACAAGATGATCCTTCGCCAGCCATTCTTGTGATGGCGGTACAGGAGGAGGAAAAGACAGAAAAGAGAGGGAGTAATCGTCCTGAATGATCTGCAAGACCCATTTGTTCGATGTTATGGACCGCCAGTGGAGGAGATGATGTTGAATTCTCCCTCCAACTGGACACCCATGGTTTTGCAGAACTAAATTAAGAAAGTTTAGAGTATGCAGCTGCTGGGAGGTGGGTGGCGGACAACTTCTGGCTACCATTCCCACGAGGTCGGAATGCACCGTGTCCACGTCCTCGCACAACTTGGGAAGTCTGCACAGGATGGTGGCTGGGGTATGGCTGATGCGTTGAGAACCCCTTCCACTGCCATGAAAGGGGTAAAAGGAAGCCTGGGGGTGAGGAGTCACTGAAAGGCCAAAGGACCTCGCCGTAGCCCGAGAATCCTTAAAGCGCTCCAGCGTAGAGTCTGTCCTCTCCAAAGAGATGAGTCCCATCAAAAGGCATATCCATGAGGTTGACCTGGACACGCCCTGAGAAGCCAGATGTTCTTAGCCAGGCGTGCCGCTGCAAGGCCACCATCGATGAAACTGTTCTACCCAGCGAGTCAGTTGTATCCAAACCACACCTAATGGTGAACTTTGCTGCATCCCTCCCATATTTCACTGCCTAAGAGAGCACTGCCCAGGCCTCCTCTGGGACCTGTGGCAGCACTTGCGCAACCGTTTCCTAAAGGGTGTGCAAGAAACTACCAAATAGGCATACAGTGTTCACCGACTGCAATGCCATGCTGGCGGAAGAAAACATCTTCTTCCCAAGTGCGTCCAGCCTCTTGGATTCCATGTACGGGGGGGGGAGGGGGGGAGGGCAGAAGGGAACGTGCCATGGGACGTCAAGGCTTGGACCACCAAGCTCTCAGGAGGAGGATGTTGAATGAGGAAACATGGATCACCCGGTGCAGGTTGATAGCGGCGTGCTATAGTCTTGTCCACAGGAGTCCCTGTACTAGGCTTGGCCTGTGACCTTGAAAGGACATCTGTTAGTGCCTCATTAAAGGGCAAAAGGGGTTCAGATGAGGAAGCCCCATGCTGAAGCACTTCAGTCAAGAGATTAGTCTTGACCTGCACCGAGGGCAGCTCCAGGCCAAGGACCTCTGCCGTGCTCTTTACCTTCATAGAATAAGAATTCCCCTCCTACGTGGCCACAGTAGGTGGAGAGAGCACACCAGTATCTGGAGAGGTGTCCAGGCCACGGGCCTCAGCAAGCTCCTGATACCAGTCCAAATCCTCATTAGGATTGTCTAACTGTTGTTCTAAAGGGTCCAAAGACCCCTCTCACTCTTCTCCCGTGCCGTAAACCTCTTCAAAATGTACAGGCAACGACCCCAAGCCTCTGGAATATGTCGACGTCGACTGATGTCCATCCGAGTCGTCGGGAATCAGAATGGGGGTGGCACCGCAGGTGGGCGGCGGCGGGAGCATTTAATTTAATTTAATTTAGGGACTTGTAGAGCGCCCGAATCACATCCATCGGGGTATCTCCGCGCTGAGACTGCTCGTGACCAGATCAGGGGGAGATTCAGAACAGCGAAGTTTTCAGAAGTTTTCTGAAGGCCAGAAAGTTGGTACATTGGCGCATCTGGATAGGGAATTGGTTCCAGAAGCGAGGGGCGAGATGGGAGAAGGCTTTGCCTTCAGTGCGGGCTAATTTAACGTGAGGGATGTGGAGGAGCGCTAGATGACTTGACCTAGGCGGTGTGTATCTGACCAGCTTATGTGTTAGATAGCTGGGGCCCATGTTGTTTAGGGATTTATACACCATGCAACAGACTTTAAACATAATTCTTTTTTTTACTGGAAGCCAGTGAAGTTTCCTGAGTAGCGGAGCAGATGCGGTTCTAGGGGGTGCATTGCTCACCAATCGGGCTGCAGTGTTCTGGACTATTTGAAGTTTTTTAAGGGACGTTTCCTTAGCAGAAATCAGCAGTGCATTGCAATAGTCCAGGTGACTGATGCTCAGAGCCTGGATTAGGGTTTTACGAGTGGCTAGTGGCAGGAGGGGGGAGACCCTTCGGAGGAGGCCGAGGGTGTGGAAGCATGTCCTGGCAGTGGTGTTCACGTGTTCCTCCAATGTTAATTCCTGGTCTACTCGCACTCCTAAATTTTTCACTACCTGTTTAGGGGAAGGGGCTGATCCTAATGCACAAGTTACTTACTTGTGTAACGATATATCTGTAAGAGACATTAGTTAGTGGTAGATTCCTTACCTTAGAATCTCCCCAGGCGTTAGACTGGATCCGGAAAGTTTTTCGTCAGCAATACCCCTGCGCGTTGGTAGGCGTCGTCGTACTGCTCCGCGTACGTCGCTGGCATCGTGGTCGCCGAGATGACGTCATGGGAGCTATTTAGACGCGCCCACGCGCGCTGTCAGTTCTGTACACAACTTTTTTGTGCCAGGAGTGCAGAGCCATGCCAGAGACCGACTACTGGTGCAATAGAACTAGGGCCCTGAAAGGGATGACCTGAACCCTAGAGAACAGTTCGCAGAACGGGGAGGGTGGGCGGGCGGTAAGGAATCTATCACTAACTAATGTCTCTTACAGATATATCGTTACACAAGTAAGTAACTTGTGCATCTGAAAGAGACATGTTAGTGATAGATTCCTTACCTTAGAATACATACCCAAGCAATACCATCCCCGGTGGTGGGTCTGCGAAGTGAAATCACACCAGAAAGTCACGGAGAACCGACCGGCCAAAGAAGCCGTCTCTCCGGACTTGACTGTCAAGGTAATAGTGCTTTGTGAAAGTATGCAACGAGGCCCAAGTGGCCGCCTGACAGATGTCTTGCAGGGGGACACCGCGTCCCAATGCTGTAGTAGCTGCTGTCGCCCTGGTAGAATGGGCGCGCAGCCCAACCGGAGGTTCCTTTTTAGCCAGAGAGTAATAAGCTTTAATGCACAAGACAACCCATCGTGAGATAGTCCTTTTGTGCACAGCCCGGCCTTTCTTGGTGCCCACGTAGCCAACAAAGAGCTGGTCATCCACCCGGAACTGCTGTGTGCGGTTGAGATAGAACGAAAGTGCACGTTTTGGGTCCAGACGGTGGAGCCTCTCCTCTTCTCTTGAAGGGTGCGGAGGCGGAAAGAAAGTGGGCAGAGTCACAGTTTCCCCGAGATGAAAAGCAGAGGCTACTTTTGGTAGAAAGGAGGGACGTGGTCGAAGAACCACCTTGTCCGGATGAACCGCCAGGAAAGGAGGTTTACAGGAAAGAGCTTGGAGCTCACTCACCCGCCGAGCGGAAGTGATGGCCACCAGGAACACAGTTTTCAAAGTTAATAACCGCAAAGGACAGTTATGAAGAGGCTCAAAGGGAGCGCACATTAAGTATATGAGAACCAGGTTCAAGTCCCACTGAGGCATGACAAAAGGAACAGGAGGGAAAAGATGAGTAATGCCTTTGAGAAATCTGTTAACAACAGGGGATTTGAAAAGAGAGGGCTGATCAGGCAGCCTAAGAAAGGCTGAAAGAGCAGAAAGGTAGCCCTTGATAGTGCCCAGAGCAGAGCCCTGCTGGGCCAAAGAGAGAAGGAACAAGAGGACGTCAGAAAGAGGGGCAGCAAGAGGATCTACAGCTTTTGCTGCACACCATGCCACAAATTTGTTCCACCGACAGGTGTATACCGTTTTTGTGGAGGGACGCCTGGCTGCCAGAATCACATTACAGACTTCAGGAGGCAAGTCAAATGGAATCAGCTGTCGCCGCTCGATCTCCACGCAAGGAGGTGGAGGCTGGACAGGTTCGGGTGGAGGACCGTCCCCTGGTGCTGCGACAGGAGATCCTCCCGAAGAGGCAGTCGGATCGGGGGATCCACGCTCATACTGAGTAGCTCGGGATACCAAACTCTTCGAGCCCAGTCCGGCGCCACAAGAATGACTTGGGCCCGATCGCGTGTGATCTTCAGCACTCTGGGTAGAAGTGGTATAGGCGGAAAGGCGAACAATAGACCGGAACTCCACTCGCGACGAAAAGCGTCGCCGAGCGAGTGCCGCCTTGGAAACTCCAACGCGCAGAACTGCTGACATTGCGCGTTCTCTTCGGTGGCGAATAGATCTAACCAAGGCTCTCCCCACTGTTGAAAGAGACCTTGTGCCACCTCTGAGTGAAGACGCCATTCGTGATCCAACATGCACCTGCGGCTGAGTTCGTCCGCCCTGGCGTTTAGGGTACCTGCCAAGTGTTGAACCGCCAAGGAAATGCCTTGACGTTCCAGCCACGTCCAGAGACGTAGAGCCTCCTGACAGAGGGTCCTCGACCCCACCCCGCCCTGCTTGTTGCAGTACCACATGGCGGTGGTGTTGTCCGTGAACCCCTGCACTACTCTCCCCTTGACAGAGGGAAGGAATGCTTTCAGTGCAAGTAGGATCGCCCTGAGCTCCAAAAGGTTGATATGGAGCTTGGACTCCGCCGGAGACCAGAGGCCTCTGATCTCCGCCTCTCCCATGTGGCCGCCCCATCCCAAGAGGGACGCGTCCGTCACCACTGTGTGCTCTGGCTGGGGAAGGGAGAGGGATCTGCCGCTGACCCAACGCTGGTCCGTGAGCCACCACTGCAAGTCCTGTGCAGTGCCCTCCGAGATGTGGACGTAATCGGACAGATTCCCCTGATGCTGCGTCCACTGGAACTTCAGGTCCCACTGCAGAGCCCACATATGCCATCTGGCATGATTGATCAGCAGGATGCAGGAGGCCATGGGGCCCAGTAGCCTCAGGGTCTTCCTGACCGACACCCAGGACCAGGGCCGAAAGATCGGAATCATAGCCCGTATGTCCCGGACTCGCTGTTCTGGAGAATAAACCCGGAACTGCGCCGTGTCCAAAACCGCTCCGATGAAGAGGAGCTTCTGAGAGGGAATCAGGTGTGACTTCGGCACGTTGATGGAAAACCCCAGCAAATGCAGGAGGTCGGCCGTAGTCTGGAGGTGGGAGACGACTGCCTGGGGCGATCCCGCCTTCAACAGCCAGTCGTCGAGGTAGGGGAAGACTGAAACCCCCGATCTGCGCAGATGAGCTGCGACCACCGCCATCACTTTTGTGAACACCTGAGGGGCGCTGGTAAGGAAGAAAGGGAGCACGGTGAACTGAAAGTGTTCGTGGCCTACCGTGAACCGTAGGTAACGCCGGTGGGCAGGCAGGATGGGAATATGAAAATAAGCATCCTGCAAGTCCAACGCTACCAGCCAGTCTTGCGGGTCTAGGGCAGACAAGACCTGAGCAAGCGTGAGCATCTTGAACTTCTCCTTCCGGAGGAAGCGATTGACGTTCCGGAGGTCTAAGATAGGACGCAGACCTTTGTCCTTCTTGGGAACCACGAAGTAGTGGGAGTAACAACCACGACCTACTTCTGGCGTCGGAACGCGCTCGATGGCCCCCTTGGCTAAGAGGGCCGCGACTTCCTGCTGGAGAAGTGCCAAGTGATCCCCCGACATGCGGTGGCACTGAGGTGGCATGGCTGGAGGGGTAGACTGGAAGGAGAGGGAATAGCCCCTTCGGACTATCTGCAGAACCCACCTGTCTGAAGTGATGGTGCGCCAGTGGGGGAGGTGATGGCGAATCCTGCCACCCACTGGCGTCTGGTGGGCCTGAAAGACCGGACTAGGAAGGTTTGGAGGCAGCGGCGGCAGGGGCGGCGGTGGACTGACCCGCCCGCTGGCCCCGTGACCCACCTCGGCGGGCCCCCCGACCTCGGCCACGCTGAGACTGCTGCTGTGCAGGCCGGCGGCTCTGAAAGGAACGCGTTTGGACGCCTCGACATTGCCCTCGAGAGGAGCGAAAAGCAGACCCCGTGGGAGTGCGTGTGGTGACGAGACCTAAGGACTGGGCCGTAGCCCGAGAGTCCTTAAAGCGTTCCAGGGCACTATCCGCCTTGTCACCAAACAGGCGTGTGCCATCAAAAGACATGTCCAACAGGGTGTTTTGGACATCCCCGGAGAAGCCAGTGGTTCTGAGCCAAGCGTAACGACGGAGCGCCACCGTTGTGGAAAGCGCCCTGCCGAGGGAATCTGCTGTGTCAAGTCCACAACGGATGGTGAATTTTGCAGCATCTCTCCCCTCCGTAACAGCCTGGGAGAGCACCGCCCGAGCCTCCACCGGGCACTGAGGAAGCACCTGTGCCACGGTGTCCCATACGGAATGTGAATAGCGGCCCAACAGGCACGCTGTATTCACCGCCCGCAATCCTGAACTGGCAAAAGTGAAGATCTTTTTCCAAACTGCTCCAGCTTCTTAGATTCCTTGTCCGGGGAGCAGAAGGGAATGCGCTCGGAGAGGCAGAGGCCTGGACAACCAGACTCTCAGGTGTTGGATGTTGCGTGAGGAAGCTGGGGTAGCCCGGCGCCGGGCGATTACGGCGTGCCACTCCCTTATCCACAGGAACCCCTATGTTAGGCTTGCCCCAGGTGCTCAATAGGACATCAGTGAGTGCCTCATTGAAGGGCAGCAGCGGCTCCGCAGAGGAGGACGCTGGCTGCAGCACCTCAGTCAGAAGATTCGTTCTGATAGGCACAGAAGGGAGCTCAAGGTTAAGAGCCTGAGCCGCCCTACGCAGCACCACTGAAAAAGTTCCCACCTCCTCCGTAGCCACGGAAGAAGGGGACAGTGTGCCAGGGTGTGGAGAGAAATCCAGATCCGCAGGACCCTCCAGGTCTTCTTCCCATTCAGGCTCATTCTCGCATTGAGCCGCAAGAGGGTCCTCAGACCCCTCCCAGTACTCTCCTTCAGTTACCGGTGTTGGCCGGTAAGGACGAGGCACCCGGGGAAATGGGAGAAACTCTGTACCAAGAATTGGAATCGGGGGGTAAGAGACCAATACTGGTTCGGCGCCGTACGGCGTCAGTTGCGGCGCCGCGCCCGGCGTAGAGGCCGGATCCAACGCCGACGCCGGATCCGGCATCGAGGCCGGAGCCGGCGGCGCCGCAGGGTACTTTGCCGGCGTAGCCGAGGCCAAAGGCGGCGGCACGGGGGCATACCTGCCCAACGGGTCCGCGGGGGCCCGAAGGCGCTCCGGAGGGACCCGATGGGGCAAATAAACGGCCCATGGCTGACAGGAAGACCTGTATCTCCTCCGACGTCGCGTGCGGGCCCGGAAAGGACGGGTAGGCCGCAGGCAACGACGGGGGCTCCAGCGGAGCCGTGCGGGAGTGACCTCCCGCATCCTCCACCACGTCCTGGGACCGGTGAGGGGTAGAAGACGAACGACGTCGCTTCTTTAATTTTTTATGGCGCCGTGACTTACCTGTCCCCGAGTCCGACGAGCGAAGGTAGCGGCTTTGCGACCGGTCTCTCGACCTCCCACGAGAGCGGGACCTTGATCGACGCGGAGCTGACTACTGGGCCTCCAACAACTTTCGGGAACGCTCCCGCAAAGCTTTAAGCGCCATGGCCCGGCAATCGGGGCACACCTCGGGGTCATGGGCGTGCCCCAAGCAGAAGAGACACACGTCGTGCGGGTCCGCTACCGACATGTTGCGGCGGCAGGCCCCACAGGATTTAAACCCGGGCATCCCTACTGCACCAGAGTCGATTACTTGACAAACAATACCAAGTTAAAACTTTTAACTAGGGGTACTGCTCTCTCTCGGATCTGCGCTGCTGGCGCGGAAAAAGAAAGAACTGACGTCAGCGCGCGTGGGCACGTCTAAATACCTCCCATGACGTCATCTCGGCGACCACGATGCCAGCGACATACGCGGAGCAGTACGACGACGCCTACCGACGCGCAGGGGTATTGCTGACGAAAAACTTCCCGGATCCAGTCTGACGCCTGGGGATATTCTAAGGTAAGGAATCTATCACTAACGTGTCTCTTTCAGATTCCCCGGGCCACCAGCCTAGGGGACCATCTCACTTTTGCTTCTCCGAACAACATAATTTCAGATTTTTCAGTGTTCAGTTGAAGGAAGTTTTCTCTCATCCACTGTGCGATGCCTTTCATCCCTTCCGAGAAGGTGGTCTGAATGTTAGGGTCTGATTTATCAAAGGAGAGGAGAAGTTGCCTGTCATGGGCATAGGAGATGGGAATGAAGCCTAATTTCCTCAGTAGCCCTGCCAAGGGGGTAACATAGATGTTAAATAATGTAGGTCTTAGACAGGAGCCCTGCGGAACCCCCTTGGTAACTATGGAGGACTGTGAACGAAAAGGGCCGAGGTTGATGGTTTGGGTTCTGTTGGTCAAGAAGTTGGTCAACCATTTCAAGGCTTTACCCTGGATGCCTATGTCCTTGAGACGTTTGAGCAGGATCTGGTGGGAGATAGTATCGAAGGCAGCAGACAGGTCAAGCAGCACCAAGAGTACTGCTCGACCATTGTCCGCTAGCATTCGAATGTTGTCCGTAACTTCCACCAGCGCTGACTCCGTGCTGTGGCTTGGTCGAAATCCGGATTGTGATTGGTCAAGGCGATTGGAGGATTCGACGAACTCGGATAGGTGTTTGTTTATGTGCTTTTCTAAGAGTTTACTATATAAAGGAAGCAGAGAAATGGGACGATAATTCGTAACGTCTTCCGGTGCGACTTTAGGGTTTTTCCTAATGGGGATGACCTGAGCAGCTTTCCACTCATGGGGAAGGCTGCCTTCCTCCATTGAACTATTGAGGATTGAGTAGATGGGAGCAGCAAGTGTTTTGGATAGCACGGCAGTGATCTTAGCAGGTATGGGGTCAGCATTGACTTCGGGACCAGCGCCGACCCGGATCTGGGATCAGATCCATGAGAACCCAAGGGTGCTGAGGTCGGAGTTGTCAGCGCGGAACCTGTGGGGGCCTCTCCCAACCACGAGGGGCCCGAAGGCCCACCAGAGGGATCAGCCCGCTTAAATACTCGAGGCATGACCTCGTAAAACTCTTTAACTCGAGCAGAGGTTGCTCTGGCTCCCAGAAAAAGGGAGAGGCACGAAGTCAAGCCTAGCTCCGCAGAACCGTGCCTGGAACGCCGAAGTTCCTCCCTCATCTTGTCAATCCTCGACGGATGAGGTGAAGTCAAAGTCTGCTTAAACTTCCTCTTCTTCTTGTAACTCTTCCCTGAGGGTCCCACGGACCTCGAGTGTGACAAAGAGGACTTGGGGCTCCTGGAGCGGGCCCATGACCTTCTCTTCCTCGATTGGGACCAGGACCTCCGAGGAGTCACTCTCGACGGGCGGACTGCAAGGAGCTTCATGGACCGCTCCTTCAAGGCTTTCAGCACCATGGCCCGGCAGCCTGAGCACGACATCGAATCTTGGTCGCGCTCGAGACACCATAAGCACACAAGGATTGGTTGTGACCGACCTGGCGCGGTGACAGGTGCCACACGGTTTAAAACCTACCCTTCTAGAGGTCATCCTTTGACACAAGATGAAATAATTCTCTAAATGTTTTTGAAAAAAGTCTGTCAAAAAGAGACAGAGGGGTAGCTCTTCTCTGGATCAGCTCTAACTGATGCGGAAAGAAAAGAACCGACGTACACGTGCCTGGGTCGCATCTATATAGGAGACTATGACGTCACATCCGGCTACGACGACGCTGCACAGAGCCGAACGGAGCAACCGGACGGCGCACAGGGGTACTGCTCACGCAAAAGTACCCGGATCCAGTCTCACGCCTGGGAAATTCAAAGATAAGAAATCTGCAGCTAGAAGTCTCTATCAGATAAGCCCACACAGAGCCTGTACATAATACACTCTGTCATGTCAGTTGCAGTCAATTTATTAGGACACAGCATAGCATCACCTGGTGTTCCTGGTGAGCTATTTCTGGGGAAAGGTTTCAAGGGGCAGTCTGGCATGTGGAAGGCTATTCATGAGGTGAATAATCTGTGGTAAGATGTATCCATCAGAGCTTGGCTTTGAAGTTGGGCAAGGGAGAGTTGTCTTTGTCTTTAATGAGTACTTTAACTCTCATAGCATCATTACCATGAGATTCTAACATGCAGGCCAAATGCCTCCAAACAAGCTCAACACTTCAATCGAGGGAAGTCCTGGGGTCTGTAGGATCTACAATTCCAGTAGGACTACAGACCAGAATAAATAACACCCAAACCTAGGTTGTACAAAAGTCCTAAATATATATTAACCAAGTAGTGGGAAAAAGAGAGAAAAGATGTTAGAAAATGCAGCAAAAATAGACTGAATCATTTTATATCGAAACAGTCATGCCAGCAGTTATAGTATAATGCTATTGGAGCCCACTCCACCTCTAAGGGAACTGAACGAATGTGACAAAACTCCTTAGCATTAGTATATTTCTTTTTAGGGGCACCCAAAGGACTAGGTTGACCTAAAGTCAGATGCACCACTACTGGAAAAAATGAACCTTAGAACAGCAAGTGCCTCAAACCTGATTCTTTAAACTATACAAAAAAGCTCTCTCAAAACTTTTTGTGATTCTGGAAATTTGGCAGTGAAGAAAAAGCTCTCAGATGAACAAGATGAACACAGTGTTAATGAAGACTGAGTAGAGTAAATCATCAGCAGACAGGCTGAGAGAACATTTCCAGGATTAGATATCTGCAGAGCTGGAAGCCCGCAAATTAACATATCTGCTTAATTTAAATTCTACAATGTTGATAACAAAACAGCAGGATGTCTCACTATTAAGTAGTTGGGCTATTTTCAAAATGGCAAGGTTCAGCAGCACAATACTTGGCCATTGTCAAAGTGGCTGAGCCAATACCCAGCTCCCCTTTTAGCAACTTCGCTTAAGGAATTCAATATTCAGAAGTAGGTTCTAAGGAGCTGCTCTGCTGAACTCCCGCTCCTAGCCCTTTTGGTAGGCACCTGGGATTCCACATAGCAATGCAGGCAAAAGACACAAGGAGCAGGCCACGGTATCTATTAGATCTGGGGTAAAGTAATGGAGCACACTTCCTCAATTCCAGAACAGTCTGAACATCAAGGCAGGGCTCCTGGCACAATAGAGCAACTGAATCCAGCTTTTCTGCTTCTAAAAAAAAGGAGGCTTCTCTAGAGTTAACATATATACGCTTTGCGAGCACAGCTTGCCATTTTTATATGAAATATCCCTAATCTGACAGGAACAGACATCTAGCCAGCCATATACCACCAAACTTTTCAGCAGGTGCCCATTTCTAAATCTCAGCAGATATAATTTGGGCAGCCAAAGCCTATCGTCAAAGAAAATGTCCTCTTTGGCTCAATCTGACACCTCAATCACAGACACCTTACATATCCATACTGCATCATCAGAGCATAAACGTTATACTTTTGGAAGTTCAGATAAATTGTTTATTTCAGAATAAAATATAATATAAAAACAAGGCTTAAAAAAAAAATGTTGTTTCTTAAAAAAATGTCCCTAGAAATTTCACATACAAATAGGTACAAAGTCACAATTCATAACAACAAAACCTGATAGGATTTGTAACGAACAAATATCAAAATACACAATAATTATACACATTAAACGGGAGAAAAAGAATTTACATACAACGATGTTCATAACATTGTACATGAACACCCGCAACTGTTGGATTATCTGCCCAATTAAGGTACTTTCTATTGTTTCATAAATTTGCAGATACCCTAGTAGTCAGGTGTCTATACATTAAAAGCATCGATGCGTTTCGGTGGATTCCAGTTGAATAAAGACCACCTTCTTCAGGATAATTGATGACTCCCGGAACCAAATTATAAAATCTAAAATACATATACATAGACAAAAAGAAAAATACAGACATCAAACGTAGCAATTTCTAAGGATTTACATTTCTTTGAAAACACCATTTATAACCTGATGATGCAGACATAAAAACCAACTAAATCAAGCTCCCACATTCTAACTCATACTTTCATAAAACTTAGGTCACATATACTCTACAAGAGTGTGTAATACCTTTCTAGGTTGTGTTCCTGGCACTGCCAGCCTTTAAAGCATTGTCAATCTACTCTAGGATGTCGAAGACGTCGGCCGAGAAGTCTCTGATCCAGTGTCCTGACACCAAAGATACAGTCTATAAAAGAGTATATCAAGCCATAAATAGAACGTCTACCATGTCCCCACCAAGCTACATGTTTAGAACAGAGAAGGCCATTACCTGAGTATTTAAGGTAAACTAAAAGTCCTTCAAGGGTGTATGGCCGAATAAATCTGGTCCAAAATCCCCACAGATAAATTAGATTCTATGCAGAAGAAAGGTTCATTTGTTATTTAAACCCTATTCTGGACTTTATAATATCTATAGCCCACTCTCAGTCAGGAATACAGGTACGTATCAAACACCAGACCTCTACTCTAGTAGTTGTTTGATTCTATCCACCCTGTGATTTACCATAACGAGTACACGCTGTATTTATTGATACAGCGTGAGAGTGAATTGTTAGTTAGTACGAGGAGAAATGTATAAAATGCCTCGACGTTAAGTAACGTGACAATTCTTTCGAGGTTCTAATAGTGAGCCATTTTGCCTTTCTCTATTTTTATGTAATATAGGAAGCTCTATCTATCTACTTCCAAACAAGAGAAGAGGTCTGGTGTTTGATACGTGTGGACCGCATTTGGAATAGTACACATTCTACATTCAATGTTTATTGAAGGAATCGGTATGTATCTGAATTTACAAAGTAGGCATGTGGTATCAGCCTGCCCTTGGACACCCAACAGATTTCGGGGTTTTGACTGTCTGTTTTTTCTTATCCACAGATACTGATGCCCATTTATATTTTTGTTATCATTTGATATTGGGTATCGTCTCCTGATTGAGACAGGTAATGCTTTCCTGTATTCCTGACTGAGAGTGGGCTATAGATATTATAAAGTCCAGAATAGGGTTTAAATAACAAATGAACCTTTCTTCTTCATAGAATCTAATTTATCTGTGGGGATTTTTGACCAGATTTATTCAGCCATACACCCTTGAAGGACTTTTAGTTTACCTTAAATACTCAGGTAATGGCCTTCTCTGTTCTAAACATGTAGCTTGGTGGGGACATGGTAGACGTTCTATTTATGGCTTGATATACTCTTTTATAGACTGTAACTTTGGTGTCAGGACACTGGATCAGAGACTTCTCAGCCGACGTCTTCGACATCCTAGAGTAGATTGACAATGCTCTAAAGGCTGGCAGTGCCAGGAACACAACCTAGAAAGGTATTACACACTCTTGTAGAGTATATGTGACCTAAGTTTTATGAAAGTATGAGTTGGAATGTGGGAGCTTGATTTAGTTGGTTTTTATGTCTGCATCATCAGGTTATAAATGGGGTTTTCAAAGAAATGTAAATCCTTAGAAATTGCTATGTCTGATGTTTGTATTTTTCTTTTTGTCTATGTATATGTATTTTAGATTTTATAATTTGGTTCCGGGAGTCATCAATTATCCTGAAGAAGGTGGTCTTTATTCAACTGGAATCCACCGAAACGCGTCGATGCTTTTAATGTATAGACACCTGACTACTAGGGTATCTGCAAATTTATGAAACAATAGAAAGTACCCTTAATTGGTCAGATAATCCAACAGTTGCGGGTGTTCATGTACAATGTTATGAACATCTTTGTATGTAAATTCTTTTTCTCCCGTTTTATGCGTATAATTATTGTGTATTTTCATATTTGTTCGTTACAAATCCTATCAGGTTTTGTTGTTATGAATTGTGACTTTGTACCTATTTGTATATGAAATTTCTAGGGATATTCTTTTAAGAAAGAAAAAAAAATTTTAACCCTTGTTTTTATATTATATTTTATTCAGAAATAAACAATTTATCTGAACTTCCAAAAGTAGAACGTTTATGCTCTGATGATGCAGTATGGATATACAAGGTGTCTGTGATTGAGGTGTCAGATTGAGCCAAAGAGGACATTTTCTTTGACGTTTGTCTATTGGGTGCTCTACCTCTTTGGTCCTAGGGAGCCCCTCTCTCTTTTTGAGATACACAGCCACAGCCTATGCCAATTCATGAAATTAAAAAATAAAAAAAAACACAGAAAGTACTTTTCCCTGAAGAGCCAAAACAGAGGGGGTTGTCCGTTTCTCCTACCTTACTCCCAAAGCCTGAACAATCTCCTCTACCACATCAGGGCAGCCAGCTCCATCTTGAAGTTCCGCTGGCACTTCAAATAAGCCCCAGGCAGGCCTACACCTCTTTTTAAGGTGCCCTGATACTCTTTCGGGTAACATACGTGCCATACAAATAAGCACAGCTAACCGAGTCAATGGTTGGTGCCAGACATTAGTTCCAAATGCCCCTAAAAACAAAGCCGCCTCCACCTGATGTAATTAGCATCCCAATGATCCATCCTTTAAAGAACCATCTGCACCAAGGTGCCCTAGAACTGCTATCAAGTTCAGTTTGGGGCCCATATGTCTCTAGGTCATTTGTGTCTGTCATGTCATTACAGCACAGCATAACATTCAGCCATACTTTAATGGCTCGGAATCCTCCCGCTCCTCGGCATCATCCTGGACTCCTCGCTCTCAATGAACCGCCAAATCAACGTTGTCTTGTCCTCCTGTTTCCACACGCTCCGCCTCCTCCGTAAGATCTTTAAGTGGATCCCACTGAGTCCAGGAAAACAGTCACCCATGAACTCGTCTGCAGCAGGCTCGACCACGGCAATGTACTAGACGCCAGCACCACCCAGAAACTAAAAATAAAACTGCAGACTGTCAAGAACACCTCCGCCAGACTCAAATTGAACATCCCACGCAGCAAACACATCACCGGCCACCTGAGACCTTCACTGACTATCTGTCAACAAGAGAATCACCTTCAAGCTTCTCATGCACGCCTTCAAAGCCCACCACAATGCCGGACCTGCATACTTCAACCACCACCTCTCCTTCTACACTCCCACCAGACATCACCACTCTGCCCAACTTGCCCGGGCAACCGTCCCACGGATCCGCAAGACCACAGCTGGAGGAAGAACCTTCTTCTACCTGGCTGCGAAGACCTGGAACTCCCTGCCTATGCACCTCAGACAATCACCATTGCTGCTGCAATTCAGGAAGAACCTCAAGACCTGGCTCTTCAACTGAACTGCAGCCCCAGCCCCCCCCACCCAGCGCCTTGAGACCCTCACGGGTGAGTAGTCGCACTTTATAAGATTCTGATTGATTGATTGATTGAATGGTGGGTAGGAGGGTCTACCCCTACAGAAAAAGGCACATCCTCTCTTGGCCAGCAATAATAGCAGCCAATTTCAAGATAATGCACAACTATAAATTACTTATACCCAGCCACAGCTCATTTCACGGAAAAGAGGCGGGGAGGGCGGGGTGGGTGAGACTGCGGGGGGACGTTGGAAAGGAGGACGAGGGGGATCAATGTAAAAAAGAAAAAAGAAACTTACCTGCTGCCCTCCATCGCGTTGCGCCCGACTTTTCCTCTCTTCTTCTAGAGCAGAGGTCTTCAATCTGTGGGGCGCGACCCTCAAGGGGGCCCTGGAGTCCTGGGAAGGGGGTCGCGCATTTTTAGGCCTCACTTCTGCCTGGAATCTAAAACATGTGCTCTTCCTTTTGAAAACCGGGACGCTTCATTCCGTCCTTAAAATGCTTCAGCTGAAGGTAATTGATTCTCCTGTTCTGTGAAAGGAAGAGGCTGGGCACACAGGTGAAACAATCCTTCCTGCCAGGGTGCCTGCTTGCCTGAATGAAATGAAAATGTGCTTTTGAGTTAATCTGCAAATGTAAATGGTGCTTGGGAGCGGTTCTGGCTTTAACTGCTTTGTGATGTCAAAGATTTGTTGTTTTTTTTACTGGTAGTACGAAGAGTTAATAACTGGGCTGTGAAGTGCATGTTTGTAGTCGCTTAGTACCTCTGAGGAGGTGTTAAAGGGAGTTTTGCACAAAAAAAAATGCATTACTTATGTTCTAGTATTACTAAAATCTACATTTTGGAAGCTCCATTATATCCTAAAACTATTTTCACAGTTTGTAGCAGTCTACCTTATAATGTGTGTAATGCAAGAATAAATTAATGACTTACACTTTGATTTGATTTACACATTTATATAGCGCACAAATGCCAGACGGCGTCTAGGCGCTTGAACCAGATGGAAAGTAGAAAGTTACCACGCAATCCAGAACTGAAAGTTAATTTACAAAAAGCCAGGTTTTTAAAGCTTTTCTGAAGGCCAGGATAGTTGGACAATTTTTTATCTCACCGGGAAGCACGTTCCAGGTTTTAACGGTTCCCGAAAAAAAACTTCTTCCGCCCCAACAAACTCTTTTGATTCTGGGCATTTGAAGGAGTTTGCAGTGAGCCGACCTCAAATTTCTGGTTGGTATATACCATTTCAATTGCTTTTTCAAGAAGTCAGGGCCCACCCCATGGAGTGCCTTGAAAGCTAGACATTGGGCTTTGAATATAATTCTCTTATCCACAGGGAGCCAATGTAGCATCTTCAACTTCTGCGAGACCGGCTGGAATTTTGGAATATCCAGCAGTAATCTGGCCGCTGCATTTTGAAGCCGTTGTAGCTTTTGAAGATGCTGCTTTTGGATCCCTACATAAAGCGCGTTTCCATAGTCCAATTTGGACAATGCCAGTGCTGTCACCAGAATTTTTACTGACTCCGGTGGAATGAAGGGGCGGATTTTTCTAATCAACTTCAGGATGAAAAAGATAGAGGAAGAAAGGGAAGTAATCTGATGTTTGAAGGTCAATTTGTCATCAAAGATGATGCCTAAATTTTTGGCCTTATTTACAGGCGTTGGGGTGTCTCCTAGGCAAGTCGGCCACCATCTGGGTGTCCAGAAAGAGGTATCAGAGCCCAATAAGAGGACCTCAGTCTTTCCACCATTAAGTTTGAGGCAGTTCAGACTCATCCATTGATGTACCCGAGACATACAGAGATTGAATTGATCTGCTGTCTCTTCCATGTTGCTGGAAACTGACACCACCAATTGGGTGTCATCAGCGTACGAGACCACTGAGAACTCACATTGCCTGATGATTTTGGCCAGAGGGGAGACATACAGATTGAACAAAGTAGGGCTAAGGGCCGAGCCCTGAGGCACCCCACACGGGAGCGAAAACTGTTCTGAGGCAAAGGCACAGTGCTTTCTGTCACAGGCTGTGACCTCGTAGCACTAAAAATCCGCAAGCCATTCCCCACTGCACCAACCAAATTTAATTCTGTGGCTCTCTGGTTACACACAGACCTCTGCAGTGTATTAACGAATAGAGGTTTCCTAATGAACTACAGTGCATTTCCCACAGAGTAAAAACTTTTTAAAATGTATTTTTCATTTAAGCTACCCATTATTTTATATGTAGCTATTTATTTTTATTTTTATTTTGAGAGTTTTATATAGCGCTGGCTAGACCCGGAGGTATCAGAGCGCTTTACATTAGGTTCCACAGTGTTACAGAAAACGATAGACAAATTACACTTTACATCAAAAATAAGCAACACATTGAGAGAGGGAGTAAAGGTGAGACAGATAAAGCGGAGGGGGAAGCGTGAAGGGGAGGATGGGTGAAAAGACGGCAGGAGAGACGAAAGGAAGTCTGCCCAAAGACCGACTGGGTAGGTGACGTCCGAGGAGGGAATCCACAGCCCGTCTCCCCAATAGCTAAACAAGGTAGCTCCATCGGGCATCAGTCAAATAGCTAGGTCTCAACTGACGAGGGAAAGGATTACAAAAGAACGACAAGTGGATAGGAAAGTGTGGGAACTATGAGCAAGGGAGGGTGAGGGCAAAGGTCAGTAGCTATAGAGAGGAGAGGAGTAGGGCGGAGAGAGGTAGGGGGTAGGGTGAAGGGGGAGGAGGCAAAATAAGGTCCAGAGAGACGTAGGATAGTTTGCCCAAAGACCGGCTGGGTAGGTGATGGTCAAGGAGGGAATCCATAGTCCATCTCCCCTATAGCTCGCAAGATAGCTCCACCGGGCATCAGTCAAAATTGCTGAGTCTCAGCTGTCGAGGGAAAGTTCTCAGAATAAATGTCCTAGTAGGTGAGTAGGACCAGGGTCGGGTGAGGGCTGATCAAGATCAGGACGATGACCAATTGATTTTTGACCAGGAGAGATAAAGCATTGAGGAGGGTCTCGCTGAGGCGGCCATCTTGAGGTCAGGCAAGGGGGGGGCGCATCAGTTTCCTGAGTATCACTGCAGGAAAACCCCGGCGGCTGCTAGATTGTCCCTCAAGGTCAGCACAGAAGTTGCGGATCCAGCTCGATTTTGCGGCCTTTACGCTGTTGCTGGAAACGGGGGGGGTACACCCTTGGGAGTTGTTTTGGCCCCTCCCGACGATCGAATGCGGGCGCCATTTTGGAGTCAGGCGCGATACACTCGAGGCACTCGTGTAACTAAAGGTTAGTCATAGCCTGTGTGGAACGAGCTGGGAGCAGGCACAGTCCAACAACCCCTGAGTGTAAAGACAGCACTTCCAACGCTAATGTGTCCAACAGCCTCATTACGCTTTCTAGGGGCCTTTCAGGATCATAATGCAGAGCCTCCCGACAGTTAACGCTTTGCAACGGCCAACACGAGTCCAGTATATCCGTGCGAGGGGCCCGCTGATCACTCACCTCAGCGTGACCCCCGCAGTGGCAGCGCACTACAATGGCAGGCCGCCGCAACGGCCGCGTCGCACCCTCCGTGCTCCGGGGAAGAAGTCGGAACGGACTCTCCGGGAAGGAGACATCAGACGGGTGTCACCCACCGGCTGAGTCCACCGCGTCGCGAAGTCGCCGGCAGGTCTTCCGCGAGGGCAGTCGTCACCGACGGGGCGTCAATCGGCAGCGCTGTACCTTGGGAATGGTGACGGGGCCCCCACAGGTAGTCAGACAGCGGCACTGTCGAGGCTGGATCCCGCGGTATCGCGGCTTCCAATGCTACGATCTCCGGGCGTAGGCTCGATATCCTCCATGCGCCTTCTTAGCTCTAGGTCGCCCAATGGTGTTTAGGTTCATTTCTCGGCTCACCAATGATTAGAAAAGGCGATGTTGAGTTCTGCGAGCGCCTCTGACATTCCGGTTGCCGGATTTGCACTTTTGGTGGTTTTTTTTTAGTGCGGCGAAGCGCCGCTCCGGGTTGTCGTGCGCGGGTCGACACGGAGCTTCAGCTCCAAGTGGCCATCTTGGCCGCAATGATGCTTCTTGCTTCCTCCAGGTTGGACTCTCGCGTATCAGCTAGCTGATGGTGAAAGACCTAAAAAACTAGCAAAATATTTTGGGACTGATTTATGAGAGGCTTGAGCTGCCGGAGCATCGTTTTCTTTTAAGCTCCTGCGGCACAAGTTTCGCAATCGTATCTATGAGGCGACGCAAAGTCACCCTGTGTGGCTGAGTGGCCTCATACATATGGAGTAAGACAAAGCAGCGCAAGTCGCTGCCTTGCCTTAGTCTGTCAAGTAGAAGTTCCATGGGTATTGCACTGGGTGTTCCCATGCAACACCCATGAATTTTGACACTGCCCCAGATTTACAAAACCATGTAAACCTGGGGCAGCGCCAAAACCTTACGCATCCCCACAGCAGGCGTAATGAGGAGAAATGTTTTCATGTCACCTCGTATTTTTTCCTCTTTCCATGTGTGCTGCATTCTGCAGCTCACAAAGAAAGAGGAAAACCCCTCTCGGGGCACCTTCCTGCACAAAAACAATCCTGCCTACATTGGCGCTAGGCAGCAATTTGTGCGCCAACGGAGTGGGAAAGGACAGGAATGCACCATATTTCATAAATAAGGTGCATTCCTGCCCTTTCACATTGGCATAGGGCAGCACAGCAAGAAGACTTGCGGCGTTGCCCTAGGCCAATTCCTTATAAATTAGGCCTTTTTTTATTTAGCCACACCTTTGACCACGCCCCCACACTCACTGATCTTTCGTTTGATAAACACTGTTTAATATTATTTCCCCACTGTAAAAATGATTTGCTATGGGAATTGGGGGCTTTTATGGTTGTCGATAGTTGTCAATGAGGAGTACCAAGTTCTAGAAATTTTTGTCAGAAGGGGGTTCATACACCGAAAAAATTTTGACAGGGGGTCTCGGCATCAAAAAGTTTGAAGACCTCTGTTCTAGAGGCACAGGCTCCCAGCCTGCCCTGAGACCAATCCTGAAGCTGCAGAGAAAGAAAAAAAGTGCTATGACGCGGTCAACGCTGGCCGCATCATAGAGCTTTTTTTCTTTAAGCCATGTTGCACAGCTGCCCGAACTGCTGTGCAACATGTCTAAAAAACACTGACAAACCCAGTAGATCTTGCATAGGCGAAACCTTCTGGCCTTGCCAATGCTTGTTTTTGCATACTGCATTTTTTTCCACTGCTGAACCATTCCATCAACACCGTGACCACGCCCTCCCTTTTCTTTCTAAGGTTGTCTACCAATGGCTTCCATTTCAGCTGGCTTGTAATATTCATACTTTATTGAAATATCAAAAAGCATCTCATGAGTGGTTCTGAAATGCACTGTAATTATAGGGGGACATCGAGTCCTATGCACTGACTGGAGGGCACATCGTGTAAGCAGACAAATAATCGGTGACGTTCTAAAAGCAATATACAAAACGAAGGAAAAGTCAAATGTGCTTCCTTTGGTTTGGAAAGTCCGCGCGCCCATCAATGATCCTACGGTGCTCATGGGAAGCAGCATGAAGGTGGGTGTATGAAAGGGGCAGGAAGCAGCATGGAAAAACTGAGGAGCAGCTGCCGCAGCTCGCGCGAGCTCCAGAACTCAAAACACAAAGACGCGTGTGGGCTTTAAGGAGGCTTTGAATCAGAATTTTAATTCCTTCCACTTCAGAAGGTGTTATTTCTCAAGCACTAATTGTGCCTTCTGAACAGCCACTACCTGGGGGACGCGGGGGTCACCGACCTCATATGATCTATGCATACTGTACCAGCATTCTATACAAACCAGCCTCCTAAGCATGCTTTGTTCACTGTGAAATTCAAGTATTCATCCTGTCGTCGTGCGTATACCCAAGAAAATACTTAACTCACTCAACAGTGGAACAAGGAAATGGATTTAAGAAAAAGTTGGGAATTAGTACGCCAAAAAGTGTGTATGATTTAATATTTTTTTTTGCTCCAAATATTTTATTAAATTTTTAGAAAATACAGAAAGCAATGGAAAAAATGCATTCTATGAATAGATCAAAGGCCTAATCTGGAGTAAGGTTCAATCTAACTAATATCAAGAAAAATCCGATGCAGGGGGTACTTGTACCTCGAATATCCTTAAGACATATTACTATAGCACCATGAACAACTATTCATAACCATAATGTCAATCCATTACTGATTTCATGTTTTCTTAAATCGCCTCAAAATAATTCAGTCCACAGTTTTCTAGATTGTAGCATGCTCCCAAACACCAGCTGCACATGCACAATACAATACAAAGGAAAGTAAAAGCATTGGCAAAGCAAATAGGTCTGGGTGTAATGTGCTAGCACATGCAACACTACCTCATTACTGCGAGAGACACAAAGGATATAGCCAGCACGAGCAGACAGAGCAGGCAAAAGTTGGAAAGGAGTCACTCATGCTGGTCAATGCAAGCACTGGAGTAAAGGCAGAAGATACCCAAACAACTACTAGCATTACATGAGAGATGAATACTCTACTGGGCTGAGTCAAGGCGAGATTGAAAAAGACTCCAACCAATGGCTCAAAGGAGGGCCGGCCTTAGCGCTGGTGGCGCCCTGTGCAACAATCTTTTTTGGCGCCCCTCCGCCCCCCCCCCCCCCAATAACGGCCACTCTCCAACAGTGACCCTTATCTCTCTATAGCCCCGCTTACATGAAGTTCATTTGTTTTATAGCGCTACTCATACCAGTGTAGGGTGTACATCACACACATTGTACAGAGACAATGAATGATACGTGTGTAAATCAATCTACAGGAAATGTTACATAACAATATGAGGATTACAAGGTGTAGAAATCACGTCATCCATACTATTAGCCAGTTGTTTAGTCTGGAGATGTACAAACGCAGGATTTAAAATGTACCACAGTGGATAGGGTTAGCTTTAATAATAAGAATGCACTTCTACCCAAACTAACCCTTTCTACCAAAATTAGGATAAGGAAAGACTGGGGAAAAACATAACATTCTAACTGTACCACGCAGTCTGCATGAAGCTCGTTCATGAAAGTTCATAGCTCACTGTGCTATATTAGGATTGTAACTTATGAACTGCAAGTAACAAAAGGATCTCTGTGACAAAAGCAATAACCCACTGAGCTATCCACATAAAATACAGCTCTGTGATCTGCATGGTACACATTTTTTGCAACAGGCATGTTAACCCTCTACGCTACTTGATCAATCAATTAATCAATCAATTAGTAATTTGTAAAGCGCAGCAAATCACCCATGAGGGTCTCAAGGCGCTGGAGTGCTGGCTGCTGCATGGTGGTTTGCTCATTTGAACAACTAAGTCTGGAGTCGTTTCCTGAATTGTTGTAGTGATGGGGAGGTTCTGAGGTGCAGGGGTGGTTGTTCCAGGTTTTGGCCGCCAGATGAGAGAAGTATGTCCTTCGTTGTTGGATCAGCAGATCCGGGGTGTATCTATGAGGAAGAGGGAGGCGGATTGTAGGTGTCTGGTTGGTTGGTCATGCGCTTGATGATGTATGATGGTCCAATGTTGTGTAGGGCTTTGAATGTGTGGGTCAACATCTAGAACTGGCACCTTTTCTGGATCGGGAACCAGTGCAGCTTCTTAAGGTGGGGTGTGATGTGGGTCTGTCTGGAGAGGTCAAGGACGAGTCTTGCAACGGAGTTCTGTATTGTTTGTAGTCTCTTCAGTAGACGTAAGGTGATTACAATGTAGAGAGTGTGCTCTTAGTCTAACCTGCTGGTGACGAGTGCCTGTGTGACGGTCTTTCTGGTGTCGACTGGGAACCACCTGAAGATCTTGCAGAGCATGCGTAGGGTGTGGAAGTAGGTGGATGAGACTGTGCTTACCACCTGTTTCATAGATAGCTTGCTGTCAAAGATGATGTAGAGGTTGCATGCGTGGTCCGTTGGGGTGAGGGATGGACTGAGTTCTGCAGGCTACCATGTGTCATTCCACGACATGATGAGAGGAAACTGCCATTAGACAAATCTCTAATCTCCCTCCAGCAGAAACATTAATCACAAGAACTATCTTAACATTTTTATTGTTGCCTCAAACACTTCTGGACACAAAGGAACTCTGCAGCAGGTGCTTTTAAACCCATAAATTATTTCTAAATCCAGCGCCCCCCAGGTCAGCGCCAGGTGCGGCTGCACTGGTCGCACCACCCTAAAGCCGGCCCTGACTGAAAGAGGCTGATCAAAAAAAGTCAATAGTTGAAGGGGTGTACTCAAAACCCATTCTATGCTTATTGTAAGCAATATGTCTGTTTTCCAACTGAGAAAAGTTTGCTTTGTTCACAGGATAATTAATGGCAAAATGAATAAAAATTACACTTTAACTTCAAATTGCAGACCTCCTTCTTTCTACTTTATATAGAGAATCGCATTCCTTTATTAAATGATCTCCAGCCCACTTTCCCTTGAAAGGGTAACTACCTGAAATAGATCAAACAAGCCTGATCTCAAATACAAATCATTGCTAAATCACTATGTGCTTATATAGGTTTGAATATTTGTTAGGTTAAAAGATTCATTTCATATTCAGAAAGTAAAATTGATGCCAAGGATTGACTTGTATCACATCTACATAAATACGATTGACAAAGACAAGAGTTTTGTTTTTCTTAAATCTGGCCTAGAACCAGCTTGAGCTTTCTCCCTAGCTTCACATAAAAAAACAAATAAACTATATGTATTTGCTCACAAAGCTGCGTAGGAGTGTGCAACGTTGTCATTGTAGATATATATATTACCTACCGGCAGTCACCAGTAGGTAGTTATAGTTAGGACATAGTTTCAATAGGAAATGCGTTTTTTTTTACTTGCCTATAACTTTGGTGTTGCTTGAAGAATCGTCAAAAAAATTTCCAAAAGAAAGTGCCCCAGCGATTCTTGTTGCACATGGAAAGTTTCGGGGTGATCCGAAAAGCGGGGGCTGAGAAAAAGGGAGGTCAAAAAAAGTCAGTTTCTCATGTTAATTCCCATAGGACCTTTAAACACGGCTATTACCCCAAATTTGGCAGGAAGGTAGATGTTGGTCCAGGGAAGAGCCTTTTTGTGAATTGGTGTAAATCCGTTCATTAATTGCGGAGTTATTAACAGAAATCCAATTTTGTATATATAGGGACGCGGATCCGCAGAGGATCCGACAGTCCCCATGCTCAAATGTGATTGGCTTCAAACCAGGGAGTGTTGGTAGCCATCTTGGAACTC
Organism: Calotriton arnoldi; assembly: GCA_963921515.1. NCBI lineage: Eukaryota > Metazoa > Chordata > Amphibia > Caudata > Salamandridae > Calotriton > Calotriton arnoldi. Next base: position 1,512,136 of record CAWUFW010002681.1, on the reverse strand, counting down.
AGCTTGAGCCGATCCCCTAAAAAATGTAAAAACTAAAGAATGGGGGGCAGAGTAGGGCTCCCCTGACCCCTAGGCCTCTTGGGGGAGTCCAACAGGGCCAACAAGATAATAATTAAAAAAAAACATTTTGGCGTGAGTCGCACTGAATCCGCGGATTCTGCCAAAAAATGTAAAAAAACAGAAGCACGGACTCCTGCGCTTCTGTAATCTTGAGCCCCCGGGTGTGCCATGTTCCGGGGGCATGCGAAATATATGTAGGAGGGGGCGCACGGGGCCCACCTACTAGGGATCATAAAGCCCCGGGGACCGTCACCTCCCCGGGGCATTGTTTATAATTTATGGGCAATCCCAGTGCCCTGGGGACCGCCACCTCACTGGGGCAAAATATAACATTAATGCGGGGGGCCGCACACCCCCCAAGCACCTCTGGGGACCACCCCCTCTCCTGGGCTAAAATAAAATTAATGCGAGGGACCATGGGGCACTCCAGGGCAAATGCTCACAAGTAAAGTTGGGGGGGTCCACGGCCCCCCGCAGCCCCGGGGTCTACCACCTCCTTGGGGCCGTGTCATGCAATGGTGGGGGCCGCTCGGCTCCCCTCCTGTAGCCATAGATGGCCCTTGGGACCGCCACCAGGGCTGGCTCTTGCTTTGTACCAGCGTGCCCACACCAGTGACAGAGCTGTTTGCTATGCCTTGGCGGGACCTTTACTGCTCCTGCCAAGCCATAGCAAACGCTCTGCTTCTAGCAAGCGAGAGCATAAAAAATGCACTCGCTTGCTAGAAGCAGAACAAAATTGGTTGCATGTTTAGCAGCTCCCTCTCTATAAAAGCAATGTCGGCTCCCGCAGAAGGCGGAGAGCCGACAGGGACCACAGGGGCCTTCAGGCCCTCCGGTGTCCCCAACAGATGTAAGTGGGTGCCCTGGGTGGGACCAGGACACCCACAATTGATGTCGGGCCCTGGGGTCCTCGGGGCTGAAATCTGCCCGAGAGGGGGGCAACTCGGACCCCTCCCTTTAATTTAAAAAAAAAAAAGAAGAAGAAGAAGCCGGGCCATACAGCACCCCTCTCTGAGTAAATTAAAAAAAAGAATCGGGACCAGCAAGTCACCTCCACCCTGCAAACGCGCCTCCTGGTGCACTACTAGTAGAGGGATGAAGTCCACTTGACTCCAGAAGGTCCTTGGTGGCCAACAAGCCCTCCTGTTACTTCCAATAAGTCCCACACAGTGGGATTGCTGAGACTTCTTCGGTGGCCACGCCCCCTTTTTCCAATACTCTGCAAATCGCCTAATGGCGCACTGCTGGTTAGGGGATGAAGTCCCCCTGAATCCTCAGGGTATTTTTTGGCCAACAAGCCCTCCTGTTACCTCCAGTAAGTCCCAAACAGTAGGACTGCCGAGAGGCCTTCAGAGGCCATGCCCCCTTTCCCCACCACTCTGCAAACGCACCTCCTGGCGCACTGCAGGTTGGGGGATGAAGTCCCCTTATATACTGAGGGTCCTTAGGGACCAAGAACCCCTCCTGTTACCTCCAGTAAGTCCCGCACAGCAGAAGTTGGTCAGAGGCCCTTCCCCCTTTCTCCACCACTCTGCAAACACGCCTCCGGGCGCAATACTGGTTGGAGGATGTAGTCCCCTTGGATGCTGAGGGTCTTTGGGGGCCTCTGATGACCTCTCAGGCCCCAGGGACCCCATTTCCCAGGGTCTGGCCTTTTTTCTATTTTTTGTGTAATTTAGGGGAGGGGGCAGCGCGGCCCCCTCCCTGGGCCGAATTCAGCCCCAGGGACCCCATCCCCCAGGGCCTGGGTTCTCTATTCTGTTTGCCCATAGGGCACCCAGTAACCTGTGTTGGGGACCGCAGTTGGAGAGGCAAGGCCCCCGTGGTCCCTGCCGGCTTCCCGCCTCTTGCGGGAGCCGGCACTCTTTTGACAAGAAGGGGGCTGCTGGAAGGCAGCTCCCTGTCTGTCAAAGCAATGTTTTCATCTGTTACTCTGCATGCATATTTGAGTGCAGAGAAACAGATGAAAACTCCACTTTCTGCAAGCCGGAGCAGTTTGACGGCTCCGGCTTGCAGAAAGCAGATTTATGTTTGCTTTTGCTTGGTGGGAGCTGGCAGCTCCCACCAAGCAAAAAGCTATGTTCCGGGGGGGTGGGCACTCCGGGACATAGCAAGAGCCAGCACTGGGGGGTGGCAGTCCCCAGGGCCATCCATGGCTCCACAAAGGGGGCTGCGTGGCCCCCCTCCAACAGGTGGTGGTGGTCCTGGGGGCCTGCGACGGACCCCCTACATTAATGTATTTCAGTCCTGGGGAGGTGACAGCCCCTGGGGCTGCGGGCAGGGGGGGCCACATGTGCACCCCTTATTTTTGATAAATTGCCCAAGGGTGGTGGTGGTCCCCAGGGCTGTGGGTGGCCACGTATCCCCCCACATTATTTTAAGATTATTTGCCCCGGGGAGGTGGCAGTCCCCAGGGTTGCGGGGCAGAGGCTGCGTGAGGCCCCCACATTATTTTTCAAAGATGTGCCCCAGCGAGGTGGCAGTCCCCAGGGCTGCGAGGGCCTGCGTGGGTCCCCGCTTTCATTTACATATGTCCCGGGGAAGTGGTGGTCCCCAAGGCTGCGGGCACGTCCCAGTGGGCTCGCCAGTACACAAATTGTAAAGTGCCTGGGAGGTGGCAGTCCCCGGGACTGTGGGGGGCAGGGGGGCTGTGCAGGCCCCCCTGCATTCTAATAATCACTTTTCCCTGGGGAGGTGGTGGTCCCCGGGGCTGCGGTAGGGCCGTGCAGGCCCCCTGCATTCTTTTAGTCACTTTGTCCCTAGGGCGCGGGCTCGCCTGAATACATCATAAGAAGTGCCCTGGGGAGATGGTGGTCTCCGGGGCTTTCATAAGCCCTAGGAGGGGGCCCCATGCGCCCCCTGCTATTTTTTTATATGCCCCTAGGACCTGGCCCACCCGGGGGTTATATAAAAGCAAGCATGGGAGCCAGCACTTCCTTTTTGTTATGCAGCATATTTGTTAACCGCAATTTTGCGGCTATTTTTTTTTTTTGGTAATGCTTTTTTGTCGTGTTGAGGGACACCTGGATCAATTCTATGGGGTCAGAGTATTCCTACCCTGACCCCTTTTCTTTTTTTTACATTTTGTTTTGGCACTGGGCTCAAGCTGAATCCCGAGATGGCTTCCAACACTTCCTGGTTTAAGTGTTGGCAGCCAATCAGAGCTCTGCATTTCCCTGCACGAGCTCATTATGTTTTGCAAAGCTGTCACAGCCAGAGATATCACCAACTGCATTTTCTTAAATTTCTCAACAACTACTGAACGGATTTACACTGAATACAAAAAGCACAATCTGCATAACCAAATCTACCCTTTTGCTAAATTTGGAAATGAACAGGAGAAAAGGCATTTTTTTTTACACCGCTTTTTCTTGGGCCCAGCTTGACGGATCACCCCGAATGTTTCCATGCTCAACAAGTCTCACTATGACACTTTTTGGGAAAATTTCATGAAGATTTGTCAAACGGCGTCGAAGATATAGGCAAGTCAAAAAAAGCTTTTTCAATGGAAACATGGTCCTAACTATAACTACTTACTAACGAATATATATTGTATTGTAATTGCATTTATATAGTGCTTACTACCCCTGATGAGGCGTCAAAGCGCTTTTTCGGTGAGTAGCACGCTACTCTGGAACCCATAAAGGATTACTGGTGAATTATATGTCGATAGTCACATCTCTAGGAAGACGATCACTAATATAAAAACTATTGTTTTAAAACAACACTGAAATCCACCAGTTATAATTTACTGAGCTAACTATAACTTGAGCCCCTGCTATGCACTACTTATGACATCACATATTACATCACTTGACATGTTGCACAAGTTACTAACTTGTGTAACGATATATCTGTAAGAGACAGTAGTTAGTGACAGATTCCTTACCTTAGAATATCCCCAGGCGTCAGGCTGGATCCGGAAAGTTTTTGCGTAGCAGTACCCTTGCGCGTCGGTAGGCGGCGTCGTGCGGCTCCGCGTCCGTCTTCGGCGTCGTGATCGCCGGGATGACGTCGCGGGCAGTACTTAGGCGCCGCCCCTGCGCGCTGACGTCAGTTCTGTACACGACTTTCCGCGCCAGGAACGCAGAGCCATGCAAGAAGCTGACATAGGTGTCTGAAAAATACTAGGGCCCTGAAAGGGATGTCCTTAACCCTAGAAATCAGTTCGCAGAACGGGGAGGATGGGTGGGCGGTAGGAATCTGTCACTAACTACTGTCTCTTACAGATATATCGTTACACAAGTTAGTAACTTGTGCATTTGAAAGAGACACGTTAGTGACAGATTCCTTACCTTAGAATAGATACCCCAGCAATACCAACCCCGGTGGTGGGTCTGCGAACAAAGATCAGACAAGGAAGTCCTGGAGGACAGAACGGCCAAAGAAGCCGTCCCTCCGGACCTGACTGTCAAGGCAGTAATGCTTTGTAAACGTGTGCAGCGAGGCCCACGTAGCTGCCTGACAGATAACCGGCAGCGGAACACCGCGGCCCAAGGCCGTGGTAGCAGCCGTTGCCCTGGTGGAATGGGCACGCAGCCCAACAGGAGGCTCCTTCTTAGCCAAAGAATAGCAGGTCTTGATGCACAAGGTAACTCAGCGGGAGATGGTTCGTTTGTGCACCGCCCGACCTTTTTTGGCGCCCACGTAGCCAACAAAGAGCTGGTCATCCACCCGGAAGTGTTTTGTGCGGTTGATATAGAAGGAGAGCGCACGTTTTGGGTCCAGACGGTGGAGCCTCTCTTCCTCTCTGGAAGGATGCGGAGGCGGAAAGAAGGTAGGCAAAGTGATGGTCTGCCCAATGTGAAAGGCAGTAACCACCTTTGGCAAGAAGGACGGACGCGTCCGAAGAACAACCTTGTCTGGATGAACAGACAGAAAGGGAGGTTTGCAAGATAAAGCCTGGAGCTCACTCACACGCCGAGCGGAGGTGATGGCCACCAGGAAGGCTGTCTTTAGAGTCAGAAGACGAAGAGGACAGTTTTGCAGAGGCTCAAAGGGAGCGCACATTAAAAAGGTAAGAACCAAGTTCAAGTCCCACTGAGGCATCACAAATGGAACAGGAGGAAAGAGGTGTGTAATGCCTTTTAAGAACCTGTTAACAACAGGGGACTTGAAAAGGGAGGGCTGATCAGGGAGCCTGAGGAAGGCCGAGATAGCACAGAGATAACCCTTGATGGTACCCAGGGCAGAACCCTGTTGGGCCAGAGAAAGAAGGAACAGAAGGACCTCAGAAAGAGGGGCAGAAAGGGGGTTCACAGCCTTTGCTGTGCACCATGCCACAAATTTGTTCCACCTGCAGGCGTATACCACCTTAGTGGAGGGACGCCTGGCTGCCAGAATCACATCACAAACTTCGGGAGGCAAGTCGAAAGGAATCAACTGCCGCCGCTCAATCTCCACGCAAGCAGGTGTAGACTGGACAGGTTCGGGTGGAGGACCGTCCCCTGCTGCTGCGACAGAAGATCCTCCCGAAGAGGCAGACGGATCGGGGGATCTACGCTCATACTGAGTAGCTCGGGATACCAAACTCTTCGAGCCCAGTCCGGAGCCACAAGAATGACTTGGGCCCGGTCGTGCCGAATCTTCTTCAACACTCTGGGTAGAAGTGGTATAGGCGGAAAGGCGTACAATAGACCGCAACTCCACTCGTGACGAAAAGCGTCGCCGAGCGAGTGCCGCCTTGGAAATTCCAAAGCGCAGAACTGATGACATTGCGCGTTCTCTTCGGTGGCGAATAGATCTAACCAAGGCTCTCCCCACTGTAGAAAGAGTCCTTGCGCCACTTCCGAGTGAAGACGCCATTCGTGATCCATCATGCACCTGCGGCTGAGTTCGTCCCGCCCTGGCGTTCAGGGAACCTGCCAGGTGTTGAACCATCAGGAACATGCCCTGATGTTCCAGCCATGTCCAGAGGCGCAGAGCCTCCTGACAAAGGGTCCACGACCCCACCCCGCCCTGTTTGTTGCAGTACCACATGGCGGTGGTGTTGTCGGTGAACACCTGCACTACCTTCCCTTTGACAGAGGGAAGGAATGCCTTCAGTGCAAGTCGGATCGCCCGGAGCTCCAGAAGGTTGATATGGAGCCGGGACTCCGCCGGAGACCAGAGGCCTCTGATCTCCGCCTCTCCCATGTGACCGCCCCATCCCAGAAGGGACGCGTCCGTCACAACTGTATGCTCTGGCTGGGGAAGGGAGAGGGATCTGCCCATGACCCATTGCCGGTTCGAGAGCCACCACTGCAACTGTGTTGCAGTCCCCTCCGAGATCTGGACGTGATCGGACAGGTTGCCCTGGTGCTGCGCCCACTGGAACTTCAGGTCCCACTGCAGAGCCCGCATATGCCATCTGGCATGATTGACCAGCAGGATGCAGGAGGCCATGAGGCCCAGCAGCCTCAGGGTCATCCGTACCGAAACCCAGGATAAAGGCTGAAAGATCGGAATCATAGCCTGAATATCCCGGACTCGCCGTTTGGGAGGATAGGCCCGAAACTGCGTCGTGTCCAGAACTGCTCCGATGAAAAGGAGCTGTGGAGAAGGAATCAGATGCGACTTCGGCACATTGATGGAGAACCCCAGCGAGTGCAGGAGTTCGGCCGTAGTCTGGAGGTGGGAGACGACTGCCTGGGACGAGCCCGCCTTCAGCAGCCAGTCGTCGAGGTAGGGGAAGACTGAAACCCCTGCCCGGCGCAGATGAGCTGCGACCACCGCCATCATTTTCGTGAACACCCGAGGGGCACTGGTAAGGCCAAAGGGGAGCACGGTGAACTGAAAATGCTCGAGGCCTACCGTGAACCGAAGGTAACGCCGGTGGGCCGGCAGGACGGGGATGTGGAAATAGGCGTCCTGCAAGTCCAACGCTACCAACCAGTCTCCGGGGTCGAGGGCAGTCAAGACCTGAGCTAGGGTGAGCATCTTGAACTTCTCCTTCCGGAGGAAGCGATTGACGTTCCGGAGGTCCAAGATAGGACGCATGTCCTCCTTGTCCTTTTTGGGCACCAGAAAGTAGTGGGAGTAGCAACCACGCCCTACTTCTGGGGTCGGAACATGCTCGATGGCCCTCTTGGCCAAGAGGGCCGTGACTTTCTTCTGTAGAAGCACCAAGTGATCCCCTGACATGCGGTGGAATTGAGGTGGCATGGCTGGGGGGTGGTCTCGAAGGGGAGGGAGTAGCCCTTCGGACAATGTCCAAGACCCACCTGTCCGAGGTGATGGGACGCCAGTGGTGAAGGTGATGGCGGACCCTGCCCTCGACTGGCGTGCTGTGCACCTGAAAGGAGGGACTAGGAGGGCTTGGAGGCCGCGGACGGGTTGGAGGTGGTGGCCTGACCCGCACGCTGGTTGCCCGAACCGCCACGGCGGTATCCACGTCCTCGGCCACGCGAAGGCGCTTGCTGCGCGGGCCGTTGGCCGGGCTGTGGACGTGACTGGGCGCCCCTTCCGTGGCCACGAAAGGGGCGAAAAGCAGACGTGAGCGGAGGGCGCACAACAGCAAGGCCCAGGGACTTAGCAGTAGCCCGTGAGTCCTTGAAACGCTCCAGCGCATGGTCTGCCTTCGAACCAAAAAGACCGACTCCATCAAAGGGCATGTCCATGAGTGTATTCTGGACATCCCCTGAAAAACCAGTGGTTCTCAGCCAGGCGTGGCGACGCAGCGCCACCGTCGTTGCAAGCGATCTGCCCAGCGATTCGGCGGTATCAAGGCCACAGCGGATGGTATATTTAGCCGCATCACGCCCTTCCGCAATGGCGCGGGTAAGCAGTGTCTGGACCTCCTCAGAACACTGCAGCAAAACAGTCGCCACCGAATCCCACAGGGAGTGGGTGTATCGGCCCAAGAGGCAAGCGGTATTAACAGACCGCAAGCCAGCACTGGAGGAAGAGAAAGCCTTCTTCCCAAAGTGATCCAGGCGCTTGGATTCCCTATCCGGAGGGGCGGTAGGGAAGGCGGTTTGGGAGGCAGAGGCTTGGACAACCAAGCTCTCAGGGGTGGGGTGTTGGGAGAGAAACAGGGGGTCGCCCGGAGCAGGGCGATGGCGTCGGGCCACGTTCCTATCCACAGGAGCCCCTGTGGTGGGTTTGGACCAGGCACCCAAAGAACGTCAGTCAGTGCATCGTTGAACGGCAGCACAGTCTCCAAAGAGGAGGCCGCCGGCTGAAGCACTTCAGTCAGGATGTTAGTCCTGACGGCCACTGTAGGCAACTGGAGATTCAAGGCTCCAGCAGCTCTACGCAACACCGTTGCAAAATTAGCCCCCTCCTCCGTTGCCACGGGAGGAGACAGCATGCCAGAGTCAGGGGAGGTATCCAGACCACTGGCATCCCCAAGTTCCTCAACCCAGTCCGGGTCAAACTCGCACTGTTGTGTGAGAGGGTCCTCAGACCCCTCCCAGCTCTCCTGGTCCTCCTCAGGTTGAAAATATGGAGGAGGAGGGACATTAGGGACCCAAGGTCTCATCGGCGCCGGAACCGGCGGCCGGGCGACGCCGGTCCGGCTCCATGTCCGGACCCGGAGAGAACCGGGAACGACGCCGCCCGGAGCCCCGGACGGCGTCGGAAACGGCACCGGGGACGCCGGCGGAGGCGTGGTTAGGTCAACCGGCGTCGATGGGGGTTGCGGCACCACCGGAGCCGGGGTCGAGGCCGGGGCCGGAGCCGAGGCCGGGACGAAGGCCGGTGGGACAGGCGACGCCGGGACCGGAGTCGACGGCGACGCCGGAGCAACCCCAGCAGGGCCCGCGGGGCCCGAAGGCGCACCGGAGGGACCTTGAGGCCCGAAGAGGCGGGCCATGGCCGACAGGAATTCCTGTATATCGGCCGGAGTCGCCCCCGAACCCGGGTAGGGCGGGTAATGCGGGGGTAACTCGACAGGCACGTCCGGGGCCGCGGGGACGGTGCCGACAGGGACCTCAGCCGAGTCCCGAGACCGGCGAGGCGAAGTCTTAGAGCGATGACGCCGCTTAGACTTCTTGTGCTTCGACTTACCGGAGGAGCGCAAAGACTTGGATTCCGACGAACGGCGGGGACTCCGCGTCCGGCCCCTCGACCTCTCCCGGGACCGGGGCTTGGTGCGGCGCAGAGCCGAATGCCGGACTTCGAGGAGCTTTCGAGACCGCTCTCGCAAAGCCTTTGGATGAAGTTTCCGGCAGTCAGGACACGACTTCGTGTTGTGGTCTCGGCCGAGACAAAAGAGACACTCGAGGTGCGGGTCCGTGATCGACATCATGTGACCACATTCCTCGCAGGGCTTAAAGCCGGGCATCCCTACGACACCTTAGGAGTCGTGAAGACTCGTTGAAGAAACAGTGAAAAAATTCACCAAAAAAGATAGTCAAAAAGTGATTAGGGCACTGCTCTTCCCGGATCTGCGCTTACTGGCGCGGAAAAAGAAGAACTGACGTCATGACATCACTGATAACACCATAGTCATATACAGCATAGAGTTACTGAGTTAGATGCAAAGTCCTGAATGCAAGCATGATCAAAGTAATGTGCTGTATCACTAAAGTTTAGGTGAAGCTTATACTCCATGTCAAACAAGGTAAAGTCTCAAGACACCTAATGTGGGTTGCAGAGCTATGTTTTAAAGTAGATTGTGGCTTAAAGCCAGAGCCTGTTCCTACAAATGTATGAGAAAGGCCAAATCTTCTGTTCACAATGTATAATCCCCAGTGGATATGTGGGCATGTGCCCATATTAAATAGTTGCAATGCAGTGCTAAAGACAAATTCTATGTAGCGAGAAACATTTATAAAGTCTGGATGTTTATTTCCAGAACTTTGCTGAAGATTTTGAAGCATTGGAGATTGCTGAATAATATAGAATCTAGAGGTGGTCTACTTAAAAGTCATTTATCTCACTGGTGTGGTAACTACGGCTCAAAGGTTGTATGCCGCTGTGCCTATCTCAGGAACGTGTGTAGTGTATCTTACTAAACTATGGAGTGTAGTCCATAGGGCCTGGAAAAAAGCGTGTTTAGAGTGGGAAATCTCTACCTGTCAAATTCTTCACTTAAAATTGCAGATCATGAGAAGCAATTAAGGGGGTAACCCCATTAAGGTGAACAGAAAATAGCCCACACTTGTAGTGTGTAGAATTATTTAAAGGCCAAAACCCTATTCCGCAATGTCATGATGTCATCAGTAAGGGAAACAGCGTTTACAACGCTGCTGTTACCACGCAGGTAGGTAACAACGCGGTCGTTACAACGATCACAGTAGTACTACTGCGATAGCTTACATCGCAAGTCGTTTCTACGACTTGCGCTAGATGGCGTGTAACACCAGGGAATGTGTTGGATTTTAAATCCAACACATTCCCTGCTGTTGCGCTAACTGGAGTAGGAATAGTAATTTATACTATTCCTAAGTCCAGCGCGCCATCTAGCGCAAGTCGTAGAAACGACTTGCGATGTAAAGCCACGCGTGGTACCAACGCGGTGTGTGAGTGTTTATATAGGTGTATGAGTGCATATAATAGTCCTGTACTGAGTGACTATAAGTATGAGTGACTGTACGGGTGAGTGAGTAGATGTGTGTGTGTAGACCTAAGAATCAGTGAGTGTGTATATAGTAATTGGTGTTGGAGTGTCTATGGTTTTGACAATGGCAGTCTGTAATTTACAGTGGGTGTATCAAAAGTATATTAGGGTGTGAGAAGATGCATCAAATTATCACATGGATGATGTCATCAGTGATGTCATCAGTGATGTCATTTGAGATGTCATCAGTGATGTCATCAGTGATGTCACTGACCATGTCATGAGTGATGTAATATGTGACGTCATCAGCAGTGCATTATGGGGCGCGAGTTATAGTTACCTGAACTAACTATAACGGGGGAATTTCACGGGTTTTGTACGAGTGCAATGTCCAACTAACTATAACTGTCCCTAAAACCTATGGTTTTTTCAGTGAATATATATATATATATATACACACACATATATATATACATGTATATACATATACATATATACACATGCGATATATATATAAAATCTTAAAGCAAAACCCTTTCCGGCTTAGAGGCTTAGAGTGCCGCATAAATTATGAAAAAAAGGCAGCAAGGAACTCTGGGTAGTTCCCAAGTTTAGCTAACCTGTAATAAATAAAAGCAAACCTTGACACTTGTTTCACTGTCACTACAGCGCTTCAGGTTGGCTTTGATGATATTTTACCAATCCAAGGCTATAATACTGTGCCTGGAGTGGTAAAAGGCTTTTGTCATTTTTTTTCTTGGAAAGGATAGCACTAGCTAATCCTATGCTGTAAAAATGGCAAAAGACTTGGTCACTTTGTAGCTCAGCATGGATGGCACTGTGCTAATCCTGTGCTTAAAAATGTTTTGCTAGAAAAACAGACATTTGAGTTGAGCAGATTCAGTGTTGCTGGTGTTGTAGGGTTCTCTATATAGGAGTGGCTGTCCACTTAAACTTGGGAACTGCCCAGAGTTCCTTGCCACCTCTTTTGCATATATAAATACACACATACATACACACACACATACAGAACAGCTTTATGTCAGTCATCTACATCCATTGTTTTTTTCAAATGTCATTCACATTTTTCTTCTGCTCTTGAAAGCATACAGCATAGTGTAATCATTCAGCACATTTCAGCCATTCACTCTTGCACTGTGAGTGACAGCATTTTGCCTGATCACATGTGCACATTTGCCCAAAAAGAACTGCAACTCCTTGCCAGGCCTAGTGGGCCAATACTTTCCGTTGCCAGTTTTTTTTTTCTTTATTCTTAATCCTTTGATATTTTAAATTACTCCTTCTTGTGTGTTTTAATCTCTGACTTCAAGTTACAGTAATTTGCAGCCTGCTGGCTCATCTTTGTGCCAATGAGAATCATATTTTCTTGTAATAAGCTTTACAACTAACAGTGGGGTATATACTCGTAATACATACATTTGCTTTCTAAGAAGCACAGGTACTGTTCTATTCAAATGATATGTGGTGATTAATTGAAAAAAAATCTATAGATTAATTGCAAGCATATGGCTGCCACATCTGTGTGGCATGTTTCCTTTTTTCTTTGAATATTGTGGCATGTGATTACAATAAAACACATTTGCACTAGCACAAAGATGGATCTACTGGCTTTACGAATGCTTCTTCATAATTGAAAGCTTTCTGTGTCAGATACATAAACACACTCACATGCATACACACATACATGGATTAATGGAGAAATAAGCATACAGAGGCAAGCGAGGCCAGGAAGACAGAGGAAGAAGATATTTCCCCACACACATTACGTCTAAAGGCAATCAATTCAATACATTTGGATTAGGGTTACAGTTATTACATGAACCATGTACCAGGTTAGAAAAAGTCAAATAGACACTCCCACACCAACTACCAATGAGGTGGGCATGAGATAGAACATGTGTACTTTGTTCTCGTTAATGCCTGGCATTAGTTAAATGCTATGCCTTATTTCAGTAGAAAAGCTAATTCTATTCAAATTCAAGGATCCAATGGGTAAGAGAATCTGGAGGGCTCATAGTAAAAGAACACCCAATTACTCTACCTACTCCTGAGGAACAAGCTGCAGTACGTAGGATTACACATAACTCTCAATCAGCTTTGGGACATCCTAATGTTTAGCATTAAACTTTGAGGGTTTTCAAGCCTTAGGTTAAAGAAACTCGGGGTCTACTAAACGAAACTTACTAAAGAACACAGTTTAGTTAAAACAGAGGAAATGACCCTTCCTGGACAGTGAGTCGCTATGCGCGAAAGCAAAGCACATACACAAGCAAAGACTTGGACATGAGGCATCAATAGAGAGAAAACACAAATTCGGCCTGGACACACTGAAAGTCTAACTAGAGTTTAAAAACTCCACCCTGCTCAAATTACAATTACCATGATTACAATCAGTTGACAACCAAAGTGACATAATATTTTACTTTAAATGAAGCAGCCTCAGTGGAGCATAGAAAGCCTGAGTCTGTTTCAGGTGATCTTCCTTTCCTAGTAGGCATTTTAAGATCATGCGAGCAAACACATTACGTTTTTCTGGTAACATATGAAGATTATTCCCTTTGGCTTCTCACCTTCCCAACTCAAGTCAAAGTCCAGAATCAATCCTTCAACCTATGTTCATTAATTTGTAAATCTGTCATTTGGGTAAATAAGGAAATTGTCTTCAAGTGGTGCGCTATACATCATAAACATGTGTCTGCATGTCTACGGCTGCATTAACCATTAATTAATTAACCCAAATAAGCCCCAAGTTGAATGTACTTCCCAATGCTACATTTAGACCCCAAAGTCACTTATAAGAATATTTTTTCAATTGTTTCATGAGCGAAAGTAAAGAAATCATATAGCTATGACACAAGAGAACATATCAAGCTTTCATGAGACCTAACACAAGCCATAGCGTTTTTCTTCTTTAAATGTCTATCTCGTTGAATTTACTAAAAGTTCTCTTTAGTCACTGTGCCACACTAATCGACTCCTGTATCCAGACCATAAATAGTACATGGGAGTGGTGGGTAATGGCAATAATAAATTATCATACTCCAAGCAAAACCAGTTGTGTGCCCCCTCAGTTGTATTAAGCCTCTTTTACAAACCTGCATAAGTTGAACTACCTCCTTCAGAGAAAATGTCAAGTTAAGGAACCACTTGAGATCACCACCATGAAAAAACTGGAAGCAAGGGAAAAATGTAGTCTTCTGCAGGCCTGTCCCACTATTGTCTTATCATGCCGGTGTATCAGTACAATAATGCACCTTCTGAACTCCGTGTTGCTGCTTTACATATTTCTTACAGATAACAATGAAAACAAATGTTTCAACTTTCTGATTAACTACTCTAAATATATCTCTAAAGTATTCATTATACAGCAGTCATCAGGGTTAACACTAAGTTATTATCCATGTGGCGAGATGACTCTTTAGTACTTCAATTGTGTTGTTAGATGAAATTTAAATAAATTCAAATTCTGTTTCTAAGTCTTCATGTTCTTTCATAATGGTATATTTTTGCTCTTCTAACATCTACAGTAGGCAGATATTTCAATGCTGGTACACAAAATCAAAAATACTACTTTAAGAGTCAGTTAATGAATTGGACATTAATGCATCAGTTCGAATACTGGTGGCTTTGGTTTAGGAGAAACTTACAACTGTAGTTGGTGGTCGCTGTCTCCATATAGGGATCAGTCGACTTCGACCACACTCTACATTTCGTCTACCCAGTGTGGAGTGGATTATATGGAGCCGTCTCCTCCATAAGAGACTGCTTGGTGGTGAATAGTCTATGTTTCCTTGTTCATGTGAATCTACTCTTATGTGTTTCTATACCACAGTACATCTGTGATATGATGTGCGCCTAGATAGTATGCTTATGAGGTTCAGCTGTGTCTGGCTCTTGGCACTTGCGCTCTTGGAAACCAAATGGTGTTCTCCTATCTTTTCTCTTTCTCCGTTTAGTTTTAGAAACTTATGTGATTTAGGAGGTTTTTAAATTAACTCTTCAAACTCTTATTTGAAATATTTTTTAACAGTCACTGAGTCAGGTTTTATATTTTGAGCTCTGTTTTCAGCACCAACGTTCAGTGGCATATGGATTGGTAGCTTTGCTGTTGAAAAATCAAAGAGTTCTCCTTCAAGCCAAGACAGTGAATAAACTCAAGAGTCATGCAACTTTTCTCTTTAAGTTCAATGTGTATTTTTTGGGCAGATAACAAAAGAATTGTGACTGCATAGCGGTTGATGAGATCAATCAGACATTTAGTCTGTAGTTTAAATTTTGGCTTATTTTTAATACCTTTGTGCTCCAACCTAAAGATGGTTTGTGTTGCTCTTTTAAGAACTTTAAGGATTTCTAACTTATTTTAACCTAAAACATACGTCTCTGTACTGTCAAGATCATATCCTCAAACAGATTCATATCCTGATTTTTACCATCAGAATCTTTTGAAGTTCCGAAGTACTCAATTCAATGTCTTCACATAAGCGCTTTCCACCAGGGTTAGAATCTCAACCAGCCTAGCCAACTCCAGCATACAGTTTACTGTTAGATCTCATTTCTACAGCTATAGCTTAAGCAGCATAACTTAGTTTTCCAAATCTTCACACTACTGAGAAAGAACCAAGAGCAAGCATTGCACTGGGCATTGGAGCAATTCTACACAGGACGCATTACATTTTAGATGCAAGTCAGCTTACAGAAACCTCTAGCTGCACCATGGACTAAACGTCAATGTCACTGTCTTCATATTAAGCAAATAAACCGCCCAAGCCACCCCTACAAATAAACCTTTGGAAACCATTCTCTACAAAACGGGTCTCTCAGCATGTTCTGACTGTCAATATATCCTCCTCCTTCCTCTAAACCTTATATCAACAGCAGAAGAAAAATAGAAAGATTAAGTCAAAACGACGTGAACTCTGATCTTTTACTCTATGCCATACAGAGTTACTGGCAACATGAACATGGTTGCAGCCTACTTTTATGTTAAAGAAATCAAGATTAGATTCCAAGCCCTCTGGTGTTCCAGGTGTTTTATGGCTTGGCTCTGTTGGAAAAAAATCAGCACAGATCTTCTCTTATGGAGAATTGGTTCCTTTTATACAGCTGCCGAGAGTATTGAAGTTCAGCTCTAATAGTCATTCAGCATGGCACTGATTGTTCTGTTTTACAGTGGTATTCTTTTGGTTACTCCCAGGGAACCAGAATACACTTATAATTCTAAAAGTGGACACTTCTCCAAAACTGCTAGCATTGACTATTGTTTTTCTTCTCCAGTTTCAGCCTACTGAATAGGCTGGCCACTCATGAAGGCTTTAATTTTTGATTGCCATATTGGTTTCACATACATATGGCAGCAGCTGCACATCCCTGGAAGCTGGAAAGATTTCCTATATTGTACTCATAATTATACTAAGCACTGAAGGGATGAGATCCTTGTAACCCCTACCTATTTTGCATTAATTGCTCATCCTGTGGGCATACTCTCAGTGTTCCTAGGGAAGACTGCATGCATAGTTGTTTATTTCCTCTAAACATGCATTACCTCCTGTGTGTCCACATTCACCTGTCACCTTACTAGAAAACCTTATCAAAGGGTGTGGTCATACTGGACTTGGTGGTGGCAAACTTAGCAGGCATGAGAATATATGTTTTTGGCCTGTACCTTTGTTGTGTATGTTTTTTCTTAGCATTCCCTTTGGCCATTCACCACAATTGCTCATCTCAAACCTGATTTGGAAATTGTCATCTTTCATTAATCAACTTGTAGAAACAAAACTAATTTCGGTCAGATGTTTTACTACAACATCTATGTGTCAGGAAATTATTAAGAAACAAAGGATGCTCATCTTACCAGGTTCCATACACGCCTGCTCATCATCATCATCTAGAGCAGGCTTCATGAGTTACTCAGGAGCTACTAGTAGGTCTCCTGGGTGCAGCCCAGTCTAATAAATAGAAGCTTTTGTTTGGTTAAATTGATGCATGTGTGCCAAAACGTAAAAGTGTGCATTCAAGATGCAAATGTGTGTATTTTCAGAACTCAAATGCTCATGTTTGGAGAAAAACAGATTTTCAAAATATATTTAACCTGATATTTGAATGAAACATCATGCAATATTACTAATATTACCATGTTGACAAGGGCATGCCAGGTATGATGGTCATGTATTACCCATATAGACACATTCCAAATTGAAAAAGCCTTTTTACATTACTATTGGCAACCCTGCGTCATGCACGTAGGTGATCACTGCTGGTAATCTTGCAAGGAGTGGCCACTAATGTGATCTTGTCTCACGTGGTCACTAGTAGAACACTAATATTAGTAGCTCAGGATGCTTTTCATCGAGCATGAGTAATTCTTATGAGAGAAATGGTTGAAGAGCCCTGATCTAGAGAGAGGGAAAATGCAGCATTTATGGCCCTCTCACCACATGTACTAACATTTCAGAGGGAGCATGTGTATGTATATACTTTGTGGCACACCTCTGCCATTTTCGGGAATGTCAGTAAAAAGTTTCTGTTTCATGTGGATAGCTAAGCTCCCCGCCAGTTGTCTTCAATTTAGATGGGAGTATACAGCTTCCAAACCCCTAAACATTCAGGGCCAGGCTATGACTGCGCACACTCTCCAGCCATATTGTCTTCCTCTGAGTGGGTGCAGGCAGTGGGAGTGAGACAGTCAATCAACTCATAACTCTCCTGTGGGGGCACTCTTATATTAAAACAATACAAACGCCCTAGTATGAGCCACTCCCAGAGCAGCTGAGAAATTCCACTTTTCAAATATTTAATATAAAAACCACAAGCTGCCCTTCAAAGGGATTGCATATAATATCTTCAGCAAGAATATCCAAACAAAGTCCGTCTATTTTCAATTACAATTCTGAAAATAACATAACAAGCAGTTTGGTTTTAAGGATGAACACTGCAGATCAACATTTCAGTTTCAAGGTCCCGAAGATTAAATACTCCACTATCCAGAATGAACCTTTTTACATCTTCATGTGACGAACATGTTTTGAGATTATTAACAACAACAAGCCTGGGTAACCTCTATCAGTTATATAAGGAGTCCACTGAGTCCTCGCTATAATAGTAAGTAAGAAAGTTCACATCAACATTTGGTATACAAGTGGTAACCTTTAACCTGGAGTCAACAAGGGATGAATGACTGCTGTGCATTACCTTCCCATTATTATTTGTATTTATAATTAGAATGTTCCACTTTTTATACTGAAACACGTATCAAACATTTCAGGCATTTCTACCTTTTGCACAGAATGCTTTCCCTTTTATCTTGCAACAAAATAGTGCAGAGGTTGTGGTTGTGACTCACATTAACGTTTTTAAAAGAAAATCTCTTGTAATTAATTACTGCAGATCTAAAGGTACCATAACAAACATGCCGTAGATGGAAATGCTTTTTGCCTTGGGACTGGACAATTTCAAAGCCGACTGTCTGTAGTTTAGATATGCAGATGGTTGCACTGGGCAGCTCAATGAGCTGAAGCGATTGCTGATTTAAGGCTTCAAAAGTGAAGTGCTCAAATGAATATTTATTTTTGAGTAAGACTAAAAAAGACAGGTGGCCTTGGATACGTATGAGTGTGGGTTACATTTGTCATCTGATTTAAATCGAAGAGAAGTAACCTTAATATGAACGAACTCCTTACATTTTTCGGAGGTGAAATTTTGACTAGTGAGTTCTACAGCACCGTTTACCGAAGGTAAAAATCTAAGGTTGATAAATCAACAACAAAACCTTAGAAAACCATTGCAAGATCGCATTTACACAAAGCAAGGTTTGTAATGCATACAGCCTTTGCTGTGAAAGCAGTATATTTTATGCAACAGACTGGCAAGAGTCAAATGAATAGAAAACAGAAAATGTGGCATGTATATAGGACAACAATACATTAGCCTTCGCTCTAGGTAGTTTGAGGGCAAACAGAGATAAATCTATGCACAATATATTACATAAACAAAGCATATCCAATGAAACGTTGTTTGTCTATGATAAATTGTGATTTACAACCTGATAATAGGAGTTTTTAAAGGATATTTGGTGTGAGAGTTCCCTGGTATTATTGGTGTCTGGGTGACTGTATTATTAAAAAATGAGTCCGAGCTTCGTTTTTGGATCTCTGTATATAGCTAAATTATTCCTCAATGAGTTCAAGATAAGTAATTTAATCTACCATGAATGTTTCTCTGACAGTTAAAAAAAATACTAACGATCTAATCTCTGGGAAAGCATCTGGCATAAAAAATAAATAGTCCAATGTGCATAGGGAATTGTAAACCTTGGGTGACTCAGATTATGATTGCAAACTCAAATGATGAATTTATAAAAACTGAATTTACACTCAAAATGTATTTGCTCACACATAATATTACACTATAAGACTATAATATTAGGTTTGAGTGATTTCTCCTCAAGTGGTGTGCAGTGGGCATTCTTGGGTGGAGATGTCTGTCTAAGCAGGCACACACCTCCCATACATGAAGATGTAGATATTCACAAACTCTTCTCATACATATTGTCACCTTCTAGTCTGGGATTTATTCCTGTCAAGGGCCGATGCAAGTCCATGTAAAGGGTAAGCATTAGGCAGGAACACAAGCAAAACGGATAAGCTATAATGGAGCAAAAAAATTCCCCTAGAAAAACAAGCAAAAACCTTATGTAGCACTATTGTACTTGGGCATCATATTTATGCGTGCAAAATGTACACTTCCTAAATCACAACTACAACTCCATCAAAAGTACCTGAATGCCTGTTGGAGAGCAATAAAATGATAGTGTGTGGAGTGATTCAAATGTCACTGTTTCTTTACTCAAAGACAATCAAGGTTATCACTCTTCATTTCTTTCTCTAGCGTATTCAGAACATTTTCTCTGCATTCGAAGACAAAACCCAACTCCTAAGTGGGACTTGAATTAAAGAATCTTTTTTAACTTTTGACTTTCAGGTCTCGATTTATATATCGGTTGTTTCAAAGCATTTTAACCTAAAGAGGCATCTGTATTAGGAAGAACTTGAAATTGAACTTCATTACGGTTTTTCGATGTAAATAATGATTTTGTTTCACAAACCTGTTTAAAGTTGCCACTCCGCCTTTGCTCCCAGTCCATCATGTCATGGAAAATAGGAATCATCACGTTGCGCAGATCTGGTTGGGGAATTAATGTTACTTCCAAAAAAGGGCCAATCAATGCAGGGATAAAGTGGAGTTTGTGCTCACCTGCAATACAAAAAGCATATAAAGCATATTCAATAAAATATTTAAATTTCATGAATAACTGAATAATCAAATGGAGATCCATAGTACATCAACCATTCAGAAAAAGAGTCAAGATTAGTCTCAGATGTGCTGACCAGGAGTAAAGATCCAGTAAAAGAACAGGAATGACTTCAAACAAAATGTATTTCCATCTGTTTCATGGTCAGGGTCTAGTCAGGGTATTGAGACTACGCCAATCCCATTAATCATGCAACTGACTTCCAACTAGGAACATCCCTTGGAAAATAAAGTACAACACAATTTCAAAATGAATATGGCATTGAAGGATCTAAGGTTTTGATACAGAGTAAGAGCCTTAAACTTCACAATAATTTTTAAAGTTATTATTGCACCACAAATAATGCAAAGTAGATCTGCAATCAGTTAATGCCTTTTTAAAAGTTTCATTGTGTGCATCAATAATAGTCACCCACTTTAATGAATTTAAAATTAATCTTAATTTTTCCAGAGGAGAAACAAGCAATAGAGTATAAACATTAAAAGCAATGCAGAACAGGGGGTGTAGCTGCACGAGCTAAGACATGCTGAGTCAAGCATCCTGCTCTTACAGTGTAGACCATGGTTCAGGTAAAATAGTATTTAGAGCTTCGACTGTCCCAGGACCCACCAGCAGAGACCCTCCATCACCTCCAGAAGCAATGTTACAATATTTAATGGAGACCCACCCTGTCTGAGGTGAGGGGGGCAGTCCAATGAACAACTGGGGAGAGTGAAAGAATGGGAAGACCCACAGCGCAACCAGACACTCCAACTGAAACATGGCTTGGCACAAGGCAGCTGAAGCAGGAATGAACCAACTGCCTTCCAGCACTGACTCCCCCCTCTCCCCCCCCCAGGTAAATGTTAACAAGGTAGAGCTCAAGTTTACAGCACTGTTGGGCAGGCTAATATAATATTATTGCATTGAATGTCACTGATGCATAGATTGTGATCCATTCTCTGGAACAGAAGCAGTATGTTTGAAGATATTGCGGTCCACCAGTGAGAAAATGACTCAACAGGTGATCCACTTTCGGAACTGTGCTGTTTCTTTTATTTCCCATTGAAAGATAGGGTTGAGAGCCTGGAGAACAATAAAAGAGCAACCAATATTAGGTTGATTGAACTATCTTGGCTTTCTAACAAAAGGAGAGCGACCTCAAATATCAACACTGCCCAGTTCAGCCAAGGAGGGCACTAAACGTAAAAAGAATGGAAGGCAAAGACTGCTATGGTGCTGATGACATTCCAGGAATAGGGCCACCATGATTGAGGGTTGCAATGGGCATCTAGGAATGAAGACGTGACACACGAGTCAGCAAGTTCTTTAGTTCCTAAATGTTAAGCTCATGACTGCATGCGTATGCGAGTTATCTTCTTCCCAAATGTTAGACTTGTGACTGTAGCAAAAAAGAAATCGTTCCAAGGTTCAAGGCAGAGTTTGTTAGCTGTAGTGCCTAAACGAATGCCTAAAGTGCAGCTCGGTTGAGGCTGGCATTGGGAGATGAAAATGTGCTGTTCTGATGTAATCTGGTGTGCAAAACGTGGAAAGTATATAGGAAAAGAGAGCTGAGGTGTTCAAACGTAATTTTTTTACTTATTAGAGTTTTGTTGTATAACAGTGCACATTATAGAAAGAATAAAAGTCAATAGGAACATAAACAAACGAAGGCCACAGCATTAAAGCCAAAATGGTGTTGGTATTTTCACCACGAATGTTGCAATGACAAAATATCAGGTGTCTCAGTTCCGGAGCGCACTCTTATAAATCATGTTCCCGTTATGGTGAGTCCGTCATGGTTAACAGGTAGACGGAAATGGGGACCCATATATTTTTGGGGCGTAAGGGTTCTTGTAGTTCCTCAGCATGTTTCTAAGTGTTCTTTACAGGAAACCATGTCTGAGATCCACTGCTGTTACAGGGTATCCTCCGTTTACCCCAGCATACCACGACCCGTCTTTTAGCCATTAACATCAAAGTTGCCAGTTTACACACTGTTGGTTGCAGTGCCTTCAAAATACCAAGGAAGGTGTTCAAGCTTTGAGGAGACCATTTATCAAATGTTACACTGCCCTTTGACACCTGGTTCGATTCCTCCAATTTACATCTTTGTATATCTGACATAGTTCTCTCGTGGTTTATTGTACAGGCTGAATGTTCCATTTTTTTCTTGGGGGTTACAATATTCAATGTCTATAGTTATCATCAAGCCGACATCCACATAACTTACTCAAGAGTGATTTTATGCTTGAAGGGTGTCACTAAAGATTGTTGCTCTTTTTTGTATTGGTGTTGATTTCCGGCCTAGCTCCTGTACACTTTCTGATGTATTTTAGTGGAGGAAAGCATAATACTACATAATGTTATATAGTATTTTATTGCAAAAAGAATCAATTATTTGTTTAAGAAAATGCAGATTTTCCACAGTTTTAATGGGAAGAAAATCATGATTTTATTAAAGGCATGGAGGATAATATTATGCATCATCTCTTTTATTGCCTCATACACAGCTGTAACAAGAACATAGAATTTGAACAACCACTAACATTCCAGACCCTTAGAACATACAAAAAATCATTGAACGCACAGCCATCTTCCTTCTTTTCTTGCTGCAAATAAATTGTAAGTCCATTCTTAAAATAGCTGCAACTCCACCAGAAGCAACTTGTCCATATCCATGAAATCCTTCCGAATCTCCGCCGTAACCGTTCTCTAAGCTTTGTTCCGAAACAAAATCAAACACATCACACAGGCTGGGCACAAATCAAGGAGGGATATATTTACCTCAGTGCCTTTAATAAAATCATGATTTTCTTCCCATTAAAACTGTGGAAAATATTCATTTTATGGAAAGGCCCGGAGGCCAATATCATGAATGTTCAAAGCTCATCCAATACTCTTTGCACAGCATTTTCCACAGGTTTAAAGTAGAAACTTTTAATCGTTGAATCCCTAGACCCATCGGTAGCCTTCATGATAGTACTTAGACTGGAGCGATACAAAAAGGGATGATGGACGGAACGTTTGAGCCAATCAAACACTCACTCCCAGTCAACTGATCTGGGTTTAATCCATCATCATTCTTTAGCTCACTCCACCACTCCCAGTTCAGACATGGCCATATGCAAATCAGTCTGACCCTGTGCCTCATGGGAACAGTCCAGCCCGAACTGCCAAGCCATGTCTTCCCTGGACCGGAAACAAGCATCCTAGGACCGGTTTCTGGCATTTCAGCCGTCATCAGCCAGGCTTGCTTGAATCCAGTGGCAAAGTGAGCAAGGGACCCACGTCTGGGCATACCCCGCCAACTTAGGGCGACCAAAGCGATACAAAAAGGGATGATGGACGGAACGTTTGAGCCAATCAAACACTCACCCCCAGTCAACTGATCTGGGTTTAATCCATCATCATTCTTTAGCTCACTCCACCACCCCAGTTCAGACATGGCCATATGCAAATCAGTCTGACCCTGTGCCTCATGGGAACAGTCCAGCCCGAACTGCCAAGCCATGTCTTCCTGGACCGGAAACAAGCATCCTAGGACCGGTTTCTGGCATTTCAGCCGTCATCAGCCAGGCTTGCTTGAATCCAGTGGCAAAGTGAGCAAGGGACCCACGTCTGGGCATACCCCGCCAACTTAGGGCGACCAAAGCGATACAAAAAGGGATGATGGACGGAACGTTTGAGCCAATCAAACACTCACCCCCAGTCAACTGATCTGGGTTTAATCCATCATCATTCTTTAGCTCACTCCACCACCCCAGTTCAGACATGGCCATATGCAAATCAGTCTGACCCTGTGCCTCATGGGAACAGTCCAGCCCGAACTGCCAAGCCATGTCTTCCCTGGACCGGAAACAAGCATCCTAGGACCGGTTTCTGGCATTTCAGCCGTCATCAGCCAGGCTTGCTTGAATCCAGTGGCAAAGTGAGCAAGGGACCCACGTCTGGGCATACCCCATATGGCTATGTCTGAACTGGGGTGGTGGAGTGAGCTAAAGAATGATGATGGATTAAACCCAGATCAGTTGACTGGGGGTGAGTGTTTGATTTGCTCTAGCGCTCCGTCCATCATCCCCTTTGGTATCGCTTTGTTCGCCCTAAGTTGGCAGGGTATGCCCAGACGTGGGTCCCTTGCACACTTTGCCACTGGATTCAAGATAGCCTGGCTGATGAGGGTTTTGAACCCGAAACCGGTCCCAGGATGCTTGTTTCCGGTCCAGGGAAGACATGGCTTGGCAGTTCGGGCTGGACTGTTCCCATGAGGCACAGGGTCAGACTGATTTGCATATGGCTATGTCTGAACTGGGGTGGTGGAGTGAGCTAAAGAATGATGATGGATTAAACCCAGATCAGTTGACTGGGGGTGAGTGTTTGATTTGCTCTAGCGCTCCGTCCATCATCCCCTTTGGTATCGCTTTGTTCGCCCTAAGTTGGCAGGGTATGCCCAGACGTGGGTCCCTTGCACACTTTGCCACTGGATTCAAGATAGCCTGGCTGATGAGGGTTTTGAACCCGAAACCGGTCCCAGGATGCTTGTTTCCGGTCCAGGGAAGACATGGCTTGGCAGTTCAAGCTGGACTGTTCCCATGAGTCACAGGGTCAGACTGATTTGCATATGGCTATGTCTGAACTGGGGTGGTGGAGTGAGCTAAAGAATGATGATGGATTAAACCCAGATCAGTTGACTGGGGGTGAGTGTTTGATTTGCTCTAGCGCTCCGTCCATCATCCCCTTTGGTATCGCTTAGTACTTAGACTGGAACCTGATAAAAAAGCCTTACTAGCCATCGAACCCCTGGCTGAATGTGCTCCAAAAACACTTACATCAATACCAGCCATGTTCATCACCTCCTTAACCCACTTAGCTAGTGTAGGTGCTGACACAGCTTTAAAAGGCTGTCTAGAAGAAATCAACAATTTCTCAACCTCTCTGTCCTTTTCTCATATTTCTTCAAGCAACAGAGCACACACAAATCATGGACAAAAAATGGCTCTAGACATAGTCTTAGTCCTCTTTCGCAACTCAAAACACACACCATCAGGCTGGAAAATCCTAGAGGTCACATCCAAAGCCCTAATATCAGAAACTCTCCTAAAAGACACTAAGCATAGCAAAATCGCCATCTTTCAAGATGTCCAAGACAACATCTTTAATATCAAACATCCATTTCCTCCCCAACTTCCCTCAACACTTGAGTGACATCCCTTAAAATAGCATACTTAGCTTTGGGAGGAATCTCCATACGCTCACTCTTAACTATTCTTTTCACCAAAACATGTTGTCCGACCGGAAGCCTGTCCACCGACTCATTCCCTGCTGAAATTGCAGATCCACCTAAATTAACAGAACTATCTGCTAGACCTTTCCTGAACAATTCTGTAAAATGATTCACCACTTTTACTACAGGTGCTGATACGGGAACCAAAGCCCTTGCTACAAACCAACTGCACCATCTTCCTCATACCGACCTGTACACCTTAGTCATCCCTGGGGCCCAGGACTCCTTAATAAGCTCTGTAGCCTCCTTTGATAACCCAGACACTTTCCACACTCTCCTGAAATCAACCAACCTATCAACCTCAACTGCCCTGCAACAATCATCTCATGGCAATTCCCCTGGGCATCCATCAGTACTTGGGGGACACATGGTAACAGCATTGAAATGTCCCACAACAAACTCGTCACATCCGGAAACCACACCTGAGATTCCCAAAACGGAGTGATCAACACCAACTCTGTTCCCTCTTTCCTGACCTTCATGAGTACTTTCATCAGTATCATTGAGAGTGGAGGAAAAGCATACATCTCCCAATCTTGCAGAAAAGCACCTACTTCCAATGCCTCCGGATCTGGTCTCCAACTGTAAAACTTCGGCAACTGAGCATTCAACTTGTCCGCAAACAGATCCTCCTCCAAAGGCCTAAACCTTTTCTCCAAACTACTGAACATTCCTCTGTCCAACCTCTAATCGCTTGTATCTGTTAGATTCCTTGAATTCCAGTCCACCTCCAAATTGCTTTTCCCTGGAATATATTGAGCCTGTATCATGATCTCCCTCTCTAAACAAAACCTCCAAAATTATTTCACCATCTCTGCCAACCCTCTCGAACGAGGACTCCCCAACTTGTTGACACACTGCACTGCTGACACATTATCCATCTTCAACAGCACACAACATTTCCCCTGTCCCTTCACAAAACTCCTCGGCGAATGAACCCACCAGGAGCTTCAGACAACTGAAATGCCCCTTCCGCTCTGTATTCGATCATTGACCTTCTGTCGTCACTGAATCACACCTTGCTCCCCAACCACACATGCTTGCATCTGATTCTTTTACCACTTCTGGTACTTCCCTGAAAATTGCCCTTCATTCCATGCATCCATGTTCATCAGCCACCAATCCAGCTCCTCTAACATATCTAGATTCATTCTCACTTTCTGGGAATACTTCGCCCCTAATTGAAAATGATAAGCCTTCAATCTTTGCAGAGCACTGTACGCAGGGGTGCCAGAAATATTGCCTGTATGGACGCCGACAGCAGACCCAAAAGCCTCCCTAACTGGTGCAACGAAATGTATTCCAAATCCCGAACTCATCTCAACTCCTCGCGAATCCTCTTGACCTTTTCCATAGTTAACCTCAACACACCCACCAAGGTCTGTATCTGGAAACCGAAAAAATGTAATCTCCTGTGCCGGTACTAAGCAAGACTTGCCCCTGTTTACTACAAAACCTAAATCCTCCAACATCCGCACAGCCAACTCTGTCTGTTCCAATGCCAATGTCCTCTCCTCCGCCATAATAAGCACATCATCCAGATACTTAATCAGCCGGACTCCTCGTGTCTGCATCAACGCCATAACTGGTCTTGTGACCTTTGTAAAATACCATGGCGCTGACGTCAGTCCGAACGGTAGACTCTTAAACCTACAAAGGTACCCATTCCACCTGAACTGAAGAAAGTCCCTGTGCTCCAGACACACTCGGATTGTCAAATAAGCATCCTTCAAATCCAATCTCGTCAACCAGTCTCCCCTCCTTAACAAATCTCTTAACATGTGTATCCCCAACACTTTGAAGTGATTGTTACACACCCAATCGTTCAGTTTCCTCAGATTGATCACCGGTCTCATCCCCTTGTCCTTTTTCTCAACTATAAAAATGTTGCTCATAAAAAATCGTGGGCCCTCCACTGCCCTCTCTATTGCGCCCTTCTCCAAAAGCACCTTTATCTCGAAAGTAACCAACTCTTCCTGATGTTTGGCAAACCTTAGAATTCTTGGACATCCCTCCTGCCTTGGGACTCCAATAAAATCTATATGATGACCTTGTACCGTCCTCAACACCCACAGGTCTTGCATAACTTCTCTCCACCTTGTAACGAACTGAGCTAGTCTGCCGCCCAGCTTTACATGGGTACATGAAAGGCCTGTCCCTAAACTCACCTGCTGCTTCTCTTCATCTTCTCTCACTCCGTGATCCGCATTACCTTGTCCTCTGTCTTTGTGGATACATTCCACCCTGCTCTGATCTAAAACTATATCCATACCCATATCCATAGGGCCTGTTTCCCTGTCAGAATGACCCACGAGCAAATCCTTGTCCACGACCAGGGAATAGACCCTGCATTCTCCCTTTCATATATCCTTTTGGACCTGCTGTAGGGAATTAAAGTGCCCACATATCTAGACATATGTCTGACAAATTCCTTGCCGAACAACATTCCATTGCTCTCCACCCCAAACTCTTTGCTTGCCAGTTCCTGCCAGTTTGGGATCGATTTTCATTAATATACTTGTAAGCCTTTCCATGCACAAGGCAGCATTTGTATTTTCCAAAAAGGCAAATCGCCCTCTGGAGCCACTGGCGCAACTCTGTCGCATCCACTCCAGTATTATTCGAATGTGCTTTCTCGCACAAGTCAAACACCTTCGTAAGGGGCCAAAGGATATCTAGCAACCTATCCTGACACCCTTTCAATCCTTAGTCCAACCCCTTCTGAGAGTAACAACTGGACTTATTGAGGAAGCTCAGCATCTTAGGGTCTAACTCTGGGGTATAAGCCACTTTTGACTCCAGTGTGGGTCTTGGACACTCTGAGCGCAAACGAGTACGCACTTTCTTAGGTATTTTTCTTTGTATCCAATATGAAATATACTGAGCCACATGCTCTGCTGGTGACCACTGAGGAGATAGCGGATGCTGTATTAATAAGGGATCAAACATCACCTCCCTTATGGGTCTACAAAGTCACACAGTTCCAACTCAATCCTTTTATTATCTTTCCTCATCCTGCTACACCTCTCACCTTCCTCTTCAGTTTCATCAAACTCTGAAGAGCAGGTCAACCCCACATCCCCACTTGTGGAAGATCCGTCACATGCCACCACATTATAACTCTTCCCATGTGCCTTTATAGCCCCCTTTTAGTGCCTTTATAGCCACAACCAAATCTGAAGCCTTTTGCCCAGACCTTTTACTCCCATTATGCATCTCTGTATGCTTTTTTTATATGTTCTCTTTTTTCCTCCATCTTTTGAGCCACTAGTACCTGGCTCCACCTCCTCTGTAGTAGCCCAAAAACCTTTGTCCTCTATCACCTTAAGAGCACTATTTTCCCTAGTGTGCTCCTGTACACAACTGTCAATTTTCATGCCCATTCTATCTGCTAAATCCCCAAACGCACAAGTTACTAACTTGTGTAACGATATATCTGTAAGAGACAGTAGTTAGTGACAGATTCCTTACCTTAGAATATCCCCAGGCGTCAGGCTGGATCCGGAAAGTTTTTTGCGTAGCAGTACCCTTGCGCGTCGGTAGGCGGCGTCGTGCGGCTCCGCGTCCGTCGTCGGCGTCGTGATCGCCGGGATGACGTCGCGGGCAGTACTTAGGCGCCGCCCCTGCGCGCTGACGTCAGTTCTGTACACGACTTTCCGCGCCAGGAACGCAGAGCCATGCAAGAAGCTGACATAGGTGTCTGAAAAATACTAGGGCCCTGAAAGGGATGTCCTTAACCCTAGAAATCAGTTCGCAGAACGGGAGGATGGTGGGCGGTAGGAATCTGTCACTAACTACTGTCTCTTACAGATATATCGTTACACAAGTTAGTAACTTGTGCATCTGAAAGAGACACGTTAGTGACAGATTCCTTACCTTAGAATAGATACCCCAGCAATACCAACCCCGGTGGTGGGTCTGCGAACAAAGATCAGACAAGGAAGTCCTGGAGGACAGAACGGCCAAAGAAGCCGTCCCTCCGGACCTGACTGTCAAGGCAGTAATGCTTTGTAAACGTGTGCAGCGAGGCCCACGTAGCTGCCTGACAAATAACGGGCAGCGGAACACCGCGGCCCAAGGCCGTGGTAGCAGCCGTTGCCCTGGTGGAATGGGCACGCAGCCCAACAGGAGGCTCCTTCTTAGCCAAAGAATAGCAGGTCTTGATGCACAAGGTAACCCAGCGGGAGATGGTTCGTTTGTGCACCGCCCGACCTTTTTGGCGCCCACGTAGCCAACAAAGAGCTGGTCATCCACCCGGAAGTGTTTTGTGCGGTCGATATAGAAGGAGAGCGCACGTTTTGGGTCCAGACGGTGGAGCCTCTCTTCCTCTCTGGAAGGATGCGGAGGCGGAAAGAAGGTAGGCAAAGTGATGGTCTGCCCAATGTGAAAGGCAGTAACCACCTTTGGCAAGAAGGACGGACGCGTCCGAAGAACAACCTTGTCTGGATGAACAGACAGAAAGGGAGGTTTGCAAGATAAAGCCTGGAGCTCACTCACCCGCCGAGCGGAGGTGATGGCCACCAGAAAGGCTGTCTTTAGAGTCAGAAGACGAAGAGGACAGTTATGCAGAGGCTCAAAGGGAGCGCACATTAAAAAGGTAAGAACCAAGTTCAAGTCCCACTGAGGCATCACAAATGGAACAGGAGGAAAGAGGTGTGTAATGCCTTTTAAGAACCTGTTAACAACAGGGGACTTGAAAAGGGAGGGCTGATCAGGGAGCCTGAGGAAGGCCGAGATAGCACAGAGATAACCCTTGATGGTACCCAGGGCAGAACCCTGTTGGGCCAGAGAAAGAAGGAACAGAAGGACCTCAGAAAGAGGGGCAGAAAGGGGGTTCACAGCCTTTGCTGTGCACCATGCCACAAATTTGTTCCACTTGCAGGCGTATACCACCTTAGTGGAGGGACGCCTGGCTGCCAGAATCACATCACAAACTTCGGGAGGCAAGTCGAAAGGAATCAACTGCCGCCGCTCAATATCCACGCAAGCAGGTGTAGACTGGACAGGTTCGGGTGGAGGACCGTCCCCTGCTGCTGCGACAGAAGATCCTCCCAAAGAGGCAGACGGATCGGGGGATCTACGCTCATACTGAGTAGCTCGGGATACCAAACTCTTCGAGCCCAGTCCGGAGCCACAAGAATGACTTGGGCCCGGTCGTGCCGAATCTTCTTCAACACTCTGGGTAGAAGTGGTATAGGTGGAAAGGCGTACAATAGACCGCAACTCCACTCGTGACGAAAAGCGCCGCCGAGCGAGTGCCGCCTTGGAAATTCCAACGCGCAAAACTGATGACATTGCGCGTTCTCTTCGGTGGCGAATAGATCTAACCAAGGCTCTCCCCACTGTAGAAAGAGTCCTTGCGCCACTTCCGAGTGAAGACGCCATTCGTGATCCATCATGCACCTGCGGCTGAGTTCGTCCGCCCTGGCGTTCAGGGAACCTGCCAGGTGTTGAACCATCAGGAACATGCCCTGATGTTCCAGCCATGTCCAGAGGCGCAGAGCCTCCTGACAAGGGTCCACGACCCCACCCCGCCCTGTTTGTTGCAGTACCACATGGCGGTGGTGTTGTCGGTGAACACCTGCACTACCGTCTCTTTGACAGAGGGAAGGAATGCCTTGAGTGCAAGCCGGATCGCCCGGAGCTCCAGAAGGTTGATATGGAGCCGGGACTCCGCCGGAGACCAGAGGCCTCTGATCTCCGCCTCTCCCATGTGACCGCCCCATCCCAGAAGGGACGCGTCCGTCACAACTGTGTGCTCTGGCTGGGGAAGGGAGAGGGATCTGCCCATGACCCATTGCCGGTTCGAGAGCCACCACTGCAACTGTCTTGCAGTCCCCTCCGAGATCTGGACGTGATCGGACAGGTTGCCCTGGTGCTGCGCCCACTGGAACTTCAGGTCCCACTGCAGAGCCCGCATATGCCATCTGGCATGATTGACCAGCAGGATGCAGGAGGCCATGAGGCCCAGCAGCCTCAGGGTCATCCGTACCGAAACCCAGGATAAAGGCTGAAAGATCGGAATCATAGCCTGAATATCCCGGACTCGCCGTTCGGGAGGATAGGCCCGAAACTGCGTCGTGTCCAGAACTGCTCCGATGAAAAGGAGCTGTGGAGAAGGAATCAGATGCGACTTTGGCACATTGATGGAGAACCCCAGCGAGTGCAGGAGTTCGGCCGCAGTCTGGAGGTGGGAGACGACTGCCTGGGACGAGCCCGCCTTCAGCAGCCAGTCGTCGAGGTAGGGGAAGACTGAAACCCCTGCCCGGCGCAGATGAGCTGCGACCACCGCCATCACTTTCGTGAACACCCGAGGGGCACTGGTAAGGCCAAAGGGGAGCACGGTGAACTGAAAATGCTCGAGGCCTACCGTGAACCGAAGGTAACGCCGGTGGGCCGGCAGGACGGGGATGTGGAAATAGGCGTCCTGCAAGTCCAACGCTACCAACCAGTCTCCGAGGTCGAGGGCAGTCAAGACCTGAGCTAGGGTGAGCATCTTGAACTTCTCCTTCCGGAGGAAGCGATTGACGTTCCGGAGGTCCAAGATAGGACGCATGTCCTCCTTGTCCTTTTTGGGCACCAGAAAGTAGTGGGAGTAGCAACCACGCCCTACTTCTGGGGTCGGAACATGCTCGATGGCCCTCTTGGCCAAGAGGGCCGTGACTTCCTTCTGTAGAAGCACCAAGTGATCCCCTGACATGCGGTGGAATTGAGGTGGCATGGCTGGGGGTGGTCTCGAAGGGGAGGGAGTAGCCCCTTCGGACAATGTCCAAGACCCACCTGTCCGAGGTGATGGGACGCCAGCGGTGAAGGTGATGGCGGACCCTGCCCCGACTGGCGTACTGTGCACCTGAAAGGAGGGACTAGGAGGGCTTGGAGGCCGCGGACGGGTTGGAGGTGGTGGCCTGACCCGCACGCTGGTTGCCCGAACCGCCACGGCGGTATCCACGTCCTCGGCCACGCGAAGGCGCTTGCTGCGCGGGCCGTTGGCCGGGCTGTGGACGTGACTGGGCGCCCCTTCCGTGGCCACGAAAGGGGCGAAAAGCAGACGTGAGCGGAGGGCGCACAACAGCAAGGCCCAGGGACTTAGCAGTAGCCCGTGAGTCCTTGAAACGCTCCAGCGCATGGTCTGCCTTCGAACCAAAAAGACCGACTCCATCAAAGGGCATGTCCATGAGTGTATTCTGGACATCCCCTGAAAAACCAGTGGTTCTCAGCCAGGCGTGGCGACGCAGCGCCACCGTCGTTGCAAGCGATCTGCCCAGCGAGTCGGCGGTATCAAGGCCATAGCGGATGGTATATTTAGCCGCATCACGCCCTTCCGCAATGGCACGGGTAAGCAGTGTCTGGACCTCCTCAGAACACTGCGGCAAAACAGTTGCCACCGAATCCCACAGGGAGTGGGTGTATCGGCCCAAGAGGCAAGCGGTATTAACAGACCGCAAGCCAGCACTGGAGGAAGAGAAAGCCTTCTTCCCAAAGTGATCCAGGCGCTTGGATTCCCTATCCGGAGGGGCGGTAGGGAAGGCGGTTTGGGAGGCAGAGGCTTGGACAACCAAGCTCTCAGGGGTGGGGTGTTGGGAGAGAAACAGGGGGTCGCCCGGAGCAGGGCGATGGCGTCGGGCCACGTTCCTATCCACAGGAGCCCCTGTGGTGGGTTTGGACCAGGCACCCAAAAGAACGTCAGTCAGTGCCTCGTTGAACGGCAGCACAGTCTCCGCAGAGGAGGCCGCCGGCTGAAGCACTTCAGTCAGGATGTTAGACCTGACGACCACTGTAGCCAACTTGAGATTTAAGGCTCCAGCAGCTCTACGCAACACCGTTGCAAAATTAGCCCCCTCCTCCGTTGCCACGGGAGGAGACAGCATGCCAGAGTCAGGGGAGGTATCCGGACCACTGGCATCCCCAAGTTCCTCAACCCAGTACGGGTCAAACTCGCACTGTTGTGTGAGAGGGTCCTCAGACCCCTCCCAGCTCTCCTGGTCCTCCTCAGGTTGAAAATATGGAGGAGGAGGGACATCAGGGACCCAAGGTCTCATCGGCGCCGGAAACGGCGTCGGGCGACGCCGGTCCGGCTCCATGTCCGGACCCGGAGAGAACCGGGGAACATCGGCGTCGGCGGAGGCGTGGTTAGGTCAACCGGCGTCGATGGGGGTTGCGGCACCACCGGAGCCGGGGTCGAGGCCGGGGCCGGAGCCGAGGCCGGGACGAAGGCTGGTGGGACAGGCGACGCCGGGACCGGAGTCGACGGCGACGCCGGAGCAACCCCATCAGGGCCCGCGGGGCCCGAAGGCGCACCGGAGGGACCTTGAGGCCCGAAGAGGCGGGCCATGGCCGACAGGAATTCCTGTATATCGGCCGGAGTCGCCCCCGAGCCCGGGTAGGGCGGGTACTGCGGGGGTAACTCGACAGGCACGTCCGGGGCCGCGGGGCGGGGACGGTGCCGACAGGGACCTCAGCCGAGTCGCGAGACCGGCGAGGCGAAGTCTTAGAGCGATGACGCCGCTTAGACTTCTTGTGCTTCGACTTACCGGAGGAGCGCGAAGACTTTGAATCCGACGAACGGCGGGGACTCCGCGTCCGGCCCTCGACCTCTCCCGGGACCGGGGCTTGGTGCGGCGCGGAGCCGAATGCCGGACTTCGAGGAGCTTTCGAGACCGCTCTCGCAAAGCCTTAGGATGAAGTTTCCGGCAGTCAGGACACGACTTCGTGTCGTGGTCTCGGCCGAGACAAAAGAGACACTCGAGGTGCGGGTCCGTGATCGACATCATGCGACCACATTCCTCGCAGGGCTTAAAGCCGGGCATCCCTACGACACCTTAGGAGTCGTGAAGACTCGTTGAAGAAACAGTGAAAAAATTCACCAAAAAAGATAGTCAAAAGTGACTAGGGCACTGCTCTTCCCGGATCTGCGCTTACTGGCGCGGAAAAGAAGAACTGACGTCAGCGCGCAGGGGCGGCGCCTAAGTACTGCCCGCGACGTCATCCCGGCGATCACGACGCTGACGACGGACGCGGAGCCGCACGACGCCGCCTACCGACGCGCAAGGGTACTGCTACGCAAAAAACTTTCCGGATCCAGCCTGACGCCTGGGGATATTCTAAGGTAAGGAATCTGTCACTAAAGTGTCTCTTTCAGATATTTTCTCCATGTATTCCTTTACCTTATTATTCAAATCTTCATCCCCTACTGAACTCATTCTGCCAATCGACCTTACTGAGAATAACAATGAATGAAAAAAATCCTCTCACAGAAAAAACACTTCGATGCTGCCCCTTTATTCATAGCTGATCGGTACCACGAAATCGCCTCATTACAATGAGTTGCTATCCCAAAATATGTCTTCCTATGCCTTAATACTGTGGGAAGCAAACTTGCCCAATCCTACAATATAGCCGCCACAAGCACGTGCATACGGCTCTCTAAGGACACAAAAACAATTCTCGAGCACGAGCCGTCTAAAACCACGACCCGTGCTTGCTCCGCTGCCGGCCCCGATAGGGGCCTAGCAACCAGGAAGGGAAAATGTGTACCAATCGTGCGCTACCCTTCAATGCCGTGAGGAGACACGTGCGCTCCGAAGCCACAGTAAGCTCTTTAAAAAAAAATAAACTACTGCCTTTAACTGCTGCACTGCCCCCGCTCGCGGCCGCTCCCCAATCAACGCATCGGTTGAACGCCAAACAACTCTGCGTCTTGAGCAAACTCACCGCAATACGTCTCCATCTGAATTTTTTAAAATAAATGACAATAAACACCTGTTGAGTCCGCAAACGGCCACCCCCACTAGCACCCTGATCCACCTAAACAACCTTTCGAATTCCAGCTGGAAATGCCACAACTCTGCCTTTATAAACACACCCAAGCCACATGAAGCCCACACACACAGGCTATCATCCTGATGCGACCACGACTGAAACTTGTCTTCACCTAACAGGAATCTCCCAAAGCATACTCGCCGTTTCCACACGTATGTGTCAACCCTTAAACACGCCTCAAAACACTCATAAAACCCTCAAACTTCCTTCTCATACACTGAATCAAGCTACTTATAAAAGGTGATTATCTGTGTATGAACAGCAACAAATGAAGGAAGATGGCTGCACGTTCAGTGATCATATGCATGTTCTAAGGTTCTGGAATGTTGGTTGTTCTAATTCTGTGTTCTTGTTGCTGCTGTGTATAAAGCAATAAAAGAGATGATGCATAATATTAGCCTCCGGGCCTTGCCATAAAATGCAGCATAGGTATCTATCATGTAACCTTTCATCTAAATAGAACCCTGAAAAAACACATCTTAGAAAAATAATGGGGATTACACCTAGAATGTGAAGATGTGATTTAAGGTATCAACCAAATGGAAGAGCACTTCCAGATATTTAATGGCAGAGGGTGACTCAGGGTCCTAGAGTTTGCCTTTGGACCTCACACTCCACCACTGACATTAAATACCTCGGACAGTCATCTCATCGGCTAATACTGGCCAAATAATATTTCACTATACCATATAGTTTTCATGCAAATGCCATTAGCAAAAACTGTTACAACCTCAATTCAGGTCAGCAAATCTCTGGAATATTGCCTTCACACTCAATCTATACATGTCAATGCAGAAATAAAACATTTTGCCCATTTAAAGACAGGCATTTTATTGGTAAACTGGACGAAGAGTGCACAAGAAATGGAACGGGTAATTCTGCCTGTTACATCGGTACCCAGGAAAATGAATTGACAGGATTGTGATTGGTGCAAGCCATCTCGATTGGTAGTGCTGTCTCGTTAATAAAATATGACAAGTCTGATCAGTTTTTTTGTTTTCAGAATTCTACGAAATAATTGGGGAGTTTAATTGTTTATCATGTTTTCTAATACAAATTATACACTTGTCCAATCATTGAAAGCAATATCAAAAATCGTCTGGTTTCATTTCAGAGTTTCCATATGAGAAACTGAATATATTCTTTCCAAAATGCAGATTTCTCTGTAGTCTCTTTTTACGCTACCCCTTCAACTTACATCGATTCCCTCTGCGTTGCTCTTTCATCTTTGGGGCTGAGCTACACATTATGCGGTCCTGTGTAATTTCTAGGAGCACTTGAGACCATCTCCGACAGACGTCTCCATGCACAACTGTATCTCTGAAGCAAATGTATATATGTATTGTTTACACTGTACATTATTGACTGTATCATATGAAAAGAGAAATATGGCTGCATTGTTTGTTGTAAAAAATCAATAAAGATATTAAAAACAATAGCGGACATGGGCAATAAGATCAAAGAGCAGATCATTCTTCACAATGAAGGCAGTTCTGTTTCGACGCAGCTCAAAAAGCAAATACGAGCTGCTTCCCGAGAAGGAAAAGTTAAGACTATGGCATCACACAATAAACTAAAAGCGAGTAAGAAAACATGGAGAACGCAACAGGAATATATCCAGGGCTTTAAATGGACCAGGTCCCTCCGGGCCTCAGACTCAGCAGTTATTGCCAAGCATTAGCAAAGACAATAGGTCTCGCTTATAAAAGAGCTATTGACTAAGGGTGGGCGGAGTACATGGAGTGGCACTCCGCGGTGTTTCAAGGAGTTAAAAAAAAAACTCTGCTCCAGTCCCACTCTCAATTTTTTGAAAAAGAAAAAAAAACACTTACCTGCTCTCTGGTGTCTCCGGGCTGCCCTGCTCCTCACCGTGGTCTCTCCTCCTCGCCGCCGTCCTCGTCGCCAGTCGCAAACCCCAACGTTTTACATCTTGCGTGGACTGCGCATGGGGTTTGCAGCGAGGACAGCAGCGGGGCGGAGACACCACGGCAAGGAGGTGGGCAGTCCGGAGACACCAGAGAGCAGGTAAGTATTTTTTTTTTTTTTATTTGGGCCCGGTGGCGCAGGGGCTAACTCCGCTCTGCAATGGAGTCGGAGCTTTGCCTGAACTCCGCGTTCCCAACGGAGCGCGGAGTTGGCAAAACTCCGCAAACTCCGCTGGCAGAGCGGAGTTCGCCGCCCGGGGTTACTATTGACTCTGCCAATGTGTTTTAGCCTTGTTGTACATCAGCGTGGCTACTGTTCATCATGGCTAAAAGTTTGGGGGTATTGGAGAGTTGAGTGGAGTGGAGTGGCATGTAGTGGAGTGGCATGTAGTGGAGTATTGCTGTAGAGTGGAGTGCCGTAGTAGAGTGGAGTGTGGTAAAGTAGAGTTGAGTGCTGTGGATAAGAGCATAGTAGAGTGGAGTGGCGCAGGGTGGAGGGATGTAGAATGGAGGGGCAAAGAATGGAGGGGCATAGAGTGGAGGGGTGTAGAGTGGAGGGGCGTAGAGTGGAGGGGCGTAGAGTGGAGGGGCGTAGAGTGGAGGGGCGGGGAGTGGAGGGGCGTAGAGTGGAGGGGCGTAGAGTGGAGGGGCGTAGAGTGGAGGGGCATAGAGTGGAGGGGCGTGGAGGGGCATAGAGTGGAGGGGCGAAGAGTGGAGGGGCGAAGAGTGGAGGGGCGAAGAGTGGAGGGGCGAAGAGTGGAGGGGCGAAGAGTGGAGGGGCGAAGAGTGGAGGGGCGAAGAGTGGAGGGGCGCAGATGGAGGGGCGCAGATGGAGGGGCGCAGATGGAGGGGCGTAGAGTGGATTGGAGAGATGTGGATTGGAGGGGATTAGAGTGGTGTAGAGTGGATTGGAGTGGAGTAGAGGGGCATAGAGGAGAGTAGAGGGGAATAGAGGGGAGGAGAGTAGAGGGGAGCAGAGTGGAGGGGAGCAGAGTGGAGGGGAGCAGAGTGGAGGGGAGCAGAGTGGGGGGGCGCAGAGTGGGGGGGCGCAGAGTGGGGGGGCGCAGAGTGGGGGGGCGCAGAGTGGAGGGGCGCAGAGTGGAGTGGTACAGAGTGGAGTGGTACAGAGTGGAGTGGTACAGAGTGGAGTACAGTGGAGTGGTGTAGAGTGTTGCAGAGTAGAGTGGTGTTGAGTTGTGAAGAGTGGAGTAGAGTAGAGTAGAGTGGAGTGGTAAAGAGTTGAGTATTGTAGAGTGTTTTGGAGGGGCGAAGAGTGGAAGGGTATAGAGTGAAGGTGAATAGAGTGTTGAGGAGTGGTGTAGAGTGGAGTACAGTTGCATTGATTAGAGTAGAGTGTTGTGTTCCAAAGTGGAGCGGCATAAAGGGGTGAAGAGTGAGGTAGAGTGGAATGCCATAGAGTGGAGTGGAGAGACAGAGTGGCGTAGAGTGGAGTACATTGGCATGGAGTGGAGTAGAGTGTCATGTCAGAGTGGAGTGTCGTAGACTGGAGTATCATAGAGTGGAGAGTTGTAGAGTGGAGTGGGATAGTGTGGAGTAGAGTGTCACAGTTGAGTGACGTAGAGTAGAGGGGCACAGGGTGGAGTAAAGTGTCAGCTTAGACTAAAGAGTTATAGAGTGGAGTAAAGTGTCGTAGAGTGAAGAGGCGTGGAGTACAGTAAAGTGGAGTGGCGTAAAGTGGCATAGAGGGGAGTGTTGTGGAATAGAGTGTCGAAGAGTGGGGCGAGTCTCGTAGAGAGGAGTAAGGTGTCATGGAGGATCGTAGAGTGGAGGGCCGTAGCGTCTGGGTGGAGTGGCATAGAGTGGAGTGGTGTAGAGTAGAGAATGTTATGTCATAGTGTGGAGTGTCGTAGGGTGGAGTGTCATAGAGTGGAGTGGCCTAAAGTGAAGTGGCATAGAATGCCACTGAGAGTCATAGAGTGGAGTGGGGTACAGTGTTGTACAGTGGAGATGAGTGTCATGGAGTATCGAAGAGAGGCGTGTCACAGAGTGGCGAGTCACAGAGTGGCGAGTCACAGAGTGGCGTGGCATAGAGTGGAGCGGCATACAGTAGAGTAGAGTGACATGCTGTACAGTGGAGTAGAGTGTTGTAGAGTGTTATGTCATAGAGTTTTGTGTTGTGGAGTGTCATGTCAGAGTGGAGGGGCATAGAGTGGAGTGGCGTAGAGTGGCGTAGAGTCAGAGTGGAATGATGTAGAGTGAAGAGGCATAGAGTAAATTAAATTGTCGTGGAGTGAAGCAGAGTGGAGTGCTGTAGAGTGGAGTGGAGTGCCATGGTATGGAGTAAAGTGTCAGCGTGGAGTGCTGTAGACTGGAATAAAGTGGGACAGAGTGGAGTGGGGAAGAGTGGGGTGGGTTAGAAGGTTGTAGAGTGGAGTGCCATAGAGTGGAGTGGGCTAAAGGGAGTGTGCTAAAGTGGAGTGGTGCAGAGTGGAGTACAGTGTTGTAGAGTATCATGGAGTGGATTGTCAGAGTGGAGTGGCCTAGAGTGAAGTGGCATAGATTGGTGTGAAGTGGTATAGAGTAACACAGAGTGGTGTAGAGTGGAGTGGGACAGAGTGGAATGGAGAGGGATAGAGTGTCCTAGAGTGGCATGGCATAGAGTGGCATAGCATAGAGTGGATTAGCACAGAGTAGAGTGGCGGAAAGTAGAGTGCCGCAGACTGAAGTTGATTTTTTTCAGAGTGCCATGTAGCGATGGGGAGTGGAGTAGAGTGTTGTGTAGTAGAGTGTCATAGAATGGAGGGGTTAAGAGTGGAGGGGCGAAGAGTGTCATATAGTAGAGTGGAGTGGCGTAGACTGGAGGGGCGTAGAGTGGAGGGGCGTAGAGTGGAGGGCCGTAGAGTGGAGGGCCGTAGAGTGGAAGGGCGTAGAGTGGAAGGGCGTAGAGTGGAAGGGCGTAGAGTGGAAGGGCGTAGAGTGGAAGGGCGTAGAGAGGAGGGGCGTAGAGAGGAGGGGCGTAGAGAGGAAGGGAGTGGAGTAAAGTGTGGTAGAGTACAGTGGAGTAGCATAGCATAGAGTGGAGTAAAGCGTCAGAGTGGAGTGACGTGGAGTGGCGTACAGTGAAGCAAAGTGGCGCAGAGTGTCGTAGAGAGGAGTATCGTAGAGCGGAGTGTCCTAGAGTGGAGTGGCCTAGAGTGTCTTAGAGTGGGTGGTATACAGTGGAGTAGAGTGGCATAGAGTGGAATAGAGTGTCACAGTAGAGTGGAGTGCTGTTGAGTGGAGTGGAGTGCCGTACAATGGAGGAAAGTGTCAGTGTGGAGTGGCATAGACTACAGTAAAGTGTCAGAGTGGGTGCCTTAGCATAGAGGGGCGTGGAGTGGTCTAGAGTTAATTGGCCTAGAGTGGAGCAGAGTGTCGTACAGTGGAATGGAGTTGAGTTTCATAGTGTAGTGTATCACAAAGTGGCCTAGAGTGAAGTGGCATAGAGTGGCGTAGAGTGAAGTGGAATAGAGTGGAGTCGAGTGGCATGGAGTAGAGTGTCGGTGAGTATCAGATTGGAGTGGCAAAGAGTAAAGTAGAGTGGAGTAGCATAGAGTGGATTAGCGTAGAGGGGAGTAGAGTGATGTAAAGCAGAGTGCCGTGGAGTGGAGTAGGTCTTTTTTAGAGTGGGGTGTAATGATGTGGGGTGGCATGTAGTAGAGTGTTATGTAGTAGTGTCGTAGAATGGATTGGCGAAGAGTGCTGTGGAGTAGAGTGGAGTGGCGTAGAATGGAGGGGGGTAGAGAGGCGTAATATAAGAGTGGAATAAAGTGTCGTAGAGTTCAGTGGAGTGGCATGATGTGGTGTGGAATATCTAACAGTGGAGTAAAGTGTCAGAGTGGAGCAGCGTAGAGTGGAGCAAAGTGGCGTAGAGTGTCAGAGAGTGGAGTGGCGTACAGTGGAGCACAGTGGCATAGAGTGGAGTAGTGTGGCGTGTTGTGGCATAGAGTGGAGTGACGCATAGTGCAGAAGTGTAGAGTGTCAGTGTGTCATGGAGCAAAGTGTTGTAGAATGGCGTGAGTGGCGTTGAGTGGAGTGGAGTATGCATGGTGTGGCAGAGCACTGCGATTACAAACAACACATTCATTCAAAATGACAATTACATTTGCACAAACATACACTTTTACTGGTAAAACTATACAGCAATCAAACGGTAATGCATGGAAATGGCATCACCAAGTGTATTGATTTGATCATATTAGAAAATCTGTTTTCACCACAGTTCAGAATTACAAAAAAATGTGCTTCATTTGTGCATTCCTAATTCTGATATGTGCTGAAATATTTGCACAGTTCATTTACAGACATTTAAATTTTGTTGTGTGCTAGAAAAAATAACATCCTACAGCCTTTCATGTCACATGGGTATCTGGCAGGATTATCACATAAATCCTCTCACTTAGAAGTCAGAGAAAGAAAAGTAAACACAAAGCTCCCTCAGAAGACACAGCCTTACATTTGACCTCTGTCTTTGAATGCACAGCAAATGTGACAAGATAAGAACTCGGGGCACGATGTATTAAGAAACCGTTGTGCGATTCCCTAATTGGGAATCCTTACCATTCACAATCAGGAAATTGCAAAACGGCATGTATGAAAGTGTGTTGAACACTTTCTGTGATTCCCAGTGGGTCGCAAATGTCTAACCTCATAAATATTAATAAGGTAGGTCGCAATTTAAGACCCATCAGGAATCGCAAAAATCACAGGGATGGTGGCCAGCACACCACCATGTCTGTGATTGCTTTTAAATAGAGCAATCTTTTTTTTTGTAAAGCAGCCTGCTTTCCCTAAAGGAAGATGAAATACTTTAAAAAGTATTCATTTCATTTTTTAAGAGCAGGCAGTGGTCCGTGGGACCACTACCCTGCTCTTAAAAAACGTTTTTGCATACATTCACAAAGGGAAGGGATCCCTTGCAAATAGGTTACCACCAACTTGAAGTTGGTGGTAAAATGCGAATGTTTTGCGACCACATTCACAGTCACAAAATATTCATATATACGTTACGATTCGGTATTTGGAATGGATGCCCTAAACACACCCCTTCCAAATACCGAATAGCAAACCCATTTTGCGATTCAGAAACAGGCTGCCGAACCGCAAAATAGGGTTTGATACATGTAAAAAGCCTTTTTTGAGGTTTGTGTTCGAATCTGCCCGATTGCGAACACAAAATTGGTTGACACATGTGGCCCAAAATGTAAAGGTTGTAGAAGAATACAAGAAGCGATGATGAACAGGCTATGCTCCATGGGAGAGACAAAGACACTCTAGACGTCTAAAACAAATAAATCTAGCAAATAGAAAGCAAGCAAATGTGAGTTACAAACCACAAAGTCAATGGAAAGCAATGGGCGAAATGCATTTCCCACGAAGCTTTCAGAATGTCCCCAAGATGTCTTGTACAAACCCCGTCTTTGACCTAAAAAAATGGACATTGAAATCGGGGCCTAATTATTCATTTCCTTAATTTTACTTGCAAAAACACTTATCGATTTCTGAACAAGGAATGTAAAAAACTTTAAGGTAATGTATGTCAGTGATTTAGTTCCCGTTTATATTTCATGTTTTACTTGATCTTGCATCCCCTAAAAGTGTTAGCTATTTACCGAATTTTGTTTTTCTATATGTTTTTTACATGATGTAGTCTATACTTTCAACTAAGTCACCTCTCGGTATTCATAACATGCCACGATTAGAGCTTTGGAGTTGAGGCTGAAGGCAGTGCTAGTTTGTCACAGTGCACATCAGTGGTTCAAAAAGGTGTTCATGATACACTGTCATCCAAATCTTGGCTTCTCTGCAAAGCGCACAGAGCAGTGGTCAGTTATTCCAGTTGCAATTGTGATTCTGTGAAAATGTGTGTGACGTGGGTACACAGTTTTCAAAATATTTGACAAGGTCAAAGTAAAAGAAATTGCAGTGCTTACAGTTAAGTGGGTGCGTTGTATGTTTGGGAAATGGTGGAGATGCAAGGAAGTGCATTCAGAAGAGAGTGAAAAGAGTGTGCTGAAGAGAAAAGAGATGAGGTGTTAGATATGCAGATGGGTGCGACAGAAAATGTGGCGTACATTTAAAAAATAGAGTGAACATAACGGGAGCGACTGAGACTCTGAAGACCACTAGCCCTGCCACAGCCTTCAGTAATGTTTAATTCAGAGTTTCACAATGTCAGCAGTAAATCATTGCCAATATTATTTATGTGCCCCAAAATCTTTGTTGTTATTCATTTATCTTAAACAGTTAACAACCATATAGGAAGCCAACAGCCCTAACTAGTTTTAGGAGTGGGTAATTTGGTGTGCCGTATATCTGGATGCAATAACAGAAAGCTCGGTTGGGAACCAATATATCGGTTGGATGGCACATTATGGGAATCACTAATATGAAGTTTACATGTTTAAGCCACGCCCTTATTTACATGGGACTCAGCTCTTTCATGGAACCCTCACACTTTTTCATCCCATGCACAGCACCGAATACATCTGAGTCCCAGGAAACTCAGAAGTGACCATGACATTTCCGTGCAACTTTGCACCGGTGACAGACAACAGAATCGTCTCACGTCGCCACCATTAAAGGACATGTGGAAATATGTCTTTTGATTAGCACTCAGTATTGCTCTACACAAGGTACAATAGACACATATTACACGGTAACAAAAATTTAATTATTTACTATATTCAAAAGGAGAAACTGAATGAGAGGATCGGGGAAGATCATTTCAGCACAGGTAATAGACATCACATACATTACATTTAGGCTAATTCAACTGTGCGCGCGTATTTCCTCCTGAGAGGAATGCCATTTACCAATCGTTCAATTTCCTTTGCCTCTCTGCCATCTGGCAGCCGCTTCCTCCACGTCAGCATTAGTGAGTCAGATACAGATGCACTCTTGAGAGCAAACAGCTGACTACTCAAATCCTATGACATTGACTTGAAAATGATGGCATTCAAAGATAAACAGGAACGCTCAAATGGCTAGCTTGACTGCATGCAAAGTAACCTGCCCCAAACGAGGCTGGACATTTCAATGCATGCACTCAAAGGCCATCAAAATGTATAAGGTATTTTTCAAACCACAGACATTTCCTAACTTAATATATCAGAGTGGGTTCAACTGCTTTTGTTTGAAAAAATAAGATTGAAATACAGTTGTTCTTGTTTGTACTTCATGGTAAAGTGTCAGTTTTCATTAACTGTGATGTCGTGGTTCAACAAGGAAGCTTGGTGGAAGATCAGACAATAACTGCCCCCAACACTGTGATCCACTAGTTCCTTCCTTTCCTATTTTTTAAATTGACTAATTTCTTTAATATTTTATGCAGCACGTACAAAGCTCAAGCGTAAGAGAGTGATGTACATTAGATGATTAACTGGGATTACAAAAGATGGTAGCGGTACAGTCGAGGAACAATTGCAACAATTACAAGTATGTATGCAAAGCAAAGGTCTAGTCTAAAGAGAGCACAGGTACAATATATATAAATAAGTAAGATAACACTTCAACTGGAGTGTGTATACAACCACCTTTCAAAGGGATTCAAGACTTCAAGAGGCAGACTCATAACTATATCGATGAAAGCAGAAGTAAAGGTCCAAAAGATGGTGGTTCACATCCTTTTTGAATGTCGGAAAAGAGT
This sequence comes from Calotriton arnoldi, assembly GCA_963921515.1. Lineage (NCBI taxonomy): Eukaryota > Metazoa > Chordata > Amphibia > Caudata > Salamandridae > Calotriton > Calotriton arnoldi. The sequence goes on along the minus strand of CAWUFW010002681.1, from coordinate 1,467,610 downwards.
TCATGGTGCGCATGACCAGTAGAACCTAATGCTAGCCTTTCAGATTACAACCTGCAAAAGGTGTTTTTTGTTGAGGCTGGGGTTTCGAGCAAAAAGGTGCTTGAACTACGAAGTTGGCACGAGCTTCCTGAGAACTTTGGTTGGAAAGTGTATTGAGCACTTAATTTTGAGAGTGGATCTATCCTCAATAAGAACCAACTCAAAGAGTGCAGGGATGGTGTTAAAAGGGATTTCTTCATCTAATCCAAAATGTACACTAATTTGCTATTTCCGGTAGATAGCTAATCTTCCCACAGATGCCACATTTTATGAATAGCCTTGAGGTGCCAGACTAGATCAGATAAATTTTCCCCCAACAATAGGTCGCTCACGTCACCACGTGGTGCCATGCGGCCTCAGATGCAACTTCACCTGCCTTGATGTGATAACATCGGAGTACATAAGGTGCCAACCGTCGCAGTGGAGTCCGTTCTTGGTATTTTTTCACACCACATCTAGGCATGTAGAAAAGATTCATCGAGGAGCAGCAGTGACAGCAACAATACAGTATATGATAAGTTTGCAGACCTTGGGTCCTAACTATTACGGGCACTAACTCCCCGGGGAGGTGGGAGGGCGCTGCTGAATCTGTAGGATGATTATTTATCCACCACAAAAAAGTTACTTAAATTCGGTAAAAATACAATCTTCCCACGGATTGTTCACTTTGGGCCAGATGTATCAAACTCTGGCCGCAAATTGCAAACAGAATTTTTGCAACCATTGTGGACTTTGCAAACCGAGCTATGTACTAATAGGTCGGTTCACAAAATTGTAAATCGTAAAGGGTCACAATCCGACCGACCTCATCAATATTAACAAGGTCGTAAAAAGAAACTCACTATGACTGGTGGCCACCACAGAAATGGTGGCCTGAAGGGGTCAGCAGACCACCATGTCTGTGATCGATTTTTAAATGTATAATTATTTTTAAATGCAGCTTTTTTTCCTTAATGGAAACAGGGCTGCATTTTAAAAATAGACAAGCTATTAAAAACTTTGAGTGTAGGCAGTGGTCCTCCCCAACAACCTTTTTTCCTAACATTCAAAAATGGAAAGAGAACCCCTTCCCTTTTGCAAATGGGTCACCACCCCCACTTGGGGGGTCCTCCAACTTTTAATGGTTTGCAACCGATATTTTGGTCATAAACCATTGCTGCATATGGGTAGGAATCCCTATTTGGAAGGAATGCCTATAACAAGGCCTATCTAATTGAAAACTCATTTTAGGAGCCAGTAACGAGCTACAAACGTCTAAAATGGGTTTAGCATATTACAAACAGAATTTTTGCAGTTGCAGACTCTGAATTTGAGCATTGTAAGCACACACTTGCTTTGTCGATCTGGTCCTTTATGATTAATCTATCCAGACTGGTCAGTAAAACTTGGCCTCATGCAGCTCCTACCACAACCCCACCTCGGGACAGGAGATCACCAGAGTACACTAGGCACAAACTGATGTGCCAGGACCAGTTCCTTATCCATTCTCCATTGATGAGTGTAGTGAAGATCAGACAGAGCAATGACCACTACAAATACAGTACAAAACATGTGTGCATGCCATGAGATCTTTTAAGTCACAGAGCTAATTCCTCAGGGGAGGTGTGCAGGAGGTGAGAAATCTGTGTGAAGACTATGTATCCTCCCAGTATTGCTACCAAAGGTAAGTAGCTTTTCTTCTGATGGGCACATCTTTCCAGAGATTCCTCACCTCATGGATGAATGGAGCAGTTCAAGTTAACCAATGAAGTCACAGAACAATGCTCAGGCAAATTATCTATCACTGCATGCCTGAGACATGAGGCAGTAGTGACAGGAAAAAGTATGCAAAGATTATCATGTATCCACCTCTTAGATGTTGGCAACTTGGGCCCTCCAAGGTGTCTCTTTGGCCAAGAAATAGCACATCTTCATATAGAGGATAACCGAGAGGGAAATACTGCATTTGGTCACGGCCTTGCTCTTCTTAGCTCTCAAATAGCTAACCATCTATACTAAACTGACAAGTGCGGTCAGTGTCGTAAGACACTGAATGTCTGGGTCCAGTTTAAGAAATTGCTCCTCCTGATTAGAAGCGTGGAAGGGAAGAAAGACTGAAGATTAACACTTTGATCTAAATGAAGTGCAGAAACGAGAGGCGGGGGTATTGCGGTCATTTTAAAAACCGGCCACCTTTGCACCTTCATAAAGCAACCCGTCGCTGGTTGCGAATGTGCTTGTTTTAAAATCACCCTTAATCCTAACTACACTATGACAGGTTTATTAATTTACCGACCTCCGGGTCCTTCAAAAGTCTTCAGGAAAGCTCTCATCGAGACAGTCAGTGCCCTGGCGGTTAATACCTCGAATTTTACAGTCACAGGTGATCTCAATCTGCACTTGGATAATCACTCTGACTGCGAAGTGGCGAATTTTGTGGCTGATCTTGCAGCTTGATCAACGGGTCTTAGGACCAACGCATTCGGCTGGCCACCTGTTGGACCCAGTTTTCACAAATATACCTTCCCTTACTGTCCGACCCCCTGTCCCGATGGGATGGTCGAATCATTACCTGGTCCCCATGTCCATTCAGGGCATTGCGCCTGTGCGTAATTCAGATAAAACGTTTTCCCTCAAACGCCCTTGGCATAAATTGAATTGGGACCTATTCCTAGCCCACCTTTCCGCCACCACCACAGCTCTACCGGCAGACCCTAATGAGGCTAACTCGGTCTTCACCGATTGGATTAGCCAGCCATTGGATAGCCTGATTCCAGCTAAGTTGTCTATGAATCGTAAATCCAAATCCAATCCATGGTACAACACTAAATTAGCTGAACTACGTAAAATCTGTAAAAGGTTGGAGAGAACCTGGAGAAGGGATTTTAACCCGACCTCTAAGGATCATTACCGGGTAGCCGTAAGGAGTTATAACAGGGCCATCCAAGTTGAGCGCGCAGCATTCTATGCTGAGCAAATCAGCAAGAGTTCCAACCCGGCGAAGAGCATCTTTTCGATAGTCTCATGCCTTAAAACCCAGAAAGACGCCGCAGGCCCACTGATCACCTCTGATCAGCAGTGTGAAGAACTCGCCTCCTTTTTTGTCAGGAAGGTAGAAGACATTTATAAATGCTTCCCTACGGACCAATTCGGCCCCCCTGAGGTATCTCACAATCACACCAACGTTATACTAGAGGCTTTTCCTCCTATCCCTCCGGATCAATTACTTGCCCTATGTTCTAAAATCAAGTCAGGCTCTCCGGCCGACCCACTGAAGCCTGACCAATTTCGGAAAATACTATCCGCCATCTCTTTTAGAACAGGTGATCAATGGGTCTCTTAGTACAGCGGTCGTGCCTACAGCTTGGAAACAAGCCAGGGTGATACCGCTGCTTAAAAAACCCTCCTTGAACCCAAAAAGCCAGAAAACTTTCGGCCGATTTCCCTGCTATCTTGGGCCGCAAAGATCACGGAGGCTTATATTAACTCTCTCCTCACGGATCACCTGAATTCCAACAACAGGCTTGACCCTTCCCAAAATGGCTTTCCCCCTGGCCACAGCACAGAGTCGGCGCTCTTGGCTGTGACAGAACACCTTTGGACAGCTTTAGATGCTGGGCAGACGTCGGCACTGATCCTTTTGGATCTCAGTGCCGCGTTTGATACAGTGTCCCACGCTATTCTGTTGCGACGCCTGGAGGAGGCTGGAATCGTTGGCTCAGCCCTGAAGTGGCTGGCCTCATTCCTTGCTGATAGGATGTTTCAGGTGATAGCTCCCCCCTATACCTCTGGCATCTTTCCCATCAAGCAAGGGGTGCCACAGGGCTCTTCCCTGAGCCCTCTGCTTTTCAATCTATACGTACAACCTCTGGCCGTAGTAGCCAAGAGCAGAGGGCTGACCATGGTCTCCTATGCTGACGACACACAGTTGGTGGTGGCTCTCTCGAGCGACTCTAAGCAGGACGCTGTTAAATTTCAAGGCGATCTTGCGGTAGTCGCCGAGTGGATGACCACCAACTGTCTCCAACTTAATGCCAACAAGTCGGAGGTGTTGTTGGTAGGAAAGGACCATGGTCCATGGAATGAGCTCTGGTGGCCCAAGAGCCTAGGCATTGCCCCCTCCCCAAGCAGGCAGTGAAGAACTTAGGGGTTTGGATGGATGCTTCCCTCAACTTCCAGACTCAAACTAAAAAGGTGGCGGGAACCTGCTTTGGGTTGTTGCGAGGACTCAAACCCATCCTAGGCTTCTTTGATGCCCCTACCAGGCAGATTATCATCCAGGCCTTGATTATGTCAAGACTTGATTACGCCAGCTCGCTGTATCTGGGAGCGAACAAGACAGAAATACTTAGGCTACAGAGAGTTCAGAATGCGGCCGCAAGATCTCTCCTCGGTCTGCGCAGAGCCTGCTCAGTGACAAACGCTATTCGCCGTCTCCACTGGCTGCCTGTGGCTAGGCGGATTGAGTTCAAGGCTCTCTGTATAGCCTTTAAAGTCCTGAAATTTGCCTCTCCTAATATTTTGATCGACTTGCTTCTACCCTATGTTCCCTCCCGCCAGCTCCGCTCCATGGGACAACACCTGGTGGTGGTCCCCCGGGTTAGGAGGGTTCGTGCCGGAGGTCGTTCTTTTCGGAACAGAGCGGCCATCCTTTGGAACACGCTGCCGGCCCATATTCGGGGGATTAACAATTACCTCGAATTCAGGAAGGCCATAAAAACCTTTCTCTTTCCTACTCCATAGGCCTCCTTGGGCCCTCCCTGACCTTGGTCACCTTATTGCTGTCAGCGCCGGGACGCCTCTTTGCTGGGGCAGCTGTCACGCTTTATAAAACCCATCAACATAACATAACATAACAGAAACCACCTTGGGTAATGAGCTGTGCTGGCGCAAAAACAACCTACATATCAGGATAAAAAACTGTAAAAGGTTGACAAATTGATATAGCCTGAAATTCTTCAACCCTACACGCCGAAATTACTGCCCCCAACAGAACGGTCTTCAGAGTAAGAAGTTGAACTGGACAACCGGACATCAGCCCAAATAACGATACCATTCAAAACAGTGTTTAAATCTAATTTGTTATGGGTTTTGTGTTGATTGCAGTGGTGACCCCCATATGATGCATCTGCCATTACCACTTTGAGGCCTAAAGACTACGTATGTTGTTGCTCTTTCATAATTGTTGCCAACTTTCAATATTCTTGATTAGATTATCTGTGTATAACAATATGTGAAACATGTTTTCCAAGTTTCCATAGTGAGCCTTTATTTTCTATATTCATACTATGGTTAATTAATATAGAGAGATTGCAACAGTAAAAATGAAACCTCCCTCATGAGTTTGTCTCCCACATTACATTACTAATCATGATGGCATTTTCCATACAATTGCTCTGAGAATCAGAATAAAAAAATAATTTTTGGTTCTCCTGGGGACACATGAATATTGTTGACTGCTAGGGAACATATTGTTTTCCTTCAAGGCTGCAGACTGAAAACACAGCAACTTCTAAGAAACATAAACAGGCCTTGCAAGCTGCTCCAGTTGGTCTACCTTCAGTTTTCAGGTATGCGGCAAATGCTAAGCACTCCTCCTGTTGGCAAGACTCTTAGTGATAATTATTATCAGCTAATATTTATTATGAAGGTTATCTATAAAATGTTGCCCGTTTTATATTATGTACATTGTGTTCATTTATGATGAACAATTAAAAAAAAAAAAATCTGCTGCATTATTTTTACATATGTTTTGCATTGGACGTCAAATAATGCCTTCTAAAACAATGCTTTCAATTTCTTACGCTTTCATGGAAGAAAGGGTGAAGGGAACTGTGGTGATGCCAGTAGAATGTTTCCAAATGTGGTTTCATCTAGAATGTGATGTGCTGGCACTCACGAGTGACAGTTGCTGCCTGTGCCTCCGGTCCTACAGGACGGCTCTTTGTACTACTGCAATAAATACTTACTAAGGACTTCCTGGCTCTTGGCGTTACTTCTGAAGAAACCCACATCCTTACAATGTCGACAGAGGATGGGATCTGTGGTAGTGTGCACACCCATTTGTTTGCTGTGGCACTGTGAGTACGTTGTTTTTTTTCTTTCTCACTCATAGGCACGTACTCGTCCCCTTTTCTTACGTACCCACCTGAGGCACAGCTAAATAGTACAGAGAGCGTCCTTCGTCGTATTCAATAAATTTACATCAGCTCTGACAGCTTTACAAAGCAGCCGAACCAGTCCATATGCTTCTACACTCCTACATTGCTTATTAACCGGGCAAACAACTGTACTGTAGATTGGCCGAAAATCACCAACAGGTGAAGGAATCTGCTCTATGGCCAGTAACGTTTCTTTGGAAGCTGCAAGCGTCTTTTCTCCCGATTTCAAAAGCACGCCGGCACGCTGTCTTCTAGTCTTCTACGAGCAACACCGCTGTATTTTTCTGTTGGATATCAATAGCAAGAGTCTCCTACCTTATCACGGTGGTAAGGGACGCTTGCTATTGATATCCAACAGAAATATTTGTCTAGATGTGTTGAAGTGGAGCCTATAAATTTTCCGACCACTAAGAGTGTAATCAATTGCATGAACAAAATTTTTCTTAGGGAAGGTTTTCCTGAAGAAATCCTGACAGACAATGGGGTTCAATTTGTTTCGGAAGAAATGGGAAGTTTTTTACGCACTTGTGGCATTAAACATATCAGGACACCTCTCTATCACCCACAAAGCAACGGTAAAGTAAAGAGGTTCAACAAAGTATTGGTGGAGTGTGTGCAAGCAGCCTATAGGAGCAATGTATGTGTGCTTCAAGCTATACAAGACCTGGTGTGGTCATATCGCACGACTCCCCATGTTACTACAAGCATAAGCCCCTTTGAACTCAAGAGGGGTAGGAAGGTTTCCACAGAGATGTGTCCGTTTTGGATGGTCAAAACATTTCATGAAGGGTGCAATATGAAACAAGTGTGGGAGTTGGCAAACAGAAAATCAAATATTTTCAATGAGAAAAGATGTGAATTTAAGGTTTTTAAGGAAGCTAACAAAATAAAAAATGGAGATTGGGTCAGGGTTAAGAATCCTGTGTTGGTGAGAAAATGTTTGTCTAAATTTCAGGAACCATAACAAGTATGTGAGATACCTAAGAATGCGGTAAGATTGTCCAATGGGAGTTGGTGGAGTACATCCCGTGTGGCACAGGATCCCAGATCACAGTTCAAAAATGTAAATAGATTTGAGGATAAGTGTCAAGAAGGCCATGCCTCTAGTAAGGATGTTGATAAAATGGCAACATGCAGAAGAGGCACACGGGTTCGTTTCAGACCTGGCAAATTTTGTGATTTTGTCACATCATGTGCATTAAAGTTTTAAAGTTTTATATGCATGCAATTGATCTACGTACTTCATTGATTGTGTTACTCTAGTTTTTACAGTCTTTGAGGGAACTGCGTTTACTTTTATTTTCTTTCTCTTTAGAGTAAATATATATCAATAATATTTTTGTCAAAAGGAAGGAGGTGTGGTGATGCCAGTAGAATGTTTCCAAATATGGTTTCATCTAGAATGTGATGTGCTGGCACGAGAGGACTGCCTGCGGCGTCTCGCGAGTGACAGTTGCTGCCTGTGCCTCCGGTCCAACAGGACGGCTCTCTGTACTACTGGAATAAATACTTACTAAGGACTTCCTGGCTCTTGGTGTTACTTCCAAAGAAACCCACATCCTTACAGGAACCTGTTCAAAACTCAGCGCCTCTGACAAGAAATATTACGCTCCTAACTCAAAACTTCATCTTTCACTCGGAGCAAATTGTAATTTGGTATACCTGTTCTTGTAATATGGCTGAGGAAAACATATTGGATAGGAAAAGGATTTACACCTGACAGGCAACATGCTGGGGAACAAAAAACAGAGTGGGGGAACAAACAGAGGAAACCTTTCCGAAAAGCATCGCTAATGGCACTCTAAACAGGGATGGTTGATCAGAAAACAGGGCTACCATAAACATGAAGGCAGAGATGGCTGCCAGATAGCTCTTAACTGTCGCCATAGCTAGACCCTTCTGTGCAAGCGATAACGCAAACTGCAAAACATCACAAAGGAGAGTCTTAAAGGGGTAATGCCTTCTGACTTGTATAAATGAATAAACTGTTAAGAAGTACATCACGAGGCAATTACCACTTCAAATCGTCTTTATCCCACCAACAGTACAGCACAAATCAGCACAGCTCTTGCCCCACCAACAGTCAATTTCTTCTCTCAGCACCCTGTGTTCTATTGTTGCCATGGTACAGGCATGGCATCTAATATAACTCTGCGGAGCCAATGACAGTCTAGTACAGCAGATTATAACATATCTCCCTTTTTAACAAAACAATAAAATTAAGTTTCTAAAAAGCAACAAAAGTTTATCTAGAGAGAAAGGAGAAAATCAACAACAGAGATTTCATCCTTAACAGTGAAACTGTATACAAAACATAAATGGATTTCTAAATGGTAATAAAAATAATATATATAGAGAGGAAAGAGAAAATGAACAACAGAGATTTCATCCTCACATAGTGAAAGTATATACAAAATATCTACCATAAGTGGGCCCTGAGGGCAACAGGCGAGAGATCACAATAAGAATGTACTGTGCCTTGGCAAAGAGAGTCATCAATGGAAATCCCAATCTGAATTCTATAACTCCATTACTCCAGGGTACATCTCACACTCATTGTCCTTCAGTGAAAGGTGACTGAGCATCCACCATCACATTGAGGGAAACTGCTAGATGAGGCACTGCCAGAAAACACCGCCATTGCTGTGCCCACTGCCACAGGCAAATTACTTTCCAACACATGGTCCACAACTCCACACTGCCCTTTTTGTTGATGTAATGGACAGAGGTGTTGTTGAATGGCACTCCTGAGATGAAAGGGAAAAATGCTTTTCAGCAAGTGGGCCACCCAGAGCTTGAGCACATTTTTGTGCAATTGCTGCTCAGATGAAGGTCAAAGGCCCATGTTGTAGTCTCAACCTGATTGGCTCAGCAACCCAGTGAGGAGGCGTCCACAACCACAGCAGTTCGAGTCTGTGGAGGGCTGAAGGGTGATCCACCAAAAGGCTGGAAGGAGCCATCCCCCAATACAGATCCGGATAAACAGAGTGGAAGATTTGCACCTGGGCTGTAAGACTTCGCTGATGCAGAAGCCATTGTGGCCTCAGGAACAATTGAAGGACCCTCGCTCACTATCTGACATACAGACCCAACAGGTTGCACAAGGTCATGAGGCCGATCAAATAGAAGACTTTTAGAACTGGGATCTGAGTTAGAGTGAAAAAACTCAGAATCATCTGCTTAATATCTGTGATCCTCCTCTGAGACGGAAAGGTCTTCAAGTGGGTTATGTCCAGTACTGCCTTAAAAAAGGTTAACCTGTGCACTGAACAGAGGTGAGACATTTGGGCACTATTGGTAAAGCTCATGTCATGGAGGGGAATCATTATCCACCGGAGATGCTTCTTGACCAGTTTCGAGGACTCCACTTTCACTTGCTATTCGTCCAAGTGGAAACACAATAACTCCTGACCATCACACTGAAATCGCCATGACTGCAAGCACTTTCATAAAGACAAGTGGGGCAGTTGTCAATCAGAATGGTAGGAACGTGAATTGATAATGTTTGGGCCCCACCCTGAACCTCAGGTAATATCTGTGAGTGGGAATGAGTAGATGGACATAGGTATCCTGGAGATCTAAGGATGCCAACCAGTTTCCTGAATTTAGGACAAAAAAGGCTTGGCTCAGAAACAGCATCTTAAACCTGTCCTGCCGAATGAAAAAAATAGAAGGTGGAGATATAGGATGGGTCTCAGACCTCTATCCTTCTTGGGACCAAAACATAAAGGGAGTGGAACCTGTGAGTTGGTTTTGACAGTTTCTACAGGGAGAAGACACGTTGGTCTAGAACACGTCACACTGTAAAGTTAGAGGCTGACTGAAGCAAACAATTTTCATCCAAACAGTCCAGTCTTTTAAACTCTCAGTCTAGTAAAGTCATGGGAATGGCGTTTGGGTTCCTGGGCATTTTTAGGTCATGGTATGTAAAAAAACTGTTGGAAGGCAAGAGCTGTAGGCAAAAATTCAGGAATGGAAAATGACCACCTTAATAAGGCAAAGAAAGTAGGAAACATGTCAGGGCAAATTAACGGAACCCTAGGGGAGAAAACGTATGAGTCTCATCTTTTCGGGAAGGAAGCAAAACAGCATCAGAAGCAGAAACTGTCTAGAATTGACCTTGCCTACAATACTGGGTAACGAAAGAAGACCTATTCTAGTCCAGTCTGTGGACTTGGGTGACTCTTCTTTGTTGCCGTGAGGCTTTCTTTGTTCATATACTGGAATTCCTTGGAGGCATTGTTGGGACCTATAACCATCTGGATAACAAGCTTGCCAGGTAGAACAGCAGTGACAGAAGAGAAGCACCATGTGGCCCATTGAATATTTCTTACTGGAGCTTGTTAAAGCAGTTACTTGACCAGTCGTAAAGCAAGTGCCCCGCAACAAACTCCAGTGGTGCACATGTGCAAAGGTGATGCGGAGGCAGAAGAGCTAAGCCACATGCATATACTCGTAGCTGAGAAGGGCCTGTGTCCGTTGAGGCAGTATGACGCACAACCCCCACCCCAACTTTGGCAACTCTAGACCTACCACCCATCAGTGCTCTTCCAGCAGAGTGCACTTTTCTGGGCACAAGCACCACAATGATATTGGCTTTATTACAGTGTGTCAACATTGTTGTGGAGCCTTGTTCAGGAAACTGACTAGATAGCATAATGAATGAACCCAAAGGAGGCCTACTACAGCATACCACAACGATGAGTAGGAGGTTGCACAAGACTGACCCTAGAAGAGCATAATGTGCTTGGGAATTTTGCAGCTTACAAGTGTGTGCTGATGGAGATTACATGCCAGCATTGCTCTTGCTGTGTGATGTTAACTTTGGCCTCCTACTCAGCAATACCAGCTGTCTAGAAGTGAATAAAGGAGAGAGGTGATATATCTTTTTATCTCTGTCAGAATAAGTGCTTCCAGGCTCCCTTCACATGGTCGCTGGTGGACTTCAATGGAAAGCTGTCGGTCAACACCTTCACTGGAGCACAATGAGAGCTACATAAAGTCAAAAGAGGTGTGAGTCCAGGGGGACTGGCACCTGGCTCTCTCTTAGTTTCAATAATTTTTTTATTGGTTTAACATTTTTACAGCTTCACATTTAATCAGTCATTCTGATCTGAGGCTGATGCGCATTAATCAACAACAAAAAAACAGAACACTAAACCCTCCTTCCCACTCCCCCCATTCCCGTTCCAGCCCGCCCCCAATCGCAAGTCTTTGTGGCAATCACAGGCTGTCCATTGTTATTATTTCATTTGCTTCTTCAAAATCTCTCGTAATTAATGTCAGCAGACTTCAAGGCGCACCTACTATCTGAAGCACTCTCAATCGTCTCGGGCATATGAATGCTCTAGTCTTTAGCCAGATACTGTACAAGCAGGCTCCACATTTCCATAAGCACTTTTCGTTTCTGTATCTGCAACTTGCAAGTTTGTCCATCCTTGCCTACCAAATTTCCAATGTGGGAACCACAGGTTTCCCCCATCATGCCAGTATGTCTTGCTAGGCAGTCAGGACTAGGGTGGTGATGAGTTTGCCTTTCTTTGTCTGCATGGAGTAAATCGCCTAAGACGGGCGACCCAGTATGATTATTTCAGGGCATATATCACTCTCACTTCCTGCAATCACTTGAATCACCCCTAGAATATTTTCCCAAAATTCTTATGTTGGGACTGTACAATAATATATGGGAAATATTTGCTACTTTATTACAGCCTCTCCAGTATTTGTCAGATCTGTCTGGATACAGCGTGTTTCATTTCTGCAGGGGGTAGATGACATATAGAGTATATTATCGAGTATTCCTATACCGTTTCATGGCTATTGGGATTGGTGTTTCAAGTGAGTAGCTCCTCCCTACCGGTCTTTGTCTAGCTGGAGGCCCAGTTCTCTTTCTCCCATACTTTCGCATGTCCATATGTTTCGTATCTGAATGTGTTTTGAGGCATTTTTCCATGGAGATTAATTCTCTCATGGCCCCTTATCCTCTTGTAGAGCGGAAGACCCAGTGTTGTGCCTGTGTACCTATAATATTTCTCCTCTGGCAGTCCATATTCTTGCTTGATGTACTCAAAGCTTTTTATTTAAACTCCTCACAACAAATCACCCAATCTGAAGGACCCAGCCGCATTCCACTTTCTTTGTAAACCTATGATGGGTATGTTATCAGTTTCCCTTTGCTATTCAATGTGCCCACATCTTCATCATCATGGACACTATTGGTGACATGTATATGCACCTGCGTCTCTAGGACTTAGGTAACCATGGTATCTCAAAGAGGGACCTCTTTGCTATGTTGTAATCTATTCACCAGCATTCCTTGACTGTTTCCCCCTGCATCCATACCATTAGGTAGCTAAGTTGTGATGCCTGATAGTAGGCTTCTCTATTAGCAATGTCCAAACCTGTTCGGTTGGAGTGCAAGGTACACTTCATTCTTTGTGCCTATGGCTTCTTACTTGCCCATATGCAGTCTGTGAGGAGGCTTAACAGTTTAATTAGGTCACTCGTTGTGTGCCAAAATGGTAGTGCCTAGAACACATACAATACTTAGGGAAGAATAGTCATTTTAGTGCCCTCTTTGCACCCCACCCATTTTTATAGCTCTATAAAGGGTTTGAAAATTGTGTTGCATCATTGACTTTGCACATTGGGTGACCTCTATTCCTAGGCACTTAATACGTATAGAGGACCATCGAAATAGTGTTCCCTTTCTCAACCTCTCCTTCACTACACTATCGACTTTGAAAAATACCTTTCTATTTCCTGCACCAGTGACATCTACTGGTAATCCCAAGAGCGAGCTATTGCATTAGGAGCTGCACTTCCTTGCTCTCCTAAACGATACAAGATGCAGTGGTTTGGAAACTGCAGCAGGTGGGGCCAGCAAAGGCCAACAACCTTCTCCTAAAGAGCTCAAGAAGAATTCTTGAAAATAAGCATTCAAAGCAAGATGAGTGCCATGAGCACACAGTATTGCACGAATGACTCACTCTGACAGACTCTCAGTCAAAAGCGATACTGACAGACCTAATTTTCTTTCTCCATAAATTTGAAACTGGTTCTCTGGTGGGTAAGCTTGTATTCCACATAGAACCTATGGTACTGGAGAAGGAAAGGGAATTTGGCTTAAAAGGCTCATATGGTGTAGCCTCTCTAAAACGCAAAGTGGGAGCAGGGTCTTAAATTGTTGAACCTAGAGGGAAACTGCCATTACAACGCAGTCATAACCATGCATGACCGCTACCACAAAGCCATTACCACACATATGCCTTAACCACAAATTTTGTTGCAAAGGCATGAATGATAAAGGCATATGCTTGGTAAAGTATTACATGTTTTATTTGGAGTTGTTACATTACTTATATTGCCACGCTCGTGTCTCCTTCAAACCCACTCAGAGACTGACACACCTACTCACAGACTTACTGAAACACTCATGCACTCACTCACACACTCACTGTCAAAGGTTAGTGGTTACATTTAGGAAATAAAATTCAAAAACCTTAAAAATTCACGTAGAAAACAGGGACGTTATAGTTAGGAAATAGTATTAAAATACGTAGAAATTCATTGAGAAAAAAAAGAGGTTACAGGAACGTTATAGTTAGGTTCAGATTTCACCTGACAAAACCAGTGAAATTCGGCAGTTATAGTTAGCTGAGCTAATTATAACTTACGCCCCGCAATGCATTGCTAATGACCTCCCATATTACATCACTCATGACATGGTCAGTGATATCATTGATGACATCACTGATGACATCGCAAATGACACCACTGATGGGTTCTTTCACATTTGCTAAAATCACTGGTATTCAAAACAAAGATTTTCCAGAAGACTTGCGACTTCAGTGAACAGATGCCACATGCCAACCCCCCGCTCTGAAAAATGTTCCAGATCCTGTGCAGTTCACCTTTAGGGGCAGATTAATATCTTGGCCACATGGTCAAGGTCATGACTTTTACAAACAATGGCTGTTAGAGAGGAACACAAAACATTGTGAAGAGTATATTATTTTGGTAATTCATAGCAGGCGTGGCCCGTGCAGGTAAGAGCAGTGGGGCGGGGTGGGGAGGATTTGACAAACGAGGGAAAATTTATTATTTACCACCCCGCCCTACCGATCTTACCTGCACGGGTCGTGCCACTATGTTGGAAAGCTGTTGAAGGACGGTTTTGGGTAGTTTTTAGGAGTTAGTGTTGGTTTTCAAAAGGGTTCGGACATATCTCACGTAAACATACAGGCTTTTTCCAATGTTGGATTGGGCTTGTTTTGGTGTGGGCTAGGGTTCGGACATCACCCCATGCAAACATACAGGCTTTTTCCAATGGAGGATTGGGCTTGTCTAACCATCCGCTTCACTTCTGATTATCAATGGAGCATACAGAATCCCAACGGCCGACCTGTCATGCAGATGTGTTTCACCAGACAGCGGACACAAGCCACTTCAGAAAACTCTCCAGCCAGTCTACTCAGCCAGAGAGCTACCCCATAGCGCTTTGCAATGTCTCGCCCAAACCCCCTCATACCTCAACTCCTCTGCGTCAGGTACACGTGTGTAGCTTTAACCATTGCAAGCAGTACCGCCTATAGAACAATTTCATTGCAAACGTTTGCGTTGTAGTAGTATGTGTGGTTACTGTATACGTGGTAATGCCCTTTTAATGTGTCTTTATGAATGCACATTGTAATGACATGCGTGGTAATGGGGTGCCTGGTAGTGTATGCGTTGTAAAGGCATGCGTGGTGAATGCATGCGTTACTTCATCATACAACCACCTAGAGTACCTGAAAGAGATGAAACCCTATTGCCTAGGAAAGTTCAATTTGAGTCAGGAAAAGAGTTTAAATGAGGCCTTGCTCTTGATGCTATGTAATTCTGGATTCTGGTGGTCAAAATAATCTATGTATGAATTGGAGAAACTAATATTCTGAGTTGTAAGGGTGGATTTTAACACTGGGCCACTGAACTCTTCAGGTAATTATCATATGACCAGGCATTCTGTTATTAAAAGGTACTTAGTGCCTCGAAGAGCTAGATATGATTACTCTGTTGCTACAAATGAATTAAAAGTAAATAAAATAAACCATTGTAATGAAAATATTAGTGTTGAGAAAATATTAATTTAACTGCTTACCTAAATTTTGCCACATGCTGAAGATTTCACACCCCATTGTTACTCTCATGTCACCATATCTGAAAACAGAGGAAGACAGTTTAAAGAAGACATCATTACTCCTAAACAAGTAAAAATATGGCAATGTCATACCTCATTTTTATGAAAGCATTTCGATTTCTAACATGAGAGTCTACTTAGGACTTCATAAACATCGACAAAAGCATATCTTCCTGATCTGCTACACAATCACCAATTTTAGGGACCATGTTAGAAAAAGACAGCATCGGGCAGAAACATTGACCAGCCGGTTCTCCTGCGATATCAAACTGTGATGCAAGGCCATACATAGCATCCACAGTGCCCACCCTCTACAATCATGTCCCCAGAACATTCCCCTTTGACATGTTTGAGCTGTGAACTGCAGCCGACATTATTAATCGAAATGTCTCATTAACATCCTTCACAGTCAAGTAAGCTTGAAAGACAGTGACTTACAGTGCAAAGGTTGGTTGTGGGATATGTCCTCTTACCCAATCGATCCTTTTATGTACCACCTGTCTCAGAAACATTCACTTAAGGCTACAGTGAGAACTGTAGGGTTAGTGCAACGCCATTTAGTTTTATTTCACTGACGACAATAGAGTTGAGGCGTTATTCTTCTAAACTACTGGCATGCTGAATAGCGATGCTTTTCCCTTACTCCTTCGCTGCTTGCTGAAATCCCACCTTGAACATTGATGATATAAGCACAAGTAAATGTAAATCCGTATTTGTAAAGCGCGAACTACTCACCCTTACGGGTCTCAAGGCGCTGGGGGCCGTTGTGGAAATTAAGTGAGCTATTGCCCAGAGTCACATGGTGCTGAGCTGAGCCGCCGCCGGAGCCGGGGATCGAACCGTGATCCCTGTGCTCCGAAGTCAGCTGCCCTGGCCGCTGCACCACCTCTCCATATAACAAACCCCATCACTGTCTCCAGACATTTATTGATATATATTTGTAGTTTTTTTTTTGTTACAGAAGGGCAGGAGGAGGGCCTGAACATACAAGGTGGTACAAAGGACTGTTAATTTTACATTAGACGCCTGCAATTATAAATTTCATGCTGCCCATCTTCATTCCTTTCCCAACTTGAGGAAGGAATGAGTTTGCCCACAATAACTCCCCAGGGCTGACTACATAAATCAAGATCATATTATTGCTGTATAGAATTACATAGTAAATCGTTATGGATTTCCATAAGTGCCTGTGGATTTGGTGTTGTTATTCAATGCCTAAAGCTCAGATAGTGCATCAACCAGACCAATAAACTAAATCATTATCAAACACTGATAACATGTGGTTCTGCATATTACTTCATAGTCAGTTGAAGCACTGTCTGAGGATGTGTTAATGGCTGCAATGCACTTGCAGAAATTTTCTCTCAAAATGCTTCATGGGAATATTGGTCACTGTGAGAAAGTGCATTATTAGTTGGATGGTTGGTAGTCCACCGCAAGAAATAATGTTGTTATTCTTATTAGGTCCAGTAAAGGCTTCATTAATTTAAACCTGAGCTCAACCCTTATTAGCTAAGGCACAGAGCATACAGGCTTAACTTAGGAAAATGTGTAAAGTATTGAGAAGTCCAAAACATTTAAGAAGTCGAAAACAAAACGCCATAAAAATCCCACTCCAATTTATAAATATTTTAATAAACAAAATGGTACTAAACAACAAAAACCAATAGGTGATATGGATTTTTAAAGTGTAAATAAAAATAGGGCCAAAAAGCGCAATGCACCAACCGCGGGCAGTTAGTCAAGCTAGACCAAGACAAATATAGGGTTAACGCTGACCGAAACGGAGCGCAGGTCGGATACAAGGAGCTGGCTCATCCCAGTCAAGGCGGGGCAAACTGCAAGATGAATCTGAGTTGTGGTTCAACAATGGCAGGCTGCTGAAGACCGGGGTCCCAATGTAGTCATCAATGAAGAGAGAAAGCTCCAAGTGGGCAAAGTTAGGCAACCCTGCCTAGTAAAGTCTTGCTCTCGGTGAAGCCCTCTATGTTTGAAGTTAGAATCTTTTCTGGACGTCAGATCTCCTGCAGGGTGACAAACCACCAATTGGATCCGATCATAGATTCAATGTTGATGGCTTTGACTCGACTGTGGTCCCGGTCTCCCGTGGGTTCCAGCTTTTGCAGTTTGGGCACGATGAGTACATGCTAACATCAGCCAAGGGGTTCAGAACCTCAGGACCACTCACTGTGATAGAAGCCACCAGAAAGGTTGAGGCAGATCCAGTTGGAACTGGTCAGTTTGGCTCCTCAGGAAAGTGTGCTTCTTTCATCTTTTGTGTTCCTGTAGCTTAACAGAAGGTCAGCCAACTGAGCCTTGGAGTACCCATCTTTGTCCTGTGTACAGGTGGGACCAGGTCCAGCCCTTGGGGTTCTCCTCACAGGTCAAAACTGCAGATTCCTTCATCTGTCTTCCACAGGTCCGGCAGTGTCCTGAAGAGGGTACAGGGGGGAGCCAAATTTCTGTCCAGTGTGAGCCTGTGGGCGGGGGAAACTCATACCCACTTCCTAACAAATGGGGTGAAAGTTCTTAGGGTGACCCGACCCACGTTTGCAGCACTCCATGTGTGTTTTACTGTAACTATCCACAGTGCCACTCTCTATCTAAAATCAACATGGCAAAACCTTTCTTCCCTGTGCAGAACTCCCTGTGCCCAATTTTGTTGAATAACTCTGAACTGAAAACCCTGGCCAAAATATTAGTGACCCAACTGGGAAGAGTAATCCCAAACTTAATATATTCTGATTACAGTGGCTTTATGCCATATCGGGTCACCAGACGCAATGTTAGGTAACCCTTTAGCCCCATAGTCTTGCAACACATTCTTAAAAATACCTTTTGCATTACTGTTGATTGACTTTGGAAAAGCTTTTAACAGTGGGTCATGGGACTATCTATTTGACCTCCACCATTATGTTGGCTTTGGCCCACACTGGATAATTCTCATCTGCTTTACACTGGTCCCACAGCTGGTTCAGACCAGAAGAGAGACCTTTTACACTTGAGAGAGGGGTGAGACAAGGCTGTCCACTATTGCCCCTACTGTTCACTGCTGAAATAAAACTCCTGGCTCAAGCCCTCCACCATACCAAGCTGATGATGGGATTTAAATGAACAGAGGGACAGGAGGATAAAGTCTCACTCTATGTAGATGACATTCTTCTATTTTCTAAGTGGCCCGGTGAATCCAGGTCCAGCAGAGATGCAGGTGTGGACCGAGATCAGGTCTTACATCCAACTGGTTTAAGACTATACTATTCCCCCTATTTCAACAGTGTGATTACTGCTTTTGGGCAGAACTCACATCTCACAAGCACAGAAGTAGCAGCGTGTAATGAGATATCTTACCTCTTCTAGAAAATACATGCAAAGATACACAGCTATGGGCAACTATACGATTGTCCATTCTAGGAAGAGTGGCTCTACTGAAAATGATTACTCCTTCTAAAATTATATGCATATTACAGAACAACCCCTTTCTCCTCCCAAACAGATTCCTCCATACACTTACGGCCTACCTATGGTCTTTTCTCTGGGGAAGGGCGCCATCCTCGAGATTCCCTCATCAAATGCTACAAATCCACTTACGACAGGGATTTAACCATAACAGACTGCAACTGCTACAAGGCCACCTAGTTGATAGTCATTAATGATAGGATTCTCTCAGCTCCGCTAGTCCTAGGAGTGGATTCCGCTTATGCAGTTGAACTATGGGCTGTAGTCGAAAAATATCTGCTGCAATTTCAGTATGGGAAGGAACACCAGTTGGGAGTTCCTCCACAACAAAAGTGCTATTGGAGGTGTGGAAGACCTCAAATAATCAAACTGGGTGATATGGGAGGTTGATTGGCCAAATACCCATGTGGATAGGTAATGTTCTCCCTGATGTTGCAGGACTGTACGGTTTTGGGAGATGGGATCATTTTGGAACCTCTCTACTGAGGGATGTGGCCCACGTAGGTACCCTGAGAGCTTTCTCTGAAATGCGAGATGGAGTTGGTTTGTTGCACTCGCAATTTTACCAGCATCTCCAACTCGCAATCACCCTGTATCTAGTAACAATGACAATCAACCTGAATTTACACCTCTCAAAGCAAAACTGACCACGTCCCGACTCCTTCTAGGGGGAAGATATCTGCTCTTTACCGGACTCTCATTATACCACAGACACCGTTCAGAGGCTTCAAGAGGCTTGGGAAAATTATACTGCCCAACTAGATGATGATGATGAATAGACGTCGGCACTTATAGCCCCCTGGAGAGACTGTCATATCTATTAGATACCAACATATTCAGTGTGAATTTCTCCACTGAGTTAATTTAACTCCGGCAAGACTCTGGCAAATACACCAGGGCCCTGGACCGGAATGCCTTAGTTATCATACCGCAACGGGCAACTTTCTTTATACAGTGTGGTCCTGCCTAGTCCTCAGACCCTTCTGGGATGGCATAATCCACATGTTTCAACCAGTGCTCAAACTATGATTCGACCTGAACCCCAAGGTCAACTTTCTGAAAGTACTTGATGATGAGGGAGTTAGAAGTGCGTATAAATCACTGATATGGCTGAGTCTCACATTGGGCAAAAGGGATATATCACAGGAATGGTGGAATCTAATAGCTCCTGGCTGGTTACGCTATCAAAAGGGGTATTGACAGATCTTGTACACTGGAAATTCCGATATGTGAGCCATGGAGCTGCCCCAATAACCATAAAAAGATGTGGGGGCGCTTGGAGGAATGTTAGGAACTCAATGGAGACTACTCTATCTTCATGTACACTGATGCACAAGTTACTAACTTGTGTAACGATATATCTGTAAGAGACAGTAGTTAGTGACAGATTCCTTACCTTAGAATATCCCCAGGCGTCAGGCTGGATCCGGAAAGTTTTGCGTAGCAGTACCCCTGCGCGTCGGTAGGCAGCGTCGTGCGGCTCCACGTCCGTCGTCGGCGTCGTGATCGCCGGGATGACGTCGCGGCCAGTACTTAGACGCCACCCATGCGCGCTGGCGTCAGTTCTGTACACGGCTTTCCGCGCCAGAAACGCAGAGCCATGCAGGAAACTGACACTGGTGTCTGAAAACTAGGGCCCTGAAAGGGATGACCTTAACCCTAGAAATCAGTTCGCAGAACGGGGAGGATAGGTGGGGCGGTAAGGAATCTGTCACTAACTACTGTCTCTTACAGATATATCGTTACACAAGTTAGTAACTTGTGCATCTGAAAGAGACACGTTAGTGACAGATTCCTTACCTTAGAATAGATACCCCAGCAATACCAACCCCGGTGGTGGGTCTGCGAACAAAGATCAGACGAGGAAGTCTCGGAGAACAGAACGGCCAAAGAAGCCGTCTCTCCGGACTTGGCTGTCAAGGCAGTAATGCTTGGTAAACGTGTGCAGCGAGGCCCACGTAGCTGCCTGACAAATGTCCTGCAATGGGACACCACGTCCCAAAGCCGTGGTGGCGGCTGTCGCCCTGGTGGAATGGGCACGTAGCCCAACAGGGGGCTCCTTCTTAGCCAAAGAATAGCAGGCTTTGATACACAAGACAACCCAGTGGGAGATGGTCCGCTTGTGTACCGCCCGACCTTTTTTGGCGCCCACGTGGCCAACAAAGAGCTGGTCGTCCACCCGGAACTGTTGTGTGCGGTTCAGATAGAAGGAAATCACACGTTTTGGGTCCAGACGGTGGAGCCTCTCTTCCCAAGGTCCGGAGAGGTGTCCAGACCACTGGCATCCCCTAGTTCCTCAGCCCAGTCCTGATAAGGCTCACACTGAGCTGTGAGAGGGTCTTCCGACCCCTCCCAGTCCTCCCCGTCCTCCAAAACAGGTGAAAAGTAAGGAGGAGGGACATGAGGTAAAAAGGGTCCCATCGGCGTCGGAATCGGCGTCGAGCGACGTCGATCCGGCTCCGTGTCCGGTGCCGGGGAGAATCTGGGGACGGCGCCGTCCGGGGCCTCGGACGGCGCCGTGAACGGTACCGGTGAGGTCGGCGCCGGTGGTGGTGTTGTTAGGTCAACCGGCGTCGACCTGGATCCGAGGGGGTCCTGCGGCGTCGGGGCCGGAGCCGCCGGAGACACCAGGGCCGGAGCCGCATAATGGTGCAGAGGGAGGACTCCCACTGGGGCCCGTAGGCGCACCGGGGGAACCCTTAGGCCCGAAGAGGCGGGCCATGGCCGACAGGAACTCCTGTATCTCGGCCGGAGTCGACGTCGGACCCGGAGTAGGCGGGTAGGCCGGCGTCGGCTGAGCGGGCACCCCCGGAGCCGCGGGGCGGCACCGTCTGGACCCTCGGCCGGGTCGTCAGACCGGCGAGGGGAGGTCTTAGAGCGACGCTTCTTAGACCTCTTGTGCTTCGCCTTACCTGAGGACGAAGACATCAACCCCGACGAATGACGACGGCTCCGCGACCGGCCCCTCGACCTCTCACGGGACCAGGACCTCGAACGGCGCGGAGCCGAGTGCCGGGCCTCGAGGAGCTTTCGAGACCACTCGCAAAGCCTTCGGGGCGAGGGACCGACACTCGGGGCACGACTGGGTGTCGTGGCCGCGCCCCAGGCAGAAGAGACACTCACGGTGCGGATCCGTAATCGACATCATGCGATTACAGACTCTGCATGGCTTGAAGCCGGGCATCCCTACTGACACCTTTGGAGTCGAACGACTCGAAAAACTTGGACAAAAAGTCACAAAAATACTCAGTCAAAAAATGACTGGGGCACTGCTCAATCCGGATCTGCGCTTACTGGCGCGGAAAAAGAAAGAACTGACGCCAGCGCGCATGGGCGGCGTCGAAGTACTGGCCGCGACGTCATCCCGGCGATCACGACGCCGACGACGGACGCGGAGCCGCACGACGCCGCCTACTGACGCGCAGGGGTACTGCTACGCAAAACTTTCCGGATCCAGCCTGACGCCTGGGGATATTCTAAGGTAAGGAATCTGTCACTAACGTGTCTCTTTCAGATAAAAGGGTAATGGATGACATTAAGGTGGTGTAGAGTCGATTACTTTACAGGATTTCCTTTAGTTCCCTATTGTGATCATTGAAGGTTGTGTGCATTGAAGGGATATGCCATGTGTGTGTTTATAATTTCTGACACCAATAGTCTATCAGTTTATTCCGTTCATTGTATGTAATGACAAAACAATGGAAAATTCAATAAAAAAATGTATAAAGTTCTGATATGGCAAACGGGGTTTGTTTTTTAGTGTGTATAAAAGTGTGTGGATTACTGAATGATTACCTTGGTAATAAAGTGGTCAATTAAGTATGAGGATAAATAAGCAAATAAAAGAATAGGTGGATGTGCAAGGGAGGTCTGTGGTTTAGTCAGTAAATTGACTGGTTAATGGATATGTTGACATGTGGTTGAATTAGTGGGTGAGCTAAGTGGATGGATCGATCATAAAAAGTATGCCTTACTAGGGAGAATGGGCATTGGTGGACTCCAGGGAAAGATGGTACTCTTGGGACGAACTAAGGTAAGGGAGCACAGAGGGCCTCATAGAGGGGGAATCTGGTGAACTGAGACAGAAGGTGAGTACTGGTAAACTGATAAGGATATGATGACCACTGATGATCTGAATAGATGAGAGGTCACTAAATATCACAGGGCGAGGTGTACTCTGGATATCATAAGGAGAAGACCTGCACACTGGTCCTGATGACATGTACAGGCACTTGGACTGATGAGAGAATGGAGACTATAAGAGCATGACTATGTGAACGGCTGGTGCAAGGGACCAGACAGGGGATAGCCACCATTGGTGTTCTAATGAAGGTAGGAGTACAGTGAGTCATGGGTGACTGAGGAACAACTGTGCAGGGGGTCTGAGGATCTAAAGGGGAAAGTATGTGAAAGAATTTATAAATGTAAGCAGGTGAAATAGGGTACAAGTCTCACTAAGGTCTTGGGGTTGAGCTAGCAGCCATGCATCATGGAACAGCTAAAACAAGCTCTTCTCACGGCCACACAAAAACACCAGTATACTGCTCCCTGGGCGCCTATCACCACCTGGGGCACTGGTCCTGGGGTGCCATGCGGGGGGCTGCTGGGCATGCACTGTCCTCGAGGTCTCAAGCCTCTAGTGGAATCTGCTCTGCCAGCCGAGAGCTCTAGCAGGCAGGTGGACATTTTGGCCTGCTCGCACTAGAGTGCTCCAATCCTCCGTCATGATCCCTCTACACACCAACCAGTAGTGACTGAATGGGAGAGACCGGTCTGAGGCCTGCTCTCTCCCTAACAGCTCCGCTGTGCTCTGCTCAGCGCCGCAGATCCTTGGCCCAACCCAGGTAAGGTTTGAGACCACCCGGCGCTGAGTGCTCACCTCGCTCGCATCTTGTAATTGCGCTTGTCCCCTCTCCTGGTTAGCGCCGTTGTAGTAACTGTATTTTCTGTCCACCACTTGTGTTTATTGTGCCATTTGTTCCCCACTTGTGTTTATTGTGCCATTTGTTTCCTTGCATTCTGCCCACGTCTTGTTTTTTATCCTCTGTAATCTGTGCCCATCCGTGGTTGTTGGTCGTTCTGCCTACGTTTTCCCGCCGTTACTGCCCCCGCTCCCGCCTCCCAGCTGCACGTTCCCTCCCCTACTTAATGGCGACCGCTGCCGGGGAGCGCGAGCAAGACCTCTGACCCCGGTCTGAGGCCTGCTCTCTCCCCAACAGCTCCGCTGTGCTCTGCTCAGTGCCGCAGATCCTTGGCCCAACCCAGGTAGGGTTCGAGACCACCCGGCGCTGAGTGCCCACCTCGCTCGCATCTTGTAATTGCGCTTGTCCCCTCTCCTGGTTAGCGCCTTTGTAGTAACTGTATTTTCTGTCCACCACTTGTGTTTATTGTGCCATTTGTTCCCCACTTGTGTTTATTGTGCCATTTGTTTCCTTGCATTCTGCCCACATATTGTTTTTTTATCCTCTGTAATCTGTGCCCATCCGTGGTTGTTGGTCGTTCTGCCGACGTTTTCACACTGTTACCGCCCCCGCTCCCGCCTCCCAGCTGCACGTTCCCTCTCCCCTCCCCTACTTAATGGTGGCTGCGCCTTTGGCGCCAAAAGCGCGCATAAGGCAAGCCCGTCTGCGCCCGTCCGCGTCCCGACCGTGTCCCGAGCCAGAAACCCTGGTCCAGCCACCCCCCACAGCTAAGACTCCGCCGCCCTCCTCGCACTCAACCCTGGAACACACAGAGACTGCCAACAGGCCTCACTGAATACGACCCACGGCCAGTTCCCCTGCCTCCACTGCCGCCAGACCTTCACCACCACCCTGGCCTCCAACACCGCCGACGCCAGCACCAGCGACACCCTCAAATGCATCCTCCTCAACGTGCGCTCCGTACACAAACACGCCATGGAAATCTGGAACCTACTCGACTCTCTCTCACCCGACACTGCCTTCTTCACGGAGACCTGGACCAATGCCGCCTCCGCCCCCGACATCAACACCGCCAGCCCGGACGGATAAATGATCCAGAGGAAGGACCGCCCCAACCGCCCGGGAGGAGGCCTCGCCATCGCCCACAAGAGCACCCTCCGCCTCACCACCCCCAGCAAAACCTTCCCCTCCGCCGAACACCTGCACTTCCAGATCCGGACCAGCCCCAGCACCACACTCCGAGGAACTCCCATCTACAGACCCCCCGGCCCCCGGACACCCTTCGCCGCCACCATCACCGACTTCATCGCACCCCACGCCATCGCATCAATGAACTACATTCCCATTGGAGACCTCAACTTCCACCTCGACAACCCCAGCGACCCCATCTTCACCATCCTCCATGACAACCTCGCCAACATCGGACTCAACCAACTCGTCACCACACCAACACACAGATCAGGACACACCCTCGATCCCATCTTCACGGCAGGTAACAGCGTTCACGTCAGCCACACAACGCAACCTCCATGGACCGACCACCACTGCGTTCACTTCACCGTCGACAAACCCAAGGCACCTAAACCAGCCCCCCGCCCACCACGAAGGAACTGGAGCAAGGTCACCGACGAGCAACTGAACGCCACCCTCACCCGAGACAACCACACCTGGGCATCCGACGCAAACATCGCAGCCAGAGAACTCAACACTTGGATCTCCAATTGCGCAGACGAGCTCGCCCCGCTACGCAAACCCGGCAAACAGCACCCCAGGAAAGCCACCTGGTTCACCACCGACCTCCAAGAAGCCAGACGCAACTGCAGATGACTGGAGAAGAACTGGAGGAACACCAAGACAACCGACAACTACTCCACCTACAAGGACGCCATGACGGACTACCACAACCAAATCAGAACAACCAAAAGGAACTTCATCCAGAACAAAATCCTCGCCAACTCCACCAACTCCAAGGAACTCTTCACTGTCGTTCAGGAATTCACCAGCCCACACAGCGAGGCCACAGACATCGCCCCATCCCAAGACCTCTGCGACAAGCTTGGAACTTACTTCCACCTCAAGATCAGAACACTCTACGACAACTTCGTCGACCTCCCACGAGACGCCACAGCCACCCCCGCCCCCCGGAGACACCAACCAGCCCACCATCTCCGACTGGACACCAATCACAACAGAGGACACCGCTACGACCATGAAAAGCATCCACTCCGGGGGCCCCCACCGACCCCTGCCCCCGCACATCTACCACAGAGCCGCGGACACCATCACACCTGAACTGCAATGCACCATCAACACCACCTTCACAACAGGCACCTTCCCAGACGACTGGAAGCGTGCAGACGTCAGGCCCCTGCTCAAGAAGCCCACGGCCGACCCCTCTGACCTCAAGAACTACCGGCCCATCTCTCTCCTCCCCTTCGCAGCCAAAGTGGCAGAGAAAGCAGTCAACAGGGAACTGACACGATTCATCAAAGAGAACGCCATCCTCGACCCCTCCCAATCCGGATTCCGAAGCAACCACAGCACCGAGACCGCCCTACTAGCCGCCACAGACGACATCCGCACCCTCCTTGACCAAGGCCACTCCGCAGCCCTCATCCTCCTCGACCTGTCTGCAACCTTCGACACCGTCTCTCACTGCACACTAGTCGCCAGACTACACAACGCCGGCATACAAGGAACAGCCCTGGACTGGATCCGATCATTCCTCACCGGAAGAAGCCAAAGGATCAGACTGCCGCCCTTCCTCTCTGCCCCCACGGAAATCACCTGCGGAGGCCCACAGGGGTCATATCTGAGCCCGACCATCTTCAACATCTACATGGCCCCCCTCGCAGCTATCATCCAACAACACGGCCTCAACATCGTATCCTACGCCGACAACACCCAGCTCATCCTCTCACCAGAGACCCCGCCACCACCAAACTCAACTTCCAGAGAGGAATGCAAGATGTCGCAGTCTGGATGACCAACAGCTGCCTGAAGCTCAACGACGAGAAGACATAAGTCCTCGTCCTCGGAACCACCCCCTCAGCATGGGACAACACCTGGTGGCCCACCGCCCTCGGAAGCCCACCTACCCCCTCAGACCACGCAAAAAATCTCGGCATCGTACTCGATTCATCACTCACCATGAACAGACAGGTCAACGCCGTGACCTCCAGCTGCTTCAACACCCTCTGCATCCTTCGCAAGAGCTTTAAATGGATCCCCCCGAATAAAGGAAGACAGTCACCCACGCACTCATCACCAGCAGACTGGACTACGGAAACGCTCTCTACGCCGGCATCAACAAGTCCCTACTCCGCAAACTCCAGACAATACAGAACACCGCGGCCAGACTCATCCTCGGCATCCCCCGGCACGAACACATCAGCCAACACCTGCGGAAACTCCACTGGCTCCCGGTGGAGAAGAGAGTCACCTTCAAAGTCCTCACTCACGCCTACAAATGCCTACACAACAAGGGACCCAAATACCTCAACGACAGAGTAAACTTCCACGTACCCAAAAGAAACCTCCGTTCTTCTAACCTCGCACTGGCCGAAACCCCGCGCATCCGCAGAGCCAAAGCAGGCGGAAGATCTTTTTCTCACATTGCAGCCAAAACCTGGAACGAGCTACCGGCAGACATCAGATGCGCCCCCTCCCTGAACATCTTCAGGAAGACCCTCAAGACCTGGCTCTTCGGCTGTAATGACCTGCGTCTCCCCCCCCCAGCGCCTTGAGACCCTCACGGGTGAGTAGCGCGCTTACAATTCCCTGATTGATTGATTGATTGATTGAGAGATTGAAGGGATACGTCTTATCTCATCAAGGCGCATAATCATTGACACAGGTCCAGGGGACTACTGGCATGGCTCACAAACCCCATCAGATACCAACACCAGATAATATTCATCCCACGGATCACAAATTGTTCATGCAAGCGGAAATCAATTCCATGTTTCAGGACTATTACGCCTGCCTCTACTCTGATCAGCCAGACCCAGGCGCACAAAACCTACATAGCTATGTAATAGACGCTGAGACCCGCAGATTAGAAAATGATATGGCCACCTTATTAGTAGGTAATATCCTGGTGCAGGAGGGGAGAGGGGGTCATCAAGTCTCTGGCAAGGGGGAATGTGCCTTGGTCTAATGGCTTACCCATCAAATTCTATTTAATGTTTGTGAACGTCCTGGATCCTATAATGACCAAACTGTATAATATTGCAAACGATCTGGAAATTCTCCCTCTCACCATGCAAGAGGCCCTGGTCGTCCAACTTCTAAAATGAGGTGAAGAGGAGGACCTCGTCTCCTCATACAGATCGCTCTCGTTTTAAACGTGGACTATAAAATCCTCAGTAAAATATTGGCCAACCAATTGCAGCCTCTGCTTCAGGATCTGATACCTCCGGATCAATCTTGATTCATCCCGACTCAGACGGACGGTCCCTAATATTAGAGAGCTGCATTCTCCCCTTCAGGAGTATCCCAAAGCCTGAGCACTGGCGGATGACACTGAGAAGACTTTCAATTATCTGCTGGGACTTTGATTGTTTAACTATGGTAAGCATGGGCCAGGAAAGCGGTTTCCTTACATTGATGAAAGTACTGTATACGGCCCCAATGGTGCGATTTGAGACTAGCTGGTTTATAATAATGCTCATTGGTCAACCTTCAAACTATATGACTAGCATGACATTGCCAAAATCTTACTAACTTTGAAACCGAATAACCATTACAATGACCCTCTTCCTGCAAAATGCTGGCCCGCATTCAACCACATGGTCATCCCCTATTGGACTAAGATAATTAATGAATCGCTAGCCCAAGGATCTTTTCCGGACTGTCTAAAAACTGGCCAGGTCATCCCTCTCTTAAAAAAAACCTACTGAGAACCCCTCGGACCCAAACAACTTTCGGCCGGTAACCATTCCCTTACTCACCAAAGTACTAGAAAAATGTGCTCAACAACAACTGAGTCAACACATTACCGAATTTAAGCTACTAAACGACTGCCAATCAGGGTTCAGATTAGATCACAGTAAGGAAACAGCAATTATGTACATAGTAGATGAAGCTCTGCTTGCTCTCAACCGCAACAAAACCTGTCTCCTGGTCCTTCTTGACCTATCGTCCGCATTTGACACCGTAAACCATCCCAAATTATTAGACTGCCTGGAGAATAGGATGGGCTTATCGGGAACAGTCCTGAAATGGTTTTATTCCTTCCTAGAGAACAGATTGCAAAGATTCCTGGTGAACAACAAGCTATCCCCACCATATCCAATTTAAATTGGGGTTCCACAAGGATCAACTCTATCCCCTTCACTATTCAATCTGTACATCGAACCATTAACAGAAGTATTACAAAAGGCTAACATTTCCTTCCACATGTATGCAGACGACACTCAGCTGTATATGAAGATTTCATCACCAGAAGAGATCAACATAATGAACCAAGCACTACAGAGAACCGTTGAATGGCTAGCTGGCAATCATCTTAAGCTTAACTTACAGAAAACCGAATTCCTTCTGATCTCCCCTCCTAAAAGTTCCGCCAGGATTAAGGAATGGACCGAGATGATCACTGTGTTAAACAGTACCCCGATTCTAGTGGATTCAACTAAGTCTCTTCGAAGCACGCTGGATAAAGAATTAAACATGTGAACCCACATCAACACAATGGCAAAAGACGCCCATTTCCATCTGAGTTACCTCAGAAAATTGAAGCCGTTCATCGATTCAGGTGATCTTAAAACAGCAGTCCAGGTACTGGTCACATCAAGAATTGAGTATGGATGCGCAACTCTATCAGGGCTTCCTAAGATTTCAACAGCTCCCCTAAAAGCTTGTTTCAATGCAGCAGCAAGACTAATAACGGGATCAAAGAAATTTGACCACATCACTCCACATTTGAAAGCGCTCAATTGGCTACCGTACGAGGCAAGAATACAGCTAAAGATTGCATGTATTACACACAAGGCAATACACCACAAAACTCCACATTACCTGGCCCAGAAAATTACGCTGTCTGGAGGCAGTAGATCCTCTAGGGGATCAGAAGATTTTTTACTGAAACCAGCATTCTTCCGTAAGAAGAGAACATACGATAGAGCGCTCACAGGAGCTGCAACAAGGATTTGTAATTTGCTCGCACCGAATATTAGAAGAATCACCTACGCTCCACGATTCAAAAAGGAGATTAAGTCCTTTCTGATGGGTAAATTTCTCCCATAACAAACAACAGGGAATACGTAGACTTTTCTGAGAACTGCAGACAACCCGTCGATCCTCTACATTCAGCTGTTCAAGTAGGCTATTGTAAGCAGGATTAAAGTCCTGCTATTCGCAGAACAAAGAAACTGGTCATTGCACAAACCAGTTTTCTTGCATTGATTGGGCTCTACTGGCTATATTCAGCAAGGTTGGATACATTTAGTCCCCTCGACTGTCAACAAGGATGTTGTCTATGGACAGGTACCTCGATCAATCCACATGCATATATGATTGGACTAGCAATACTATAACCAGTGTGGATATGTAGGATCTTCAGTTGTGGTTCTATTTTGAAATTTAATTATGATATGGCATGTTTTACTGTAATCTAGTGATTTCTAGTATTCCTCATTTCGTGTGATTTGTGTAAGGGCAAGCATTTGCCAATGTTATTGGAATACGTATACTTTGTACTTGACGTTAAAGAATTGGAAATCTGCTGATTTTGAAGGTGGTTGTAATGTAAAGCGCTCTGACACAAATTTTGGGTCTTGTTCGCGCTATAGAAAACACTGAATAAATAAATAAATAAATCTCAAGCCCCTGCGCTGTTGAAGAGGGCATGAGGCAACGGTGTTCATTATCCCCAGTACTGGATGCAATAGCGCTGGAAGCCCTAGCGTTAACACTCAGACAGGGCAAGTTTTTTTCACATACTGGACATTGGTGACGCCCAGCTCTGTGTGTTGCTGTATGAAGATGTTTTGCTGCTCTATATCTGTGGGGAGTGATGGTATATAGAGGGGGGCTGTGTAGTGCTCGCCTGCTTTGGCGCGATGTCAGGCCTTCAAGTGAGCTAGAGTAAATCTAACGCCTACTCCTTGTGTGCTCCAAACACGGATGACAGGCCTTCGGAGCTGGGAGATGAGATCTTCTGGGAAACACATACCTTCCGTTACTTGTGAGCGCAAATGTATCATTCTAAAACCAAGGTATAATAAAAGGTAACATACGGGCGACACGTGAATCCTTGCAAGAATGTATCTCCTTCTTGCACATGCTGCCCTTATCAGTCAAAGGTCACACAGCCCTGGTGAAAATGCCAGTCTTACTGAAGTTGCTATACTTCTTTGCCACCCTCTCTGTTCCGGTACCCCAGGTCATTTTTCGAGAAATAGATGGACTGCGGCTAACTTTAGTTTAGGGTACAAAGCGGTGTAGAATCTCACAGGCCAAGCTTAGGTTCTTGCTGCTGAGGGTAGATTGTCAGTCCCAGACCACGAGCTATATTATTTGGCCATGCAACTGGTATGGGCGGCGCAAAGGGGTGCCCCTAGGGTGGGAGATGTGAAGGTTCCTTCATGTGTCGAATGGCTCCAGCTAAATCTACACCCCTTGTGGAAACTCTAGGACTTGTCAGGCGGTATAATAATCACCACACACAAGTATGCTTGGGCCAGAGCACTTCAGTGGACCCACACCACCATCGCAACTGCTCGCAAGCTTCAGACCATAGCCTCGTTCATCTTGTACCCTTGAAGAGATTGCATTGGCGAGTGGAAGAGAGTTGGCCTATGTTGCCTTGGGTGGCTATTTGAGAGTGTCACCCTCAGGGATTTTTAGCAGCTCGTAGATGAGTTTGAGCTCCCCCTTCACCACTTCTTGCTTTATGGAGCCAGTAGGGCCACAGTGCGAGCAAGTTGAAAGTCTGGCACAGCAGAGCCATCATTGCATGACAGTCTCCGGACTATTTGTATGACAGCTGGAAAGACTCGGGTGAACACATTACTATATACCATGTTGATACAACAGGCTAAGGCTGACTGTTACGAAGTGCGATGAGACGAGATATTGAGAAATTAATACTTTATTCCGAGAAGAACCGAAACCTCCAAGGCACATCTGCTGTTCAGTCAGCGATTCGCACAAGCCCCAACTGAACATTCTAACTGTCAAAACACTCATAGTAAGCACCATAATAGAGAAAGAGCAGAGGAAAGCTGGGAAGGAAAATAGGGGTGACAAAGGAAGGAAGGTGGAAAACAATTAACACAATAATAGTAATCATTTATAATATACAACACAGCTCCCACCTATAATTGAGTGAAAGATTTTTGTAAATAGAAACAAACATCAAAAACATAAATGGTATACAAAAACTGTATACAAACTGTCACTAAAATGCAGTGACAGTTTGTCAACACACATTTATACAGTTGTATCATCATTTAATAATCAATGGATAATGAAGTCCTTGTGCAACACCGGGACAAAGCGAGACCTGGTATTAGGGTGACCTACTCCTGAATTGGGCTCCTGTTGGGAATTCCCAGTTAGGTCAACATTAATCAGGGAATGATGACAAGGTACTAATCTATTCATGCTCCAGGTTTCACCATTCTCAAGGGTTACAATATTTCTTCCTACCTCAAATACTCTCATTGGGTTTGAAAACTTGCTACCACCTCTTTGGCATGGAATGGGCAATTTGACTAACAACCAATCTCCCACCTTCAAATTACCTTCTTTGGTCCCGTGTTTCTGGTCATATCTTCTTTGTATACTTCCTGATGACGTTGAACCGGACTACCCATTTCTTCTCTGCACACCCATTTAGGTTCACCTCCTCCCAGTCAATTAGGAATCATTTTTGTACCTGGGATTCTACCCTTAAGTGCCAGAAAAGGCGAAATGTTGGTGACCAAATTTGGCGTGGTGTGATCGACCACTGCATTCTTTGAAGAGCTTTGTCCCCAGGAAATCCTGACATGAAAGCAAGCTGAATACATTATTAATTCATGTGATTAACTCGCTCAACTAATCCGTTTGCTCTTGGGCAGTAAAGTGCTGTCCTGAGATGTCATATAGACATCTTTTCTAGGAAATCTCTCATTTCAACCCTGTTATCAGTTATGATAGTGCTGGGTACACCTTCTGTCGTGAAAGCCTCTGCCAGAAGATTTATTAAGGATTGGATGTTGATATTACTAACCAATTTACTCATGATGCAATGTGAGTGGTAGTCCACTACTACAAGCATGTACTTCCCAGTCCACAATGAGAGTTATAGAAGACCAATAAAGTCTAAACCAAGTTTATCCAATGGTTTATCTGAACACTCACTTGGGACAACGGTGCATCTCTAGTGCTTTTAGATTTGTTGCTCATAGCGCAGATTAAGCAATCCCTAACCACATCATCTACCACACTGTTCATTCTAGGGAACCAATATGTGGCCCTAACTTTGGATTTTGTAAGACTTCTCCCTAAATGGCCTTCATGGGCTAGCTTGGCTATTCTATCCCACAGACCTTTAGAGGGCACTAGTCTATCCCCTCTCATACTTTGATATTGATGATACTTAAATCATGACGTACCACCCAAACAGGGACTACACGACTGCTGGACAGTGGACATCGACACCCCAATCACCGACAAAGACTGGGATGCCATTCTGGAGCCCACCCTACGAATGTCACTGAATGCTAGATTTAATCTCAAACAGTATTACTTTTTACATTGGGTCTATATTACTTCCAAGCCGATTAGTGTTGTTTCCTGCGGTACATGCAGCATGTCCACGGTGTGATGTAAAGGGAGAAGATTTGCACCATATGGTGTGGAGCTGTCCCGCGCTCCTCCATTACTGGGACACTGTTACATGATGCATAGCAATAGTTACTGGGCGACTCATCAAGAAAACTCTGGCTTACTGTCTGTTAAGTCTCTTCCCAAGATACTGGGCAAGAGCAGCACGCCCAGATTCATAGACCTAGCATTGGTTGGCGAGCCACCAGTTAGCGATCAGAAAAAACCCACAGGGGCCCAGCTTAATTCTGTGGTGGGCAGAATTGATCAAGTGGGCAGAATGCGAGGGATCTGCTCTGCATGAGGAAATGAGGCAGAGTTTTCAGGCCCGGGGATATGCAGCTGTGGGATACCATCCTGCAGGACTGCCCCCTGACAGCACTGGCAGAATCTGGACACCCCGATGAGAGCGAGGGGGATAACTCAGACTAAACGCACACCCCTAGCCACAGAAACCTGCTGCACTATCCAACTCCACACAACACCTCCACAATATCCCTGACACACTAGCTTACATGACACAGCTAAGATGGAGAACTAGTCACCGCCATTATAACCCCAATATTGCTTGCTCTTCTTGTTACACCCACTCCAGCACGTCGATTGGTTCAAGGTTTACGTTTTACTTTGTGTTGGATTACTATTGTTTTCCCATTTCACCTATGGACTCCCCACCAACTATGCCCCCTCACGATTTGATTGCACTGGTACTCCCATCACTTTACTATGCGTCCATCCTATTGGTGGGGTCCTTCCCTCCCCCTTATCACATGTACTTGTGGATTGCATACTATACTGATGTACATAGGCATGGGCGGGACTGAGGGGCTGCATATACTGGCTGTGAATGTCTTTATAACTACGAAATCAATAAAATGATGTTGCAAACAAATAGTCTGAAGTATTAGCAACTGTGTTGTAGCTCTGTCCTGTGACACTCAGTAGCAAAATGGCAGACGCACGTTGTAGCTAACCACTGTGTAAAATTCCTCAGTTGTAAGTATTCAAAGAGTGTAACTATACCGTAGCAAGTACCAAAAGAACAAGTTACTTACCTTCGGTAATTATATATCTGTAAGAAACATTAGTTAGTTATAGATTCCTTACCTTAGAATTACCCCCAGGCGTCAGACTGGATCCGGAAAGTTTTTGTGTCAGCAGTACCTCTGCGCATCGAAAGGTGGCGTCGGTCGGCTCCGCGTCCGTCGTCGGCGTCGTGGTCGCCGGGATGACGTCGCGGCAGCTACTTAGACGCCGCCCTCGTGCGCTGACGTCAGTTCTGTACACCACTTTCCGCGCCAGAAACGCAGAGCCTTGCAAGACACGGACCATTGGTGCACAAAACTAGGGCCCTGAAAGGATGTCCTTAACCCTAGAAATCAGTTCGCAGAACGGGGAGGATGGGTGGGGCAGTAAGGAATCTATAACTAACTAATGTTTCTTACAGATATATCGTTATCGAAGGTAAGTAACTTGTTCATCTGAAAGAAACACGTTACTTATAGATTCCTTACCTTAGAATAGATACCCCAGCAATACCAACCCCGGTGGTGGGTCTGCGAACCAAGATCACACCAGAAAGTCCTGGAGAACAGAACGGCCAAAGAAGCTGTCTCTCCGGACTTGGCTGTCCAGGCAGTAGTGTTTAGTAAACGTGTGCAGCGATGCTCACGTAGCTGCCTGACAAATGTAATTCAGAGGAACTCTTCTCCCCAAGGCAGTAGTGGCGGCCATCGCCCTGGTGGAATGGGCACATAGCTCTACTGGAGGCTCCTTTTTAGCCAGAGAATAGCATGCCTTAAAACACAAAACAACCCATCGAGAAATGGTACGTTTGTGTACGGCCCAACCTTTCTTGGCGCCCACGTAGCCAACAAAGAGTTGGTCATCCACCCGGAACTGTTTTGTGCGATCCAGATAGAAAGAGAGCGCACGTTTTGGGTCCAGACGGTGGAGCCTCTCTTCCTCCTTCGAAGGATGCGGAGGCAGAAAGAAAGTGGGCAAAGTAATGGTCTGCCCGATGTGAAAGGCGGTGACCACCTTAGGAAGGAAGGATGGATGGGTCCTGAGAACCACCTTGTCCGAATGGACAGACAGGAAAGGAGGTTTGGAAGAAAGGGCCTGGAGCTCACCCACCCTTCTACCAGAAGTGATGGCTACCAGGAAAGCAGTCTTAAGAGTCAAGACACTTAAAGGACAGTTATGTAGCGGCTCGAAGGGAGCGCACATTAAATAGGTAAGAACAAGATTCAAGTCCCACTGAGGCATAACGAAGGGGATTGGAGGAAAGAGATGCGTTAAGCCTTTCAAGAAACGGTTAACTACCGGGGACTTGAAAAGAGAAGGCTGATCCGGCAGCCGAAGGAAGGCAGAGATGGCTGAAAGATAGCCTTTGATAGTGCCCAGAGCAGAGCCCTGCTGAGCTAAAGAAAGAAGGAACAAGAGAACTTCAGAAAGAGGGGCAGAAAGGGGATCCACAGCCTTTGCTGTGCACCATGCCACAAACTTGTTCCACCGGCAGGCGTATACCGTCTTAGTGGAGGGACGCCTGGCTGCCAAGATTACGTCACAGACTTCGGGAGGCAGGTCGAAAGACGTCAACTGCTGCCGCTCAATCTCCACGCAAGGAGGTGGAGACTGGACAGGTTCGGGTGCAGGACCGTCCCCTGCTGCTGCGACAGAAGATCCTCCCGAAGAGGCAGTCTGATCGGAGGATCGATGGCCATGTTGAGCAGCTCGGGATACCAGACTCTTCGTGCCCAATCCGGGGCCACAAGAATGACTTGGGCCCGGTCGCGCCTGATCTTCTTCAGCACTCTGGGCAGAAGTGTTATAGGCGGAAAGGCGTACAACAGACCGCAACTCCACTTGCGACAAAAGCACGCCTAGCGAGTGCCACTTTGGAAATTCCAAAGTGCAGAATTGCTGACATTGCGCGTTCTCTTCGGTGGCGAATAGATCTAACCAAGGCTCTCCCCACTGTCGAAAGAGACCTTGCGCCACCTCCGAGTGAAGACGCCATTCGTGATCCATCATGCACCTGCGGCTGAGTTTGTCCGCCCTGGCGTTCAGAGAACCTGACAGGTGTTGAACCACCAAGGATATGCCCTGATGTTCCAGCCATGTCCAGAGGCGCAGAGCCTCTTGACATGGGTCCACGACCCCACCCCGCCCTGTTTGTTGCAGTACCACATGCCGGTGGTGTTGTACGTGAACACCTGCACTACTCTTCCCCGGACAGAGGGAAGGAATGCTTTCAGTGCAAGACGAATCGCCCGGAGCTCCAGAAAGTTGATGTGAAGCCCGGACTCCGCCGGAGACCAAAGGCCTCTGATCTCCGCCTCTCCCATGTGGCCGCCCCATCCCAGAAGGGATGCGTCCGTCACCACAGTGTGGTCTGGTTGGGAGAGGGATCTGCCATTGAGCCAATTCTGGTTCGTGAGCCACCACTGCAGTTGTCGTGCAGCGCCCTCCGAGATCTGGACGCAATCGGACAGATTCCCCTGATACTGCGCCCACTGGAACTTCAGGTCCCACTGCAGAGCCCACATATGCCACCTGGCATGATCGACCAGCAGGATGCAGGAGGCCATGAGGCCCAGCAGCCTCAGAGTCATTCTGACCGAAACCCGGGATAGAGGCTGAAAGATCGGAATCATAGCCTGAATATCCCGGATTCGCTGTTCGGGAGGATAAACCCGAAACCGCGTCTTGTCCAGAACCGCTCCGATGAAGAGGAGCTTCTGAGAGGGAATCAGGTGTGACTTCGGCACATTGATGGAGAACCCCAGCGAATGCAGGAGGTCGGCCGTAGTCTGGAGGTGGGTGACGACTGCCTGGGGCGAGCCCGCCTTCAACAGCCAGTTGTCGAGATAGGGAAAGACTGAAACCCCTGATCTGCGCAGATGAGCTGCGACCACCGCCATCACTTTCGTGAACACCAGAGGGGCGCTGGTAAGGCCAAAGGGGAGCACGGTAAATTGAAAATGCTCGTCGCCTACCGTGAATCGTAGGTAACGCCGGTGGGCCGGCAGGACGGGGATATGAAAATAAGCATCCTGCAAGTCCAACGCTACCATCCAGTCTTTCGGGTCGAGGGCAGACAAGACCTGAGCCAGCGTCAATATTTTGAACTTCTCCTTCCGGAGGAAGCGATTGACGTCCCTGAGGTCCAAGATAGGACGCATGCCCTTGTCCTTCTTGGGGACCAGAAAGTAGTGGGAGTAACAACCACGACCTACTTCTGGGACAGGAACGCGCTCGATGGCTCCCTTGGCCAAGAGAGCCGTAACTTCCTGCTGGAGAAGGGCCAGATGATCCTCCGACATGCGGTGGTATCTCGGTAGCATGGCTGGAGGGGTAGTCTCGAAGGGG
Source organism: Calotriton arnoldi (assembly GCA_963921515.1). Classification (NCBI taxonomy): domain Eukaryota; kingdom Metazoa; phylum Chordata; class Amphibia; order Caudata; family Salamandridae; genus Calotriton; species Calotriton arnoldi. The sequence goes on along the minus strand of CAWUFW010002681.1, from coordinate 1,429,688 downwards.
AGGGAGTAGCCCCTTCGGACTATCTGCAAAACTCAACTGTCCGATGTGATGGTGCGCCAGTGGGGGAGGTGATGGCGAATCCTGCTGCCCACTGGCGTTTGATGGGCCTGAAAGGTCGGACTAGGAGGGTTTGAAGGCTGCTGCAGAGGGGGGGTTAGTGGACTGGCCCGCCCGCTGGCCCCCGGAGCCACGACGGTTGTTCCCACGTCCCCGTCCGCATGTAGGTTGGGTAACTTGCTGCAGCCTGTGGCTCTGGGTGGGACGTAGCGGGGCACCCCTTCCGTAGCCACGAAAGGGGCAAAAAGCAGACTGAGCAGGGCGGGTGGAGAGGCACAAGGACTTGGCCGAAGCCCGTGAGTCCTTGAAACGCTCTAGAGTGTTGTCTGCTTTGTCGCCAAAAAGGCGACGGCCATCAAAGGGCATGTCCATCAAGGTGTTCTGGACATCCCCTGAAAAGCCAGTGGACCTCATCCAGGCGTAGCGACGAAGCGCTACTGAAGTGGAAATAGTTCTGCCCAGAGAGTCGGCGGTGTCCAGTCCACAACGTATCGTAAACTTTGCTGCATCCCTCCCGGCGGCAACCTGGGAGAGCACTGCCCGGGCCTCCTCCGTACACTGAGGCAGCACCTGCGCCACCATATCCCACACCGAGTGGGAATAACGGCCCAAGAGACATGCGATGTTTACGGACCACAGTCCTAAGCTGGCGGAAGACAACATTTTCTTGCCAAGGTGGTCCAGCTTCTTGGATTCCCTTTCTGGTGGAGCGGTACGGAAGGCGCTTTTGGAAGTGGAGGCTTGGACTACCAAGCTCTCCGGGGTGGGGTGTTGGGAGAGGAAAGTGGGGTCGCCCGGAGCCGGGCGGTGGCGTTGGGCAATCATCCTGTCCACGGGAGCCCCTGTGTTGGGCCTGGACCACGTGCCCAAAAGGACGTCGGTGAGGGCGTCATTGAACTGCAGCAGGGGCTCCGAAGAGCTTGCCGCCGGTTGAAGCACCTCTGTCAGGAGGTTAGTCCTGACCGCCACCGTAGGAAGCTCGAGGTTGCTTATGATGCTCCCTCCTCCGTAGCCACGGTAGGAGGAGACAACATGCCAAGGTCAGGGGAAGTATCAAGACCACTGGCATCCCCCAGTTCCTCTCTCCAGTCCTGATCAGAACCAAGCTGATCCGTTAAAGGGTCACCTGACCCCTCCCAGTCCTCCTCTTCTTCGTCTGGATGCCACTCAGGCTGAAAACGGGCTCCAGGAGTGAACAGGGGCACAAAAACCCCGCTCGGTGCCGGATCCGGCGTCGGACGACGCCAGTCCGGCTCCGTGTCCTCTTCGAGATGGAGGCCGGGGTCGACGCTGGCCGGGGGGCCGACCGGCATCGAGCACGGTAGTGGTGCCGGAGGAAGCGGCGCTGGTGGAGGCGTAACAAGGTCAACCGGGACCAGAGCCGCCGGCAGCGAAAACCTAGGCCCCCCAACCGAGTCCGCTGGGCCCGTAGGCGCGCCGGCGGGGTTGGTCCGCTCAAAGATCGCATGCATCGCCTCGTAGAACGTACGAAGCTGGGCGGGAGTCGTTCCGGGTCCCGGAAAGGGAGGGAAGCTCGGAGTCGACTCTGCGGGCTCTGCGCGCGGAGCCCCGGGAGGGGCACTACCCGCGTGCCTCGTCGGATCGGCCGACCGACGAGGAGAAGTCGAAGAGCAACAATGCTTCTTCGACTTCTTCTTATGCTTCGACTTACCCGACCCCGAGTGCGAAGACTTCGAAGATTTCTAACCGGAATGGTGGTGGCTCCACATCCGGTCCCTCGACCTCCCTCTCAACCGGCACCTCGAACTGCGCGGAGCCGACTACCGGTGTTCAAGCAGCTTTCGGGACCGCTCCCGCAAAGCCTTCGGCGCCATCGACCGGCAGTCGGAGCACGACTTGGAGTCGTGGTCGCGCTCCAGGCAAAAAAGACACACCTGGTGCGGATCCGTCACCGACATCAAGCGATGACAGGAACCGCAGGCCTTGAAACCGGGCATCCCTCGTGCACCTTCGGAGTCGAAGACTCGAAAAAGAAGTCGACAAAAGTCGAGTAAAACTTAGTCAAAAAATGACTGAGGTACCGCTATTCCCGGATCTGCGCTGGCTGGCGCGGAAAAAGAAAGAACTGACGTCAGCGCGCGAGGGCGGCATCTAAAAGCTGCCGCAACATCATCCCGGCGACCACGACGCCGACGACGGACGCGGAGCCGACCGACGCCACCTTCTGACGTGCAGAGGTACTGCTAACGAAAAAACTTTCCGGATCCAGTCTGACGCGTGGGGGTAATTCTAAGGTAAGGAATCTATAACTAACGTGTTTCTTTCAGATAACAAGCATTAATAAATGTATGTGAAAACTGAAGATCTTATTGCCCCAAACACAGTGGTTCAATACGCTGTGTAAGACATAGTAGTGGTAGAGGGTGAGTGGTTCTGGTATTCATAGGTCCGCCTAAAAAATGTAAATTCAAGATGGTCACCTGTAAAGAAATTAGGAGTTTTCAGATCATTAAATGCTCTATTCAATAATTAAATGTAAAAGCAGGTTTATAGTTTCCTTGGATCTCAGTAAATTCTGGCTGCATGTTAAATTCAAAAGCGTTCTGTGCAGCGGTCTCCTACTGTGATTTTCATACTAAAGAATGTCCTGTCTGCAACACATGAAATCTTCTGCTGCCCTTAAACAATCCTCTAGAAGAACAGGATGAACATTCTTAGTTCGCCTAATAATCTCTTGCTAAATTCGCTGCAGTTTATGCAGACTACTAAACAGTTGGTGGTGCCAAGAAGAGCATAACAGGCAATGATGCAAATGGAAGCTAAACACTAATCTAACATTGTACATTAAGCAACATTAAGCTACATTAAACTCTTCAGGCTGTGTTTGCTGAGGATTCATACACTTCGGTCTGTGCTGCCGCCTGTTGGGAAGGGAGCGTTTTCCTGGACTGACCGCAGGGATGACCCAGCCTGTAGTACAGGCCGAGCTAGGCTGCAGATCAGTAACTGTGTCAATTAGAGAGGGAGGGTCTCAGCATCACCGTGGGCAATGGGTGTAGCAGACTGGGTGAGCGGATCATTGTGCAAATGAGATGTTATTAGCCTTATTCCCCCGCCCTGTGCTTTCTACCCTGTATGCATTTTCAGAAGAGCCCTGGGTGTCTGTGAGTGTAGAAGCACTCTGTGGCAAACATTGGGTTGACGTTCGAAACTCGCCAATGTGAAAGAGGCGCGCTTCTGCAGTCTTCATTTTCTTTTAAGTATAGGCCACGCATTTTGATTTTTTTTTTATTACTTTATTTTTAACCACAGTTGCATATTAGGGGAGTGCTTGCTGGATTTATTATCCAACTAAGTGAGTTGTGGTGTTACTTTTAGTAACAACTGCTGACTGGAGAACACGGATGCAGAGCTCCGTCTCTCCCCACAGCACGGAGCACAATGCGCTAATATCGACCTCACTCTGACCTGCTTTTTCAGAGCCTAACACAGAATCCGAAGGTGCCCTGCAATGATCGGGATGTCTTAACACCCTTGACCATACTCACGGGGAGTTCCCTCTGGCATCTTCACCCCACAGCGTTACCGTGATCCCAAAATGGCGACTGCCAATCAGAACGAAGGTCAACAATTAGTTCAGAGCTTGGAATTGCTTGGACGATTGAGGGGTGATCACCAACAAACTCTAACAGCTCTGCAGGTACTACTTTACCCCTGCATGTTTTTGGCATTTTCAAAAAATATAAAACGCTGCAAACAGGACCGATAGATGTGATGCATGAGCCTAAAATGGCGGCCACGAGACACCGCATTTAAATGGGAATCCACCATGTATAAACCTCTCAAGAGTTTAATCCCCGACTGATTTACCTACCAAACTTGGATTTTGTCTCTCATTACTAACTTGAGATGATGCTGTTGAGAACTGTTTTATTGGGCACCAATGTCTCGATTTGTGGAGAGTGTGCACTGCTCCTATACGGTTTATTGTAAAGTAAACTACCACGTGGTCAATATAAGACATAAAGAGGTACCACACGACAAAACCTGGCTCAGCCCACATCTGGATCATTATCTATCATTGACCTTTCTTACACATTCAGATACATGTAGTGCCACATCACTGCAACCTTCTCTCAGCTTGGCTCCCCTTGTCACGAAGGTAAAGCAGTTCTTCAACAGACTAGATGGCCACTGACATGGATACTGTTATTGGGCTAGTGGATATCTGAGGAAAGCTTGCCTTATACTCACATGCACGCTCCCTCACACTACGGCCGCCTCGGATTGGCACTGTGCCACTACAGCCCCCATTTTTGCCTGATTCTCTCTCGAGACCTCCAAATTGGTCATAGCGGCTGCCTTCTTGAAACCAAGCAGTGGCCCTCGGAAAAACGGTGCCTCTCTATTTGCCCATGGTTGGGCCATTTATAGACAAGCTCTAGCGGCCGCAGAGCCAGTCAACAGCTCTCTGTCCACCAGCAGTCTCTGCTTGTCCACAGCTGGGCCAAACACATCTCCTAACAGCCGCCATCTTGGAACCAGGCAGTCACCCTAAGAGAGACTGCAATCCTCTGTCCTCACACTGTTGGGCAAACACCTGCCCTCCTCTGGAAACATCCATCCCTGCCTGAGGGCCTCAAAGCTTATCTACAGCCTACCTCGCCAGAGATCCATCAGGAGGAGGCTGGGGGAAAAACAAGCCATCATCCCCCACACTTGAACCAAGGCTACACTTAGTCCTTAACCCCTGCTTAACACCCCTTACTCTTTGGACACTGTGTTCACATCCCCAAGGCACCTTCCCCATGGCAACTACGAACACTTCATTCCCCCCAACTACCCTGCTCTTCATATCGATGACTTTGGGATCCTAATCCTAGTCCCATCTACTACCCTTCATTAGTCTGTCAAATGAGGTCTCCTTTGAACCCTAAGATCACAGTGCACGCCGCAAGGCTGTGGAAGACCTTGTGGCATCCAGCTTTACCGTAGCAATGATTGCTTAGGTCAATATCCATAACTTTCCAACTGGCATTAGCCTCCAACATGTCGACGACACCCCTTGCCACCAGCTCCCCCATCACCCCTTTCCAGATCTGGCACCAATGCTTTCAAGATCAAATACTCAACAAAGTTTTCCAAAAACGCAATGAATAACAAATCCTCAGAGTCAAATCTTCCCATAAAAGAGCCCACGTGAACTCTGCAAAGAATAGACTGAAGCGCCTGTTCAAGGTCTACTACCCCCTTCATCTCTTCTGCTCCTAAGTTATCGGTGGCCGGATGCAACGAGTTTGTGGATTACTTTGATAAAAAAAGTTAGAAACATCCATATCTCACTTCCTATCAACGACTCCCTTCAAACTCCAATCTCCGAACAGGACCTTCAACGAACCAACTACAAAGTAAAACCCTCAAACCATCTTCAGGACGCTATTCCAGGCTCTATCAGCAAATCTCCTGCCACCCACCAACTCCCCATATGGACCACCATGGTCACTTCCTCTCTCTAACAGGGCCTCTTCGCAGAATGACTAAAAATCAGTCTAATCACTCCACTCTTAAGAAAACAACCTCTAGATCCAGAGAACCTGAACAACTACCGCCCAGTCTCCACACTCCAATTTTTAGGCAAAGTCATAAAAAGTTGCATAGCATCCCAACTAGCCTCACACATTCGAACAAACAACCTCCTAGACACTCTCCAATCAGGTTTCCGCCAGGGTCACAGTGCAGAAACTGTGATCCTCCAAATAGTCTAAGACTCCCTTAGAATCCTCGACCCCGGCAACTCCTGCTTCTTGGTCCTCCTGGATTTTTTCGCCACATTTGACACTGTAAACCATCTCGACCTCCTTCGAACTTTTGAACTACGCATGGGATGTGGAGGCACTATCATCAACTGGTTCTCCTCCTACCTATCAAACCATTCCCAAATTGTGAAAATGGGCAACTCATTCTCAAGACCAGTCAGTGTTCACCAAGGGGTCCATCAAGGTTGGATTCTCTCCCCAACCCTCTTTAACCTCTACCTAGAACCACTATGTGTGATTCTCAGAAACTCATGGATTTTCTTCCACCTCAATGCCGATGACACCCAAATAAACTTGAAAATCTCATTAAGTAAGACGGTGCCCTGCTTTCAAATACACTCTCAAAGATTCAATATTGGATTTCCAACCACCATTTAAAACGAAAATAGAGTTTCTTTTGACCTCATCTCCGTAAGCAAAAAGTCAGTACAAGAATGGATGGCCAACTTTCCCATCCCTGGATGGCTGCCCCACCATTGTCCAGAGTGCCAGATCACTCGACATCACCCTTGATAATCGTCTCAATCTCACAGCCACATAGTAGCCATGGCCAACAGCGCATGACACCAACTTAGGCAGCTTTAGGGCATCAGGCAAATGATTCCGGAACAAGACCTCAACACAGTGGTGCAGTCTCTCGTTCTCTCTAGACTAGACTATGGAATTGCACCTTCTCTCAGGCTTTCCCAAAGTTCACGTAGGCCCACTGAGAGCAACACTAGATGCTGCAGCTCACTTCTTCTTAGGTCTCAAGAACTTTGGCCACATTTCCCCTGCCCTACTAACCCTCTAATGCCTCCCCATTGAAGCACAGGCCCAATTAAAAATCGCTTGCATTACCCACTAAGTGCTGCACCCCTCCTCACCCTCCTATCTTAATGAGAAACTGAAAATCTCCGAAGCAAATAGGGGTTCCAGAAATGCCCAATCCTTGCTCCTGGAACCACCCACCTTCAGTCAAGACGAAACATGAACCAGTCTTTCTCTGGTAGTGCCACTAGAATCTGGAACTCTCTGCCTCCCTCACTCCATCTAACCACCTGCCTAGCAACCTTCAAAAAGGACCTGAAGCTCCTCCTATCTAAAAGATAGATAGGAGGACCAGTCTTAAGTCCTCTCTCCACTGCGCCCTGATCTGCATTCATTATATGATCCAACCATCTATATCGATGTCTTAACTGTGTAAGTCCTCTGTCCAATTGTTGTAACTGTCTCTTGCGGTAACTACTATACACATGCACAGATGTAAACGTTCGAGTTTAACTACTATTATACTGTAACCCTCTGTAACCCTGTATCCTGTGCGTTGTAAAGTGCTCTGATGCTTTTGGGCCATGCCCGTGCTATATAAAATTGCAAAAATAAATAAATAAAATATGTTTGACAACCTAGGATCACCTAAGTATCTCTATTCGGGGTTTTAGCCCTTAAAAATTTGCAGTAAATAAAATCATGTGAACTGCATGTAGAAACAGCTTAATGTGTACATACTGGGATGCATGCATGCAAACTGCATGAAGTGACATGGGCGAGCCCTTGTGGTTACGGGTAAACGGACACCTTGACAATTAAATGATCTGTGATAAAAAGGCAAACTCTGAAAAAACTGAGACTTGTAATATTACTAAATCACTGGAGTTGGAAGGTATTTAAAATATTAGACACCACTATAACCCTAATGAATATTACTTGTTTTCCTTTAAGTCAGAATAACGAATAGCTGAGTGAATTATGAGGATTCCTGCCTCTGATCTGCCAATTGCATATAATCCAAAATCATAATTTTCAGTAACATTGTATACAGTCAATAATTATTTGCTATTCCCATATAGGGTTAACTTAACCTATGATGATACTTACTTTTCCAAGACCTTTTTCTTTTTTGTCGGTGTAAATGTCTCCAGCTGCAAACATGACTGATTGATAAATATCACAGCAAGATAAAAATAGGAATCCCATATCTGGAAAACAATGCAGTTGGTTAGCTGTAGGTTCTCTTTCTTGCACAACAAAGTAGGAGTGTTATTTTGCAGTACAATTGTAATAGAAAATGGGTAAGAAAGACTGCAAATCTGTTCCGCAAACCCCAAAGTAGTAGGAAAAACAATGGAGCATTAAACCCATGAAAGGAAAAAAGAGAAAAATAATGTTGGTCTATAAGTACACTATGCACACTTAGTTTTAAACATGGCTTACACCAGTGCAGAACTCTCACGTTCCCCAAATTCACATGCGAGTAGCTTTGTAAGTCAGGGTTTTTCTTTACATTGTGGTACTTGTAGTCCCGAATCTAAAATGAACTACGCAGAACTACGATGACCAGAAGGCAATGAAAAAGCTTGAACTCCAGGAGCGACCCCACACATGTTGAAAATGTTAAGAGCTCTGCAGTGAATCTTAATGTGTAACAGCCAGAGAAATGGTTGAGGTGATACAATTCAAATGCATTTAACAGCCACAGTGTTAACTGTGTGGCGCTTTCCAAATATTTTGCAATGCATTCCCGCATGTATTTGCATTACTGAATGATGCAGATTAATTGGCACAGAAAATGTTGGAAAGTGAACCTGTGTTACCAATTTTCAAAGGATGTTTGTAGGAACATTTTTGTATAATAAAAATGTTACTCCGAAAAAAAATAAAGAAATTCACTAATTTCACAGGCCTATGTATACACGCTGAGAAGAATGTATAAATTATGCATGTATGGAGTTAGGATAACAGCAATATGTCCTAAATGCTAGTAAACACAAGACAATTATGTACATCATTTGCAACATAGGTAATTTACACACGTTTAAATCGAAAATGTTTTGGAATCATCCAATGTTTCGTAAATTGCGAGCATGCGCAGGAATAAACTAAGCATGTAACATTTTACCAGTAAGAGAGCTATGTGTTGCTTGATTGAAGGCTACGAGTGCAGTCAAGTAAACTCGGGTTCAAAAGTGCAGGGAGGGCTCTACGTTGCCTTCTATTTTAGGGTGCATTCAATATTGGGGTCCGACAGACTGCAGACGTCACCCCCTTCATTCAAATGCGAAGTGACTCTAACGCAGCAGTTGTAAATTGTGAAACCATTAGTTTGTTTCTCTTAGTCTTAATGACATTGCTAACGACACTTTGCTCTTGATTGTCCGTGCGGTCTAAAGATTTGGGGCTAGATGTACGTAAATAGGAATAGCGATTACCTAATTGCAATTTTTTGCGAATTACAATTAGGAAATCACTATTCCTTATGCATTAAAATCACTGATTTTCATTTAGCGATTCGGAGTGGGTTGCAAATAGACCTACTTCATGCATATCAATGAGGTTGGTCGCAATTTGCGACCCACTCAGGTGCGGCTCCTCCTTTGGAGCCGAGAAGCGTCACCCCACTTAAACCCCCCACTCAAAGCCCCAGAGATGAAAAATAAAATGGTAATTTTTCACCATTTTATTATTCATACCCGCCCTGAACAGAGCGTCAGGACGGGGCCGGTGCTGAGTGACAGCCGCATGTTTTAACTGCACATGTCTTTTTGGCCGGCCGTCTTGCAACGGCCAGCCACTCATGCGCACTTTAAAGCCCTCTAACCCAGCTGTCTTAAGACAGCTGGGTTAGAGCAAGCCAAGGCCTCAAGAGAGCTGTGGAGCGCCAAGTGAGGCCACTACCACCCATCCTAGGGCTGCTCTCATGCGGGTGAGAGCAGCCCTAGGCTTGGCCAATGGAGTTGCTACTTCTGGTTCCAGTTCCAAAAAAGAGGTCAGGACCGGAGGACGTCATGTTTGTGCACGGTAAGTTAATTTTTTTTATATAATATTTGAACTCTTTTTTTTTTTAATACATAATTTGGGTGTGTACCGCCATCCCCCCTCCCCCCGTGGATGTCAGCTGCCACTGGACCCACTATGATTCACTACATCACAGGGATGGTGGCCGGCTGGGGTCAGCAGAGTACCATGTCTGTGACTGCTTTTAAATAAAGCATTTTTTTTTCTTTAAACGCAGCCCGTTTTTCTAAAGGAAAACTGGATGTGTTTAAAAAGCTAAGAAAAATTTACTTTGAAGTTTCTTTTTTTAAGGGCAGGCAGAGGTTCACTGTATCACTGCCTGCTTCTAAAAAAATATTTTCAAATAATTCTTAAAGGAGAAGGGGTCCCTTCGGGTACTCCTTGCCATTTGCGAATGGATTACCTCCAACTTTGAGTTGTGGGTATATTGCTAATGTTTTGCAGCCGCATTTCGGTTGCAAAATATTGTACATACCAATGCGATTCGGTATTAGAAAGGGACACCCTCAACACACCCTTTCCAAATACCAAATTGTAAAACCAAAATTGTGATTCAGTAACAACTTACCGAATCGCAATTTGGGCTTTGTACATCAGAAACAGCAGTTTTTCTGCCGTCACAAACGCAAAAATGCTTCGCACATCTAGGTCTAAGTTCTGATGAGTAAAATTTGAGAAATGACAATGAAATGGCTTTTGACACAACAATTCAACGATTAATGTTAGTAATAAAAATACGACTAAAACACATACCTTATAATCAAAGCTGTCATTCAAGAAGTTTTTCCGAAGCGCATCCGAAAGATATAAGACAGTTGTAATGATAACACTAGATAACAAGAGAGATTGCAGTCTTTATTAAGGAGAACCCTTTTTACAAATTCTGCACTACTTTATCATGTAAAAAAAGACAAATATGACACCCTTGGAAGTATAAATACATTAACAGTTAAGCTCAAGTAAAGATAAAAACACAGGCTGTGACTGGTCGTTACAAAATGTAACGACCCAGAAAATAAAAATCTTTTAGGGTAAAGTCATGAGGTTTCGGGGCCTCTTTTACTCACTAACACTAGGGATAAGATCACCATAGGAGATAATGTAATCAAAGACGTAACAAATTAATGTATTATGAGACTTTTAGTCTTAATTCACTTCTACTTTATGTGTGGATATGGTCCTTGTGAATGACACAATAACAGACCAATGACTGACGGGGGCTGGTTGAAAGCCCCTGCAAGTAAATATATTATACATAGGATTTTAGCGACCTCAAAAGGGCTTGGCTAACATCAGACCTAACAAGCACTGGCAAAGTCAATAGGTCTGGCTTTCCTATGCCAAGACTTGCAGACAAATGCATTCATAAGAGATTTTTGCCTACCGGTGTTTCACATGTCAGCACATTAAAACCAGCCATATCACTTACTTGTACTCATACAATGCCCCCCACTCACTCTACACTTTCATAGGTCCAATGCTTAGCCTACACTCACCAAATCACAATAACCCTGGAATATCCACAGTAGGGAACCAGAGGGTATGGGCCTGAAGGGTGAGCTAGCCTCCAGAGAGAACCTGTTATACACAAAAAAAGCCACCCAATTGATTTATTATATTTTCTAATCTATCACATTAAACAATGCATTCATACTATACCAGCCTGCTCTTAGACATACACAAAAATTTGACGGGATGCCCTCACACACCACCAGGTGTCATGCTTCATCATAGGACTCCCCACGCTCTTCAAAAATCCGGGTTGATGAAGAGCGGGCCTGCGCCCTGAAATCAGGGAGGCCCTTATTACTGAATACAGATCTGTGAAAAATATATAAATTTAAAAAACAATGTGGCAATCCAGTCTGACCTTTATACTATATGACTGCCACTTGGTATTAAAAACTAAAAGTTGGGACTAGGAGAGCTAGTACCCCAGCCCCATTAAACCATCAACATGTTTTCGCCAAGTGGCTCAACCGAGTCCATGACATTCATCAGGACGAACATTGAATCCTCTGGTAGCATATATACCATATACAAGTCACTGTGTCTGTGGTCTAACCTTTGTCGCCACCCATAATAATAGCCTACACTCACACCATGCTCAGACTACACACAGAGGCACGCCATTACCCTTGCACTGTACACACAGCAAATTCCTCACCTTAGGCTCCGCACCCTACACTCAAACAACAAACAGTGCTTACTCACAAAACAGAGAGCACCTACCCTACGCTCATCACAGACATTGCTCAGCAAACTCATTCTACACTCACACAACACTCGCCAAACCCTCACAAGGATGCTCTGCTGTGCTCAGACCAGAAAAAAAGGAACAAAACTCACCCAGGGAGCTGGGAATAATAAGGCACAAGGCTCAGTTCCCATAGCTACCATTAGACACTACCTACCTATCTCTCTGTCTTCCTTCGTACACTTGTCCTGCAAAATGAAGGACTTCAGACATGTACTAGAAATAGTCATACATAATCAGTGCACTGTACGAACACGTGTTATTTAGTGTTGAGCCTTTTGGCCACCTACAGTGAAAAGATATGAAGCCCATGTATGGTGAGAGGGAGTTTGTCACGAGTTCCCAGGACACAGGGAGGGAACAGATGAGATACAGGAATGGTGGAGTGTACCTCACGGGTCCGGTCCTCTGCTCTCTTTACCCCAGGAGGAACCACCGAACTGGACTTGGAGTGGGGAACACGCAACATCGGAGGAATCAGCTGGCTCCCACCACGGCTCCTTTAAGTGGGGCTCATACTTCGCAAGCCCCGCCCCCAGACTCAGCGTCACGGCGTCTGAACCAGTGACTGAAAAGGACGATCCTGAGGCAAGGGGGTGCGGCTCCAACCAGGAAGACGAAAGAAGGAAGAGGACGCCGACCGAAAAACGCCGAGAGGAGCTTCGCCTTCGCGAGACGCCGAGCCCCTGCTGTGGCCTTCAAGAGAGGCGAAGGACGACCAACAGAGAGAGCCAGGAGGCCAACAACCCCGTGCTACGCCCAGCCACACTCCTGGTGGAGTGTGGCTCAGTCAGGTGCGTGCAAGGTTCTCAGGGTGGGTCGGGAGGAGGGGGAAGACCGGCGTTTAGTGGGGTTTTCGTCTCACTACTCCAAGCCTATGGTACCCTTCCCCTTGCACTTCTTCACGTTCATAGCGCCGAACGAAGTCACCGGTGGTCCCTCACTCCCTTTTCCCCAGAAGTATCAGATAGGTTAACCATATTCACGGTTCCTCCGTTTTGTCTCTCTTGTCTCTGCCGTCCTGAGGAGTCACGGGTCGACTGGAGGAGAGAGAAGACCAGGAAAGAAGTCACCCCTGAGCTCGTCTGTACTCAGAAATTAAGCAGCACTGACCGGGTAGAAGCACACTAGCCTTTCGGGAATAAGACGTATTATTCTCATGTGAACATTGGCTTATATCAGACATCCTTACAGAACCAATAAAACAGCACCAAAGCACTTTTGGAGTAGCCGTCATTTCTTCCGATCCCTGACAAGTGGCGGAGAATGCAGGCAACCGTCCATTAGTACAGCCATAATGGACAATTTAATACAGCATTTGATAAAGGGACAAGAAAAATTAGAATGGGCCGTGGAGCGCCAAATGTCCCTGGCGCAAGCAGACCGGGACATGTTCAAAAACACCATGGCGGCGCAGATGGAAGGACTGCATAAGCTAGCAGAAGACCAGGTCCAGATCACCTCCCGAATCCAGAACGTGAAAAGCAGCCCTCAGGGACCTCAGGGTATTTCCTTACAAAAGTATATTAGCGGGGAAGATCCAGATGCCTTCCTCCTCAATTTTGAACGTGCCGCACGGGCATGTGGGTGGCCTGTGGAAAAATGGCCCTTCTACCTGGCTCCCCTGCTTTCCGGAGAGGCGCAAGCCGCCTACCAAGTAGCCAATGCTACCGGCAGTACCCCCTATGCAGAAATCAAGACAGTAATATTGGATCATCTGGGGCTGGACGCAGAGGCCTATCGAGTACGGTTCCGGCGAGAAAAAGAAACCCCCGGTGAGTATCCTAAGACCCTGTATTTCCGCCTTAAAGCCGCCGCAGACAAGTGGCTGAAACCCGGAGAGAGCAGTAAAGAAGAGATAATGGACCGGATATATTTAGAACAGTTTTTGGAGGCTTTACCGTACAACACGCAAAGATGGTTAAAACAACACACCCATCTCACCACGGAACAGGCGGTGGAGATGGCTACCTCTTTTTCTCGCGCCCAGCCCCGTGCTCCGTTAGGAGAACCAGAAAAACATAGCCGCCCGGACAGGGGAGACAAGAGAAGCGGAGCAGCAGTAAGCCTCATCCAGACCACCTGAAAGCACGTCCCCAACGATCTGAAGTTGCTTTCCCCCGGGGTCCCCAATGCTTTGAATGTGGCGAGTGGGGCCACATTGCCAGGCTGTGCCCTTCAAAAAAAAACCCGGAGGAACCGATGGACGTAGGATGCATCCCGAAGTCCATTCTCTATACTGTAGAGTTGGGGCACACATTCCATGTAAGTGTACTGGTGAATGGACAATGGGTGAGGGCTTTGCTAGACTCGGGGTGTAGGCAGTCGGTGATCCAGGGGGAGCTGGTTGAGGCTGCGCAGATGGTACCCGACGCCCTTGTACACATAAGATGCATCCATGGGGACATAAAACCTTACCCTGTAGCGGACGTAAGTCTTACCCCCGAGGGTGGTTTTGCCTCGGTTATAAGGGTAGGAGTCATGGGAGACCTCCCCAAAGACCTGATAATTGGTACCGACAACCCGAAATTCCTTAGCATGTTCCTAAACTCTGTGCACAGACACCAAGAAAAGGCGCCGCAAGTTAGTCCCGAGAACAACCCTCAGACGGCCCTCCTCACTCCCGAACCATGGCTCCTAGATAGGAACTTCAGGTTTTCTCAAACCAATGACCCTACCTTGCAGAATGCCTGGAGAGCAGCCCAGGAAGAGAGCGACGGCATTCCTCCAACCTATCCCCTATTTTTCTCTAAAGATGGTTGTTATATAGAAAGGAAAAAAAAGAGAATACTGCACAACTGGTAGTACCGCGGGCTTTTAGAGAACAGATAATGTTTTTTGCCCACTCCCATCTTACCGCAGGACACACTGGTATAGAGAAAACCACCCAGAGCGTGTTGAGGTACTTCTATTGGCCTGGGGTTTACGGGGACATAAAGAGACACTGCCAAGAATGTGCCATATGCCAGAAAAAGAACCCCTATCGACCGTTGCCGGTGCCCCTTCAGCCGTTACCAGTCATAGGAACCCCATTTGAGAGGATAGGAATGGACCTGATCGTTCCTCTATCAAAAACTCGCAAGGGGCATGAATACGCCCTAGTGATTGTGGATTACTCCACCAGGTATCCCGAGGCTTTCCCTCTGAGGGCCCCCACCACCAAAAACATCACAGAAAGACTCATCGAGCTCTTCTCCCGAGTGGGGTTTCCTAGGGAGATATTAACAGACCAAGGCACCCCATTCGTTTCCCGCCTCATGAAAGAAGTATGTAAGACACTAAACGTTAAACATCTCAAGACGTCAATATACCACCCACAGACTGACGGTCTTGTCGAAAGGTAAAATGGGAACCTAAAATTGACTGTAAAGAAAATGCTGAACACGGAAGGAAAGGAGTGGGACCAACTCCTGCCCCTCGCACTTTTCGTCATAAGGAGTCAGGTCCAGAGCAGCCTCGGGTGTTCTTCCTTCGAAATGGTGTATGGGAGGCAACAGAGGACGCTCTTGGAGATGACAAGGGAGGCCTGGGAAAAGGAGGAGGCCGATGAGGCCAGGGGATTTTTAGAGTACACTCAGAGCCTGAAATCCTGTATAGGAAACCTGAGGGACCTTGCATACTCCCACCTGGAAAACCAACAAGTAAAGCAGAAATATTACTATGACAAGGGGAAGAAATGGAGACAACTAGCCATAGATGACTGGGTGTTGGTGTTGTTACCCTCTTCTACTAGTAAGCTAAAAGCAGAATGGCTAGGACCATACCGGATAGTCGGAAGGGTCGGAAAAACCTCCTATCGAGTCCAGGTAAAACCATCTCGGGTACAAACGTACCATATTAACCTATTGAAGAAATGGCTGGGTCCCCCACCAAAACCTGCTAACCTCACTTTCCCAGCCTCAGCCGGTCACACAGATACCCTCCACCAGTTAGTGATAAATGAGTCCCTCTCGCTCCAACAAAAACAAGCCCTGTCCCTTGTTTTAGAGGAGTTCTCCCCTATATTCTCAGACCTTCCGGGAAAAACAACACGGGTGGAGCATGCAATTGAGACCCTACCCAGAAAAATCATAAAACAGCGACCATACCGAATTCCGGCCGCCAGGCGACAGGCGGTCCGAGAAGAACTCAAAAGTATGCTGGAAATGGGAGTCATCCGTCCATCCCATAGCGAATGGTCCTCCCCGATTGTCCTAATACCAAAGCCAGACGGCTCCATACGGTTTTGTATGGACTTTAGAGCGCTTAACGCTATATCCATATTTGATTCGTATCCAATGCCACGGATAGACGAGTTAATAGAAAAGTTGGGAGAAGCACAATACATCACCACGATAGATTTGACCAAGGGTTACTGGCAGGTCCCTCTGAAAGAAACTGATAGAGAGAAGACCGCTTTTGCAACTCCTGACGGGCTTTATGAGTTTAATGTCCTCCCTTTTGGTCTTCACGGAGCTCCAGCTACTTTCCAACGGCTAATGAATCACATGCTCCGTGAATATCAGGCCTTTTCCTCCGCATACCTAGATGATATCGTGGTGTTTAGCCCGACATGGGAGGAACATTTGAACCACTGTACAGTAATCTTTCGTGCCCTACAACAAGCAGGCCTCCATATAAACGCTAAGAAGTCCAGGTTGGGATTTCAAAAGGTGCGGTATCTAGGCTACGTTTTGGGGAACGGGGTGATAGCCCCACAGGAAGAGAAGGTAAGCGCCATCCTGGAAACCCCCTTTCCTTCCACGAAAAGGGAAGTGAGAGGGTTTTTGGGCTTATTGGGTTATTATAGGAGGTTCATACCCCAATATTCCGAGATCGCAGGACCTCTCACAGACCTCCTCAGGAAGGAGGTAAAACCAAAAGACTTGCTGTTTCCCTCTGACGCCGTAACTACCGCCTTTTTGCAATTGAAGAGGGCCATCACTACCAGCCCCGTCCTGTCCTCCCCTGACTTTTCCAAGCCTTTTATTCTTCACACAGATGCCTCGGACTGTGGGTTGGGGGCCGTCTTGTCTCAACTTTCCCCAGAGGGCAAGGAACATCCCATCCTGTTTATCAGCAGGAAAATGTTTCCAAGAGAACAAAGATCCCCGACCATAGAGAAAGAATGTCTTGGAGTGAAGTGGGCTGTGGAGAAGCTGCGGTATTATCTGGAGGGGAACAGATTCACCCTGTTTACTGATCACGCGCCTCTCCAATGGATGAGCAGGAACAAGGGACACAACCCTCGAGTGCTCAGGTGGTTCCTCTCGCTACAGCCTTTCTCTTTTGAGGTGAAACACCGGGGGGGACCGAGAACGGGAGTGCGGACTTCCTGTCGCAGATCTCTTCTCTCCCCGACCGGGAGAATCTTAGGGGAGGGATGTGTCACGAGTTCCCTGGGCACAAGGAGGGAACAGATGAGATACAGGAATGGTGGAGTGTACCTCACGGGTCCGGTACTCTGCTCTCTTTACCCCAGGAGGAACCACCGAACTGGACTTGGAGTGGGGCACATGCAACATCGGAGGAATCAGCTGGCTCCCACCACGGCTCCTTTAAGTGGGACTCATACTTCGCAAGCCCCACCCCCGGACTCAGCGTCACGGCGTCTGAACCAGTGACTGAAAAGGACGATCCTGAGGCAAGGGGGGTGCGGCTCCAACCAGGAAGACGAAAGAAGGAAGAGGACGCCGACCGAAAAACGCCGAGAGGAGCTTCGCCTTCGCGAGATGCCGAGCCCCTGCTGTGGCCTTCAAGAGAGGCGAAGGACGACCAACAGAGAGAGCCAGAAGGCCAACAACCCCGTGCTACGCCCAGCCACACTCCTGGAGGAGTGTGGCTCAGTCAGGTGCGTGCAAGGTTCTCAGGGTGGGTCGGGAGGAGGGGAAGACCGGCGTTTAGTGGGGTTTTCGTCTCACTACTCCAAGCCTATGGTACCCTTCCCCTTGCACTTCTTCACGTTCATAGCGCCGAACGAAGTCACCGGTGGTCCCTCACTCCCTTTTCCGCAGAAGTATCAGATAGGTTAACCATACTCACGGTTCCTCCGTTTTATCTCTCTTGTCTCTGCCGTCCTAAGGAGTCACAGGTCGACTGGAGGAGAGAGAAGACCAGGAAAGAAGTCACCCCTGAGCTCGTCTGTACTCAGAAATTAAGCAGCACTGACCGGGTAGAAGCACGCTAGCCTTTCGGGAATAAGACGTATTATTCTCATGTGAACATTGGCTTATATCAGACATCCTTACAGAACCAATAAAAGAGCACCAAAGCACTTTTGGAGTAGCCGTCATTTCTTCCGATCCCCGACAGAGTTGCTTCTTAGAAGGCTTCTTAGAAGGCTCTATGCATGACTCACCCCCAACGTACTTTCTCTGGTTTTGCAGTATATGAACTTTTAAACTTGGATATTGCCAGGAAAGGTTTTCCAGGAAAGGTTTTGAGAGAAATTTGTTCAGAATCCTAAGAGAGTCCTATTCAAAATCATTGGCGTGAGATGCGTAAGCAGAATTTGCACGAGGAAAAAGTATCTCCAAACCTAGTCTTGAGTTCTTTCTAAAAAAAAAAGCTTTATGCCCCACTATTAGCTTACACAATTTGAAGCATTAAAAAGAAGGAGCCACTCTTTGTATCTATACTATTAGTAAAATGCCGTCCATAGGGTCACAGGTTATGAAATGGCAGCATAGATCACTGAAAGAAGCAACTGTTGAACAAACATTGAACAAATGCACGTCTGCATTACATGATTTAAAAAAAATAATAACCTAGTGGTTTGCCTAGGATCACACGTCTAGTGCCAACAAAACCGGGTTGTGATATCCAAGTCCCAGAGTGAGCAATTAAGCCATTGTTGTTGCCTTCCATACAACAACATTAAGCAGTGACATGACCATGCTTTTGTTTTCGCTTGAACTTTGGAGAGCGTTCTGATGCGAGTCTATATAGCCACAAAAATTGCCTTGGTATAGGCACGATTCACTTTATAATAGCCTTTTCTCTTTGTTCTCTATAGTGACCGCTCCTATGTCCCACACAAACTGTTGAGTTTATGTTTACGTTCTTAATTTGTGGGATCCAGTTTAGCTAATGGGCATATTAACATCCTCAGGATATTGGTTTTATGTTTAGTAGGAAAACTGCTGTTAACATAGGCTACTTATCTTGTAAGTCCCTATAGAAATACACCACTGAATTTAAACAAATCCTTGCTGGGCAAAGGGCTCTCTGTGCACTTGAAAATTGCGGGCAAACAGGGAAGAGTTGCATAATTTCAGTCAGACTGTAGTATTGGGCAAACAAGGGGCAGAAAGGCCGGTATTGGAGGCTTATGACTGAAGGCTGCCCAGCCCGTGTGTGGAAGTACCATAAAGTACACATCGTCCCAGGCCCAGTTACTGGCCCTACCCCCCTCCTTGGGGAAATTTGGCTGTGGCTTTGTTGTGATGACTAACGTTTACAGGGCCCTCACCCGAGTTCACAGCCTGACATGAGGTGAAAAACTGCACTAAGTACTGTGGAGGTATGCCTGAATAATTTCTCCTAGCAGTATGTGAAGTCTATGTGCCCAAAATCACCATGGCATCTTCTGAGAGGCAATCAGCAGTTAGCAGCAGGGTCTGGGCTCATGCATCCATGGCTGCCGTTGGTGCACAGTGTGATCTCTAATGGGGAAGTAACTGTGCTCTGAGTGAGGGGGCAAGCTAAAGATCTGAAGACTTCCCTGAGGTATGTCATTGCAGCCTGCCTCTACCACATAGCTCCTGAAAGGAGGCCTCTAGAAGCCCATTTGCATGAGCTTTCAACTATCCCCTAGGAGCTGAACAGCCCCTTGATGAAATGTGAACTTGCACCCAGAGATGTGTTCCGCTGATAGGATATCCATCTGGGCAGTGCCCAGGAACTTAATTAACTTCAAAGAGGCCTACCCGGTCATAGGCGGATGTAGCTAGCACTTGGGCCTGCCCTCTCCTTTGTCCCTCTAGTCAGCCAGGCACCAATCCTAGTAGGTCAGGAGTTCAAGAACCGGTTTTGAGTGATCACAGAGCAGGGTTTACTCATTTCCCTGACCACACCTCTAGGGTTGGCACAGGAGCTCTGCACAGGGGAAGAAAAATTCTGCATTTGTTGGATTTAGGCAGAGAGGGGCACTGTGTGATTGTATGTAGTAGGGCACACAGGAACTGCTGCAAAAGTGGGATGGATTATGCTAGGGAACCTTTACTTTGATGGTTAGGGAGGGGGCAGGAGTCAGCCCCACCCGCAGGCTAGTGCCCGACATAATTGTGGCACCCATGGGTACCCTCTTCAGAACACTACTGGACCTGTGGAAGACAGAAGGACTGCACCTGCTGTTGAGACCTGTGAGGAGACCGGAAAGGCTGTACCTGCTCTCAATTGTACCCCGGACAAAGACGTGGACTCCAAACATCAGTTGGCAGACCTCCTGTTCAAGCTAGGGACACAACAAGGGAAGTATTTGTCCTGCAAAGCCCAGCTGACCAATTCCAACTGGACCTGCCTTGGACCTCGTCTTTTGCTGTAATGAGTCATGGCCCCCAAGTGCTGTTCCTGAGATCCTAGGAACAGTGGCTGCATCAAAGTGTACTTCTAACATCCTGAGAAGCCTGGGACTTAGAAACATTTTGGTTCCAAAGACCTCTGGAGGACCGGGACAAACCTCTCAAAACAATCGGACAAAGAACCATTGACACTGAGCCAAATATTCCGGTTCTTCCTGCTCATTGCTTTATTGCAGCAGCAAATCTGTGTCAAAGGGACATCACAGAGAGGCTATCCAGGCTGATGGAGCCCTGTTTCCTTACAGCTTTCAGACTTGATCCACTGGAGGGATCCAGGCTCCAAAACAGTGACTAAGTCAGAAGGTAGAAATCTTCACCTGGCGAAAGCACCAGAAGTATCTGGCCAGTAAAGGACCATCCTTGCATGGGAATTTGAATTTCTCCCTATCAGAGCTTTCCTGCCAAAAGTCAACAGCTTCTATGGGACTAAGACCAAGAACTCGCCAGCCTCATAGAGCCCATCTTGGCCACAGCCTGCTGCCTTGCCCAGCTGAGGATTTTGGCCTCCCATTTCAGAGACTAAGTTAGAAGGAAAAACTTCTGACTGGGACAAAGCTGGTTTCTATATCCGATCCGTGTTCCATTGCAGTAAGCCTCAAATCATGCCTAGGTCCCGGTCAAGCGCAACCAGATGACTGCACTTGGGGCTTGACACTTTGTGGCAATATTTTTATTTAAAATTTTAAACATTCATATCTATAGTTGCCCTTATTTGATTTTTTGTGTAATTTTGGTCATTAAGTTATTCTTAACCAATATTGTTATAAATTAGAGTAGGATTTTTATTGTGCTGTGTTTTTGACTTTTTAACTGTTTTGGTATTTCTGAATGCGTCACACATTTTCTTAAGCTAAGACCGCCTGCTCTGTGCAATAGCTACCAGGGGTTGAGCTCAGGTATAAACTACTGAAACCTTTACTGAATCTAACAAGAATAGAGATATTATTACTTTTGGTGGACTACCATCCACCCCAACTAATAATCCACTTTCTCACACTGTAATACAGAGAGCGTGTAATTTTCTGCAACCACCTATCTTTGTAAGTTTTTCTGTTGCAGAGTCATAGGTGAAAATGTTGAGGCTTTCCACGCCATTGCTATCCTCCTTTTGGCTAGTATGTAGGCAAGAACTGTAAATTTGTTTGTGGAACTATACTTTTTAGATCTGGGAAGGCACCCAGTAAGCAGGATTCAAGACCAAATGTCAAGCACCTGCCCGACACACCTCTGACACCAAGGACACCATCCCGTTCCATTAAACACTGAACAGGGAGCATTCTTATGTCATCTAATAAAGGTCTAGTCCTTGGGCTCTACAGTGAGGGCAGATATCTCCAGTGCCACTATATATCTTAGTTTTGGGCTTAGGGCACAGATAGTTTTTAATTGAGTACATTTAAAACTATTTGCGCCCTAAGCTCATTTAACCATGGGGTTCCTGGACACTGCTAAGTGTATTCCAGCATTTCCACTCATTTAGTATCATATAATTCCCTCCCAAGTTTCAGGTCTTATAGTTGCCTTAATTTAGTGATGTGTGTCAGGAACGCCACTAATAGTAAACAATGGAATTGTAACAACATACCTACCCCAGTTGTAAAACATTGGAAGTGAAGGGTTGGTTACATTTTTCTCCTCAGGTCAGGTGAGCAGCTCTAACGAGGGCATTATAAGTCATAAAGCGGTCTACGGCAATGCCAAATGATTCCCATCACAACCACTATGTTTTCAGGATATTGAACAAAAATCAGGGTTGCATCACTGTCAGCAAACAGCTTTAAGAGATGCTTTCAATATAGTAATCAAATCCAGATTACAAAAAGATTATGATACTGGCAATGAATATACTGTAAAATCTCTGTGGTTCATTTGCTGACTTTTCTTCCCCACATCATCAATGTCATCAATGTCAACAATGCCATCTTTTTCCTCCATTCCCTCAAAAAAGTAAGATACCTCATACTGAAGGTTCAACTGAAAACAGAAATTCATGATATAATGATCTTCAAACTTGACTTCTACATTCCAATTTAAGCAAGAATCCCTTACTCCCATCTGTAGGAAATTACCATCCTTTGTGTGGTATACTGCCAGATTGTTGCCCTTTCTTTTTTGCTGGCTGTAGAATTCCGTGCATTTTACCCCTGCTCGGAGACGTTTTAAGGCATGGACAAGTGGGCTCTGGCCCAGGGGCCCATCCTTTCAGGGGTCCCCTTGAAAGAGCCAGCTCTGTTCTGCAGAGTCTTTTCCTGATTATCTTGAATAATTCTTAAACAGATTGTTTTAAATATCTTTTCCCTTTAATTTTTTTTAATGTGGGTGATGCGTGAGAGTCTATTATATTTTGCACAGAAATGTTGTGTTTGTTTCACGCAACATACATAAAAAAGCTTCTTTTAGATCAACACAGAACCTCATACATGAGAAGTGGGCGAATGTCAGAGATTATTTGTAGTAATATTAGTGAGCTGCCTCTGTGTTACAATATTGAAAACACACATTGTTATCCTTGAATATTAGATGTAAACACATTTAGATTTTGGAAGAGTGTGCCTGTGCACTATTAGTGACCTGACCAAAGAGAACATGATAGAGTTTTAAATTAGATCATAAATTCAAAGCTGTTCCAAACAGGGTCCCATAAAATACATTTGGTCCAGGGCCCCCAAAATCTTTAAGATGTCCTTGCCCCTGCTAGCCAGTAGTAAAGTGCCTATGCTCTTCCTTTAAACATGGCTGAATTGGCATAACCCTAATTGACATATTTAACTTATCTATAAGTCACTAGTACATGGTACAAGGTGTACCCAGGGCCTGTATGTTAAATGCCACTAGTGGACTGCAGCACCTATTGTGCCATTCACTACCGTGGCCTACCATTCTAGCTTGACTAAAGCAGTTTTTAAACTGCAATTTGGTGTGGCAAAATAAGGCCTGTTGACAGGTCTAAACCTTCATTTTAAATAAATAAGTCACTCCTAAGTAGGCCTTGCAGCCCATAAGGCAGGGTGCATGGTATTTAAAAGTAGGACATTTACAATTTTAATGTTAAAGATATCATTACAATGACCATCACCTACAAGCTATTTTCACTTTGGCAAGCCTGGCTGTTACATAGAGAAACACTAGGATGCACAATTAAATTTAACAATGCTATCTTTGGCTAGGAAACATCTAGAAACATCATTTAAGAAGTCTCTGTAATATTTATTGAAAGCCCAATTCAATGGTGAAGTTTGATTTTTTTTTTTTAAATATTAAGGAAAAGGTACTTTAAAAAAAATACCCTTTCCCTGCCTAAAGCCTCTGGATGCTAATCTACATTAGCCTATAGCTGCAATCCTCTGAATGTCGAAGCTCTGAATGAAAACTACTCCCAAAGCAGAGGCAAAGGCCTAGGTGTGGCGGGGTGTTTCTGTTCCTCTGACAGAATTACCATTAGTTCAGTGCCCAGGAACTTGATTAACTTCAAAAGGACCTACCTTGTCAAAGGCAGATGTCAAATCACACCTATACAGGCCTCTTCTTTCTTCCCCCAGTCAGCCAGGCTCTGATCACAGTAGGGAAGAAGCTTCCCCCATAATTGGTTTGAAGATATCACAAAGGAGGAGTTGCTCCTTTACCTGGCCACACCCCTGGGGTGGTCACACAGACTCTGCACAAGTCTAGAAGGGTTTCATTATTTTGAATTTAGATAGAGAGGGATACTGTGGGATAGTTTACAGTATGGCATACAGGACATGCTGCAAAATTGGGGAGGGCAACCCCTGGGAACCTTAGAACCCCTGGTAAAGGAGCCAGAATTCACCCCCACCCATGGGCTGGTGCCAGGCATATATTTGGCATCCCCAGTACCGTCCTTAGAAAACTATTGGACCTGAGGAGGATCAGAAGAGCACTAAGCATACTGTCTGAGACCTGAGAAGAGCCCTGTAGGACTGGACCTGTTCTCTCTTGCTGCCAGGACAAAGAAGTGGATTCCAAGGTTCATAAGGCTGACACCCTGTCCAAACTACAGGGACAAAACAAGCTACAAGAGACCTTTCCTGCAACTGACCGGCTGACCAGTTTTAACTGGACTTGCTTTGGATACTGCTGGTGGCTTCTTGACCCCCTAAGTGCTGTTTCTGAGGAAGCTTGGCTGTGTCAATGTGTACTCCTCCCGGCATCCTAAGAAACCTGGGACTTTTTGGCTCTGAAGACCTAAGGAGGACCTGGACAAACCTGCCAAGCCAATCGGGCCAAGGTGCATTGCAACTGGGTTAAAGATTAAGGTTTCTCCTGCTCTGCACTTTTCCACATCAGCAAATCTGATTCAGTGGGTTCTTGTGAGCATACCGATCGGACTAAGGTCCGTTGCCACTCGGCTGAAGATTCAGGTTTCTCTGACTCTGAGCTTTTCCACAGCAGCAAATATGATTCCATGGGTTCTTGCACAGAAAGTACCTCATACAGCCCTCCTCAGCTACAGCCTGCTGCCTTGCACCACTGAGGATTTTGAACTTTCATTTTCAAGACAGTCTGAAGATAAACGTTCTGACCGGGCTAAGCTCACAGTACTCTGTGGGTACCAGAGAAGTGCAGGAATCACATCGGTGCCTATTATGGTGCCGGCTTAGGGGTTGATATGCCCTTGGTTTCCTCAATTGGACAAATCAGGAACTGACTCTACCTGATGGGTTTTTTTTTTCTTCAAGTACTATTCCTTTTTGAAGTAATCTCTTCTATTTAGACTGCGTCATTTACACGCAACAAAGTTATGAGTTACTCCCTTATTTGGATGGGTGAATTGGTGGCATCATCATCATTCATATATTATTAAGCGCTAGCCCTGAAGAAGTCCAATGTTTTGGACGAAACGTGCTGGCTGTTCTTCCCTGCACATGCATTCCACATCTGAACCTATTTGTATAAAAGAAGATTTGAAAATGCATCTTTGAAATTGAATCCCACTTCTTGGTTATTCTAATGTATAAGTATTATTTGGTGCACCGGTTGGTTTTTGTTTAGATTTGTATAGTCCTGTTAGGACCGCACATTGGCAGTGGGTGCTTGAACTGTGTGCACATTGCCATACACATGGCTGTTGCCTTCGTTACAAGGATTTTGGGGGTAATAGGATAGGTGCGATCTTCGGTAGGGGTTCCACTGTCGTGCTCAGTTTTTAAACCTTCTGACTGGGTCAAACCTAGTTTCTGTATCCAACCCACGCTCCATCGTGGTCAGCCTCAAATCACACCTAGCACCTCGTCTACTGCGACCAGTTGACCACTGTTAGCCCTAAATGAATTTTTGGCACTATTTTTACTTAGAAATTTTAAAAAATCATTATCTCCAGCTCCCCATACTGGATTTGTGTCGTTTTGGTGTCATTTTATTTATCACATTTACTCTATTTTTCTAAAAGTTAGGGATGTTTTGTATTGTGTTTTGACTTTACAGCTGTTTTGGTACAGAATACATACTTTACATATTGCCTATAAGTTAAGCCTGTCTGCTCTGTGCCATAGCTACCAGAGGGTTGAGCTCAAGTTAATTTAGTGACTTTAGTGGGTCACCCTAACAAGGATTGTGTTTATTACTTAAGGTGGGTCATTATCCCGCTTAACTAATAACCAAATTTCTTACCTTGGTGCTCAGTGGTGGGATCAAGGATTTGTTTTATGCAGTATCACTAAAGTTTAAATTAAAAATCCCTTTTAAATTTGACCGCAAAAATTGATTTTTAATTTTTTTTTTTTAATTGACCCCATTTTTAAATGGACATTTTTTTCTAAATGTATTCTTGTCCTCAAATTTTGCACCTGTGATTTCTGCAAGCATGGAGGTAGACCTGAGCAACATGGAAAGCCTCAGCATGGTAGAGATGAGGAAGATGTACAAGGAAAAGGGGCTAAGGTGTGGAAGAAAGTCCTAGAAGGAGGACTACCAGATTGTCCTGAAAGCACTGTAGGAAGTACAACTGTTGTGATACATCAATCAGGAGCAAGAGGAAGAAGAGAGGATAAAGGAAGGAGTAGGCTCAAGTACCAGAGGGGTTTATGATCGCAAGGTGCAGCATCCCCTGTATTATCCAGGGCAGGGAATGGTATGTCAGCCCACAGTTTTTCCCATCAGGAGTGGAGGACGCACAGGCAGAGAGGGGTTTGAAATTACATTTGGATACCTTTGACTTGGAGGAGTAAAAGCTCCACTTGACTGCTGAGGAGAAGGTGGTGGTAGGGTGGTAGCAGCAGCATTGGTGCTAGAGGAGAAGAAGTGGCCTATTGCATTGGAGGAGAAAAAAGACTTCCCGGCGGGTGTAAGATGAATTTATGGTACAGGAGGGCCTCTGAGTCCAGTGAAGACTGTGGCAGCAACAATTCAGTGCCTATGAGTTGCAAAAGAGTCCACATCCCCAAATATCTGTTACCTAGCTATGTGACAGGGATGACATAGATAAGTGGTTTGCAGCATGTGAGGTATCCCTGCGTATGCAGAAAGTCCCAGGGCAGGACTGGATGGCTAGTCTATGAAAGCATATGCCCATTGGTGGGAGGAATACACTTTTAGCCCTGGAAGTAACTGATCAGATGAAGTATGCCGACATGAAGGAAGCCTATATCAGTAAGTTTGCTTTGACCCCTGAGAAGTATCACCTAAAGTTCAGGGATAGCCAGAAGCAGCACTGGATGGTTTGGTGAAGGGTAGCACAATAAATGATTATAATGGTCTGTACAATCTGGTTACGAGAGAGCTGGAGAAAGGGACTGAACTCTAGATCAACACCAGCGTCAAAGAAGGTACTTGGGTGGAACCACAAGAAATGTGGTGTGGATCCCCATTAGCAAAAGGAAGTGGGAGGCAAAGATAACTCTAGGGAATTCTCTAAAGGCCGCCAAGAGAGTTTTCAAAGGATGAATTCCCGATCCTCTTTTGAGAATAGGAGGTGAGGTTTAGTGAGAAGAAACCCATGGGGCCTTACTAGCCCCGGTGCCTTAAATGTCGTACAGCACCTATCCCTACTCAAGACCATCCTACACGCCACAGCCAGACAACTGATGTCATTAAGAAAATTTTATCACATTTCTTTGATGCTGCAAGTTGCATTTGCTACCCCTGAAACAGAAGGCAACTTTCCAGCTCTGCTGCCTGACTTACAAGGCAATAGATGCAAACAGCCTCGTCTATCTTTCTGCTCTCCTTCCTCTCTCGAGATACCTAACCAATCTCGGCAGGTGGTACAGCCTGAAAATAAAAGTCCATACATTCAAAACAGTATTCGGGCAGAAGCAATCCTTCTCTAGGTGTTGATATCAGATTGGAACTCTGTATCAAGAAATATCAAAACACAAGAATCCCTCCTCAACTTCAGAAAACATGGGTTTCATCTTATCTTGGACTAACCCTGCTACTCTAAAAACATCCTCTGAAGTGGCCCTCCCATCCTTCCCTTATGTTGTCTCACACACCCTCCCTTCCAGGTGATGACACTGTTACTCTCATGTCTTCTCTGTTTATGTTCTTAAATTGTTAATTGTATGGGTTTCATATGAGAGAAAGCACCTAAATGCCTTTGGGTGTTAGTGCACTATAGAAGAATATAAAATAGCTAAAGAGAAACAGCAAAAGATAGAAAGGAACACAGAAAGACATTATCTTCAAAGTAACCTGGAGAAATCTGGTCCCTCGTGAAAAGGTATTATTCATCAAACACCAAAGCGAGAATAGAGGGGAGTTTTGCTGAGTGAATATGCACAGCAACCGTAAATACGTTATAAAGGAACACTGGTAACACTGTAAAGCAGGAGATGTGGTGGAGGGATGACGGCTTAATAGATTCATTTTAGTGCCCGTTGGGCCTGTCCACGTTTGCAACTGCGCACAAAGAAATGCATTAGCAGTTCAAAAACACAGATATCCTTTGCAGTGACGACCGGCATGTATCGGGGGTGGGGGGCGGGAGGAGGGGGTAATGGGGGTATAAAAAAGCAACAAAGAAGACTTACCTGATCGCGGTGTCTCTCCTCCATCTCTCCGTCACCATCTCTCCCCTTTGGGCCAGAACAGGACGCACCCAGGCTCCCCTGAGCCAATCACAACGCTGCAATCCAGCGTTGTGATTGATCTGAGCGCCGTGGTTGGGTGCTCAGCCAGGGAATGGGAGCCTGGGCGTGTTCTCCACGCAGGCTGTAATGCAGCCAGCGTGGAGAACATGCAAAGCAAGCATGATGGTTTGGCCGGCCCGAAAGGGCGAGCCAAACATTAATGCGCACTTGGAGTGTGCAAACCACTCCTCCCCCTGCCCCTCTGTCATGGGAGCAGCCCCGCCCGCCCGCAAACCTGCTGCAGCAGGAAAACATAAAAAGACAATATCCTCAAGTTATCATTTTATGTTTCCTTTATTTCACTGCTGCAAAGCAGTGGGGCGACGCTCTTCCGCCTTAGTGGAGGAGCCGCCGCGCTGACTTAAAGTCAAGTAATGTTGAATACTACATTAACAATTTTAACTTTGTGCACCCTGCTTATTTAGTGATTTAAAGAAGAGCAATTAACTCAAATATTAGCTACTGAAAACTTTGAAAGAAAAAATGGTACTCCTTATTCTTCTCCTTCCTGAATTGATTTACACAGCAAACCCCCCCAAATATGACAAGGAACCACTGCATCAGGCCGAAAGGTGACTGCTACTCATGAAAGGCAGACCCCAAGCACCTGAATGCATATGCACTGCATCTCTGAGAGCTGCTCAATTAATGTTATATTATTCATGGCTGACCTGTGTGTGCCACATGCTTGTGGTCAACTCAGAAAATGCACTGTTTTCATGTCAGACATGAACTACTCTGATGGGCAGGAAGTTGGGCGGATCACCAGGCGGACCTAGGCCCATCCGCCACAGACCGGAAGAAGCTACTGATGGCTCCACTGATTGTCTAGCTGAGATTTCCACCTAGCCTCTCACTTTCCTTGAGAGCCGCGTCTCCTGTTTCAAAGGTAAGCAGTCCTCGTCCTTGAAGGGGAGACTACACGTGGGTCTAGGACAGTGATACTCAAAGTACGGCACGGGCCGCATGCGCCCCCCCTGGTCAACTGCAGCACTGGGCTGCTGTTTACTTGATTCAGCACTATGATTACCAAGATGTTAAATAAACATACAATCCTTTATTTAAACGCAAATTGAAGTTAAAAAAAAAGAAAGTAACTCCATTGTCCTGCACTGCTTAACTTCAGGAACACCTTCATTTTAAAATACATATTGCAGCAAAAGTGTAAAAATATGATATCTCTTCAAAAAGTGTATTTCATTAACATGTAGAACCATTTCACCTTAGTACATCAGATTATGTCAGTGTGTTGAGAAGTATTTTCTTTTTAAGTAATAGTTTTCAAACATAAATTCAGAAACAGTCATTCTTCCCCCCCCCCCAACCTGAAAACAATGCCAATAGTGAACTAAGAGGCAAGTCAGTTGTTATGTGCACTCTTTGGGTAGCCTGTGTGCCTAATATACACGAAAAGCATTATAGTTTATTAAATCAAACACAGGATAAAGTTTTGTACAGTGCAGAACCTGAACTCATGCATTGTGAGATTCTCTTATTTGAGATAATGAAGAAAAAGGAGGGAAAGTGAAATGAAACAAGTGCCTAGGATCACACAATTTGGTCAAAGTAGAGAAACTGGGATTAATCCCAGGTTTTCAGGTTTCAATTCAGCCACTAGATGTATATGCTTCACTTCCCCCTACACTCACCATACTGCCACAACCCCCACCTCCCAAAACGCCCCTTTCATGACCGCCACCGTGCAATCATCAATGCGGCCCTCAGTCACATCACATACTAACCTTTGTGGCCCCTGGGAAAATATTTGCGAGTACCCATGGTCTAAGACATAAGCCCCCTGCTGGCCAGGCTCTTTAGCTGTCCTTTGGGAGAATGAAGATGAAAATCCAAGAGAGGGAACCGAGTAAGACGGCGTCTTGGGACGATTCACACAGAAACCGAGATAGAGATGAGCTCATTTTCTAGATAAGGAAATATTCTGCAATAAACTGGTAAAACGTCATAGAGACTGTGTTCCGAAATAAGGAGCAATAAGAAAAGTAATTTAAATCACATTATATGTACTGTAATAAAATCTCTATTTTGAAAACAAGCAGTAATGAAGGAAAACTTTACAACTTTTTAAAAAATGCATAGATATGCGAGATCGTCCACTATCTCATTCGGAAAAATATCCGAAGTTATCATCAGGTAGGCGGCGAACAGAAATGGACACAAGTCAATGACCCTGCACCTCTTCCTTGAATTCACTTCTAGGGGCCGCACGGGGCGCTAATCGCCAATCTGCAGAAATCTGGGGCTGATCTTTCGAATTGGGAGCCTGTTGCCAGGCAATTAGCAGGAGCGCCTCCATGGGCTCGCCTGTGTGGCGGGATCCGAGTGCTGTCGAGGGGCTGCTGCAGCTGGCCCAGAGGCGCAGCTGCAGAGCGGCGGCGCGTGCTGCAGGAAGCTAAGAATAAGAAGGCGCGCATGAATAGGCCCTTCACAATACCACGCAAAAGCATGGCGCGGCAGGCAGCGAGTGGAGAAGAATGCGACGGCCACACTTTTTGAAGGGACAAGTGATTAAGGTGCAGTATACTACGTCATCGACAATGATGGGGTCTCTATTCCTGACACTTGATCCTCATTTTTGTTGTCCCCGCTTTTCCTTTCCATCCCAACACCACCAGCAACCACTGCCATACCGGGTAACCACGCGACCTCACACATGAGGGACATACATGGGTGTATAAACAAGAATTCATGTAGGGCACGGGGGATCACCAGGGTTCACTGTTTCCCTTCCAAAGGGTCATGAAGACTTGTGCAATTTGCACGCAGTGGGTGCCCGAGTCTGTACGTTGCAGATAGCCAGCCCCTAGAATGGTGGTTTGTGTCACACAGAAGAGTGTGTGTTTCTGGACATTTGCGTTGTCTCCATTCCTGGAGGGAACTCTTTTGGATATGGAACAGCATGTCGTCTCTCTTTCCCTTGAACGATACTTTCTATGTAATCTTGTACCAAAAGGTTTGAAGGTCAGATCAGAGTCCTGTGCTTTTTCAGAGCCATGGCACTCGTTGTTTTGTTACCTGTACGGCACTGGATGTGCTAACATTGATTCTACCTCTAGTCCCGTCCTGCTCAACACCCCTTCTATTTCACTAGCCAAACTCCTTGCACAGAGTTAATTACTTTTGGATTCTCTTTCTCTCACGTCTTTTGGCCTGTACCAATTCAATCACATCATCTCTGCACTGACCTCCATGCACTGAGGTCCACATTTTTTAGAAAACTCAATTTAAATCTTGCTGCTTCATCCATGAATCTCCCCACATCCACCCATGCATATACAATGCCAAGAACATCCATTATGACTGGCTAACCAGATTTAACGAACGTCCCACAACTTATCCAATTGAACAGTTTAATTTTCTCAGGGCCAGGAAAAAAAGTTACTTACCTTCTGCAATGATCTTTCTGGTGGATACTATCTACCTGCAGACTCCTCACCTCATGAATCCTCCCAGGCACCACACTGTATCCAGAAACTTGAAACTGCTCTCCAATATCTGTAGGTGGTAACACGCTATGACTTGAGTCCTCCCCAGTTGAGATGACACAGAGCCACATAAAGCCTCAGCCAACCTTTAACTTCAGTCCCATCCTTTTTTCTACACACTTAGTGGCAGAGACAAGACCAATGAAGAATCAGCAAGACAGTACCGAAAACCCGCTAGAAGCCAAGGAACAACATCACAATCACACATTAGAGCATGGGGTATGGCAGGAATGATGCGGAAGCTACAGGTAGA
Source organism: Calotriton arnoldi (assembly GCA_963921515.1). Lineage (NCBI taxonomy): Eukaryota > Metazoa > Chordata > Amphibia > Caudata > Salamandridae > Calotriton > Calotriton arnoldi. Next base: position 1,397,416 of record CAWUFW010002681.1, on the reverse strand, counting down.
TGTAGTAACTAACAGAAAGATCACTCCCAAAGATAAGTAACTTTTTCTTATGATCGATATTTCTAACTGTAGATTCGCACTGCATCAATCAATACCAAAGCAGTACCTACAAGGTGGTCTTACAACAGTGAAACAATTTGTCACATTGGCTAGGGTAGACACACTGCAACTTCCATCCAGAGAGAGAGAGAGTAATTGCAGGACAGAGAAGCTCAAACCACATGTCAGCAACCCTGGGACAGCAACTATAAACAGTAGCAAGAACAAGCAACAAGGGCAGAAATACCGCAGCCACAGGATCATAGTCAGCAGGTGGAACCCCATACATGCTAGTTGCATGATTAAACTGGACAAGTGGAGAACTACTATTGTCAAATCCATGAAGCCCAGGAGAACAGCTACAGACTGAAAACTCAAATAGGTCACAAGGGGTTCGGAAGCAGGGATACCGTAACATCCACCTCCCAACAGAGCCACAAAAGAACATGCAACAGGACTCAGGTGCCAGATGCCACCACAGTTGAAGGTAAACTGGAAAAGAGAAAGGCAAGTAAATGAACAGCAACACCACAAAACTCAGTTCACTAGCAGCTGAGTGAAAATGTCCAAAAACAACAGGGGGGAAAACAGACATCCAATCACCAAAGCAGCATCTGATTTTCCGACTGCAGGAAGAAGGGGGGCATCCCAACAGCCCGGCATTCAACAACTCACAAAGGCAGTGAACCAAGTCAGTGGCCATGAAGAACACATGACAACTGGTAATTTGGGCAACTCGAGAACAGCCAAAGATCAGCCCTGTATGAGGAATATTCAAGATGAGGTGACCCGCATCCCGCACCCACCTGAACACAGCTAGAAACAGCCAACTACCAAAAGTCAGACAATGAACATAAATGTTAGGCGCCTATCAGACACAAATATAATTTCAGAGGAACAAACTGTAAATATAGACGATACACAGCTCTAATTCAGTATGGACTGCCCCAGCAAACGCCCTTGCAAACAGAAGGATCGGGAATGTGGGAAAACCAGACCCCAACACAGTAATTGGCACCTGAACACACACTATTATAGAAGGGAATCAAGGCACCCAAAGTCTGCTGGACACCAAGGCTACACTGACTTCGGCAATAGACGCAGTGTGTGTGATAAGCTGGGCTTTCAAAGGAACACCTCCCCAGGTTCACCACAGGCAAACCCGACCATCCACACATGATAGTCCCAACAAAGAGGGAATCCCAGTAAGGCGCCTGCCCAAAATACCTACAGCATGTAGGCAGCTTTGCCCACTAGAATAAGACAAAAAGGAATCTATTTTTTGTTTCACAATTCATTATTGGAAGATCAAAACAAAACAATATAGTAGGGAAGGGGTCGGGGGACATAAGGCACGATATGTGAAACAATAATACCGTATAAAAACAGTGTAAAATGAAATATAGCACTAGATACATATCGTAGTGGTCCCACGAGGCAGGAGCCCTTGGAGGTCAAGGAAGGGTAATATCAAGGAGGACATGTGTGTCCATGTCTGTGCACAGGATGGGCAGCTGGATACGGGGAGCCAGGAGGATGATACATAACAAAAGAACGAAAAAAGCAAAAGCAAACGGGGAACCCACATTCGCCGGGGGGAAGGTTGGGAAAGCAGAGAGGAGAAGGGGTAGAGAAGAAAGAGATGAGAGGCAGAGGAGAAGAGGACAAAAAGTAATCTAAAAGACAAACACCATGTGACCATTCGCCTCAAATTCAACATTCAACATCAAATCGTCCCAGATCCAGGGGAAAGACAAAAGTGAACATGGAAGAGAAAGGTCAATATGGTACACAGCCAGAGAGAAACACACCCAAAGGAAAATGGGGTTGATGGACATCCCTCAAATGCCAGGAGATGACTGGGATTAATCACACTCCAGGCAGGCTCCAGGCAAACGGATATTTGAAGAACAACCAAAACAGGAGCCAGAGAGATGGAAAAATCTACCTCCACATCAACAGAGGACTGAACACCATCCAAACCCAGGAGCTCGAAAGAGCAAAAGTATCCAGATTAAAGAATACAACCAGAATTGCTGAATGCAGCAGCCAAATAAAGGATGTAACAAGGCCAACAGGGCCCCAACCCAATCAACAACCCAACAGACATGCAAGACGCATTGCTTCCCAAACAACGCTTCTTGGCATGCCAAGTCCGAAGCTCAAGAGGGCAGGGATGCTACAATGCGAGGGGAAGGACAAAGACAGACCAAATCAGCCCCACCTACAGGCACCCTCTGTAGGGCTAGGCTTTTAAGCAATTATCAGAAAAACCTAGCAGCCCCCAAAGTAGAGACACATGAGGAAGCAAAAGACACAATTGATGGACGGAATGCAGAACAAATCAAAACATTCACCCCCAGTCAAGAGAGCTGGGTTAAATCCATCATTCTTTTGCTCACCATGCCACCCCAGTTTAGACCTGGCTATATGCAAATCAGTCTTGACCCTGTGCCTCATGGCAACAGTCCAGACATATGAAGAACCACTCCCCAGAACTGCCCGAGGGACTTCCCAACTCAAACATCTCCGGGGATGAAGCAGCCTATGTACCAAAAAGGTGAGAACCATCAAAGGGCAATTTAAATGGGCTCCCTGAACCTCTTCAGGAAGACCATAACAATACAAATCGTCAAAGGGAAGCAAGGACACAGAGGAGTCCAAGGACCTAGTGTCAGTCAGCTGAATCAAAACCAAATTTAAGAGGCTGACTCGCAGAGACAAACCATAATTTATCAACTCCACAAAGGGTCCACTAATGTGATCAGCAAAGAGTGTGACTATAATCTCGCTGACTAACTTATCTTGTATGGTCCCTCAAGGACATCAAAACGGCCACTAGAAGACTATGAAGATGAGTCTGCAAAAGGGGTAGGCACAAACTGGCAGCAGTTCAGTTACTATTGCTGGAAAGCAGAAGAAATCAAGGAAGGCACTCTGGATTCATGTGAAAAGGAGCAGAAAAAAACAATGTCAACGCACTGGGTGGTACTTTATATGGCTTTGTGATGAACATCAAGGAGAAGCCAGAGTCGAGAGCCATAATGCCACTGAATGGCATGGAGAACTATTTCAATATTCTGATTCTAGTTTGGTACTTGAGAGGATTTATGAAGTGAGGAATCTGCAAGTAGAAGTATCCATCAGACAAGGAATACTCTCCTTCTGGACCTGAGAAAATTCCATTCAGTTGCAATTCCATCACTTTATCAAATAGCACTGGCTCGCAGTAACTAAAATATCTTCCAGGCCCGTTGCTCAGTCCATGGGGCCATCTACAACACATGCTTTAGAAACTGTGTACTAAATGAATCCATTATGTTCTTGTCTTCCGAGGTCAGCTTTGAAAATCCAGGGAATCAAGCTTATCTGATTGGGTGAATGCTCTTCACCTTACCTGTTATTTTATTTCTGCACCACCCAAGATCATCTTGTTTTTCACACAAATCTCAACACATACCTTAGCTAGGCTTAATTTGAGATTTCTGTCTGACTTGAGATTCTAGTGCCAGACACTCCCTTAGCAAATTCAGAATTCATTCATTCATTCACCCAGCTAAGTAAATATAAACCATATCACCATAAACAGGTCACTTAATGTACAATGCTTAATCCTCTAAAGGCCCAAAACCCATCTGTTCAAAAGCTGGGATAAAGCTGAAATAGCCACTTTCTTCTTCTATGGTTTAAAGAGAAGCAGGAATAAGACAATTAATCCTTGTGAAGTGGAAATTCCTCAGCTGGCTCTCTGTAATGAGTGGACCATTTAAATAGTCCACTTCCACTGGGGGCCATACTCAAATTGCTGAAGACCCCAGGAAGGAAGGTTTCTAAGGATCATTGAAGTGTAGATAGAAGCCCTACTGCAGTGTCATGTTAAGTTCTGCAGTGTTTGTACAGTGCAGGGAGTCTGGTCTTGCAACTTTCCATTTAGCCTTTGTGAGCTTGGTCAGTGGATTTCTGCCATAGAGGTCAGTCAGTGTCTCCTGTCTATTGTAATCATCGTCTCTCTGTCACAGTGTGCATCTTCATATTTTCTGTCTCCTTCCCCTATTTCCTGTCCCAGAGTCAGAGTACTATCTGTCTAGGGTTTAGTGTATTCACTCGTCTAGCAGTCCCTTTCTGGTCTCATCTCTCCCTCTATGGTTGGAACGAGATTTTTGATAATCTTTTAAGTCTGAAGAAATATCACCTAGTCACTTTCTTTTACAGGGATTCAAAAAAAGAATCCATATACAACTGATTTGGATTTTTGTATATCATGTTAAATTGTGTACCTCGTCGCACAGTCCATAACTTTATTTCTCTAGTTGGTTCAGTGAAGGTACACTTCATTTAACACTACATTTCAGTTATTAGAACCTCAGGTTGGCTACAGACTGAGCAGCAAACATACTCCCATTAAACCATTTCTCACAAACCTTTCTTGAAATTTCGACCTTTCAAATGCTGCTTACATTACACGACAATCCAATCACTTGCGAGGTTTGCATAATACTACTCTGACAAGCCATCTGCACATTTGGTTCTCATTGTGTGTTTTCCCCCCTTTAGTGCATGTGTAGAGTTATTAGTTAGAAACGAATGCATTCGGATCCTTCTCAGGAAACCCGGAGTATTCAACCCCCTTCTTCAGCCAAGCACCAGTCGAAGAGGGAATGATTGCTTCCTACTAGTCTGACGTAATGTCTTCTATTTCTTCAGTAGATGCTAATTAGATCCTGCCTTAACATTCAACTTGGGAGAGAAGTTTACCTGTTCACTGTGAAATGTCCCTAAAAGCAGCCACCACTCTGGTGGGCACCTCACTTGCGACCTTCTTCCCCTACATGGACTGGCCCATGACAGTGTTCTTACAATGTTTAGCACCTCCATTTCGATTCACCAGCATGCACTTCATACTTTTGTGTGTCTTATGTAAACTACTAACGTTCTTGCATGCCCAAAACAAAAACATCAGTAACAAAATTCCAGACTATAAGACAAGCATTGGCAAAGCCAATGGGTATGATTTGGTAGGCTGGTCAAACATACTAAAGAAGTGCATGCTTGCATTAAGTCCAACCACTGGAAATCAGTGAGGGTAGCATTCCAAACCATTGTTCTTTTGCCCACCATGCCACTGCAGATTAGACTCTGCTATATGCAAATCAGTCTTGGTCCTGCTCCAATGGGAACAGTCTAGCCCGAACTGCCAAGCCAGATCCTCAATCAACTGGAACACACGCAACCTAAGAACGGTTTCACCCTGATGAGGGCTCCTTGGTCGGATATAGCTTGGTTCCAGCGGCACAGCAAGGGACCCACATCTGGGCATACCCTTCACCAATTCGGGTGTAACATCAAACACACAAAATATGATGGAAGGATGCTTGCAGTAGGACTAACCACTGGCAATCGCTGGGGTAGTACTTCAACCCATCGTTCTTTTGCCCACCATGCCACCTCAGATTAGTCCCAGCTAGGCTGATGCCATGGTGAAGATTTTCTTTTTCTATAGAAGTACATGCAAGAAAAAAACGCCACTTAAACATGGCCACGGTTTGATTGCAATATAAATTTTGAACTTTCACTGAAGCAGCTGTTTTACTACTGATGTTTTTAGGCAACAAACCTTACAGTTGTGCCATGCCTTTTTTTACTATTATTTTTGAAGGACCCAAGAATAAATCATCACCTAATGAAACACTCAAATTGCAGGCAGCTGAAATGCCACTTAAACCTTTCAAACCATACACTGGAAAAAGGAGTGGCTGTAAAGTAAATAGCAGGTATTTAAAGTTAATATAACAAATAAATAAAAATGCACACTTTGAACCAGCATTATCACTGAAAAAAAATGAACTGCTATTATGCAGGTGTGAACAATGTATAATAGCTTTGTGCAGTCACTGAAAGTGAAGGGAGTCAGTGCATAAAGTGGGCTGACCCACTGCTCCATGCTGTGACTAGCAGTAACCAAAGGTCCCTTTCTGTAATTATGCTATGTATGCATTTATGGGAAAAACAAAAGGATGGCAGACAGCTAAAGCTATCTCAAAGGCCAGATCTAAAAAAAAAGAGCATCCACTCTCAGATCATTTCAAAACAACAAGCTTATGGATTCAGAAAAAAAAACTATTTGTGAAGCAAACGTTTGAGCTAAGATGTCTAACCTGCAACCTCAAGCACACAGTCCACACATTTGATGTTGTCTCCATAAAGACCCTAACCTTAGGGACAGAGAAAGCACAATTGAGGCTCCTGTTATTATGAGACATTAAACTCCAAATCACAAAGCTATCCTACCACCCTTTTGACCAAGCCGTAGCTCAGCTTGACCCAAGCCCTTCTAGACGGAGAGATGCACCTCTACAGGTCTCGGGCTTTAATCAAGACTGGATTCCTAATGCCCCATTTGTGTTAATAGCTTTTACTGACTGCCAAGGTTGTCTTGTCCTTATTCTCTAAGGTCTGTGCTGTTCACTGGACAACACACTACATGGAAAAAACTGCAAGAAATTGAAACAGGCCTGCTTGCCTGTCTGCCGGTTGGTAGGGCATCTAGTAATGCCCTAATAGCTGTACACACTGGTGGGGCACATCCTTGTAGTCAAACTCACCTCAAGGGTACGATGCCGCTAGATTACCTACATTCTCCACCGTTCCACCTGTGCCATATGAAAGGGCTGAAACATGTTGACAAAAAACTAGGGTGCAGGGGTAGAAATCCCCCCAATATACACCAGAGTAGCGACTTTTTAACTATACCAATAAAGGGAACCTGGAGTGTCCTTTTGGTATTTTTATCTATAATTCAAGACCCTGTTGGAAGGAATATCCAAAGTGCTCCCTTGAACATGATTGAGCCCACCCTGGTTTCTAGGGACCAGGGTGAGACCCGATAATGAAGCATGACACGAATAGGGTGTGTGAAGGTCCCTAAAGAAACCTTCTGGTCTCTCCATCTAGAAGGACTTGGGTCAAGCTAAGCTTTGGCCATCAGTAGCCAGAAGTGGCCATCAGGAAGAGAACGCTGGCGTCAGTTAATATATCCAAGTTCTGGGAAAGAAATACAGCTCTGCAACTGTGAGAGTGAATCTTACAATTTTGTAAAGAGCTTACAGTCAATTAGATGGAACAACAAAGAACCTGCGCTTCCCCACTATAGTAAGGTGTTCATAAGAGCACCATGAGGACTGTTCTATGAACAAGATTCCAGCCCATTCTGTTGTGTTACCAAAACACAGCATAAACAGTGTGTTGTGTGATATATTCTGTGTGAGAATGCCACTCTTCAGTGGTCTTTTCCATCAACTGTATGCAAGATACATCTGAATACAGCCAGGTTCATAAGTTCTACGAAAATATATTTTGACCCATTATTTTTTGTACTAAAACATTGCAAGACCGCCATCAGGACATACTGGTTTCAGAACATCATGCTAAATCAATTAAAGAGGACCATGAAAATGGCCAGTCCAACAAGGAAGCATAGCACATACAGCAGCAGAGCTTTCTACTCTGAAACATAGGTTGAAAGAAGGTTCAGTTGACTGGTGAATCGGAAGATCAAAGTGACCCTTGCATCTGACCGGTTTGACATACTCATCTGACTGCTCAAACCACAAAGCAGGTACACACAGTGCCCCTGATTAATTATAGAAAGTACTGCTGCTGCACACACAACATTAAAGTGGCCTTTGCGCCTGAACGAACATTGTGGTCCATACTAGTCTACCAGACACTTACCAAGATAGTAAATGCAGAGATCTGGGCTAGGATTAAAATACTCAGTGATCTAATGGACGAGGAGGAATTACACACTTCTCACAGTCTCAGACAAATACTCCTTCCATTAGGGCAACATTTAACACAAGGATTGGTATGTACAAAAACTTTTGAAACATTGGGTAGGGGGAGGAGAGCAGTGACACAGCTATACATTGCATTAGTGGACATGGCAAAAACAGTGCTGATAGCACTGAGAGAGATATGAACCGACAATCTGGAGGTGGGCATATTGAAGGGAGACGTAGGGCAGTATGTTACCCAAAACTGATACAAAGTGGAGCAGCATCATTTAGTGCCTACCCCTTCCATCTAGAACGTATATACTTAACATGTGTTAAACTGTATCAAATCTGTGCATTTTATTAATTGTTTGAAGTATGTGGCTGTATATCTCTTTAATGAGAACCACTCATATATTGGCTGAATTATATTAAATGTGATCACTGTGGAAGGAATGTATGTTTCCTTTACAATTGTACTAGAGATAATCACTTATGCTAACTGTATTCTTTTGAACCTGCTTATATCTAGTGTTGGCCTAATATGTAACCAGGCCTCAGTGCACACGTTATGTTTTATAAAATGTTTTGCAAGTGTCTTGTGTTTCCCATTCTTTGCACATGCTACGTTTTAAAGATGTTTTGCAAGTGTGTTGTTTTTCCCTTTCTTTGCAGGTGTCTAATCTATGTTCTCATTAACTTAGAATAGGTTCAGTGTTCATTCTATTAGACTAGCAGACCTCACAGATCCTTTAATTTACTGTTGCCCTTGGATATGGAGACTGAGACAGCGGGGGATACCATCCTGCACGAGGCGGACTGAACTGATGCTACATCCAAGCTCGTCTAGATGATTGCTTCTTTGATCGAAGCTGGTAAAGTAAGGAGTCTACCTTCTCCGCGATAACACGATCTTTTGATTGGTTTGTTTGGTGCAAGTTGATAAGGAGAAGCCTTCTGGAAATTTCTTTTATGCTTTAATTGTGTACTCTTTAGAATAGCAGATCACACCCTATCTTGACTTAGCTGAGAGGAGACATTTTTTCGCCCTTTGCTGATTTCCCCTGCCCACAGTGTTAAGCTTCATGCTCTTCAATACTCAGATTCTTTCCAATGAACCCTAAACCTGGTTCATCTGATGCTGACACCTTCCTTTTAGAATTTCCCATTGCTACTTTCAATACGTAATTTAGAATAGGGAAGTTCCTTTATGGAACCTGCTTGGGTCATATTTTACTTGCTGTATGTTATTTTGTTTTGCATATTCTTTTTGATTATTTATACATTAAGACTGTATGAACATTTTAATATGTACGTTCTTTCCATATTGTTCTATCAATTTTGCTGACTGATTTATATGAAATCTGAACTAAAGTTGTTAATAAAACTCTCAAGGTTTGGACACCATCCTCTCTGTCGTTTTTGTGGAGCCATATTGGTTTCATGTATTTGCAATGTATTTCTCATGTTAGCTCCTTTCTTACACTTCAAGTCGACAATCAAAGGTCCATAAGACCAGTGGGGGATTTTGTTTGATGATTTTACCAAGAGATTGAGATATAAGAAACTCGCTCTAACAATAGGAATGCCAGTTTCAAATTGTTAAGGTACAATATGCTGCCCTGTACCAGGAGCGGCTCCTCCACTAAGGCGGAGGGGCGTTGCTACACTGCTCTCAGAGCAGGAAAAATAAAATGATAACGTTGTTATTTTCATTTAATTTTTCGCAGGTTCGGGGCTAGGTCGGGGCGGGGATGGTGGCATCGGGGGAGGAGTGGTTTGCAAACTCCAAGTGTGCATGACTGTGTGTCCGGCCATCTTGGGCCGGCCAAACAGTCATGCGCACTTTGCATGCAACCAGGTTGCATTAGACAGCCTGGTGAGAAACATGCCCAGGCTCCCATTCCCCATCTGAGTGCCACACCACGGCAATCAGACCAATCATAATGCTGCATTGCAACGTTGTGTTTGGCTTAGGGGAGGGAGCCTGTGTGCTTCCTGGGTCCGGCTGTGGAGAGAAGACAAGGGACTACGGAGGAGAGGTGACGGAGGAGAGCCGCGGCGAGGAGGTAAGTGCTTTTATTTTTTTTATTTTGTACCCCCGCCACCTCCCTAATGCCACTTCACTGTCGTTCCCTGCCAGCCGTTACTGCCCTGTACGGACCTAATGCCAACAAACTACACAAGTTATTCCCATCAGTGCCAGACACACGGCAAAATACCAAACTGAAAATGCTGATCTTCAGCATATGTTTTGGCCTTGGCCCTCCCTTGAGATTTATTGAACGGAGGTACTGGAATACACAGAATTGACCTGGCACAGAACTGACCACACTCCTAGAGCCTGTCTCATAGGACTGATGGAGAGAATCAAAAGAAAAAAGATGGCTTGCAAATTCACAGACCTTACCTTGGTCCTGACTAAGAAACACTTAGCCATGCTGTAGAAAAGTGACAGTACACCACCACTGCTGCATTGCTATTGGAGGGGCTGAAAAGAGGGAACTCCCCTGGCACAACAGTGAATGCGCAAAGGGGCTTCTTTTGATTCACTGAGTAGAGCTTGTTCCTCTTGCAATTGGCCAATAAGGACAATAACATACCCCCTTGACTTACAAGTGGAGTCTGCTGGAATGGCATACACACACACACACGCACGCACACACACACAGACAGACAGACGTGGGGATCTGAGCTGAAAACTCACTCTTTTGAACCAAATCGCAAACGTCTGGAGCTCATGGGTTGAGACCAGCCAGTGTATCAGAGATCTCCCAGCCAGAGTAGAAATCTGTTCTGGAGTCGATACAAGCCCAGTAATGGGCCCCAGGGTGACAGACTGCACTAGGGGTGGACCCGCTGGCAGTAACCCAACTATGGGACCCTGGGGTCTGTGGGGACAGAAGGAGCATCAAAGGCATCCACAAGAGCAACGAAAGTTTGCAGCATCATATCGTTGAACGTATTGATCTGCTGCAGGATTGATGATGGCCAGGGAAATTTAGGGCACGTTAGTCTCGGGCCACGAAATAGGAATTTATTTTGTGGCCCGAGACTTCAGAGGGGTGTGACTAACATTGAGACACCCCTTCCTCGTCTTTTTGGAGTAAGATGGTGGGATGGGTTTGAATCCTGCTTCACTTTCTTATGCTTTCATTTAGACTTACAGGAGGACTTCAAGCACAAAGTTGAGCAGTTGGGGGAACAGCCTTGGGACTGCCCCTGTGACTTGAATCAGGAACAGGATTTACACGAGCACCACAACGTTTTCTTGTGTTCGGTGACATACAGCTTTAATTCCAGTCTTGGATCACCTTTGGGTGCATGAGGGTGCCTTTATCGCATGACTCAAGAGTTGTGGCCCAAATATATTTGCCCCAATACACCATATATGGTCCCACTCTCATATTTTCGGGTGGTCGATGCTACTGTGCGGACACTCCTTTGGGATCGGGGAGCCCCTAGAATATCTTTACAAAAACTAACAAGGAGCTGGTACGATGGAGGAATAGCACTCTCTGCCCTTTAATACTACTACTGGGCAGCCTAACTCACGGTAGTGAATCACTGGGTCCATCTCCCACAGGCTGAACCTGCATACAGAATGGACAGAGGAAATATGCATCCAGTGGGCTATCTCACAGCCATCTATGGGGGAAACACAGCATGCAGTCACTGGCCCCGACATCCTTGACAGTCAAAATCTGGCATACTACAACGGCCGCACTGGGATGGTGAGGCAAGATCTCCCAGGCTACACCGTTGTGGGACACAGCACAGTTGGGCCTCCTAGTCAAACACGAGGGAACCGATAAATGGGACTCAATAGGCCTATCATGCGCTGCAGACCTGTGGCCCAACAGGGAGGTAAAGTCCTTCGGTGACCTACAAAGGGAATATCAATTGGCACCCTCAGACACATTTCGGTACCTTCAGGTAAGACACGCACTGAGGGGGGGGCAATACTAAGATCGGAGGACCTCAGTGAGTCCTCTCTGTTAGAAGATAGGCTGCTAGATGACTTCATGCAGACAAAAGCAATCTCTTTAACCTACCGCAAAATTCTGTATAACTCCCCTAATACCCTGGCGAGGTTGCCCGAAAAATGGATTGAAGACCTGGAACAACTGGAGATGATGAGGGGCAAAAAGCAATGGTGACACCACAGAAGTAGCTATCCGTTCCCGTTTTAGATTGGTACAACTTAAGATTCTACACAGAACCTACTACGCATGTTAACACTGGTTAAGATGGGGAGGCTTGAGTCATCACAGTGCCTCAGGGGCTGTGGTCGAGAGGGCACCTTTTCCCACATGTTGTGGGACTGCCCGGTAATCCAGGTGTACTGGACGGTAGTGATATCCTGTATGATGGCATTGTGTAAAGTCTCTATAGCAGCCTCACCTCAATGGTGCCAATTGAACATCTGTGAGGCAACAGACTTGGCTGCAGGGGATAGACTCTGGGTTACACTCAGCCTCATGTTGGCCAAACGCAATATTGCCAGGAAATGGAGAGCTGAGTCCACCCAAAACGTTGAGACTGGAAGGCGGATATGGACTGGTTCATACAGGCAGAAAGGGAGGTAAACGAGGGCAGGGGGTGCCCACAAAAATGGACACAGATCTGGGGGAGATTGAATGAAAGCAGGAGACCTTACTCACCCTCAAATCAACCAGCACACCAATCTGCTCACGTGTGTCATCACATATAATCCCAAAGCTAATAAAGTAAAAGGTATAATCAAAAGTAATTTAGAAAATTCTGAACCCTTTAGAATACCCGAAACCATGTTCTCCTTAAAGAAAAGCAAGAATCTAAGACACCATCTAGTCAGAGCTGCCCACCCTACGGAAGAAAAAAAGACAACTGACCTACGTGGAGCACTTGGCTTGCCACCTATCAGTGGTCATTACAAATGCAGGAATTGCATTGCTTGCCAATTCACTAATGATACCAAATCCATTTCACTTCATGGCAAAATACACCGCCAAGTCAAATTCTCCAATTGCAACACCAAAAACGTAGTGTACTGTATAAAATGCCCCTGCGGATTAGCATACATTGGACAGACAGCTAAGTCTGTCAAAACCAGAGTTCTACAACACAAATCAAGGATTAGGTGTGCAGTGTCTGGTGCCCCCCCTTACTGAACACTACAAAAACCTGAATCATACTGAAAATGACATTCAATGGTCAGTCCTCTACGTAGTACAAAGAGATCAAAGAGGCAGTTCCATTGAAGCTATGCTTAATAGAACAGAAGCTCGATTAATTGAAAAATATGGCAAGCGACACGTGGTCTTAATGAGATCGACAAAATCTGGTCCCTCATTTAACAATTTAATGAGTAGGGTATCACTACCAGATAGGGCACATCTCTGACATGTTCCCGCAATATACAAGAGTAGTACATTCCCACCTGATAGGGCACATTTCCTTATATGTATCCCATGGCTTACTTCCTATGGCCCATCGAAGGAAACACCCAGCTCCCCAAGCACCAGACTAAGCTGCCCAAGAAGTGCCCATTGAGACTCACATTAGCTTTCTTGCACTACTATTCCAACAGTGGTATGATGGTTCCCCAGTCCAGACTCGCACTGTTAGGCAGGACATGAGGTGAATGCTTATATCCTAGCTATGTGCAGAGCACAGTGCGTCTACATCTAGTGATTAAACTGTGATACTATACTATCCCAAGAGGTTCATATAGTGACTAAACTGTGATAAAACACTTCAAGAGGTCCAGAATATTGTACAATTGGAGTTTACCTTCGTATTATGTTATAGTATGTTATTACGCAAACATATCTTGTAAAGCAACAATGGATATGGTGCAGTCCTCTACCACTGTATAATATGTAGTTTTTGTTTATCACTCTGCAACTATACATGAATCTTTAACACTGCATCTTGTGCCCCCTTAAAGCACAATTGTTTTTCCTTCCTGGCCACCGAAGCAATAATGGGCCTACTGCAGCCTCGTTTAAACTGTGCAATATGTAGTTAGGGCACACTACTCCAGCCTTGTACACAATTGTTTGAATCTGGTCCTATGTATTATATGCTCGCTGTCCGCCTGTTGCACCTACATTAACTGCTCGCAATCATCTAGCACTGTCTTTTATTTGACATGTATCCACACTCTAAGATGGCAGCCATAATTTCTGAGCCCATCACGTGACCTGCACGAACACGTGTCTTCTTTAGTCACCATCACGTCAGTTTCTTCGCTCCGGGAGGATGTGCACAAAACGATGCTTCGCAGACTCAGCCCCCGAACATCTGACCCAGAGGACAGTGAGAAAGTGCCGTTGACAAGGGTCAAACAGCTATTGCAGGTTCCCTGGTCTCTTGCTACAATGCATCACTTCTTTACCCACAGATACTAACTACCGCGAGGGTCCAACCTCAACGCTGGTGAGGGACACATTCAGTCCTTGTAAGTTTCTCACGGAACCATTTGACTCGGATCCACGGTCTTCCTCTACCCATTCTTATTCTCGCACGGCCCACTGACTATTTAGCCCCCTGTTATGGCCTGCACCAATTCCCAGCGAACCATACACCTTCATGATAATGCAACTATGAACGGATCGCTCCATTTTAACACTGCCAAATTGAGCAGTTTAGACTCTATCATATCTTTGGCTCAGCTTATGCCACGAGAGCCCTTTCCATGACCGCCATCTATCTGGCCCCCTGCGATGGCTATATACCTTGCGCCACGTTACCCCAAGGTAGACATTGGTGTCACCACTTACGCTAATGTTTAAGTTCACAATTTTCTGTTCCCTTACCGGACGTCCAGCATTTGTCCTTGGACTGGTTCCATAAACAGGTTATCAGTGACTTATAGCCATTTCCTATCTACCACATACCCCCCAAGTTGGAGAGGGGGCCACCCTTCAATTCGCCCCACCCAGTAATTGTCTGGTAAATGTTCTTTCATTAGTGGCATTTCCATCTGTGGATTTATTATATGCATGCTCTGTACACATGGCCAACTAGAGGCTTCTCTTCCACTTTTTGCCAATAACCACAATGTCTTTACTATTTCCCCACACAGCATGCACTAGTTACCCTTTAGCATGCAGCATATGACAGACGTATTTGTCGACACAGACATGTTTTGCAGGTCGCTAGCACTCTAGTATGCATGACACGACGTGGTGCATGATGAGGCACATGGGCGGACTAGGATTAAGTCTTCATTCATATTTGTTTTTGTATATATGGTTTTAAATGCTCTGCATGCTCGTTTGTCGATACCTTGATCAACAGGAACTTTTTCCTGTCAGCGGTGCACCTTTAATGTATATGCACCCGATGAATCCTTAAAGGGCCAAAACACGTCGACACCACCATCTGGAGGAGTCTTTCTCTCTTTTTCAATTTGCAAATCATCTAAAAGATAACTCTGGGGACACACACTAGGAAACAGAGGGCAAATTTGTCCTCCGATTGTTGTTCCTGCTAATGACTACCTCCTATATGGACTGTGCGATAATTAAGAAGCACAGCCATAATATGTCCAAACAACTGGAAGACTGAATAAAAGATTCTGGTTGCTACGCAAATGTCAAAACCATAACTTGTACAGCACAGAATTGCTTTACGTCATTTTGTTGTTTGTTCACTGAATGCATCTATGTATAATTGTATGTCAGAAGTGTTTTTATATGTACACCTCAGGGGCCTGTACCCGGAGTGCAGATTACTAAGCATGTTAAGAAATCAGAATAAATAATGATTTGTATAATCATATATATGCCCAGTGACTAATTTAAATTTTCACAGTGGAAAGTACTTCTGTATTAATTTATTCCCATATAATACAATTTTTCTAGTTTAGTCTGTTCCTTGCCCAGGTATTGTGGGAGCATTTGGGCAAACCCCTATATGTGAGTCCAGGCAGATGTCAGATCACACCTGCACAGGCTCCTTCTTTTGGTCCCCCAGTCAGGCAGAGATCAATCCCAGTGGGAAGGGTGCATCCCCCAGAACTGGTTTGGAGTCACCAGAAAGGAGGGGTTGCTCATTTCCCAGGCCACATCTCTGAGGTGGGCACACAGACTCTGTACAATGGGGGAAAGGGTTTCACCAGTTTGGACTTAGGAATCAAGGGGTACTGTAGGATTGTTTGCAGTATGACACACAGGAAATACTGCAAACGTGGATAGGGTAACCTCTGGAGACTTTTACCCCATTGGCAGCGGTGTCAGGCACGAACTGAGGCCTCAGTGAGCCTTGTATTTTACTACTAGAGGTGCTATCGGAGGGGCTCACTGCTGAGTGTTGCAGGGTGAGCCTAGTCTCCTTTTTTTTTAGGGAATTGGGGGGCTGTGTTTTATATTGTTTTATTGTGTTTTTATGCCTACTGACCTCATTGAGCTGTTGTCTGCTGCAGCTACCTTTGCACTCGCACTTTAGATTTTCCTGTTCGCCGAGCGGAGCGCCATTTTTACTCCGCTCGGTTGGGCCATTTTCTAGCAGCCATCTTGGGGCAGTTAGCAGTCCAGCTTTTGGATTGCTCCCAGGTGGGGTGCCTACTTATTGCACTCCGCTTCGCCGTCGCGCAAGCCCGTCTGCGCCTGGCCCGCACCCAGCGCCAGTCATGCAGCCCGTTTGAGTAACGGGGGGGGGGATGTTCTGGTCACGAGACTCGCTCCTTGCCCTGGGTAGCAACTCATGTATTGGAGACCATGGTGATCGCTGGGAGAATTTTGATTCCAGCTTCCATTGCAAGATCTGTAACTTTAAGCAGGGAACCCCAGGAAGGACATCTAATGGCCGGGGTAAGCCTACCAAGATACAGAGAGCATCGAGCGGTGGGGTAAGAGCAGTTCTGGTTAACTGCAGATCGTTACCCAAGCACACTGATGACATTTGGCTTATACTAATGGATAATGGTTGGGATATAGTGTTCCTTACGGAAACTTGGCTGAAAGAGGACACCCTTCCGTCACTAACACTGGCAATCCCCCCTGGCCTCAGGATAGTTTGTGTCAACAGGACAGGAGAGAAGCGAGGGGGTGGGGTGGCAATTATTTTAAAGGAGTCATGGGACATCACCTCCTCTGAATTAAGCGGCTTTGGTTCCATAGAGGGCATTAATTTTTGCATTAAGATTTCCCCAATCCTTTCCATTGCAGGCCTATTAATATATAGACCTCCAGACTGCCCAAATCTTCATCTCTGGGAGCTGAGCAATCTGATTGTGCAGAAATCTTTACAATACTCTAATTTCATGGTTTTAGGTGATTTTAATCTCCACATGGACGACCCCTCATGTCCCCATGCCTCGCAGTTAGTGCAATCCCTAAAGGGAGCGAACCTCATGCAACATGTATTCGCGCCCACTCATAGAGCAGGTCATACTCTCGACCTTATTTTCTCTAACATCCATTCCATTAGAGTTGAGAACCCTCAATGTATGATGTGGACAGACCACTATCTAATTCCTTTCTCGTTCAACATAGGTAGGCTGTCCGGAAATCGGTTAAAACCGACTCTGCCCGACAGTACCCTACCGGATGAAAATCAGCTGACCCGGTTTAACCCGAGTGTCACTGATTTTCATTGCTGTTGCACCACTTGGCCACTTGATGGAGCCAAAGCATTGCAGACCAAACTGCAATTTAGGCCCCAGAAGGAAACTGCTCGGAACGCGAGTCACCCCCATTAAATTCGGGGAGACACATTGGTTGGCAAGGTTGGTGGGTGGGGCCAGGTCCCATTGAAAAAACTGCCTGGACTTTGTCTGGCCCCACACATCTCACCACGCTTCAGGCAGCCACGACGACGAGACGACGACCGGACGACGACCGCCAGTGTTCCAAGGCCTACAGGTAATTCTGTCCGCTGTAGCTGCAAATCTGCAGAGCTCCCCTCCGTGTTCACCAGGACCCTGAAATAAGTAAAAGTTTGTGCACTACCAGCACTTTCACATGTATGCTGTATTGTTTAGAATGCGTTAACATTGATATGTTAGATTGCTGTCTCTGCACCTTAGAGTGGATTCTGTTTCCACGCGGTCTCTGCGCCTTCCACGCTGTCTCTGCACCTTACAGTGGACTTTGCATCCACGCTGTCTCTGCGCCTTCCACGCTGTCTCTGCACCTTACAGTGGACTTTGCATCCACGTTGTCTCTGCGCCTTACAGCAGACTCTGTATCCACAATTTCTCTGCGCCCCACAGTGGAGTTTGTATCCACGCTGTCTCAGTGCCTTACAGCGGACTCTGTGTCCACGCTGTCTCTGCGCCTTACAACGGTCTCTGTAGCCACAATTTCTCTGCGCCGCACAGCAGACTCTGTATCCACGCTGTGTCTGCACTTTACAGCGGACTCTGTATTTGGGGTTTGAAAAGTACTAGGAGTAAGAACCAAGTCATCTTTAATGACTTTAGGGGCCGCCTTGACGTCAATGAGAACACAATATGCTACATTCGTGAAATACTTACCTATTCAAACTAATTGTAAAACAAACAAAGCATAGCAAACCTCTCTAAAGTATTTGCAAAACTTTTAAAAGCAAGTAACTCGGGGGCGTGGCCGGGCAAGATGGCCGAGCGGACGTAGCCCGTCTTGGCTCCCGGTCCGCGCATTGTTCCGGAGCAGACAGCAGCGGTCTTACCGCATCCCGCACGCTGTAAAGCACCTCTATGCTCAGCGGAATATGTGAGGCACAGAGGGGGAGCCTTTAAGCGTCTCCAGAGCTGCAGGAGAAGACCCGGTGAGGTTTGTCGAGAGACCACCAGACGCAGCTCAAAATGGCGGCTTCCCGACTGGGCTGAGCGATTTCAGGCGCCGTGGACCGGGAAACCCCTGCTTCCAGGACTGCTTCTCGCTTTTACAGAGAGCGCTACGGTAGGCTTGGCCGGGGGGTACGCTTTAAGGAACTTGCCCGGATCGCAGCTTCATCGGCGATTTACCGCCATGCCTGACCTTAAGATGGCGCCTACACGGTGATACAAGGCCATGTCCCACCTTCGGTCCCAGTGGCCCCAAGCCTAGCTACCTGCCGTGAGATGCCTCAACGAGCGTCATCACCTCCTGCTTCTTTTCGCCCTGCCTGCTGAGCGGCTGAGGCCCCACGAACGCCTTTGTCACCTTGGGAGCCCTCACCCCGCTATTACTTACACCCCGTAAAATGGCGCTCGCTCAAGACCGTGCGGGGCCAGGAGTACGAGCTGGGGTCGAGGATTGAGGCAAGGCCCGAGGGCCACGACGAGCTGCGACACTTCCCCCTAAGCGAGCTCTTCGCTGATACGAAACCCCTGCTCTTCAGCTCTCCGGGGGGGAGTGCTTCCACCTAGCGGGCCCGACTAAACCATAGGACGCCTAGAGCCCCGAGTTGAGGAACGAACTACGGGGCGACACCGGCCTGCTACCGCTGCTTCGATTTGTGCCACTGGTCTACCGGGGGCTCCTGGAGGTGGAGGTTCCCGCATCCTGACTCCCGAGCCTCCTTCCGCGGGCGCCGCGGTTGTGGGGATCCTCCCGGGCCGGTCCGTATGCCGCCTAAGAGAGGGACGACCAAGACACCCAACAAGGTCTCTGACTTTTTTGGCCCCTCAGATAAACGCTCGACGCTGTGTGGAGACGCGGAGTCCGCCGACATGGCCCTCACAAAGGCGGATCTCCTGTCTACGCTAAAAGACTTCAAAACTGAGCTATGTAAAGCCCTTACCCAGGACATTAAAACTTCTATAGAGCAATTGAGGTCGGACCTTACGGGGAGACTGACCTCCCTACAACAAGATGTCGACTCGGTGGGCACCAGGATGCTCGATATGGAAGCGCACCAGCAAGATCAGGAGAAGCTCTCCTCCGACCTGCGTGAGGATGTGCGCACCCTCCAAGATCAGCTCCACCAGACGCAGCTCAAGGCAGAAGATCTCGAGAATAGAGCACGGAGGGAGAACCTACGCGTCAGGGACCTGGCGGAGGGAGCAGAAGGGCTGGATTTTGAGGCCTTCCTAGAGGGGCTCTTTTCTGAGGTTCTGGGTCCACATACCCTCTCAATAAAGCTCGAAAGGGTCCATCGTGTGGGAGTCCTGCGGCACGGCGGGGAGAGGCGCCCCCGTGATGTGCTGGCGAAATTCCACTCCTACAAAGTTAAAGAGGAGGTGCTCCTAGCGGCTAGGAACAAGGGGACTGTCACCTTTCAAAACCACTCATGTTCGATCTACCAAGACGTAGCACCGTCCACTTTGGCACGGAGGCAGATGTTCTGACCCATTACCACCAAATTCGATAAAATTCGATACCGGTGGACCTACCCGTTCGGACTCGCTTTTGAGCTCAACACCAAGCAGCGGCATATCACTGACCTAAGAGAGGGCCTGGAACTCCTGGGTCTCCCGCCGGTTGAGACTGGCTCCGATCATAATAACCCCGAGAAGCTCAGCGAGGGCCACCACAGACAACAACATGGTCTATGGGCATAAGGAGAGGCCGAAAATGAACTGCCAGCGCATACACCCTACATGGACTCAGCTCTGTCTCTTGCACTCTTGAGAAAACACGCTGCATCTTACCACACCTCATTGTGCGGCATGCTTTGTAGCGAGGGAGAGGGGTGGTCCGATGGTCTTGCGGGTGAACTGTACCTAACTACTACCTTTGACAAAGAACCCACCGTGGTCCTGGGGTGGGGACCCAGGCCCCTATCTGTTTTCTAAAGATGCGGAACTATGGTCCATATCTATACCTCCGCGCAGAGACCTTTCGCTTTTCCTGCACACGGCTCTGGAATGACACCTAAGCCATGACCGCTTAAGCGGTTTGTTTTTTATTGTGACTTACATTCGGACGGCGCGGACGGGGTCCTCGGACTCTTTGTCCCCCTAACCCCTGATGGGCAGGTTGCCCGCGAACAGGGACCAGTTAGCGGCCGTTTTGCCGCACTTGCTGTTATTGTTTGTTATGGTTTTTTTGAGGGTTGAGGGGGGGGTAGGGAGGGCGATGGTGGCAGCTTTTTCATTTTACTTACTAGGGGCTTCTTCGTTTATCTCTGTCTATATATGTGGGGCACTGCCAAGGGAGATAGACACGCTTGGGGAGGTCTTACTTGCATATCCGGCTGGACCGGCAGAAGGTGTCTCTGAGCTATTTACCTCTACTTTAATACCATGACGATAACTATCGGTTCTTGGAACGTTAAGGGCTTAACTCCCCTCAGAAACGCCTACAAAGTGTGGAAATATATTATAGATCATCACCTTGATATAGTGACCCTCCAAGAGACACACCTATCTAGATCAGAGGATTCACGCCTCCGTCACAAGCGCTATCGCCTAATATACAAATCATCTGCCCTAACAAAACATAGGGGTGTAGCACTCCTGTTCCACTCCACCATTAAGTTTCAGCCGCTGGACTACCGTTCAGATAAAGATGGCCGATGGGTTATGGTCAAGGGCCGTTTGATGGGCAAGCTTTGCACCTTCGTGGCATTGTATGCTCCCAATACGGGACAAGCGGCATTCTTAAACACACTGGCAGGGAGGATTTCGGAGAAGGGCCATTGATTATCTTGGGCGATTTTAATCTGACATGGCAGGGAGATCTTGACAGTACTCATGCACACCGCTCAGACCTGGGCTCCTTCACCTCCACCACTAAACAACACTTTCACGATCTAGGTCTGATAGACACTTGGCGAACACTTCACCCTCAATCCCGGGACTACACTTTTTACTCCCATGTCCACCACACATACTCCCGACTCGACTACATTTTTATCAGTCAATCCCTGCTGGGCGCCCTCCAGGCAGCTAAGATCTTCCCCCTTTCAGTGTCGGACCACAGTCTCCTTTCCATTTGCGTTGCCTGGCGCAGCAGTGCCTCCACCACTCCTCGTTGGTTTTTTCCACCATCTCTCACGCGCGATAAAGAATCCTGCACTAAGTTGAGAGAAAGCATCACCGACTTTTTTGATTTTAATAAGCCTGAAGACACCTCGGAATACACTAACTGGGATACGTTTAAAGCGGTCATCCGAGGGAAATGTATCGCTCTCAACTCAGCACTGAACGCACAGAGAGTTGTGGAGCGGGAGGCGCTGGAAATTGAGGTTGCTTCTGTCGAGCGCACACACAAAGCAAACCCCACTCGAGACAACCTCCGCAAACTAACGGCACTGAGGGGCAAACTTAGATCTATTTATAATAACAGGGCAGAATTCATGCTCCTCAAGCTCCGACACCTCTCTTACTCCCAGGGGAACAAGGTGGGTAGGCACCTAGCTAGGCAGCTTAGGGGGAAACGAGAACGGGAATATATAGGAGGTATTCTGGGACCCAGCGGGGATACTACACACAAGGATGAGGAAAAGTCAGAACTTTTTGGCTCTTTCTATAAGACGCTATATTCAGGAGACCACCTAGACCCTGAAGCCCAAATGTGAGTACCTGCGGACACTGCGTCTTCCTCGGGTTTCACCTGACTGTAATGAAACTCTTGTTGCTCCCATCACGTCTGACGAGGTAAACGCGGCCATACAAGCACTTAGGCCCCGTAAGGCTCCGGGCCCGGACGGCTACATCACTCTTTTCTATAAAACTTTTGCCCCCGATATCACTCCGCACCTCACTCGCCTGTTTAATAGGATGGCGACAGAGGGCGAGACGACGGGGTCTCTATCCGAGGCGGTGATCTCAGTTATACCAAAACCCGGGAAAGACCCTCAGATATGCGCCTCTTACCGCCTCATCGCTCTACTAAATCTCGACGCGAAACTTTATTCCTCTATTTTGGCTAAACGGCTGAATGATCTTATGCCTGATCTCATCCACCCGGATCAATCAGGGTTTATTAAGGGCCGGCAAACGCACGATAACACTCGCCGCATAGTCCACCTCATAGAAAAAGCTAACAAACGACATATTCCCGCAGTATTGGTAGGACTAGATACCGAAAAGGCTTTCGACCGGGTCGATTGGGCATTTCTATTCACTACCCTCACTAGCTTTGGATTCGCTTCTAAATTCCTCACTATGCTTCGGGCCAACTACGTTCAACCTCGCTCCCGGGTGCAGGTAAATGGCATCCCGTCATCCACCTTTTCTCATTCTAGAGGTACACGACAGGGATGCCCCCTCTCGCCCCTCCTTTTTGCCCTGAGTATCGAACCCCTAGCAATAGCTATCAGAGCCAACCCCGACATACATGGCATCCCCTTTAGTGGGGATTCCCATAGGATCTCTCTCTTTGCGGACGACGTCCTCTTGTCGCTCGCTGAGCCCGAGCACTCCCTTCCCCAATTAAAGACGGAATTGAAACGCTTTGAAGAGGTGGCAGGCTTTAAAATAAATATGGGCAAGTCGTATATCCTTAACCTTACACTCCCGCTGGCGGTAGGTGCACCGGCTCCAACCCCTCACTCCCTTCAAATGGGCAACCTCATCCATACAGTACCTAGGAATACAGATAACGCCCAGGGTGGAAGGATTATATGCTGCCAACTTTCCCCCCAGTCTCGTACGAATGCAGGAGGAACTAGTGAGATGGAAGCCACTCTTTCTTTCTTGGCTTGGCCGCATTCATGCGGTCAAGATGACTCTCCTCCCTAAACTTCTCTACTTGTTCCAAGCCTTACCGATAGAACCATACAGGGACTTCTTTCTCAGAATTAAATCTATGATCCTTCAGTTCATATGGCAAAAAGGACGCGGCCGATTGTCGTTCTCGTTGTTGCGTCGCTCCCGAGCGGAGGGAGGAGTGGGGCTCCCCAACCTTCACTTATATTACAAGGCGGCACAGTTGAGAGTGTTGACTGAGTGGTCCAAACCGGAATCAGATAAGCATTGGTTGCATATGGACCGTAGTGTCGCAGGACGGACGATATGGGATCTTGCTTGGCGCCCCAAACGAGAGACCCAAGAACGTGTACTGTAGCACCCCCACACGAACCACCCTGCGAGTGTGGGACTCGGTAACGGGAGATGACAGATGGACCACTTTTCCCTCGCCGTTTACACCGTTGCACTTCAATCCTGCCTTCCCCCCCGGAATACGGGAGGGGCCCTTTGATGCTTGGCGAGAAGGGGGTTGTCTTGCCCTGACACACCTCTTTCACAATTATGATCCCTTAACTTTTGACAACTGTAAAAGGGAATACGACCTGGCTGACTCGGAACGGTTCCATCATGCCCAGCTGCTTCACTGGGCTCTCACTCCAAAGGTCCGAGATGCGGCCACTCGGCCTCCCACTGGATTCGAATCCTTCCTCTCTAAGACCACCACAATGAAGGGGGTGATATCGTTCATCTATAACTTTTTACTTACCACTTCAACCTCACCGTGCCCGCGCTACATGGCTATGTGGGAGGGGATGCTGCAGCGCACTGTGTCGGGGAGAGAGTGGTCTCACTTGTGGTCCGACATTTTTAAGTTTAATCACTCCATAGACCTCCGAGAAGCCCACCTAAAGACCATGATGGATTGGTATCTCCACCCTTCTAGACTCAAACAGATCTTTCCCAACACTACTGACCGCTGCTGGAGAGGCTGCGGCCTCCTGGGTGACTTTCGACACATTTGGTGGGATTGCCCAACGATACGCCCATTTTGGGCAGAAATACTAGCACACATTAAAGATATTCTGGGTTACCCCATCCCAACCACTATGGCGGAGGTCCTCTTGGGACTGCGAGATCCTACTTTAGTATACCAGACACGTGCGGACAAAGCCATTATGTGGCTATATATAGGAGCGGCTAAGGTGACTTTAGCGGCCGCCTGGAAACAGAGGGAGGCCCCGGCGATCTCCCTTTGGCATTCACGGCTATGGCGGCTTCTTCGCATGGAAAGAATGGCTGATATCTTTTACGACAATTATAAGAACTTCGAGTTCCGGTGGGGACCATTGGTGGCCTTCCTCTCCCGGGGGCTCCCGTCAGCTGTCTGTCCCAATACAGTCCGCGCATTACACCTCTTTCAATATTAAATGCATTGTTATTACCCTCAGTTGCTATCTTATCTATGGTTTTGCTGCCACCATAGTTTGGGAGGGGGATGGGGGGGTTTTGGGTTCGGGGAGTTGGTTTCTTAAATTCTTCGAATACGCCTCATTAGATTCCCTCAGCTGGAAAGATTTGCTTAGATGTCCTTGCAGACGTACGATGAGGCACCTAATTACGATACTGTATAAGGCTGTTGCCACAAGGGACAGCCCGCACCCCCGCCTTGACAGCCACTGTATCTTTCACTAGCGTTCTTTTGGAGGCGGGGCTGGGCACATCCTGGAGAATGTATAATGCTTTACCATTTCAGTCTTATCGATATGTTGGTGCTCACTGCGCTGAGCGGAATGATATTGCTATTTTGTGATTTACCTCGAAAAATCTAATAAACATATGTTTGAAAAAAAAAAAGCAGGTAACTCTGATATGTAGGATTGCTGTACAGGAAATGACTGTTTTCTGTTTCGTGCATCACTCATTCATGAACACTGGCCAGAATCTCCTGAATTATGTAAGACTGGCTGGTAATATAAAGAGCATAATTTGCCACTCCTGTGAGCACTATTTACACAACCCTTAATTTGGTGATGCGTGCCCAACTAGGATAAACAAAGAAATAGTGTGTACAAAAAACGGCTGTGTTGGTAGTACTTGACTCATGAAGGTACTTGTCTGTTATAAGTACTCAACGACAGTAAATACACGGGGACTTTGTCACTTCAGGGTGCTGTACTCATCGTCGAAGTATTCGCAGTCGTGCTGAATAGAGGCGTTAAGATGGCAGTTTACGGCAGTGCAGCTTTCTCTGTCGCTCATGTTTTATTCTTTGAGTTATCCCGGAACAATCTGCGCGGATTATTGTATAAATGCGGTGTTTGTATAATGCTAACCTAGCAGCCTACATAATAAACTCACTGGTTTGCTGAACGCAGGCGCAGACAAATGCAAGCAGTAAAATTCAAGCCATTTGGGGTCAGAGGAACACCAGGCCCCCTGCCTAGCTTGAAATGCTTAATGCAAAGTTCAATTGGGAATCTCGAGTTCCCCGTTTCAAATCCTTACGATAATTCAGTGGGTTGATAACTGACTGCAAAAGCGCACATTTAGCCTGCTGGTCCAAGAGTAGAAAACTGTTGATCATCGTTATTGAAATTAATATTGTGGGTCTTAATGGTTTTGCTCAGATGCCAAGACAATGTTATGTTCATTTTTTATAAACTCCGGTCCTAACGCTTCATACATGTTTCTGCAACAGGCAGACCTACTGTTTACATCGAATTGCCAGTGCACAGAATGAGCCCTGTGCGTGCAGTCTTTACGCCCATGGTAACCATTTACGTTGCAGTTCAACATCCTGTGATTCTGGGCAAATCACGTAATCTACCCGTCCCTAACAAAAATGAATGTGCCCTTGTGTAACGCAACTGGTGCTCGTATGAAGCGCTTCAATACCTTGAGGTCGAGTTAGCACTATATAAATCTCCGAGGGGAAAAAACAGCAGTGAAAACCAGACTAGCTTTACTCAGAGCCGTGCCATCATGCTACGTGATTTGTGAAGAGTGCCCAAAACCATGAACATATCACCCAACTCTCACTTTCTTCAAATGACAACACATTGGTTCTAAATGAACTATGAGAACTGCCTGCCTTGCCTACAACGCTCAACACCCTCAAAAATCTCTCATAAATTACCCATACCTGGAGAGTCACAAAACCTGCGATTCAAAAAGTTCTCTCTGTCCCCCGCAGTTCACGAGGTGTGCCTTGCACAGAGCCTCCCTTTTCAGGCAAATTTCCGAAAGTGGCAAATGCTCTTTTTGTAGTCTGCAGTACTCCTTCCTCACCCATTACTGTTTTCAAACACCTCCCAAAACATACTAACTGAGAAACATTTCCATGTGACTGCAAATTGTTTCACCCAGTGCTTCTTTTCCTCCTGGTATTGCACAGCTCTGAAATTGTTTCATTAGTTTCCTCCAATGATACTATCATTATATCATTTTGTACCGCGTCAGAGTGCCGGGTGGGTGGAACTCAAGCAATAGAAAGCACCAGTAAATAAATCAATAAATATCTTAGGCTTGCATACCACATTTAGCATAACGCTGCCACTCCTTCATTACAGCTGTTACACTTTTCATGAGGTGTTTCCCTGCATCTTCTCTTGTGTGCTGGTCGCTTGTCCCTTTCATCATGCGCTCTGCCTGATAATGCTGACTTAACCTTACAGACATCAAGGCCTCGTGCCCCTGCTCTGGGGTGCTTTTAGCCTATTAGCTCCCGTGATGTTGTCTTTCTCATTATTTTCGCAACAGTACGCAACCGGTTTCTAAGTGTTTTCTTTGTATTGATCTAGTTTGCGCAGAACAACATGCCACACAGAATAAAGACGGCAGAAGATTATGTGCTGGAAAACAAAGATTTCATGGTTGAAGAAGTACGTGGGCAAAAGATGTTAATTTGCAGGTTTTGCAGAGTGACTGTCCCAATAGTAACTGGGAAGACTGCAAGCCGAATTGCTGAACATCTTGTTACCAAGACCCACATGAAATTGAAAGAGCCACCTAATAGCGACAGCCTATGCCAGATGTCTCTTGCTGAGACAATGACACGCTTCAAAAGAAAACGTGAGAAAGAAAAGGATGTGGCACATGAATTTGTACGTGCCCTAGTGCAATCTGGAACCAGCTTACACCAAGCCGATGGACCGATTGGGAATCTGTTCCGCAAGCTTGCACCAGCATGCAAAACATTATCAAAAGCAACACAAATGTATGAGAAATACCTACCAGAGGTGTTCCTTGCAGATATTGAACATATTTCAGAGTTACTCCAAGGTGATGTAAAGATCTCTGTTACCATTGATGAAACTCCAGAGATGCGTGGCGACCCAGCAGTGGCAGTGCTAATCACATTTTGTGATGCAAAAAATGGATGGTACAGATGTACCATCATGGCAGATCTAGATGTACTGGAAACATGCAACGCAGTATCACTTGGAATGCTGTTGCAGAGAGTTCTTACCAAGTTTAACAAAGATTGGAGTGATATTGTTTGTATTTGCAGCGATTTAGCTACGTATATGAAAAAGTTATGTGATGACCTGTCACAAGCAATGCCTGAGCTGAAGTGTTTCCCTGTAAAGAGATCCTTGCCACTTGCTAGATGGTATGCTGAAAGTATCTTTACAATCTTCTGAGCTAATGAAGAATGCTATTGATCTGAAAGAGACACGTTAGTGACAGATTCCTTACCTTAGAATATCCCCAGGCGTCAGGCTGGATCCGTAAAGTTTTTTGCGTAGCAGTACCCTTGCGCGTCGGTAGGCGGCGACGTGCGGCTCCGCGTCCGTCGTCGGCATCGTGATCGCCGGGATGACGTCGCGGGCAGTACTTAGGTGCCGCCCCTGCGCGCTGACGTCAGTTCTTCTTTTTCCGCGCCAGTAAGCGCAGATCCGGGAAGAGCAGTGCCCTAGTCACTTTTTGACTACCCTTTTTTGTGAATTTTTTCACTGTTTTCTTCTACGAGTCTTCACGACTCCTAAGGTGTCGTAGGGATGCCCGGCTTGAAGCACTGCGAGGTCTGTGCCCGCATGATGTCCATCACGGACCCGCATCTCGAGTGTCTCTTCTGTCTCGGCCGAGACCACGACACGAAGTCGTGCCCTGACTGCCGGAAACTTCATCCGAAGGCTTTGCGAGAGCGGTCTCGAAAGCTGCTCGAGGTCCGGCAGTCGGCTCCACGCCGCACCAAGCCCCGGTCACGGGAGAGGTCGAGGGGCCGGTCGCGGAGCCCCCATCGTTCGTCGGAATCCAAGTCTTCGCGCTCCTCCGGTAAGTCGAAGCACAAGAAGTCTAAGCGGCGTCATCGCTCTAAGACTTCGCCTCGCCGGTCTCGCGACTCGGCTGAGGCCCCTGTCGGCACCGTCCCGCGGCCCCGGACGTGCCTGTCGAGTCACCCCCGCATTACCCGTCCTTCCCGGGTTCGGGGGCGACTCCGGCCCAAGTACAGGAGTTCCTGTCGGCCATGGCCCGCCTCTTCGGGCCTCAAGGTCCCTCCGGTGCGCCTTCGGGCCCCGCGGGCCCTGATGGGGTTGCTCCGGCGTCGCCGTCGACTCCGGTCCCGGCGTCGCCTGTCCCACCAGCCTTCATCCCGGCCTCGATCCCGGCTCCGGTGGTGCCGCAACCCCCATCGACGCCGGTTGACCTAACTACGCCTCCGCCTCCGCCGATGTCCCCGGTGCCGTTCCTGACACCGTCCGGGGCTCCGGACGGCGTCGTTCCCCGGCTCTCTCCGGCTCCGGACATGGAGCCGGACCGACGTCGCCCGACGCCGGTTCCGGCGCCCATGAGACCTTGGGTCCCTAATGTCCTTCTCCTCCATATTATGAACCTGAGGAGGACCAGGAGAGCTGGGAGGGGTCTGAGGACCCTCTCACACAACAGTGCGAGTTTGACCCGGACTGGGTTGAGGAACTTGGGGATGCCAGTGGTCTGGACACCTCCCCTGACTCTGGCATGCTGTCTCCTCCCGTGGCTACGGAGAAGGGGGCTAATTTTGCAACGGTGTTGCGTAGAGCTGCTGGAGCCTTGAATCTCCAGTTGCCTACTGTGGCCGTCAGGACTAACCTCCTGACAGAAGTGCTTCAGCCGGCGGCCTCCTCTTCGGAGACTGTGCTGCCGTTCAATGATGCACTCACTGACGTTCTTTTGGGTGCCTGGTCCAAGTCCACCACAGGGGCTCCTGTGGATAGGAACGTGGCCCGACGCCATCGCCCTGCTCCGGGCGACCCCCTGTTTCTCTCCCAACACCCCACCCCTGAGAGCTTGGTTGTCCAAGCCTCTGCCTCCCAAACCGCCTTCCCTACCGCCCCTCCGGATAGGGAATCCAAGCGCCTGGACCACTTTGGGAAGAAGGCTTTCTCTTCCTCCAGTGCTGGCTTGCGGTCCGTCAACACCGCTTGCCTCTTGGGCCGATATACCCACTCCCTGTGGGATTCGGTGGCAACTGTTTTGCCGCAGTGTTCTGAGGAGGTCCAGACACTGCTTACCCGCGCCATTGCGGAAGGGCGAGATGCGGCTAAATACACCATACGTTGTGGCCTTGATACCGCCGACTCGCTGGGCAGATCGCTTGCAACGACGGTGGCGCTGCGTCGCCACGCCTGGCTGAGGACCACTGGTTTTTCGGGTGATGTCCAGAATACACTCATGGACATGCCCTTTGATGGAGTCGGTCTTTTGGTTCAAAAGCAGACCATGCGCTGGAGCGTTTCAAGGACTCGCGGGCTACTGCCAAGTCCCTGGGCCTTGCTGTTGTGCGCCCTCCGCTCACATCTGCTTTTCGCCCCTTTCGTGGCCACGGGAGGGCGCCCAGTCACGTCAGCAGCCCGGCCAACGGCCCGCGCAGCAAGCGCCTTCGCGTGGCCGAGGACGTGGATACCGCCGTGGCGGTTCGGGCAACCAGCGTGCGGGTCAGGCCACCACATCCAACCCGTCCGCGGCCTCCAAGCCCTCCTAGTCCCTCCTTTCAGGTGCACGGCATGCCAGTAGGGGGCAGGGTCCGCCATCACCTTCACCACTGGCGTCCCATCACCTCGGACAGGTGGGTCTTGGACATTGTCCGAAGGGGCTACTCCCTCCCCTTCGAGACCACCCCCCCAGCCATGCCACCTCAATTCCACCGCATGTCAGGGGATCACTTGGTGCTTCTGCAGAAGGAAGTCACGGCCCTCTTGGCCAAGAGGGCCATCGAACATGTTCCGACCCCAGAAGTAGGACGTGGTTGCTACTCCCACTACTTTCTGGTGCCCAAAAAGGACAAGGAGGACATGCGTCCTATCTTGGACCTCCAGAACGTCAATCGCTTCCTCCCTAAGGAGAAGTTCAAGATGCTCACCCTAGCTCAGGTCTTGACTGCCCTCGACCCTGGAGACTGGTTGGTAGCGTTGGACTTGCAGGACGCTTATTTCCACATCCCCGTCCTGCCGGCCCACCGGCGTTACCTACGGTTCACGGTAGGCCTCGAGCATTTTCAGTTCACCATGCTCCCCTTTGGCCTTACCAGTGCCCCTCGGGTGTTCACGAAAGTGATGGCGGTGGTCGCAGCTCATCTGCGCCGAGCTGGGGTTTCAGTCTTCCCCTACCTCGACGACTGGCTGCTGAAGGCGGGCTCGTCCCAGGCAGTCGTCTCCCACCTCCAGACTACGGCCGAACTCCTGCACTAGCTGGGGTTCTCCATCAATGTGCCGAAGTCGCACCTGATTCCTTCTCCACAGCTCCTTTTCATCGGAGCAGTTCTGGACACGACGCAGTTTCGGGCCTATCCTCCCGAACGGCGAGTCCGGGATATTCAGGCTATGATTCCGATCTTTCAGCCTTTATCCTGGGTTTCGGTACGGATGACCCTGAGGCTGCTGGGCCTCATGGCATCCTGCATCCTGCTGGTCAATCATGCCAGATGGCATATGCGGGCTCTGCAGTGGGACCTGAAGTTCCAGTGGGCGCAGCACCGGGGCAACCTGTCCGATCACGTCCAGATCTCGGAGGGGACTGCACAACAGTTGCAGTGGTGGCTCACGGACCGGCAATGGGTCATGGGCAGATCCCTCTCCCTTCCCCAGCCAGAGCACACAGTTGTGACGGACGCGTCCCTTCTGGGATGGGGCGGTCACATGGGAGAGGCGGAGATCAGACGCCTCTGGTCTCCGGCGGAGTCCCGGCTCCATATCAACCTTCTGGAGCTCCGGGCGATCCGACTTGCACTCAAGGCATTCCTTCCCTCTGTCAAAGGGAAGGTTGTGCAGGTGTTCACAGACAACACCACCGCCATGTGGTACTGCAACAAACAGGGTGGGGTCGTGGACCATCTGTCAGGAGGCTCTGCGCCTCTGGACGTGGCTGGAACATCAGGGCATGTTCCTGGTGGTTCAACACCTGGCAGGTTCCCTGAACGCCAGGGCGGACGAACTCAGCCGCAGGTGCATGATGGATCACGAATGGCGTCTTCACTCGGAAGTGGCGCAAGGACTCTTTCTACAATGGGGAGAGCTTTGGTTAGATCTATTCGCCACCGAAGAGAACGCGCAATGTCATCAGTTCTGCGCGTTGGAATTTCCAAGGCGGCACTCGCTCGGCGACGCTTTTCGTCGCGAGTGGAGTTGCGGTCTGTTGTACGCCTTTCCGCCTATACCACTTCTACCCAGAGTGTTGAAGAAGATTCGGCACGACCGGGCCCAAGTCATCCTTGTGGCTTCGGACTGGGCTCGAAGAGTTTGGTATCCCGAGCTACTCAGTATGAGCGTAGATCCCCCAATCCGTCTGCCTCTTCGGGAGGATCTTCTGTCGCAGCAGCAGGGGACGGTCCTCCACCCGAACCTGTCCAGCCTCCACCTGCTTGCGTGGAGATTGAGCGGCGGCAGTTGATTCCTTTCGACTTGCCTCCCGAAGTTTGTGATGTGATTCTGGCAGCCAGGCGTCCCTCCACTAAGGTGGTATACGCCTGCAGGTGGAACAAATTTGTGGCATGGTGCACAGCAAAGGCTGTGAACCCCCTTTCTGCCCCTCTTTCTGAGGTCCTTCTGTTCCTTCTTTCTCTGGCCCAACAGGGTTCTGCCCTGGGTACCATCAAGGGTTATCTCTGTGCTATCTCGGCCTTCCTCAGGCTCCCTGATCAGCCCTCCCTTTTCAAGTCCCCTGTTGTTAACAGGTTCTTAAAAGGCATTACACACCTCTTCCCTCCTGTTCCGTTTGTGATGCCTCAGTGGGACTTGAACTTGGTTCTTACCTTTTAATGTGCGCTCCCTTTGAGCCTCTACATAACTGTCCTCTTCGTCTTCTGACTCTGAAGACAGCCTTTCTGGTGGCCATCACCTCCGCTCGGCGGGTGAGTGAGCTCCAGGCTCTATCATGCAAACCTCCCTTTCTGTCTGTCCATCCAGACAAGGTTGTTCTTAGGACGCGACCGTCCTTCTTGCCAAAGGTGGTTACTGCCTTCCACATTGGGCAGACCATCACTTTGCCTACCTTCTTTCCGCCTCCGCATCCTTCCAGAGAGGAAGAGAGGCTCCACCGTCTGGACCCAAAACGTGCGCTCTCCTTCTATATCGACCGCACAAAACACTTCCGGGTGGATGACCAGCTCTTTGTTGGCTACGTGGGCGCCAAAAAGGTCGGGCGGTGCACAAACGAACCATCTCCCGCTGGGTTACCTTGTGCATCAAGGCCTGCTATTCTTTGGCTAAGAAGGAGCCTCCTGTTGGGCTGCGTGCCCATTCCACCAGGGCAACGGCTGCTACCACGGCTTTGGGCCGCGGTGTTCCGCTGCAGGATATCTGTCAGGCAGCTACGTGGGCCTCGCTGCACACGTTTACAAAGCATTACTGCCTTGACAGTCAGGTCCGGAGGGACGGCTTCTTTGGCCGTTCTGTCCTCCGGGACTTCCTTGTCTGATCTTTGTTCGCAGACCCACCACCGGGGTTGGTATTGCTGGGGTATCTATTCTAAGGTAAGGAATCTGTCACTAACGTGTCTCTTTCAGATGCACAAGTTACTAACTTGTGTAACGATATATCTGTAAGAGACAGTAGTTAGTGACAGATTCCTTACCGCCCACCCATCCTCCCCGTTCTGCGAACTGATTTCTAGGGTTAAGGACATCCCTTTCAGGGCCCTAGTATTTTTCAGACACCTATGTCAGCTTCTTGCATGGCTCTGCGTTCCTGGCGCGGAAAGTCGTGTACAGAACTGACGTCAGCGCGCAGGGGCGGCGTCTAAGTACTGCCCGCGACGTCATCCCGGCGATCACGACGCCGACGATGGACTCGGAGCCGCACGACGCCGCCTACCGACGCGCAAGGATACTGCTACGCAAAAAACTTTCCGGATCCAGCCTGACGCCTGGGGATATTCTAAGGTAAGGAATCTGTCACCAACTACTGTCTCTTACAGATATATCGTTACACAAGTTAGTAACTTGTGCATTTTGTAGTCCATTCAGGCACACTGTTTCGTTATGCGCGGGAACTCAAACGCAAATATTTCTCGTTTTGTGTGGCAGCAAAGAAAGAGTCATCCCAACTGTCATTTAGTCGGTGGTTCTCAGTCCTAGAGGCCGTGAATGGAATATTATCTATGTGGCGACCGTTTACTGAATTTTTGCTTAGTGATGATGCAAAAGGCAAGAAATGTGATGATCTTTGGTCACATACTGATAGTGATGTCAAAAAAAGTACACTGTACTGCATTCTTAGATTTTTACAGGAAAACATGACTGCTGTAGTGGACATAATCAAACAACTTGAGTCAGAAAACACCCTTGTCTACCAAGTGTTCGGCATAATTGGTGTAGATGTCAAACATCTCCGAGAGTAGGCTAGGCGACACTTTTAGTGACTTTGGCACTGCAACATGTTCCCTGTTAGAATGCTTGCCACTTGGTAAGCAAAGAAGTGTTGAGGACCAATTCAGGAAATTGTATTTCACAATGCATGAGAAATGGCTTTCTATGATGCATAGAAATGTCCCTTCACCAACCATGGCGTTTGAAGTCAATGAAGCCTCACTTTGGTACTCTGCACAAGTGTTAGATCCCTTCCGTAAAGGGGAATTTTCTCCAGACTTTGAAACGTACAGCTTCATTTTTGACCGCTTTAATACCTCTGAGGCCATATGCACCCAGTTCAACGCATATGTTGCAGAACCTGGCCCAGAGAATGTCAACCTTGAGGTGCACCAGTACTGGCATGGAAAGCTACGTCAGTGGCCAGAGTTGGCAACTTGTGTACTGGCTGTTTTGGCGTTGCCAGTCTCAAGTGCCAATGTCGAGAGGGCCTTTTCACAAATAAAAGTGTACATGGGAAGGAAAGAGAGAGCGCGAATGACCAAAGAATCACTGAAGAAATATTGTATGGTGTACTACAATAAATTCGACTTGTAAAAATGTATTTGGCCCTCATATACACTGTACGTACACTGTCTATATACCATGCATCAATGAAGAAAGCCAGCAATATTAAAAGCAAAGCGTTCCATAAACACCGGTAAAACACCGTTTCCGTTGTTTTTTATGGCGCGAAAATGAGTAACCACTGAAAAGCACTTTTTTTAGGTATTGAAATCACTGGAAAACACTGACAAAACACCACTAGAATTTACTAAAAATAGAAACTGAAAACAGGAAAGCCTAAACATAGGTAAAACACAGTTGTTGGGCCAAAAACAATCAATGGTGGGTAGGAACTGGAAGAGAGTGAGTGCAGACATTGTGGGTCCACCGATTATTAACGGTGACCAACCGCGCTCCGGGGATCCCAACGCGGACGCAGCACTGTTTAATGCTAGGATCTCGGCTTCACTCGATGAGGTGGCGCCACTAAAAACTCCTAAATCTCAGAGATAGTCCCCCTCAGCCCCCTGGTTCTCGGAGGATCTCAGGAGGGAAAAAAGCGGATGCAAGAGATTGGAAAGGCAATGGAGGAAGGATTATACTCCAGAAGCGAAGCAGGAGTATAAGATAGCTCTAAAAAAACTGCGTAAAATGATGAGAGTGGCCAGGAAAGAGTACTTTGTTAAAGAGATTGAGGGTGCGGAGCACTCAAGTAAAGAGATTTTTAGGATCGTTAGATCCTTCACTAACCATTCTGCGGCTGAAGGGAAAATTGTGCCCTCCTTAGAGTTATGTTCTAACCTATCCAACTCCTTCGAGAAGAAGATTCAGAATATATACTCTTCTTTCACATCGGAAGAGCCATTATTGGCTCCCCAGGCTCCAACAACTTGCAAGACTGAGGGCACCTTTACGGAGTTTGCCCATATAACCCTGCAAGAATCCTTGGCTGAAATCTTGAGGTGTAAGTCGGGTTCGCCCGCTGACCCCTGTCCTCCCAAGATTTTCAGATCACTTGCTCACTCGATTAATCCAGTACTGAATTACATCTGGAATGTGTCACTGTCCACTGGCAT
Organism: Calotriton arnoldi; assembly: GCA_963921515.1. Classification (NCBI taxonomy): domain Eukaryota; kingdom Metazoa; phylum Chordata; class Amphibia; order Caudata; family Salamandridae; genus Calotriton; species Calotriton arnoldi. Next base: position 1,361,668 of record CAWUFW010002681.1, on the reverse strand, counting down.
CTTTCCTGATGTCTGGAAACAGGCTCTCCTTTTACCTCTCTTAAAAAAACCTAACGCCGACCTCAAGGAGCTTGGAAATTACCATCCTATTTCTCGGTTACCGGCACTGGCAAAAATGTTGGAAAAAATAGCGCAGCGCCAACTCTCCAAGTATGTCGACTCACATGACATCCTTCACGACACTCAGTCAGGCTTCCGGACAGGATATAGCACGGAAACCGCCCTGGTGGAGGTGGCAGAGTCTATAAGAATGTCAATGGACGCAGGAGCTTCTGCTATGTTGATCCTGTTGGATCTATCCGCGGACTTTGTCACGGTTGCTCATTCCATACTGCTAAACAGACTTAAACAGCTTGGTGTTCAGGGCACAGCCCTTGCTTGGATCCAGTCTTACCTCCATAATCGCACTCAAAGTGTATTTCTCCCATCACACCAATCATCACCTAAGACGCTAAGGTGTGGGGTACCACAGGGCTCGGCATTAAACCTGCTGCTCTTTAATACCTACCTCGTACCACTCTTCAATCTTATTGACACCTGGGAGCTAAAGGCTGTTTCGTATGCAGATGATACCCAGCTGATATTCTCCTTTAAGGATCAGTCAAGGGACTCATTTGCTAGATTAACGGGCTGCCTGAAAGACATCACTAGCTGGATGAACAACAACAAGCTGAAATGAAATGCAGACAAGACGGAGATCATGTTCTTTGGTCAGCCCCTCCCGCAGGACTTTGGTGGCCTGCTGAGTTGGGAACGCCGCCTTGTCCGGCTAAGGAAGCTAGAAACCTGGGCGTCAAGTGGGACTCAGATCTATCTTTCGAAACCCACATTCGCCATGTCTCGTCGGTCTGCTTTGGCAAGCTGATAACTTAAAAAAAATTCCTGCACCTCTTGCCAGAGGATAGCAGGAGGACAGTAGTTCATGCGACGGTGACATCTCATCTAGATTAAGCTAATAGTCTGTACTTGGGACTTCCCAGGTATCTGATTCACAGACTTCAGATGATTCAGAACGCGGCGGCAAGACTTATTCGCAGAGGGCCTTTCCGTCATCACATTTCCCCTCACATCAAGCTCCTTCATGGGCTCCCGGTTGCAAAACGCATTGAATTCAAGGCCTTGACCCTTGCTTTTCGGGCAATGCACAACATAGGACCGAGATACCTCAGAAAGAGACTTTGCCTGTATCAATTGGCCCGCACTCTTAGATCTAACTCTAAGCACCTATTGTGCGTTCCCCGGTTTGCTACGGCCAGAAAAGGAGGAAGGGCCTTCTCGGTCAAGACAGCTATGCTATGGAATGCACTACCTCTGCATCTTCGCATGCTGGACTCTGAATCCGAGTTCCGAAAGCACCTGAAGACGTGGCTCTTTGGCTAGGTTAGACACTGCCCTTATCTATTCACCTGACTACCGCGAAGCGCCGGGACACCTCTGTTTGAGGTAGCTGTTTGCACTATAGAAGTAACACTATTATTATTATTATTATGGTTAGGAAGGAGCTAGGAGCCCTCCCCACCCACAAGCTGGTGCCATGCATAAAGGTTGCATCCCCAGTACCCTCCTCATAACACTACTGGACCTGAGGAAGATCAGAAGAAGACTGAACCTGCTTTCTGAGACCAGACCTGAGAGCAGCACCGAAGGACAGGACCTGCTCCCTTTTGTACTCAGGCGGAAGAAGTAGACTCTAAGGGCCATAAGGCTGACCTGTTCAAGCTACATGGACACAACAAGCTACAAGAGGCCTTTCCTGAAGATTCTCAGCTGATCAATTCCAACTAGACCTTCCCTGGAAACTGCTGGTGGTCTCTGCTGGAGTGAGTCCTGACCCCCAAGTGCTGATCCTGTGGTCCTGGAACTCTTCGCTGCGTATGGCTCAACTTCTCCTACCACCCCTGAAAACCAGAGACTTAGAAACCTTTTAGCTTTAGAGACCTCAGGAGGACTAGGACAAATCTGGAAAGCTGATCTGACCAAGGTGCGCTGCTGCTGGGCTGAAGATTTAGGTTTCCCTCACTCTGAGCGTTTTTGCTATGGGAAATCCTCTGCAGCAGGACTTCACAGAGATGGTATCCAGTCTTGTGGAGAGAAAATATATATATATATATATATATATAATCTACTGGCGGTCGCCAGTAGATAGTTATAGTTACAACCTATTATCCATAGGAAATCCGCGACATTCTATTTGAAATAACTCTCTTGCCGGTTGACGTATCTTCGCAAAATTTTCAAACTTTGTGGCCCGCTCCGGTCCGCTCCTACCCTGAAAGTCTCGGGGGATTCGTCAAGCGGGGGCCGAGAAAAAGGGGGGTCCCAAAACGCGTTTTCCCCATGCAATTTTCCATAGGAAACTTTAGACACGGCTACAGCCCGAACTGCTGAACGGAATTACACCAAATTTGGCAAACAGGTAGTTCTTGGTTCAGAAAGAACCCTTTTTGTTAAATGGTGTAAATCCGTTCAGTAGTTGCTGAGAAAATGAAAAGTAAAAAAGATAGTGATATCTAGGGCCGCGGATCCTCCCGAGCACGAGCTTTATGTTAATTGGCTGTCAACACTCCAAACCAGGAAGTGTTGGCAGCCATTTTGTCCCTCGGTAGAACCGAGGGACAGAAACAAGTGCGCAAAGCGCACAAAGGGGGCAGGGTAGAAACACCCTGACCCCCTAGGTCTGCTCAGGAGGTCCCACAAGGACCCCCTGGGCAAAAAATAATAATTTTTTTTTTTTAAATCGGCAGGATGCGCTCAGGGAGCGCGAACCCTGCCGGAAAAAAATCGAAGCGCGGTCTCCGCGCTTCGATAGTTAATTGGCCCCCGGGTGGGCCAAGTCCCGGGGGCATGCTGGGGGGGTTAATTTTATGTGTGGGGGCCTCTAAGGGCCCCCAAGCCCCGGGGACCACCACCCCCGGGGCCTTATGTATAATGGTGCGGGAGGGCTCTGAGCCCTCCCGCAGCCCCGAGGACCACCACCTCCCTGGGGCTTCTTTTTTTAAATTAAAAACCTGTGTGGGGGGCTCCAGCCCCCACACGCCCCGGGACCACCACCTCCCGGGGCACTAAGAAAAATTAAAATGGGGGTCCGTTTTGGACCCCCAAGCCCCGGGGACCACCACCTCCCCGGGGCTTTCAAAATGTAGGGAGGGGGCCCGCGGCCCCCTCCTGGAGCCCTTGATGGCCCTGGGGACCGCCACCCCCAGGGCCGGCTCCTGCAGTGTCCCGGGGTGCCTACCCCGGGACACTGTAGTTTGCTATGGCAGGACGGGAGCCTCGCGGCTCCCGTCCTGTCATTGCAAACTTGGTTTGGATATTGGAAGAGAGAGCAGGGAAACCTGCTCTCTCTTCCAATATCCAAAGCCGATTGCTTTTACACATGGGGAGCAGCATGTTAGCTGCTCCCCATGTGTAAAAGCAATGCCGGCTCCCGTAGGACACGGGGAGCCGGCGGGACTGTGGGGGGTTTGGGGACCCCCCCACAGTCCCCAACGAGAGTCCAGGCCCCGGGGGATGGGGTCCCCGGGGCCATAAGTGGCCCGGGAGGGGGGCCACGCAGCCCCCCTCCCCAAAGTAAAAAAATTTAAAAAATTTAAAAAAAAAGTGCAAGGCTGGCCCCGGGGGATGGGGTCCCCGGGGCCTTAAATGGCCTGAGGAGGGGGGCCACGCAGCCCCCCTCCAAATAAAAAAAAAAGAGGCCATGCCCCGGGGGATGGGGTCCCCGGGGCCAATACAGGCCCAGGGAAGGGGGGCCACGCGGCCCCCTTCCCGTTTTTTTTTTTAAATTTTAATTAAAAAAAAGGGGTAAGGCCCTGGGGGATGGGGTCCCCAGGGCCTAAAAATAGGAAAAAGGAAGGGGGGCCACACAGCCCCCCTTCAGGGGAAAAAAAAAAAAACGATCGGGCCCGCAGGCCCCGCCCCCTTCCTTCACCACTCTGCAAATGCGCCCCTGGCGCGTTTGCAGAGAGGGAACGAATCCCCTTGAATACTGGGGGTCCCTGGAGGCCAACTAGCCCACCAGGAACCTCCAGTATGCGCCAGGGAGCTGCCTTGCAGAGAGGTGTACAGAGGCCACGCCCCTTTTACACCTCTCTGCAACGCAGCTCTTTGGCGCTTTTGGAGGTATATGGTGGGCTAGATGCACCCCAGGGACCCTCAGGATTCAAGGGGAGTTAATCCCCCGACTTAAAACGCGCCACGGGGCGCGTTGGCACAGTGGTGAAGGGAGGGCGGGGCTTCAGGTGACATGTGTGCAAACAGGCCCCGTGGCGCGTTTTAAGATGGGGAATTAAATCCTCTTCAATCCTGAGGGTCCCTGGGGGCCAACTAGCCCAACAGGTACGTCCAGAAAGCGCCACAGAGCTGCGTTGCAGAGAGGTGTAAAAGGGGTGTGGCCTCTGTACATGTCTCTGCAACGCAGCCCCTGGCGCATACTGGAGGTTCCTGGTGGGCTAGTTGGCCCGTAGGGACCCTCATGATTCAAGGGGACTTAATCCCCCAACTTAAAACGCGCCACGGGGCGCGTTTGCACAGATGTCACCTCAGGCCCCGCCCCTCCCTTCACCATTGTGCAAATATTCCTCTAAAATCAGCCGAAATACGAATTCTGATTTACTCACCTGTTATCAGGAGAGACCTCAGTGCTGCATCTTTCAGCCCAGTACTGGTCCTGAAAAGTAATTTTAACCGTACTTACCGGTAACTTGAATTTCCTTCATAGGCTAACATTGACTGGTTTCACTTGGAAATTCTTCTAAGTGTGGAGTTTTGGAACTTTAAAATATTCCTCTAAAATCAGCCGAAATACGAATTCCGATTTACTCACCTGTTATCAGGAGAGACCTCAGTGCTGCATCTTTCAGCCCAGTACTGATCCTCAAAAGTAATTTTAACCGTACTTACCAGTAACTTGAATTTCCTTCCATAGGATATCATTGCCTGCTTTTTGCTGAAAAAGTTTCTAAGTGTTGATTTTTGAAACATACAAATATTCCTCTAAAATCAGCCAAAATCCGAATTCTGATTTACTCACCTGTTATCAGGAGAGACCTCAGTGCTGCATCTTTCAGCCCAGTACTGATCCTCAAAAGTAATTTTAAACGTACTTACCAGTAACTTGAATTTCCTTCCATAGGATATCATTGCCTGCTTTTGCTGAAAAAGTTTCTAAGTGTTGATTTTTGAAACATACAAATATTCCTCTAAAATCAGCCGAAATCCGAATTCTGATTTACTCACCTGTTATCAGGAGAGACCTCAGTGCTGCATCTTTCAGCCCAGTACTGGTCCTGAAAAGTAATTTTAACCGTACTTACCAGTAACTTGAATTTCCTTCCATAGGCTAACATTGACTGGTTTCACTTGGAAATTCTTCTAAGTGTGGAGTTTTGGAACTTTAAAATATTCCTCTAAAATCAGCCGAAATCCGAATTCCGATTTACTCACCTGTTATCAGGAGAGACCTCAGTGCTGCATCTTTCAGCCCATTACTGGTCCTGAAAAGTAATTTTAACCGTACTTACCAGTAACTTGAATTTCCTTCCATAGGATATCATTGTCTGGTTTTCAGCAGAAAAGTTTCAAAGTGTTAATTTTCACAAACTACAAATATTCCTAAAAAAATCGCCTGTATGACTTAAACGCATTCTTTCAACTGTTTACAGGAGATGCACCAGTGCTGGATCCTGGATCCAACACTGAGTAAGAAAAAGTAACGATAACAGTTTTTAACTTCTAAGTGAATTTCCTTCCATAGGATAACATTGGTGATTCTATGAGAAAAAGTTTCTAAGTGTGAACTTTTAAAGTACAATAATATTCCTTAAAAATCACGACTGTAACCAAAACGCTTTTACTCAACTGTTTACAGGAGATGTCCCAGGACTGAATCTAGGATCCAGTAATGTGGTTAGAAAAGTAATCCATAAAGTAACTAATTGCATTTAACTAGAAATTCACATTGAGCTGAATGTTGCATTGTGTTTGAAAATGTGTTGCCCATTGCAACAACTGTAACTACTGTACTTAAAAGTCTATTGCCTATGTGCAAAGTAATTAAACTAAAGTAATTCATTCTGAGAAAGTATTTTTGTAATGTAATGTATAATGTAATTACAATGTAATTTAAAAAATAAAATATGTAAAAAAAAATTGTTTCTAAAAAATTTGGAAATCAGTATGAAAAAAATTTATATAACAATTAATACATTTAAAAATTGTCATTTACAAAACCTTTGAAATTCACTGAAAAAACTGTAGGTTTCAGACATGTTATAGTTACAAATTAGCATTTAAAAAACCTTTGAAATTCACTGAAAAAACCATAGGTTTCAGGGACGTTATAGTTACAAATTAGCATTTAAAAAACCTTTGAAATTCACTGAAAAAACCATAGGTTTTAGGGACAGTTATAGTTAGTTGGACATTGCACTCGTACAAAACCCGTGAAATTCCCCGTTATAGTTAGTCCAGCTAACTATAACTCGCGCCCCGCAATGCACTGCTGATGACGTCACATATTACATCACTCATGACATGGTCAGTGACATCACTGATGACATCTCAAATGACATCACTGATGACATCATCCACGTGATAATCTGATGCACCTCCTCACACCCTAATATAACCTTTGATACACCCACTCTAAATTACAGACTGCCATTCGCAAAACCATAGACACTCCAACACCAATAACTACATACCCACTCACTGATTCTTAGGTCTACGCACACATCCACTCACTCACCCGTACAGTCACTCATACTTACGGTCACTCAGTACAGGACTATCATATGCACTCATACTCCTATATAGACACTCAAACACCGCCACTCATCCATAGAGGTACTCACACACCTAGTCAGTCATGCAAATAATTAAACACACTACCATTTACTCACCTATACAGTTATACACACACCAGCTCACTTACTCATACAAATAGTAGCACAATCTTACGCTCTTATACAATCACTGATACAAGCACACACTCATCCATACAGCCACTATCACAATCACTCACTCTCGCTTATAGCTATTTATATACTCCAACACACATATATACTGCCTTTCACATATGTAGTTACTCACACATGTACCACTGGGACATACATTCACTCACTAACACACTCTTACACACACTTACCCACCCATACAGTCTATCACAGTTGCACTCTTGAAACCATCCACCCAGTGAATCACCCACTCACACATCTATGCACAGAGTTGCACACACCCCTCCCACACAAACACTCAGGCACCCATACAGATACTCAGACAAGCATTCAATAACTCATATAGACACTCATGTAGCTATTCACAAACACATGCAGCCACTTACACAGCAACAGACAGACGGATACAGACATTCACCCAGTTTAGTCACTAACCCATGCATTCAGTAAGATACGTTAAATCACTCACTTATAGAGTCAGTCACGCACCTACTAAATCATCCATACAGACACTTACACACCCACTCATTCTTCAATACGTCTTTTCCTATATATATTAAAAATATTTAAACTTTACAGAAACACACAGTCACTGGATGATGTCATCAGTGATGTCATCAGTGATGTCATTTGAGATGTCACTGACCATGTCATGAGTGATGTAATATGTGACGTCATCAGCAGTGCATTGCGGGGCGCGAGTTATAGTTAGCTGGACTAACTATAACGGGGGAATTTCACGGGTTTTGTACGAGTGCAATGTCCAACTAACTATAACTGTCCCTAAAACCTATGGTTTTTTCAGTGAATTTCAAAGGTTTTTAAATGCTAATTTGTAACTATAACGTCCCTGAAACCTATGGTTTTTTCAGTGAATATATATATATATATATATATATATATACACACACACACACACACACACACACACACACACTGTGGGAAATCAATTGGTGTTACTGGTTCTAATGCGCATTCTCCAGAATAAATACGACCGCAAACTGATACTGAAAATGAAGGAAAAAAGTGGTTTGGCATTAGTCTATAAAAGACATGTGGTCATTTTGAAATGGAGACAATTCTCACCTGTGACCAAGGCTCCCGAGAGGGCTGAAACGCGTAAGGAAGATGAAAGTGACCTGCTGCTTTTTTAAAGTGAAATAAAGCGTTTCAACACTTTGAATACTGGAGTCGACGTACTTCTTGTGCGGTGGAGTGATATATATATATATATATATATATATCATGGAGCCCTCCACGGCTACAAGCCTGCTGCCTTGCTCCGCTGAAGGTTTTGGACTTCCATTTTTGAGAGTAAATAGCAAGGTAAATCCTCCAACAAGGTCGATTTTGGTCCCAGAGTCTGACCCAGGTTCCATCACGGTCAGCCTCAAATTGCGCTTAGATTCCAGTCTACTGCGACCAGTTGATCAGGATTGGTGCATAACACTTTTAGACACTCCTATTTAAACCTTTAAAAATTCATATCTCCAATTCTCCTTATTGAATTTTTGTCGTTTGTGTCATTTTATTTATTAAAATGTACTCTATTTTTATTATTTGATCTGGGATTTTTTCGTGTTGCGTTTTGACTTTATTACTGTGTGGGTACTGCATAAAAGCTTTACACATTGCCCCAAGTTAAGCCTGTCTGCTCTGTGCCAAAGCTACTGGGGGATGAGCTCTGGTTAATTTAGTGACTTTGAGGCTTCACCCTGAGAAGGTGGCTAGTAGCGCCACTGGACTAATAACCCAGTTTCTTACACTAAGCTAGTCACTCTAGAGGTCTGTATACATATGAACGAAAAAACCGACAAGCTAGATACAATCCATGACAAGTTTCACATATTATACATAGCCATCCTTGCTTCGCTGGCTTCTTGGAAATAATCCTTAGCCTCTATAGATCTTTCTACCATCTCACAGTCACCGAGGTTCAATCTAGCAGCACCATGATCTGAAATGGAAATATCCCTAACAATTAGGGCCCTATTTAGGCCCTGACGGGTGCCCGCTGTCATGTCTGGAGAGCGAGGTCAGTCCTTCCGCCACCCTGTAGGAAGACTCTCTACTTTATTTAGAAACTTGCAGGGATCATTCTGTTGTGAAGGGGGGCACCGCACCATCCCCAGTTACAATGTCATGTCCCGTGTGTGAGTGGATTTGTAATAATGTCTGTGAAATCGTATTCTCTCACCATGCTGATGTTATAGAGGGTGTTATAAGACTTTTGTTTTTTTTAAGTGTTCGTTAACACCAAAAACGGTGTGAAAACTGAAAATTCATATTCTATTGAGGAATGAGGTGAAGTTAGGTGATATTACTAGGTTCTGCCAAGGTTTGGGCTTCACTGCCTTTGGAATGTGTGTCCTCTGTCCCTGCGGCATATTTTCATTATTGTTTGCAAACAACGAAAAAAATGCAAAATCTTGTACAATTAAAATGTATACGTCCCATAGAGTTATGTTTGCCAAGGGTCTGTTACTAGGCTCCACCAAGGCATGGGCTTTGACCGCTAAGACTTCGGGTCTCTGAAGCCCCATTTAAATATGTTCTATAATGTTCCATTTCATTTAAGGTTCACAAACTTATGCAGTTATCTCTCACACTGCACATGCATAAATAACTGCAAATGTACGGTAAGAAATTGGCAAAGTTTTAGAAATACATATAGACTTTGACAAATGCAGTGGGTACTGACATTTTGCATTGCAGCTTCAAAATGGTAGAACTAATTTTCACAAAAGCAAGAAAAGGCACTGAGTGACCGAAAGGGCCCGTGCAATAAAAATGACTGTATGAAAAACTCAGATTATAGCTACCAAGGTATACCTGCACCCAGTTGTAATCTTCCATCAGCCCAATGCAAGCATGTCTACGCTGTCTGTTACCTATATTCAAAAATCAAATGAAAACAGTAAACAAACAAAAAAAAATAATATATATATATATATATATATATATATATATACACACACACACTCTGAAAGGCTTGGGATCTGACCCTCTGAACAGCTGGCTTTCTTCAACCTACCTCCTTCATCCACTGCCTTTGTCAATCATGCCCTCGCTCGGCCTAAGGAGTATTCTACACTCACCACATGCTGTTGGCTGTTCCCTTCCTCCTCCACTCGAGTGCTTGCACTGAATGGCATTAGGGACTCCTGTACAACTATAATCCTCTCTGCCCGCTGCCTTCCTCCATGTATTTTGTTCTAGAGTGCTAATGTGTCATATCAAACACAGACCTATGGGCCTTGTCCATGCAGGTTTTTAATTCACAGTAGAAAGTCTAGCGGCTCTAGTGTTTACTTTGATTTCATTTTACTTGTGCTGAGATTATTTTGTTGTATAATATGCTAAAGATCTTAGTATCAGAAATCACCTATAGTGGTAGATTTCACATTGGCTCCCATCGTTCCTTGCACCTCTCCCATTTAAATTCTAGGATCGCACTTGCTTTGTTCCTTCTATTGTTGACTCTCCAGCAGCCAAACGCCTATGCCTGAGCCACGTCATTATCCCATGTACCAGCTTATTCTCCCAACCCCACGCTCCCAAGCCCTTGTCAGGCCTACTCAAGATTCCAGCTTAATGCGCTGAGCAATATCTCAACTCCAGCCCCCGTAACCTTTTGTCTCTCCTCATTCTTTTCATCCCTTGTGCACTCAGGGTCGCTGCACAAGCACAAGATATCGCTATACAGGCATCAATGTTTTGTAGACGCTCTACCAGGCTTCCTAGAATCTTAAGTCATATTTTAGAATTCTCATTGAATGTATAGTTACATATGCCCTCCACTGGCACCATTTACTTCATACATCCAGTAAAATGTACTTTAGGACGGCAGTGTAGGGATTAGAGCTGTCCGGGGCCCTACAAGTTGGTTTAAGAGAGGCAATATCTTTGTCACCTCTTTATTGCACACTATATCGTGCGGCAGTAACATTCCACTGTCTCTCCTAGGGATCAGCTACTCCTGCAGTCATAAGCTGGCTGGCTCTTTGCTTTGGACCCTGTCCGCTGCCTTTCGGTTAGGTTTGCGCCACATAAATATCACATACATATGAGACCGTCAGCAAAAGGAGGATAGTCACTATACATCATAATAAACGTTCAAAGCTAAGAATCTGAAACTTTTATTATGCCAATCCACACAGGCTTAGATCTAAAGGATATAGGTAGGAGACAATTGGATAGGTGCAGTAAAGGAGTAAATCTGACCAGGGGCAGATTCTCCATTAGGGCTCTGGGGCTGCGCCCCCCTGAAATTCATTCACATTGAATGAATGAATATAAATTTTATAGAGGGCGAACTTAGCCCAGGGGCATCAAGGCGCTGCGGAAAGCGATCAGAATGAGAGATGTCTATAGAGTAGGAAACTCAAAGGTTAGGACAGGTGAAAAGCCAGGTCTTCAAGGACTTACGAAATAAGGAATGGGTTTCCAGAGTGGAAATTGGGGAAGGAAGGGAATTCCACAAATTGGCCCCTAACAGCGAGAAAGCCCCCCCCACCTAGCTTTCCTTACCCTGGGAACTGTTACCCGGTTCTTACTTGCAGATCTCAAGTCCTTGCCGGGAAGATATCTTTGAAACATTTTGTTGATACCTTCTGACCCCTTATTGTGGACGGCCTTGTGGACCAGGCATAGAGCCTTGAACACAATTCTCCTCCCCAACGGGAGCCAGTGCAGGCTTCTAATGGTAGCTGAGACTGAATGGAATTTGGGGAGACCCATCACCAGCCTAGCAGCAGCATTCTGCACCAATTGAAGTCGATGAAGAAATCCTTTATTTATCCCTAAATAAAGGGCATTACAATAGTCAGACCACGAGGGCCACCACTCCCATTCCTGTACAAATATTAAATAGATTGATTTATTTAGAGATACAATCGCATCTCTAAACATATCAATGTATTTAAGTCTGGACTGTCTGTCCCAGGCTGCCTGCCCTGCCTCGCTCTGGAAACAGAAGCCAGGCATTAAATCAACTTTCTAAACTGTGACGCACGATGCAGGGCTTACTGTTACAAAGCCCATCATTGCCATTGTAGTCTATGGCAGTAGCCTCTATAGGCCAGTGACGCTTTCAGCGTCATAGTTTCGGGCGCTGGAGTTCCGTCCCTGCGCGAGAGCAGCCGTCCGTCATTCACAGGCATAGATCCTACCTTTTCCCATTCGTCACACGGAGGAGTGGATGTAAGCATGTGTGTTTTGGCGCCTTGCTCTCGGTAATGGTAAGTGTTAGAATGGTAATCTTCTGTTATGTATATTGTGCTGAGACCCTTTGCAACGGTAACCTCACCCACTGTGACAGCCAAGGCCTTGGCTGCACATCGCTGGCCCCGTTAGAAGTGGAGCTGCTGCATTTGTTCAAAAGACGAGCAGGCCAGGGTTCTGTTCCCTTATAACGCTCCCTTAGGTAAGCGCAAAGCCACAGATATGTGCTTACAGTAGACAGCTGTCTGGCAAGCGCAAAGCAACAGATATGTGCTTACAGTAGACAGCTATCTGCTGCATGGCATTAAAACTGGCCCTATCTTCATGCCCTTAACAACATTAATGCCAAAAACATGGACTGCTATACAAACAGTGAGTGTTAAAAACGTTAAGGCAATGAATGTCAGTGACTTAGTTTTTCTCTTATTTCAAGTTTTACTTAATCTTGCCTTCCTCAAGAGTTAGCTATTTAATCATGTTGTGTTTCTGTATTTGTCTTCAGTGCATACTTTGAGTCGTGCCAGGTGTTTATGAGGGACTTTGATTGAGAACTCTGAGGCTGAAGCCCGAGCAAAATGCCTGTCAGTGAGTTGGCCTCTCTGCAGAGCACACAGAACAGTGGTCATGCATTCCAGTTGTAATTGGTATTCTGTGAAAATGTGTGTGAAGGGGGTGCACTGATGGCAAAATATTTACAGGGCAAAAGCAAAAGGAAATAAATTGCTTAAATGTGAGTGAGTGCAGTGTATATTTGTAAGTAGTGAAATGAGCGATATGAAAGGAAGCGCATTCGGGGAAGAGTGAAAAGAAGGTGCTGAAAAGGAAAGAGAGGTAGTTAAAGATGTGCAGATGGATGAGATGTGCAGAGAAAAAAAAGACGTTTGAGGCATGTGTGCTGACGATGCACATACTTTGCATGCTCCTGCCGTCTGGTGTTGGGTCTGGATGTTTGCAGGTTGTTTTCCTACGGGGGTCTTTCCAGTTGAGGGGTGAGGAGGCTCCTTCTTTCGGTGGTGGTGCGCATGGGCATCGACTCCATTGTTAGATTGTATTTTCCAATATCGGGTTCGGACGTGTATTGCTGCCCTCTGGTTCGAAACCGCTCTTCGGGTTCCCCTCGGTGCGCAATCCACTCTACCCTCGATGGTATTGTTTCGTACACGTTTCCACACTTCTCCGTGTATCATTTCGGTCAACGAATCCTTCACTTTCGATCAAAAACTTTGTTGGCGGCCTTCGGGCCTTACAGAGTCAGTCCAGCCTTCTGTCGATGGAATGGACTCTGTTTAAATTCTGTCCTCCGTGCCACGCTAAGTACCCTCGCACCGACTCACATCAAGTGTGTAACTTGTGCTTGTCTCTAGAGCACAAGGAAGAAGACTGCGACGCTTGTACAGCGTTCCAGTCCAAAAAGACTCTTTGCGATCGTTGGGCTCGACGTTGTGAAATGCAGCACCAAGATATAGAACATGCTCCGGATATCTTCGGTGAAGAGTGAGAACGTGAAGAAGTTGAGGCGTCAGCGGCAGAAGAAGAGGCCTTCTCTGTTCCAGAGTCAGATTCGGAGCTCAAGATAGATCTGAAGTCCGAAGATGCACCTTCGGGACAAGGTGCCATGACTACCGAAGATCCCCTGCCCCCTAAACACACGCCTAAAAAACATAAGGCTTCGGCACCACCTCTGCCTTCTGGCCAAGGCCGGCTCCAAGACGATGTTTCCGACACCCCGCCTCTTGGATAGTCAAGCCTTCCGGTTCGGGACCGAGTCGGACAAAATCCTCTTCGGATCCGAAACCTTCCAGTTCCAAGACCAAACCCAGTTCAGAGCCGAAACCCTCCACACTGAAACAGATGCATGCTTCGGAGCCGAAATCTTCCGCTCAAAAAAGCAAACCCATCTCGGCACCCAAACTTTCGATGCTGAAATCAAAAGACAGCCTCTCCAAGCCTCATGACCCAAAATTAGACATTATTCATCCCAAATTGGATCCCAAACAGAAGAACATTTATATCAATCATGATACAGGACATATTCATGCTAAATCTCCACTTAAACACAAGCTTCCTTCTAAAGACTCTCACTATAAGATTCCTTTGAAGAAGAAGGAGGACATGGCTACCAGCCCTGCTTATCCTGCCCAGTCATCCCCTCCACCTCTACCCTCTTCTCCACATTTAGATCCTCTACACATTACACCTCAGGGATCTCCACTTTCACAGCCTGTGGGGGATGATATTGATGAGGAAGACGCTCAATTACCTGTAGACCCATGGAATGATTACATCATTGACCCTCTATTAGACACTGATCCAGACCTTTACCCTGCAAAGCCATCCCCACCTGATGATAATATGGCTTATCAAGAACTCATTGCTAGAGCAGCAGAGTACCTTGGGGTAGCCTTACATAAAGAGTCATTAGAAGAGGACGTTCTATTCGAAACACTTGGGTCCACTCACAGGTAAAGCCAGACACTCCCTATGCTCAAAAGGCATGATGAGGCATGCAAATGACATCTTCAAAGACCCTGTGCGAGCACGAATTTTGACTCCTAGAGTCGATAAAAAATATAAACCTTCGCCGTCTGACCTTGTCTTTATCAAAGGTCAGCTGCCTCTTGACTCCTTAGTAGTTTCCAATGCTGGCAAAAGAGATAATTCTCAAACTTCTGGTGATGCACCACCCTCAGACAAAGAATCTAAGCTCATAGATGCTTCAGGAAAACGTGTAGCCGCTCAAGCCGCCAATCACTGGTGAATCGCAAATACACAGGGCCTACTAGCTAGGTACGACAGGGCACACTGGGATGAAATGGAGAAACTGCTCCAATATCTCCTGGAAGAACACAAGGCTAAAGTTGAAGAACTGGTTCAAGAGGGCAAGCTAATTTCAAACTCTTCAATTAAGTGTGCTCTAGACGCTGCTGACGTCGCAACTAGAGAGAATACCAGCATTCTCCTTAGAAGGCATGCATGGCTTAGGATTTCCGGGTTTAAACCCGAAGTCTAACAGTCTATCCTAAATACCCCCTTTGACAAGGAACATCTTTTTGGTCCTGAGGTCGATCAGGCTCTTGAAAAGATGAAAAAGGACACTGAAGTGGCAAAGTCCATGGGAGCACTCCAGTCTCCTTCAAATAGAGGCTCCTTTCGCCGCTCCTTTTATCCGGCAGGGTCTAAAACCATACCCTCAGACCGGAATGCGTCCCTTACAAAGGCAACACCCAATCCTCTCCCTTTAGAGGTTTCTATAGAGGAGGGTATAGAGGAAACAACTCCAAAGGTAGGGGTAAGGGCGCCACACCCTGTAACACCCCTTCCCCCAATAAGCATTGACTTGCCTACACTTCCCCCCCGATTACTTAACACCTGTCGGGGAAAGACTTCAACAGTTTCTCCCCATGTGGCAATTTATAACAAACGAGTAATCAGACTTATCCAACATGGTTATTGCCTGGAGCTTACCACCAACCCTCCAAACATTCCACCTCGCTCTCACAAACTGTCGCCAGACCACTTCAGTTACTCAAACAAGAAGTACAATCGCTCTTACTAAAGGTTGCCATAGAACCAGTTCCATTACAGTACCAAGGTTCAGCGGTTTACTCTCTCTATTTTCTAATCCCCAAGAAGGATGGCTCCTTAAAACCGATTCTGGATCTCAGAATGTTAAACCAATACATACTGTCAGAACACTTCCATATGGTAACGCTTCAACAGGTGCTTCCACTTTTACAGCAAGGCGATTTTATGTCCACACTAGACTTAAAAGACACATACTTTCATATTCCGGTTCACCCAGCTCATCGCAAATACCTCAGATTTGTAATACCAGGCAAACACTACCAATTTAAAGTAGTCCCATTCGGAGCAACTACTGCTCCCAGAGTCTTTACCAAATGTCTCGCAGTAGTGGCAGCTCACCTCAGAAGACAACACATTCACGTCTTTCCGTACCTAGACGACTGGCTCATCAAAGCCAGCACGTATCACAAATGTCTGCAACACATTCAGATCACGCTGGACCTACTCCACCAATTGGGTTTCACGGTCAATGCGTAAAAGTCTCATCTGTAGCCTTCACAGATACAGTCTTATCTGGGAGCCACTCTCAACACTCACACAGCTTTACCTTCTCCCAATGCAGCCAGAATTCACAACATCGAAACTCTGTTGCTACAGTTTCAAGCCAACCAAACTTTGTCAGCCAGAACTTTCATGCAACTGCTAGGAGTGATGGCGTCATGCATTGCAATAGTGCCCCATGCAAGACTACACACGCGTCCTCTACAAGAATGCTTAGCACGTCAGTGGAATCAGTCACAGGGTCAATTAACCGATCTAGTGTTGGTAGACAGCCGCACCCATCTCTCTCTGCAGTGGTGGAACCCACAAAATGTATCAAAAGGGCCCTTCATCGACCCTCTTCCACACACTGTGCTAACAACAGAAGCATCTCTCACAGGTTGGGGTGCCCATCTCCATGATTACACAATCCAGGGTCTTTGGGACAACAAGCACAAACATCTCCACATCAACTATCTAGAGCTTCTAGCAGTATTTCTAGCGCTGAAAGCTTTACAGTCTCATCTCATAGGCAAAGTTGTCCTAGACCGCACAGACATGACAGCTATGTACTATGTACAAAAACAGGCAGGGGGGGGGCACACTCTCTCTGGCACGCCACTCTCAGAGCATTTGGAGCTGGGCAATCCAACACAGGATTCATCTTCTGGCAGAGCACCTTCCAGGAGTAAACAATCAGATTGCCGACCTCCTCAGCAGAAAGAGGCAGCAAATACACCAGCGGGAACTTCATCCCCAAGTTCTCCTTCCATACTTTCAACAATGGGGATTTCCACAAATAGATCTGTTCACCACAGTGGACAACTCAAAATGCCCAAACTTCGCCTCCAGGTTCCCACACCCTCTATCCAAAGGCAATGCCCTATAGAAGAATTGGTCAGGGATCTTTGCCTATGCTTTTCCGCCTATCCCACTCCTTCCATTTCTGGTTCGGAAACTCAGGCAAACATCCCTCACACTGATTTTGGTAGCTCCCACATGGGCCCGCCAACCATGGTACGCCACCCTGTTGGAGCTGTCAGTAGTTCCACATCAAAAGCTACATCTCACCTCCAGTCTTCTCACTCAGAACCATGGAGAAATCAGGCATCCAAATCCCAAGGAGCTCAACGTAGCAATTTGGCTCCTGAAATCATAGAGTTTGAATATTTAAACTTGCCACCAGACTATATGACTATTCTAAAAGAAGCAAGAAAGCCTACTACTAGAGCTTGTTATGCAGCAAAGTGGAAGCGATTTGTAGTCTATTGTAACAACAACAAAATTAATCCTCTGGATGCTCCTGTTCAAAACATTATTTGTTAACTTTTGCACCTACAGGAAACTGGTCAAGCTTACACTTCTATTCTTTTGCACCTTGCAGCAATAGCGGCGTACTTGCAGAACAGACAGCATTTATCCTTGTCAAAGTTCCGGTCATTAAAGCCTTTATGGAGGGCTTAAAGAGAGTAATACCACCAAGAATACCCCCGGCACCAGTGTGGAACCTTAACATTGTACTTACAAGACTTTTGGGTCCACCCTTTGAACTGTTACATAATTGTCCTTCACAGTTCCTTTTATGGAAGGTTGCATTTCTATTTGCAATCACTTCATTAAGGCGAGTTGGTGAACTGCAGGCATTAACCTTAGATGAACCCTTCTTTCAGCTTCATGAAGATAGGGTAGTTCTTTGCACCAATCCAAAGTTCCTCCCTAAAGTAGATTCTGCTTTTCATATTAACCAATTGGTTGAGTTACCTGTGTTCTTCCCTAAACCCGACTCTGTAGCAGAACGAGCTCTTCACGCACTTGATGTCAGAAGAGCATTATTGTACTATATTTAGAGGACAAAACATTTTCGTAAGACAAATTAACTGTTTGTTGCTTTTGCTCCACCTCACAAAGGCAATCCTATCTCTAAAACTGGTATTTCAAAATGGATTGTTAAATGCTTTCAAATTGCTATGCAAAAGCTAAAAGGGCTTTATCTATACCCCCTAGAGCGCATTCCACTCGCAAAATAGGGGCATCTATGGCCTTTTTAGGTAACATTCATATAGCTGACATTCCTAAAGCAGCAACATGGTCTACGCCACATACATTTACCAAACACTACTGTGTAGATGTGTTAGCACGTCAACAAGCCAATGTAGAGCAAGCAGTGCTAAAGACACTTTTTCAGACAACTGCAACATCTACTGGTTAGCCACCACTTTGGGAAAATACTGCTATATAGTCTATGCAAAGCATGTATATCTACAGCACACATGCCTCGAACGGATTATATTACTTACCCAGTAAGCATCTGTTCTTGGCATGTAGAGCTGTAGATTCACATGCACCCTCCCATCTCCCCAGACACCTGTAGTTGTTGCAGTTTTCATTATTTACATTACATACGCATGGACATCTCTGTACTACACTTATTTACTCCATTCTCACCCTCTTATTAGAAAACAGTCTAGCAGTGGAATGGATGCCCATGTGCACTGTCGCCGAGGGGAGGAGTCGCCTTGCATCGTGGCTGGAGAGACTTCTTGGAGGGGGAGCAGCTTGCAGGCGTCGGCCACCAGCGCTTGATGGCAGGAGTGTGCAAGGCATGTGAATCTACAGCTCTACATGCCAAGAACAGATTCTTACTGGGTAAGTAACATAATTCATACATATCTAACATAAATCACACATAACTAAAGGCCAAAACTCTGTCCACAGGCCACAATACTATTGAAATTTCAGAATTTAAACATTTTGAAGGTTAATTATTTATAACAAATCCACGTTGTAACTCATTTATCTTACCCAGCTAACAACCATTGACAAAGTGTGGTAAACAAAGATGCATGGTAGCCAGTAGTAATGTGAAACAGGATAACGTTTATTCTCAGGGTAGAAGTCTCGGGTTACAGGTAAAGATGCTAGTAAGGAAGCCCCACCGGGAGCAGCATCCTTGCTGCTCAGCCCACGCACTCAACTGACACTCTCTCAAACCATGCCCACACCAGCATTCTAATTACATCACAGTCACTCTGGCTGAGCAGCAGGGGACATATCACTAAGGGGAGAATGCATGGCATAGAAATGAAGATACCACCCCAGTACAAGTAATAACAAATAACATATGGGCGCAAAACATAACTCTCACCGCAGCACATAGTAAAGTAGAGAAAAACTCGAAACCTACAAAGACATACTGAATCACAAAAATCTATGCATGCAATAAATGTCAACCAATACAGAATATAGTCAACAGTATTAAAATGAACATGGCAGAAATGAAAACATCGCTTAAATATGTAAGCAGAATCGAACCGTGCAGCAGATTATGCAATGAAACCTCACTAGGCAGAATGATTAAGGCATAGAATCCATATGGCAGCTTGAACCGATACCAGCAAACAATCAAGAAATAATGCACATAAATAATAATGAAATCTGCATGGTGCGAAGTTTGAGCAGAGAAACGTGTTCGTCGCTGGAATTGAATCTGAAAGAAGAACCAAGCATTAAACAAACAAGAGAACCAGGTTCTTTTAAATGTTGATTTAAAAGCTGTACAAGTAGCGCTCGCTGCCAGATACCGATACCTGGAGACCCTTCATCGCATCTTTTAAAGTGGAGTGAAAAACAAGCACATAGTCATTCAAAACAATCAAAGCACGGTCATAGAAAGGAAAGTCATCTCCGGATCCATTGTGCCGAACGGCTTATACCTGCAATACAGCAGAAACACAACTCTATTCACATGCTCTACAGTCTTGCATTCTAGGACCAATTCAGCAGACACTTTCGCCAGAATTCTTTTCCTGGTTGATAGAGGAAGAGGAAAACAAATAAACGATGCCACATGCCTCCAAATGCTACGCTATCTTCCAGATAAACGTTGCCAGTACACGTAGCTTCAATGCTGCCGGAATCCTTGATGTTTGATGCATTGCTTGTCAGTAGGTGCTGGGTAAAACGGTCTGGCACAAAAAGCGTAAAAGAATGAAGCAAGTCTTCTGTGAACAGCAGGCTGTAAGTTTCATTCCTCAAGTATAAAAGTCACGCAGAGGTAGCATAGCATAGCATAAATTATAGCAGGTTAAATGTTGTCAACAGTCAAACGCCCATGAGGCTGAGCTGTAACAGAAACTTATCAGCATTCAGTTGACACAGGTCCCAAAGGCAGGGTGCTATGCTTGTTGATGAAATTGATGAAAAGAAGGGTGAACACCCCAAACTGCAGGCTGTCAGCTGTAGAGAGACACCAATGGGGCCTTCGGGGCGTTTCAGTACCTTCAAGTTGCACATTTATAAGTTCAGTTTTAGTATTAAGTCTCTTATATAGTTTCATAGAATCTTCACTTGTAAACTCCTCTCCTTTCCTGTTCTAGTAGTCGCCTTTTAGTCTTCATACTAGGTCCTTTTTCCGCGTGTCGCCATTGTGGTAAATGAAGATGCAGGGTAGCATCAGCAACTGTGGGTCCTTCCCGAAGCCTGGTTAGAGCATTTTTTCCCCAAAGTTTATGCCACATGCAGTGCAAGACATGGGCAAGCACACACTTTAAAAGGCTGAAGTTTTTGCGTTGCACAATTTGCACATTACAGTAACTGTTGAACATATTAATGCAGTAAGATATAGGGCAGTTTTTAATGTGTTTAATATTTCAAGACTATGCACCATTTGCCAATCTTTTTTTCAATTTTTTCTCTTGAGGAGGACCCAGCCTGGACCCCACGTTTGTCCATTAAGCTTGCTCCCGTCGCTCACTACATAAAAGGCATACCAAACTTTTACACCCCACCACTTTCAAATGTCAGCGGCCGCCACTGACTGTGGAACTCGAGTTGTCGATGCACTCTCTATGGCTTCCCTGGCACTTACAATATCAGGAAATGGGGCCCAATATTGTAGGGGCATATCTGCTCATGCAGATATGCCCTCACCTGTAGTATAGTGCACCCTGCCTTAGGGCTGTGAGGCCTGCTAGAGCGGTGACTTACCTATGCTTTTAGGCAGTGGTAGCTGGCATGGCACCCAGGCAGGGTGCCATGTCGACTTTGTCATTTTCTTCCTCACAGGGGCCTGCAGGCTGCAAGGACAGTGGCATTGTCCCAGTGAGGGGCGTCCCAAGGGACCCTCTTCAGCCCCCAGGCCCCAGATACCCAGAGTACCATTACTAGGGACAGAAGTACCAATTGGGGATTTGTTTTAGGGAAGGCGCACTGGCACAGTGGACCTGGTTGGCAGGGACCCTGTGCACTACATTTGAAACCACATCAAAACCAGGCAAAAAGTGGGGGGGGTAGGGGGGGTAACCAAAAGAGGCACATTCTCACACTCAATGCTAATGCCGCTCAGGAGAAAAGAAGGGCTAACAACGAAAGAGCAAGCCATGACAGGAGATACATGGAACCCCCCCTGCGAGTGGGTGATCGAGTGGTCATCAAAGATCGCCACCCAGGGTGGAAGTTTTGCACCCCTTTTGAGAAACAGGCATGGGAAGTGGTGAAAATAATGGGGACCATGGTGATGACCAAAACAGGGGACATGGAGGTGTTGAGGAATGTGTCTTGGTTCTGGAAGATTCCAAGCACAAGACAGAATGACAATGACAATGGTGATCCCACATGAGAATAGGACACAAATGTGAATGGCCAGAGTCAGGAAGATGCCAGAGCTCACGCATGGGAGGATTCCTGCTGGAGTGATGGCTGCACTCCAACAATAGGGATTCCAGAAGAAGAAGACAGCCAGCCAAGGTCTAGTGGGGAACTCAACACCTGTGGCTGCCCTTACCACCTGTGATCTAATCCCAGACCGAGCCAGAGGCTGAGAGACTTTGTGCGTTGAAGACCTGTGCAGCACGCGACTGAGAGGACTGTGTGTGGATTTTCTTGTGGAGACCCTCTCCAGAATAGACTGCACAGTGCAGGTCCTCCCTATGCTTAAGGGCATACTAAAATAGGCCAGGAACAACTTTAATAATACTTAAATAATAATACTTTGATTTGTATAGCGCAGCTAATCACCAGTACGGGTCTCTAGGCGCTGTCCATAGGCATGGGGATATTAAGTGATTTGACCAGAATCACAGGATGTTGATCCGATGCCGAGACTCGAACCTGGATCCTCAGCTTCGAAGTCGGCAGCTAAAGAGGCTGTCAAAGCAATGGGTGTCTCACCACAGGTTGAGAAGAAGTTCAAAGTTTTTCCCCATGGCCCACTCTATATCCATGACCAGGTCCACCCATACTCCTTAGCGGTGCATACAGCAAAGAAGCGTGCCTCTGAACAAGCCACAGGGGATGCTCCCCTGCCAGGCAAGTAAAGCAAGAGCCTTGATGCTGCTGGCAATTGTCGGGCACTGGGAGCAGCTACCCACTGCCATATCCCCAGCACTGTTATTTTGCTGTTGAGGTACAACAGGTTTCACGGGGGAGAAAGTGGAGTTTCTACTGCAGCACCTCCAAGAAACCTAGAGGAAGAGAGGGGAAGAGCTCATATTCGAGTGGAAGATCATTTCAAATATCCATTGCACAAAAGAGGCCGCGGACACTGTTTCCAGGGCCATTCATACGAGCATCCTGCTGTGCCAGCATGCATGGCTACCCATCTCGGGTTCAAACTGGAGGTACCATAGCACGTCTTCAAGATCCCATTCGATGGGGAACAACTCTTTGGGCTTCAAGTGGATGAGATGTTGGAAAAAATAAATAAGGATTGGCTACGTCAATAGGTCACACCATTGCATGACCTATTGGCTTTGTCAATGTTTTTTGAGACATGTTGAACAGCAGTGCGAGCAGATGTGCAACATGAGTTGAAGTGGGAAAAAAGCACTATGACAGGGCCAGTGTTGACTGCGCCATAGCACTGTTCTTTAAGCTATCTTGCACAGCAGCCTGCGCTGTTGTACAATATGTTTAAAAACAGCAGGTAGGGGGAAACAGTACAAGGGGGGTGAGGAGGGAGGGAGCACCAGACTGGGGCAACAGTAAACTCTGTGACGAATCTTCCCTCATTTGGGATTTCCACACAAGGTCCAGGCTACCATGTTCTGTACAAACTCTATTACACTAATAGCCTCTACCACGGATCATCTTTAACGTCCATGAAAAGACTACAAAGGATTCAGAACTCGGCTGCCAGACTACTCTTACATATAAAACCGCAAGACCACATCTCCCCCTGCCTTGAAAGCCCTGCATTGGTTACCGGTTGCCAGAAGATCTACATTCAAGCTGCTTTGAATCACCCACAAAGCGATACATGGAACAGGACCGCTCTTCATCAGGAATAAATTCACTAAACACATTCAACAAAGGAACCTCCGCTCTAGAGTGGCACCTCGCCTCAAAATCCAACGTACAAGAAAAAATCCAAGGGTGGCACATCCTTCTCTGTTTAAGCAGCCAAACTATGGAACTCTTTACCTCCCAACATAAGATCCATGGATAACCACCTTATCTTCAGAAAACTACTCCAGAATTGGCTCTTCCCAACATAACCACCATACGCAAACAGAAATATACAGCATATCCCTCTGTATATAAGCATTTATTTGTACTATAGATCTGTACCTATATATGTGTATTACTTTGTATAAACTTGTAGAATAATTGTTTTAAAAAATATAGATATTCATTAGTTCTGTTTAACAAATGTACATATTACTGATAGTTACATTATTCTATGTTTTTAACATGTATATAAGTGACTGCATAAATAAGTAAATCTTTTATCATAGCTATTTATCTACAATTGCTTTACTATTGAATTACAAAAAAAACATTAATTTAAAGTACAACAATTCTTGAAAGCCGGAGCTTTCTTAATGCATCTTTAATTTACATACACTATCTTCCTTTATGCATCTATATACCTTCCATGTACTTATGGCTCTATACATTTATTACTTTTCTTCTAATTCAGCATATCCAATGCACTACCCTATTTCTCACCCTATACCGCTCTCAATATATCCTCTACCTCAATTCTCTGACTCATCTCAAACCTCTTTCTACCACTCTTTCCAATGCATACCCTATTTCTCACCATATAACTCTATCAATATATCCTGTACCTCCACTCTCTCATTCATCCCAAACAACATAACACTACTATGACCCCCAAAGTAACCCTTTCTAGACTCTTCCCTTCTCTACCCCTCCTTGTATCATCTCAAACCTCTTTTACTATTTCGATCTCCCAAAATAAGCCTTTCTAAACCCTTCCCTCGGACTCTTCCCCCCCTCCACCTCCCTTTTACTCATCCCAAGCCTCCTCCTACTGCTAAGAGCTCCCAAAAAAAAGTTCTAAATCCTTCCCTCTTCTATCTCTCCACTATCCTTTTCAATCCAAATAACAGACTAACATATCCATCACTCAAATTACTTTCATATTTCACTATACTAATTCACCACTAATCCTTTATGGGTTCCGGAGTAGCATGCTACTTGCTGAAAAAGCGCTTTGACGCCTCATCAGGGGTAGTAAGCGCTATATAAATGCAATTACAATACAATTACAATACAATTGTTGGCAGCAGGCGTTCAACTTTCTAGTGCGGACTACTGGAGACATTTGGCATAGCAAGATGAAGTCAACCAGTCATGTACCTTTAGGTGCAGAGTCCGGTCTAGTGCTCTGTGATATCCTACCATGTTTGATTTCGACAACATACTGCTTAGTATTCAAACCACTGAAGGGCACAAATCATACGAGAAACAGTTGGGGGGGATCTTAATGCATGTTTGTTTTATGCTGGTGTTTGTTATTGTGCACAGAAGCACAAAAGCCTGACCATTTACAGCTCAGAAGGCAATATAAGGGTTAATGTTGTGAAGTTCCCTGTGACTCCTCAGGAAAGAGGTTCAAAGGCAACCCCTCACTGAGCCTCCCTCACCAACAAAGGAGATGCTACCTGTGGGAAGGAGAAAGATTAAATACACCCTAAAACCATGTTACACGCATACAGTCTATATCGACTGTAGCAACTGCTGCGCTGGGGCACAAGATGACACCTCTCAGCCTCCCTTCAGCCTCGAGTACGGGAAATGGAGTCCCCTCCAAAATAGTGGGATGACTGCACCCACATCCGACTTGTCCCCTGAACTACTAACTACCAACCCAACTTTATCATCTTTCGACCCTTACATTATGATGCATATAATTCAATACTGTAATATGATGTTGAGGGTTACAAACATCAAATCAGGTAAGCGGGTTAAGTGATAGATCAGCAATTGGTTACAGGACTCAGTGCCTAATTTGAGCCAGTTTTTCCGGTGCTGGGCACCAGCACTTAATTGTCAACACTGGCACTTATGACAGTCTGCCACAGGGTGGCGGTATCTGTCTAATTTCGAGATGAGCACAACAGCTATTTATCAATTCGATATAATTTGAAAATAACTAATACCTGCCCCTAAGCCATTCTTATAGCTTTGGGGCCTGGAATGTCACACTGGTAGGAGTGTGAGGGTTAGTAGTTGTGTTGGTACTGGCATTAGCACCACTGGCAGGAGGAATGGGTGCTGCAAGCTGCAGTGGCCTCCTGACGAGGGCTGTGGCACTTAATTCACAAATTTAGCACTGACTGATGCTCTGAAGACTGCAGCCAGGGCGTCCCTCCATTGGATGTTATTGGTTAGGTTTCTCAACATAAAACAAATCTTCGCACCCCCATGTTAAAGTCTAAATGAACCAAAACATGACGAGAAGGGCAGTGGCTTCAGCGAGTTGAAGAATTAAAAAATAAAGCAACAACAAAAAGTTGTTCTTGAAAACGAAGCAAACTTGTGACCAACTCTTCGTGCATACATGGACACATTCATTAATACGAGAGCAGTGCCTCTGGTGAATAAGAAGCAAGTATTTCATTATTTTCTACAGGACACATTCCCCTTTTGAATTGTTGCCCGTGTCATAAGCATGGCAGATCTAAAGTGGGAGAAACAGTTCAACGTATTAGAGAAGTGTATTTCTTTTTAGCTCTGCTCTAGAAGACAGGAAACCCCCTTGCCCAGGTTGTGCACTCTCCTTAGACAACAGATGCAAGTGGACAACCAAGAGCATAGACCACAACGCAAAATACTTCAAAAATATATGAAATAGCTCTGGACAAAGTAATGCTAGAAATAAAAATCCAGCTCCACAATGAATAGGAAAATGCCACCGACAATATGTTTTGTTGAGTATTTACACAGTACAAAAATGTCGCTTCGTTAACCACCCATCAGGCAGTGCTTCTAGTTTTATGTCAGAATTCCATCTCACTCATGTAAAACAAACACAACCAGGCATCCTTCAGTAATGGACATTTCAGAGCTTAACTCAACACCACCCCTCTGATGGAGAAATAAATAGCAGCATAACTCCTGTCTCCTAATTCACATGCATTATCTGCCCTCTACTCTCCTCTGTCACCCCGCCCCACCGCTCTCCTGGCTCTCTTACCCCTTCTCCTATGCCTCCCTGTCCCCGTCACTCTCCTAGCTCTCTTCTACCCTTGAGGTTAATCTGAATATCCCGTTGGAAGAAGAACAACCAGACAGAACTGGGGCAATGATTCGCCAGTTCCATCAGCGTGCTTTCCTGGAGAAACACATCCTTGGGGAGCCACCGTGAGGAAATCCTTCAAACATCAGAAGCATCTTCAGACCTTTTCATGTACTGTACATGGGCTGGGCAAGTTCTTTATTGAAACCGATTATCAGGCTGAAGCCATCCTTATAGGTATATGGAGAGTGAATACTTGGATCACTTACTTTCTTTACTCCAAGTTTCTCATCCATGTACCAGTACTTACATCTTTCCATCCTGTGACCTGCTTCACCCTCCATGCCCAGAGATACACATTAGGTTTAATCGGCAGAGCCTCTGTTTACAATATCACCATATACGGAGAGGTGGCTAAACGGAGATTGAAGACAGAAACCTCAGGTTGTTGACTTTCACTATGTGGTGTCTTTGGAAAGAGGACTTGATACTTTTTTAGAATGAATACTCGTATACTGAAGGGAGTGTCACAGTAATGAATAAAACTGGTTAATAATCCCTGCATTCATATTAATCAATCCAATTCAATACCAAAAAAGTATGGTTTTATTTTTTTCTATGTTTGTATATGCTGCAGTCGCAAAACAAATAGTCTTTTATCCTCTAATTCTCATTGAATTGTTCTCTGCTACTAACCAGTTCTTTCTGGGTCAAGATCTGAAACAAGACTTTTGACCACTCTGAACTGGAATGATCTCTTTTAGTCTCCAGGTTAAAAACAGTATAACTTCTATATTATTTGCATTTCTGCTCTATATTCTGGCCACAGGACCTGGACTTCAAGCCTCTCAATAGGATATTTAGGGGTAGCAAGGCTCTCATGGGAACGCTTTCACTTGCATAGGCAGGAAACCTATCTTCCACCTCCAATCAGAACAAAACCAAGACCCTTCATATTTCTATGATGCAAAGTGGTAACTGCTTTAAAGTAAGCACATGGAAAAGGATCAAAAAGTCACTGCTTGGCTGAAAAGTACACGTTATGCGACAGCTTCAAAGAGGTAAAAACATAATTTGTGCACATCGGACAACTTACCTCAAGGCATTATAACTAACAAAATAAATGGAATGGGAGCAACGTCGTGTATCTGGTTATTGGTGTGGCATGCTCCTTGATAGTTTGACCCCAAGATCAAGGAAGAACATTCCAATGCATATGGGGCTTGCTAATTTGCTGCAGTCACTTTCAGGAAACACTGATTCAAATGTTAGCTTTTTAAGCACCGTTTCTCCTAATCCAACAGAAACACGGCAAAGTAGATCCAGTAGCAACTCCAAATGTTTGCTAGATTTGTCAAGAGGACATTTAAGAAAATAATAGTTGAGATCTCACATACGTAGGATTGTACACTTGTTTGTTTAATTTAACCTTCTCATAGAGTAAAAGTGATAAGTATGACAAGTATGAACAAAAAAGAAACACTTCTTCACACAAAACAACTCTAGGGAATAGAATCTAAGACTACTTTGAAGAAACACTCCATACAGGACGTGTGCACTTGCCAGATTGCCCAGAAGATGAAGGAAGTGTGCAATAACAATGAGTGTTTGTATTGCGGTGCTTGGAAAGTAGTTCTGGCTGATCCAATAGGCACTCCTGCTTCACCCTGCTCTTCAATAGCAGCAGTCTTAAGCTATGACATTTATAGACTCTGATATTGATACTCGTCTGGGAGGAGGAGCTTTGGGAAACCTATTGACAGGAGAGAATGGAGTGGAGATTTCATTAAATGATTGCACAAGTATTCGCCATCCTTGGGGGTCAAAGAACAGAGTAACGTTTTTTTCCCCAGAAACACCGTGCTTAACTGCATGATGCTAACAAAGTAATACGAATGAGTGGAGCCATGCTGCTATAAACAGCTAGCGAGCAGGTTGAAATGCGTGTACACATGTTTCATTTATTACAACACGGCAGTTATGTGTGCTTTAGAGATTCACCTATTTAAGGGTGGACATATTTTCCCCCTTACAGACGAGAGATGCCTGAGGGTAAACAAACATTTAAAAAAAAGTCTGTGGCATCATGTTTATCTTTTTATGGCAGTCTGACAGCTGAGGTCATGGATGGGAGAACTGTAAAAGGGGGTTCGTTCAGGGACCCACAAGACAAATATCCCTAGTGCGCTGAACGTTTTCTGCCAATGCATGGGGGATATTTGAAGGGATTTCACTGTGAACTCAAAGGCATTCCTGCAGAGAATTGCCACCGGATATGGCATTAGATGGGCCACCCTGAATGGGTGCTTCTGCTGGCAGCACTGAAACGGGAACACCGCTTTCCTCTGCCCTATAAATGCAGCAACAGAACAAAGAGAATGGTGGAAACATCTGCCTTTTCTTAGCACTAGTCACTGCCCGCTCACTTCTGAACTAGCTCCCCATCTTCCAAGCATCTCTGCGCAGTTTAAGGAGAGAATTATGGAAAGTGGGGCTTCAAATTGCAAATCGCTTTACAGAATAATTGGGCCACTGTGTCTGAATATTTCCAGTACAACTGCATCTCCTTTTGTTCCTCTTCTCTACCAATAAAGTTGAAAACGTACCTTATATTCTTAACAAAAGAAAATGTCTGGGCCATTTACATGTTAAATAACCTCAGGTAAACTCAGGTATATCAGAAAATGTGAGCATTACACAATTTAGAGCAAAAACGGTGAATGAAACAATCTGCCAGCTCGTGGTGAGATTGCACTACTCACTGTGTCTACCCTACCTGCTGACAAACGTACTGCTTTTATTAGTCGTTGGTAAAGAGTGGTCATTATGAGTGACTAGCCACCAATATTATACCACCATCATTGATTAAGTAATCTTCAGTTTGCACTTTATGACGTTAAATAAATCTGTGATAGACAACTGTTTATAGGTCTGGCTACAGAAGGTATTATTTGTGAATAAGACCTAATGTCAGGAATTCTTCAAAAACGCACAATAAGAAATAAAGAGAGAATGGGCTTTACAGTCATTGCCTTGCATGTGTTGTTCATGGCTTGCCATTGCTTGCATAGGCTGTTCATCAAGGTCATGCCATTTTGAATAATGTTGTATTCCTATTCGTTTTCAATGATGGGGCATTAAGTAATCCGTTTGTTAGACTGCAGATATGCGTGACCTGCAATTTATGATTATATGTCAATGTATGTTATTTACAGTATTTACTTTGCTGACACAAGGATGTTGTAATTGCTGAGTTATTTTTTGTTTTTAGAAGGAACCACTATAGATCTCTTAGCATGTCAAAGAGAATGCTCTTCATTAATCATCCTTAAATGTTCATTAGTTTTACTTTGCTATTATGTTAATATGGTGTTGTATTTACAGCCTTTTTGTTCACAAAGTAAAGATATGGATGCAAATACCCTTTTCTTAAATATGCAATGAAAGTACTGGCCCCATGTCAAAACTGTGCAATATTTTGCTGCATAGACCTTTCACTTTACCACCTACAATGTATAGGTCATACACTCCATCTTCTGTTTCGTTTTCGTAACTCTTTTCTCTGAAGGGACAGCATAACTTTGCCAATGCAGTCTATTCAACAAAGGGATCCAACTACCATACTTTAGTAACCCAGGATGGTGCTTCATTTTCGGCTTTTCTCTCTAGGACAGCTGTGGCTGATAAATAAAGTCGCACAATTCATTAAAAAAACTTCCCTACCAAGAAAGAAACAAACACACTTTTGTTTTGAATTTGTGCTTTGTGATGTGTAATACAGCTCTGTCTGACAGTTATATTTGAAGGAAGTACAAATGTATTTCTTAATATCTGTGGTGGCTGGTGACATTTGAAAGTGGTGGGGCGTAAAAGTTAGGGATGACTTTTGAGGAGTGAGCGAGCACTGCATTTTCATTTACTTTCGCCTTGTTATTATTTTGAAGACTGTGCACCCCCATAATGGGGGTCTCATCACACCCATTTGCACAGAATCACAATTACAACAGGAGTACATGACTGCTGCCCTGTGCTCTCTGCAGAGAGGCCAAGGATTGGATGGGCGTGTATTCTGAACACATTTTTGACTGACTGGCACACACTGTGAGAAACTCGCAGTGCCTTCAGCCTCAGCTCCAGAGCTCTCAATTGCAGCATAAATACGTAGGCCTCAAAGGATGGGTGATCAGGAAAGCCTCAAAGGATGGGTGATCAGGAATGAAAAACTGCTCCGATGTGTTCTGGCCTGAGATATTGAGTGAACTGATTTATAAGGCGGCTGCATGCCTCTTCTGCAATATCAATTCTGTAGTGTAAGGGCAGCACCTACAATGCAAATCAGGTAATGAAGCTGGCACCGTCTTTTTAACTGTTTGTTTGGCGTGCTGCGGACGTACATGTGTTTCTGAACAGTGTGTAGAAAGTTAACACGACCTATGCTGCGACTGCAGTCAGACGTATTTGAACACATTAATTAGATAATGAGTGGGTCAGTGCGAAATGTTAACCGAGCCCCTTTATTGAGGAAACTACAACTGTTGCCTCTATTGGCATATATGGGAGCAGAAAACGGCTTCCTGCAGTCACACACTGTGAGTGCACATCATGGTACGTACTGACTGTGTTGGTCTCCAGCCTTGCCACCGGCACACAAAGGCCAGGCAGGATGCAGTCACAGAGTCAGGTCCATACAAACAGAGCTGAATTTCATGCTGTTGGCATGGTTCATGCTGCCTTACATCACAGATGTGGTGGCAGATTTGAAATTTAGTACATTCTGCTAATTAGCACTGCTAACAATCACAGTCCCATCTTTTTTTTTATTTCATCCTCAGGTCCATCATTAACAGACACCCCAGATTCAGTCCTTCGCTGAACTATGTATCATTACTATATGCATCTAGAGAGACCGATACATACAGATTACGTCACATGGTCACAGCCACACTTTGGAAAAGATGCAGGCAGGCAGCGGCATTCCTCAATCAGAGCTCTCAGATATCAGCTCCCTTTAGTATGAATGTCAAGCTCAATCTAATATTAAATATACTTCCCTGGCACGAAGTGAATGCAGTATGGTCTGGTGCCCGGCCTCCTTGGAGTGAAGTGGGCATGTCGGGTTGGACGGGTGCCTTGCTCTGCCCAGCCCGACATGAGTACTTGATCCCTTGCATATATTCACAACGTAGGGAACCTCGGGGATTGCTGCCGCAACTCCCAAGTCTCCTTTGGAGCGTTGGCAGCGTCTGACCAAGCCAATCCTCGCGCTGTTTTAATGCTGTTTCCAAACATTAACAGCAAGGGAGCAGCACTCAGATTGGCTCAGAGTCGTGGGGGCGGGACTGAGGGCTGAGCTAATGGTCACAATCACAAGCTCGATGCACGCCTGCAGGAGTTCGCATTCGCAAGTGTTCTTTGCTGTCTAAGACTGACGGTCTAGGCCGGCACCACCAAATGGTGAGTGAATGTGTGTGTGTATTAAATAACTTTGGTACAGTGACACAGCCAGCATTGATCGGAGAAGCTGGTCAAGCGGTTTTTAAAGTTGGATTCCTTTTCCGCGCTGCTGCTGCGCATGCACTGCCCTCAACGAACATGACGATACTGTGAGCAGACAGTACTTGGTGATACTGTAGAGGGCCTTGATTTGTGATATAGTGAGTACAGAGCTCCTCGTGATACTGTGAGCACGCGATGCCTGGAGGCACTGCGAGACACACTGCCTGGTAATACTGTACAGTGCCTCTAGACACGGTGAGCAGGCAGAGCCTGGTGACACTGATGCTGCAAGCACATAGTGTCTGGTGGTGACACTGCTAGCACATAGTGCCTGCCTGGGGATACTGTAAGTTGTGGTTCAAGGTAAACAGTTCCTCGTGATGATGTGAGCACAACGTACCAGGTGGTACTGTGAGCACACAGTGCTTGCTGCTCCTGAACCAGGCGTTGTGGTACTATGCGCATTCTGTAGTAGTGATACTACACAGTGGCTTGTTATACTGCGTGCACGGCGCCTCGCGATACTGCGCGCACGGTGCCTCGTGATACTGTAGAGTGCCTTGTGTTAGTGCGAGTACAGAGTGCCTCGTGATACTATGAGTACTCAGTGCCTCGTTAGACTGCGAGCATGGTGCCTGGTGATGCCATCATCCAGAACGATGGCTCAGCGGGTTAATTGCCAGAGGCATTCTGCGATTTATCTGCTGATCCGAAGCCCTGCTGCCCCTGCCACATGACACCACTTGCTGTTATTGTTCCTAATTGAAAACAGTACCCGGCATATTGTCAGCATTATAAATATAAAATATTATTTGTTCCTCTCGCGCCCTCAGGGGAAGTCAGCAACTGGAGTCCGTTTTAAAGTCACAGATCTATGGACGAGATAAGGGGAGGAGGGAGAAACGGATAAGAGGTGGCCAGGATGAAGCCTGAGGAGAGGGAAGGAAGAAGAATGGAGGAAAAGGACAGAGTAAGATGTGAGAAGAAGCAAGAACGAAAGAGGGCAGGAGGAAAGATAGTGACTGCTGATCTTTTGTGACAGACAGCAATAAGAGCTAAGGAAGCGACATCGGTGAGAGGTAAGGGAAGCACCAGAGGAGAGATGGAAGCAACAGCACTGAGAGGGAATGAAAGCGACAGCGGTGAGAGGGATGGAAGCGACAGAGGAGGGAGGGAAGGAAGCGACAGAGGTGGGAGGTAAGGGAAGCGATAGAGGTGAGAGGGAAGTTAGCATCATCGTGAGAGGGAAGGAAGGGGCAGTGGTGAGAGGGGAAACGATGGTGGTGAGAGGGAAGGAAGCGACAGCAGTAAGAGGAAAGGGAAGCAACGGCATTGAGAAGGAGGAGACAGCGGCGAGAGGGAAGGAAGTGCCAACAGTGGAAGGAAAGCGCAGCTGCAGGCCCGACTGAAAATCATCGGAAAAGAATGTTTTTACATTTATTTTACCCTTATAAGAAACCTTTAATAACTCACTCGGGTTCATGCTTTTATGAGCTATAACCATAGACACTTACGAGTCCAGGTTACTTGGCTTGCCCTCATGCTTTTATACTTGCTATTGGGGTGACTGGTGAAGTATTCTGAGGACCGGTTGGTCCACACGCAGGCTCATGGCACCATGCCATATATGTTCTTTGCTAGTGCTGTGTCTGTGCTGTACTTGAAAGAAACCTGTATTTTTCCTGAAAACAAGCTGTCTCACCGTTCACCAACTCAGGGGCACCTGCTCACTCTTTCCCCTCAGATGTGCGCCAGCTACATCTTTTTCAAGCGGCGATAAGTTCGATAATACATCATTTTCAAATATTACACAGTGCGCTTAATTAAATGCATAGTTATATCTGTCCCACTGAAGGCATGTTTGTCGAAGGCCATATTTTAATTGAACCGAGAGCTCGCTTAAACAACAGTGAGCCGTCATAGATTATTTTAAAGGGCGGACATGTCTGCATCTCTGCATTCTGGGACTTGTAGTTCTTGTAATGCAGTCTCCAGAATGCAAAGAAAACTGTACCTTAGCTACTCTGGGATGGATCTGGAAAGCTATTTAATTGGTATTAAAGGTTATCATTCGGCACAGGGACCCAGACTCTCACGAGTACACTTGTGATGCTACTTAGGGTAGAAGTCTTTTTTTGCTCAGGTGAAAACTGTCAATTACTCAAACTCCCAGTCCCCCTCCCCCTTCGCCTCACTCTGCTGAAAAGGAAACCTTTGCCCGGGTACTGCTGCGCCACGCACTACAGCTGAAAGATAATTGAACACAGTAAAGTCAGCAACCGTGATTTAATATGGGGCAAATAAACAGGGGGGCGACGCCCCCACGCCCATATGAGGAAACCGCCACTGGTTAATATATATATAAAGATATAATTGTATGTCAAAAAAATATACCTAAATCTGGGATGTGCCAGGAACTGCCACTCCAAAAATAAGTCGGTGAAACTATATTAGTAATTACACCACCATTGGACAGTGTACAATTCTACATGGAGCATTCCAAAAATGTTATGGCACATCACTTTTTGTCCATATGAATTACGTTTGGAAGATAAACGCTGCCCTTCAATCTCTAATGGGTAGATCTAAACTATTATCTGCCCCAAATAATGTAATCAATCATCCATTATTCAAAGGGTCTGTCTAAAGATAGGCTTGGCCGTGTCATGTTTCACATTACTTTGGCATTTTCCGAAGAAAGGTCATAAAAATAAGAATATATATATATATATATTCACTGAAAAAACCATAGGTTTTAGGGACAGTTATAGTTAGTTGGACATTGCACTCATACAAAACCCGTGAAATTCCCCTGTTATAGTTAGTTCAGCTAACTATAACTCGCGCCCCCGCAATGCACTGCTGATGACGTCACATATTACATCACTCATGACATGGTCAGTGACATCACTGATGACATCACTGATGACATCTCAAATGACATCACTGATGACATCATCCATGTGATAATTTCATGCATCTTCTCACACCCTAATATAACTTTTGATACACCCACTCTAAATTACAGACTGCCATTCTCAAAACCATAGACACTCCAACACCAAAAACTACATACCCACTCACTGATTCTTAGGTCTACACACACATCCACTCACTCACCTGTACAGTCACTCATACTTACAGTCACTCAGTACAGGACTATCATATGCACTCATACACCTATATAAACACACACACCGCCACTCATCCATAGAGGTACTCACACACCTAGTCAGTCATGCAAAAAATTAATCACATACCCATTTACTCACCTATACAGTTATACACACACCAGCTCACTTACTCATACAAATACTAGCACATTCTTACGTTCTTATACAATAACTGATACAAGCACACACGCATCCATACAGCCAATCTCACAATAACACACTCTCACTTATAGCCATTTAAATACTCTAACACACATATATACTGCCTTTTACATATGTAGTTACTCGCACATGTACCACTGAGATATACATTCACTCACTAACACACCCATACACACACTCACCCACCCAAGCAGTCCATCACAGATGCACTCTTGAAATCATGCACCCAGTGAATCACCCACTCACACATCTATGTATAGAGTCACACACACCCCACCCACACAAACACTCAGGCAGCCATACAGATACTCAGAGAACCAATAAATAACCCATATAGACACTCATGTAGCTATTCGCAAATTCATGCATCCACTTACACACCAACAAACAGACGGATACAGACATTCACACAGTTTAGTCACTAACCCATGCATTCAGTAAGATACGTTTAATCACTCACTTGTAGAGTCAGTCACTCACGTACTAAATCATCCATTCAGACACTTATACACCCACTCATTCTTCAATACGCCTTTCCCTATATATATTAAACATATTTAAACTTTACAGAAACACACAGTCACTGGATGATGTCATCAGTGATGTCATTTGAGATGTCATCAGTGATGTCATCAGTGATGTCACTGACCATGTCATGAGTGATGTAATATGTGACGTCATCAGCAGTGCATTGCGGGCGCGAGTTATAGTTAGCTGAACTAACTATAACAGGGGAATTTCACGGGTTTTGTATGAGTGCAATGTCCAACTAACTATAACTGTCCCTAAAACCTATGGTTTTTCAGTGAATTTCAAAGGTTTTTAAATGCTAATTTCTAACTATAACGTGTCTGAAACCTATGGTTTTTTCAGTGAATATATATATATATATATATATATATATATATATTCACTGAAAAAACCATAGGTTTTAGGGACAGTTATAGTTAGTTGGACATTGCACTCATACAAAACCCGTGAAATTCCCTGTTATAGTTAGTTCAGCTAACTATAACTCGCGCCCGCAATGCACTGCTGATGACGTCACATATTACATCACTCATGACATGGTCAGTGACATCACTGATGACATCACTGATGACATCTCAAATGACATCACTGATGACATCATCCAGTGACTGTGTGTTTCTGTAAAGTTTAAATATGTTTAATATATATAGGGAAAGGCGTATTGAAGAATGAGTGGGTGTATAAGTGTCTGAATGGATGATTTAGTACGTGAGTGACTGACTCTACAAGTGAGTGATTAAACGTATCTTACTGAATGCATGGGTTAGTGACTAAACTGTGTGAATGTCTGTATCCGTCTGTTTGTTGGTGTGTAAGTGGATGCATGAATTTGCGAATAGCTACATGAGTGTCTATATGGGTTATTTATTGGTTCTCTGAGTATCTGTATGGCTGCCTGAGTGTTTGTGTGGGTGGGGTGTGTGTGACTCTATACATAGATGTGTGAGTGGGTGATTCACTGGGTGCATGATTTCAAGAGTGCATCTGTGATGGACTGCTTGGGTGGGTGAGTGTGTGTATGGGTGTGTTAGTGAGTGAATGTATATCTCAGTGGTACATGTGCGAGTAACTACATATGTAAAAGGCAGTATATATGTGTGTTATAGTATTTAAATGGCTATAAGTGAGAGTGTGTTATTGTGAGAGTGGCTGTATGGATGCGTGTGTGCTTGTATCAGTTATTGTATAAGAACGTAAGAATGTGCTAGTATTTGTATGAGTAAGTGAGCTGGTGTGTGTATAACTGTATAGGTGAGTAAATGGGTATGTGATTAATTTTTGCATGACTGACTAGGTGTGTGAGTACCTCTATGGATGACTGGCGGTGTGTGTGTTTATATAGGTGAATGAGTGCATATGATAGTCCTGTACTGAGTGACTGTAAGTATGAGTGACTGTACAGGTGAGTGAGTGGATGTGTGTGTAGACCTAAGAATCAGTGAGTGGGTATGTAGTTTTTGGTGTTGGAGTGTCTATGGTTTTGAGAATGGCAGTCTGTAATTTAGAGTGGGTGTATCAAAAGTTATATTAGGGTGTGAGAAGATGCATGAAATTATCACATGGATGATGTCATCAGTGATGTCATTTGAGATGTCATCAGTGATGTCATCAGTGATGTCACTGACCATGTCATGAGTGATGTAATATGTGACGTCATCAGCAGTGCATTGCGGGGCGCGAGTTATAGTTAGCTGAACTAACTATAACAGGGAATTTCACGGGTTTTGTATGAGTGCAATGTCCAACTAACTATAACTGTCCCTAAAACCTATGGTTTTTTCAGTGAATTTCAAAGGTTTTTTAAATGCTAATTTCTAACTATAACGTGTCTGAAACCTATGGTTTTTTCAGTGAATTTCAAAGGTTTTTTAAATGCTAATTTCTAACTATAACGTGCCTGAAACCTATGGTTTTTTCAGTGAATTTCAAAGGTTTTTTAAATGCTAATTTCTAACTATAACGTGCCTGAAACCTATGGTTTTTTCAGTGAATTTCAAAGGTTTTTAAATGCTAATTTCTAACTATAACGTGCCTGAAACCTATGATTTTTAAGTGAATTTCAAAGGTTTTTTAAATGCTAGTTTCTAACTATGCCAACAGAGGTAGGACATGTGAAGAAAGAAGAAAAAACGCACAGAAAGAAGCAAAAGATGTGCAGAAAGAACCAACAGAGGAGCAGAAAGAGGCCTTGTTGCAAAATCATCCTGTGCCCACAACTTTTTCAGACGGGTACTGGTGGTCACTGACTCTGACTAACCAGAGCCAGTGCGCGTTTGCACAGTGGTGAAGGGAGGGGGCCTGAAGTGACATGTGTGCAAACGCGCCCCGTGGCACGTTTTAAGTTGCGGGATTAAGTCCCCTTGAATCCTGAGGGTCCCTGGGGCCCAACTAGCCCCCAGGTACCTACAGTTATGACCACAGAGCTGAGTTGCAGAGAGGCGTTCCGAGGCCACGCACCTTTTTTCACCTCTCTGCAACGCAACTCTGTTGTGCTTACTGAAGGTACCTGGTGGGCTAGTTGGCCCCCAGGATTCAAAGGGAATTAACTCCCCAACTTAAAACGCACCACAGGGCGTGTTTGCGCACATGTCACCAGAGGCCCCGCCCCCTCCCTTCACCACTGTGCAAACGCGCCCCGTGGCGCATTTTAAGTTGGGGGATTAGGTCACCTTGAATCCTGAGAGTCCCTGGGGCCCAACTAGCCCACCAGGTACTTCCAGTAAGCACCACAGGCCTGCGTTGCAA
The DNA here is from genome assembly GCA_963921515.1 of Calotriton arnoldi. NCBI lineage: Eukaryota > Metazoa > Chordata > Amphibia > Caudata > Salamandridae > Calotriton > Calotriton arnoldi. The sequence continues at coordinate 1,322,834 of CAWUFW010002681.1, read as the reverse complement.
CGCCTGTAACAAATTGTGCAGTTGTGTTTAGGTAGTGAAAAGGGTTGTGCTGGGGGTAGTGTTTTAGGGTTTAGGGTAGTGCAGTGGTGTTTGTGTAGTGTAGGGGGTCATGCTGGGGGTAGATTTAGGGTTTAGGGTAGTGCAGTGGTGTTTGGGTAGTGTAGGGAGTCGTGCTGGGGGAGTGTTTTAGGGTTTAGGGTAGTACAGTGGTGTTTGGGTAGTGTAGGGGGTTGTGCTGGGGTTAGTGTTTTAGGGTTTTAGGGTTTAGGGTAGTGCAGTGGTGTTTGGGTAGTGTAGGGGATACTGCTGGGAGTAGTGTTTTAGGGTTTAGGGTAGTGCAATGGTGTTTGGGTAGTGTAGGGGGTACTGCTGGGGGTAGTGTTTTAGGGTTTAGAGTAGTGCAGTGGTGTTTGGGTAGCGTAGGGGGTACTGCTGGGGGTAGTGTTTTATGGTTTAGGGTAGTGCAGTGGTGTTTGGGTAGTGTAGGGGTTCGTGCTGGGGGTAGTTTTTTAGGGTTTAGGGTAGTGCAGTGGTCTTTGGGTAGTGTAGGGAGTCGTGCGGGGGTATTGTTTTAGAGTTTAGGGTAGTGCAGTGGTCTTTGGGTAGTGTAGGGGTTGTGCGGGGGTAGTGTTTTAGGGATTAGGGTAGTGCATTGGTATTTGGGTAGTGTAGGGGGTCATGCGGGGGTAGTGTTTTAGGGTTTAGGGCAGTGCAGTGGTGTTTAGGTAGTGTAGGGGGTCGTGCTGGGGGAGTGTTTTAGGGTTTAGGGCAGTGCAGTGGTGTTCGGGTAGTGTAGGGGGTCGTGCTGGGGGAGTGTTTTAGGGTTTAGGGCAGTGCAGTCGTGTTCGGGTAGTGTAGGGGGTCATGCTGGGGGTGTATTTTAGGGTTTAGGGTAGTGCAGTGGTGTTCGGGTAGTGTAGGGGGTCATGCTGGGGGTAGTGTTCTAGGGTTTAGGGCAGTGCAGTGGTGTTCGGGCAGTGTAGGGGGTCGTGCTGGGGGTGGTGTTTTAGGGTTTAGGGCAGTGCAGTGGTGTTCGGGCAGTGTAGGGGGTCGTGCTGGGGGTGGTGTTTCAGGGTTTAGGGCAGTGCAGTGGTGTTCGGGCAGTGTAGGGGGTCGTGCAGGGGGTGGTGTTTCAGGGTTTAGGGCAGTGCAGTGGTGTTCGGGCAGTGTAGGGGGTCGTGCAGGGGTGGTGTTTCAGGGTTTAGGGCAGTGGTGTTCGGGCAGTGTAGGGGGTCATGCTGGGGGTGGTGTTTCAGGGTTTGGGGCAGTGCAGTGGTGTTCGAGCAGTAAAGGGGGTCATGCTGGGGGTGGTGTTTCAGGGTTTAGGGCAGTGCAGTGGTGTTCGGGCAGTGTAGGGGGCGGTGCAGGGGTGGTGTTTCAGGGTTTAGGGCAGTGCAGTGGTGTTCGGGCAGTGTAGGGGGTGGTGCAGGGGTGGTGTTTCAGGGTAGTGCAGTGGTGTTCGGGCAGTGTAGGGGGTCATGCAGGGGGTGGTGTTTCAGGGTTTAGGGCAGTGCAGTGGTGTTCGGGCAGTGTAGGGGGCGGTGCAGGGGGTGGTGTTTCAGGGTTTAGGGCAGTACAGTGGTGTTCGGGCATTGTAGGGGGTGGTGCTGGGGCTGGTGTTTCAGGGTTTAGGGCAGTGCAGTGGTGTTCGGGCAGAGTAGGGGGTCGTGCTGGGGGTGATGTTTCAGGGTTTAGGGTAGTGCAGTGGTGTTCGGGCAGTGTAGGGGGTCGTGCAGGGGCTGGTGTTTCAAGGTTTAGGGCAGTGCAGTGGTGTTCGGGCAGTGTAGGGGTCGTGCTGGGGCTGGTGTTTCAGGGTTTTGGGCAGAGCAGTGGTGTTCGGGCAGTGTAGGGGGTCATGCTGGGGGTAGTGTTTCAGGGTTTAGGGCAGTGCAGTGGTGTTCGGGCAGTGTAGGGGGTCGTGCTGGGGGTGGTGTTTCAGGGTTTAGGTCAGTGGTGTTCGGGCAGTGTAGGGTGTCTTGCTGGGGGTGATGTTTCAGGGTTTAGGGCAGTGCAGTGGTGTTCGGGCAGTGTACGGGGTTGTGTTGGGGCTGGTGTTTCAGGGTTTAGGGCAGTGCAGTGGTGTGCGGGCAGTGTACGGGGTTGTGCTGGGGCTGGTGTTTCAGGGTTTAGGGCAGTGCAGTGGTGTTCGGGCAGTGTAGGGGGTCGTGCTGGGGGTGGTGTTTCAGGGTTTAGGGCAGTGCAGTGGTGTTCGGGCAGTGTAGGGGTCGTGCTGGGGCTGGTGTTTCAGGGTTTAGGGCAGTGCAGTGGTGTTCGGGCAGTGTAGGGGGTCGTGCTGGGGCTGGTGTTTCAGGGTTTTGGGCAGAGCAGTGGTGTTCGGGCAGTGTAGGGGGTCGTGCTGGGGGTGGTGTTTCAGGGTTTAGGGCAGTGCAGTGGTGTTCGGGCAGCGTAGGGGGTCTTGCTGGGGGTGGTGTTTCAGGGTTTAGGGCAGTGCAGTGGTGTTCGGGCAGTGTAGGGGGTCTTGCTGGGGGTGGTGTTTCAGAGTTTAGGGCAGTTGTGTTCGGGCAGTGTAGGGGGTCTTGCTGGGGGTGATGTTTCAGGGTATAGGGCAGTGCAGTGGTGTTCGGGCAGTGTAGGGGGTCGTGCTGGGGTGGTGTTTCAGGGTTTAGGTCAGTGGTGTTCGGGCAGTGTAGGGGGTCTTGCTGGGGGTGGTGTTTCAGGGTTTAGGGCAGTGCAGTGGTGTTCGGGCAGTGTAGGGGGTCGTGCAGGGGTGGTGTTTCAGGGTTTAGGTCAGTGGTGTTCGGGCAGGGTAGGGGGTCTTGCTGGGGGTGATGTTTCAGGGTTTAGGGCAGTGCAGTGGTGTTTGGGCAGTGTAGGGGGTCATGCTGGGGGTGGTGTTTCAGGGTTTAGGGCAGTGCAGTGGTGTTCGGGCAGTGTAGGGGGTGGTGTTTCAGTGTTTAGGGCAGTGCAGTGGTGTTCGGGCAGTGTAGGGGGTCGTGCTAGGGGTGGTGTTTTAGGGTTTAGGGCAGTGCAGTGGTGTTCGGGCAGTGTAGGGGGTCATGCAGGGGCTGGTGTTTCAGGGTTTAGGGCAGTGCAGTGGTGTTTGGGCAGTGTAGGGGGTCGTGCTGGGGGTAGTGTTTTAGGGTTTAGGGTAGTGCAGTGGTGTTTGTGTAGTGTAGGGGGTCATGTTTTAGGGTAGTGCAGTGGTGTTTGGGTAGTGTAGGGGGTCGTGCTGGGGGTAGTGTTTTAGGATTTAGGTTAGTGCAGTGGTGTTTGGGTAGTGTAGGGGTCGTGCTGGGGGTAGTGTTTTAGGGTTTAGGGGAGTGCAGTGGTGTTTTTGTAGTGTAGGGGGTCGTGCTGGGGGTAGTGTTTTAGGGTTTAGGGTAGTGCAGTGGTGCTTGTATAGTGTAGGGGGTCGTGCTGGGGGTAGTGTTTTAGGGTTTAGGGTAGTGCAGTGGTGTTTGTGTAATGTAGGGGGTCATGTTTTAGGGTAGTGCAGTAGTGTTTGGGTAGTGTAGGGGGTCGTGCTGGTGGTAGTGTTTTAGGATTTAGGTTAGTGCAGTGGTGTTTGGGTAGTGTAGGGGGTCGTGCTGGGGGTAGTGTTTTAGGGTTTAGGATAGTGCAGTGGTGCTTGTGTAGTGTAGGGGGTCGTGCTGGGGGTAGTGTTTTAGGGTTTAGGATAGTGCAGTGGTGCTTGTGTAGTGTAGGGGGTCGTTCTGGGGGTAGTGTTTTAGGGTTTAAGGTAGTGCAGTGGTGTTTTTGTAGTGTAGGGGGTCATGTTTTAAGATGCAATGCTCCAATACCTGACCAGTCTGCACTACATAAAACTGCAAAAAAACTAAAAATAAAAAGTGTTTTGCACACTTTTGTCATTGGGCTATATGTGGGCTACATCTGGGTAATATTTGTGCTACATTTGGGCTCTTTTGTCACTGGTGGCCATCTTGGAAGACTTCTTTGTTATGAAGTTTCCTAATTTCTTCATTTACTGCAGTCTCCTCAGTAGGAAATGCTTTCAGTTTTTTACTTTGATTCCATCAAGAAGGCATTCAGATGTGTCTCACATCTGCCATAAATTCAGAATGTTAGCACTCTAGTTGCTCATTAGATCACTGGAGTAAAGCTACTGCTCACCAGGGAGTTAACTGGTAGTCTGCTGCTGGTATTGAAAGTGATTGTTTCAGTCTGCATGTCAGAATTTTCTAATGAAATAGAAGAGGATTTGAGATCTCACTTAAAACATGCCCTAATTTTTCTTTCTGCAGCACTAACCATAATTTCTATTTAAAAAAGAACCCCTCATTTTGTTCCGTTTTAAATTAAATGTTTTAAGTGTTACCGGTTTATTCCAATCAAGATGGCTTCAGGTGTGCCATACTTTTGTCATAAGTAAGGCTGTTAGCACTCTAGTTGTTCTTTAGAACACTCTGGGAAGCTGCAGTAGAACACAAAGGCATCAACTGGCAGGCTGCTCCTGTTGAAATATAACAGGAAGATATTTGAGATCACACTTGAAACATGTCCTAATTTTTCTTTCTACAGCACTAACCATAATTTCTATGACAAAATGAACCCCATCATTTTGTTCCTTTTTAAATTAAATTGTTTAAGTGTTACCAGTTTATTCCAATCAAGATGGCTTCAGGTGTGCCATACTTTTGTCATAAGTAAGGCTGTTAGCACTCTAGTTGTTCTTTAGAACACTCTGGGAAGCTGCAGTAGAACACAAAGGAATCAACTGACAGTCTCTGCCCTTGTTGGATGTACATGTTTTACTGAGAATGTCAGACTTCATTCTCACATGAGTGAGAAAGATAATGTGAATTTACAGAAAATATGCTCTCATTTTAGCTTCTGGAGCACCTTCCAAACCTCCACGGGACAAGCATGAGAAAATAGTGTTCTCTCAAACATGATTCATGATATCCCAGCAGAAGGTTTTTCACATGGTAAAATCACCTTAGAATACACCACAATTCCTAAAATTAGAATGGTACCATCAACAAATAAATTCTAATGTAACTAAAGCCTGTTATCACCCTTTATAGTTCTCCTTTTGGTGATCCTCAAAATCTTCTATTCACTACAATGCATTTCAATGAGGTACTATCATTTATATTGGTCCCAAGATGGCTGCCAGCAATTCCAGGATGAAGTGCTGACAGCCAATCAGATCTCACGATGACATGGGTGGTTAGGCTCCGCCCAGATATATATGTGACTTTACTTTTGATTTTCTCAGGAACTACTGAACGGATTTACACCATTTAAGCAAAAGGCACGACACTGAACCAAGGGCTACCTCTTTGCCAAATTTGGTGTAATTCCGTTCAGCAGTTCGGGCTGTAGCTGCGACTAAAGGTTCCTATGGAAAAATGAATGGGGAAAACGCGTTTTGGGACCCCCTTTTTCTCGGCACCCGCTTGACGTATCACCCCGAGACTTTCAGGATAGGAGCGGACCGGAGCGCCCCAACAAGTTGGAAACTTTCGCGAAGATTCGTCAACCGGCGCCAACGTTATTTCAAATAGAATGTCGCGGATTTCCTATGGATAATAGGTTTTAACTATAACTATCTACTGGCGACCGCCAGTAGATAATGTATATATATAATTGAAAGAGTTCGCCTCATTGTGAGATGCACTCCCAGGAAGTAAGCAGACACAGGAGCTCATTTGTTTAAAAAACACACTGTCCAGCAGTTTAATGCGACGCGTTTCGGGCTTGCGCCCTTCATCAAAGCCAACTGCAAACCAGGACGGCCAAACATTTCTGCCAGCATTTTCCCTCCATTTATACCAGTCACGCCACAAGTGGGCCGGCACATCTCCTTGCCTGCACAAAGCATGATGGGGCTGGTAGTTAAAAAACTGCTGGACTGCAATGGCGAGCTGTGTTTCCTTGTTTTAAAACACCATTAAAGAACTTTGAAAACTAGTGATGGTTACGAACAGACCCACTGGGGTAAGGAACTACCAGCCCCATCATGCTTTGTGCAGGCAAGGAGATTTGCCGGCCCACTTGGGGCGTGACTTGTATAAATGGAGGGAAAATGCTGGCAGAAATGTTTGGCCGTCCTGGTTTGCAGTTGGCTTTGATGAAGGGCGCAAGCCCGAAGCAGCGTCACATTAAACTGCTGGACAGTGTGTTTTTAAACAAATCAGCTCCTGTGTCTGCTTACTTCCTGGGAGTGCATCTCACAATGAGGCAAACTCTTTCAATTCAGTATTTCGGCCCGCCCAGGTCAAGAGAAGCACCACCGCAAGATCCAAAGCGGGGCCGCCGCTGTTTTCACATTGACTGCGGGCGGAACAGAAGGAGTGGCCTGCAATGGCGAGCTGTGTTTCCTTGTTTTAAAACACCGTTAAAGAATTTTGAAAACTAGTGATGGTTACGAACAGACCCACTGGGGTAAGGAACTACCAGCCCCATCATGCTTTGTGCAGGCAAGGAGATTTGCATGCCCACTTGGGGCGTGACTTGTATAAATGGAGGGAAAATGCTGGCAGAAATGTTTGGCCGTCCTGGTTTGCAGTTGGCTTTGATGAAGGGCGCAAGCCAAGCAGCGTCGCAGTAAACTGCTGGACAGTGTGTTTTTAAACAAATCAGCTCCTGTGTCTGCTTACTTCCTGGGAGTGCATCTCACAATGAGGCGAACTCTTTCAAATAAATAAATATATATATATATATTTCTTTTTTTTTTTTTTACTTGGTCAATACATAGGAGCTCCACAAACAGAAAATAAATATTCTGGAATCCTTGAGAATCAGCCAAAATAAACTTAGAAAGAAAGGTTGAATTTGTAGTACTGCTTCAAAAGACTCGATTCAAGTTGTTCAAACTTTTATATGAAGACCAGCAAATGTCAAATTAAGATTTACTTTATGGTACTAATCAGAGTTGTATCCAAAGAGAATCCCGACAAAAAGTGACAATGAATTATGTTATTTCTTGATATTTTCACAAAAAGATAATTTTCTCATAATTAAGATGACGAAGGGATTCTCCAGTCTACAAGTAGCATTAATAGACCCCTGGGAGGTGAGCACTATAAAAGTGGAATATGTCAGTCAATCACAAGACATAACAAGAAGAGCCTTTGAGTCCAATGAGGGTAGACCATTGCAAGATTTTACTAAGGCCAGTGGCCATTAACTGCCTAGTCTAAAAGGAGCATCTGATCTTCCTACGGGATGTTACAATATGAAGAGATGCAATTTTATGTACTAGCCATGGAAGCAGCTTAAACTGCATTATTGTCAGACTGGTGAAACTGGATTTTCTATATTTAGAAAAAGTGCCAGAAAAAGACAACATCATAGACAGATAAAATATTTGGGGAAACTGATACACATAACTGGTGTAGGATATACCATATAATTGGGTTATATTCTGTTGTATTGGACAAATGCCATCATAGCCTACTTCTTAAGCAAACCACCAAAGAGTTTTCAAAGATGACCAGCACTCTACCAAGGTGGCTGAGAAGCTCACCATCTCGGGTGGCTCTTGGCAAACATGCAGTCAGCACACCACTGGAGTGAAGACAAAAAGTGAAAAACAAAAACCAGGCAACAGTCCTGTTAAGTCTATGTATCTAGGATCGGTAACAACATCTTTGTATCCATCAAGAATGCCACAAATCTGTAAAGTGATCCTCAGATCCATCAGAACTGCCACAACCCTTATCCAACTTAAGACAGCTCTGAAGGCATATCTCTTAAAAGAAAATTACTTCATGATGCAGTAACTGTATACATCTGCTCCAAGACACCAGCTATCTCTCCAATCACTTGTAGACTATATTTTTTACCTCTGAACCTGTACAGCACTCCACTGCTTTGCAAAGTTTGCGCTATACAAAAAACACATACATTGATACATAGATACACCAGAGCATACATACACAGAGTTACAGAGAAATTGTGGAGTCTGTCAGATCACAAATGTGTGATGGCCAAGAGGAAGTTTTGAGCACAGTGGAAATATGGCACTCAAGACTATACTTAACAAAAAACACATGGAACAATAACATAATATGGGTGTTGAGCCACACTATGGTCATTATTACAAGGGAAAAATTGACATGTAGGTACTAGAAAATCATTGAACGGAGAAATGCCTCTCTGAAAAGGTCTGTTCTATGTTAATTCCTGAACCTGTAAAACATTTTGTTGCTATTCCTTGATAATACAATCTGAGTAGAAAATAGATAAACTGATGTTTAAGAGAGAGTGCAATAGGTATGAAAAAGACAAAAGGATGTTTAAGGATATGGAATAAGACACCTGCAGCCTTTATTTGTGTAGCTCCAGCAACAGGCCAAAGAGCGCCTCATTTGGTAGAAAAATTAAAAATAAAGGACTTATATACAAATAGACACAACTATAACATAATTAGAAGGATGACAGTGAGTGAAGTTTGCAAACAGGCTTAAAAACTCTCTAACTTTTTGCTTTTATTTTTTTGCATTGTAGATACAAAGTAGAATAAATTACTGTTTGGCACTCAGCGTGGTTCACTTGTATTAATCTGAACTAAGAATATATACTTCAGAAACAAGAAATATGACCCTAATAAAATTGTAATTGTAAGAGGAAACATGTAAAACAGACATTTTACATCAGTTGCCAAAAAGTCACAGTATTTACTATTCAACCTCAAACAACTGCAAATCATTGTTATATATTTAGCTGGTATTGTATATTTCTTACTTGTTGGCGACCAAACGCATCACAGTCCAGTCTTTAGGAAACATCTCTGGTCTTATAAGTATTCAGAAATACTGTAAAAATCTGCAACAGGAAATCCTGTGATGGAAATGAAACACGTGTCAACACACTCTCTTCTCGAACGTCTATATATTCAATAACACACAATGCAAAATTATTCTTCACGTGTACATCCTAAAATCTGTAATCATGGCTTTAAACTTCCATTTCCAGAGCAAGGTCATAATGTCATTTTTGAGTATGGCTCAAGATAATATGCCAAAGGTTGATCTAGTGATACCAGAGGCATGTGCCCGTACCCAGTAAGCCATTAGTCTAGAGCCCAACACTAAAGAAAGCACCAATCGCCCTTATCCTATTACAGTGTTCCTGGCTGCCTGTAGGACAGGTATTGTTTTTGACTTACTGCTTTATATAACAATTTACTAAAGACTCAGAAGCAAGGTCCTAAAGGTCAGTGAACCACACAAAGGTTTCAATCATGACTACCACTTATGAGTCAAATGGCTGGACACATCTGGTAGCCAAATGGAAGCAATATATGTCTAGGGTTGAAGTAATGTAGGTTGCAGGATAATGTTGGATCTACTTCTTGTAGTACCATATAGGTTAATGTTAGTTTCTGCACCGATGCTATGCTCAATGAGGTGCCACATATAAGATCTCGACAGATCTATATAAAAAGATAATGTTGAGACCTAAAAATTATTTCAGCCATCTTGGAACAGCAAAGAGCATATAAGCCACTCTCAAAGATTGTTCTCCATATTGCAATAAGAGGCTGCAGGCAGCTTGAGTGGTAAGAGGTTAATCATGCACCTTGAGAACCCTGTGCAGTTTGGAGAAGCAAGAGCAGCCTAAGAAAACGTCTCAATGAGGTTTTGCACTAAAATCAGGAAAAACGTCCCGTTGAGGCTAGAGTGCAATGAGTCAGGGACAGTAACTGAGTAATATGCGGCATCGATGGACACATTTGGTGAGAGAATAACGCCTTTATTTTATGAATTTAGGATCATTTTGTAATCAAGTGGCACTTTATGCTTTGGAAAAATATTTGATGTTTCTTTATTGGTACCAAATGGGTGAAACCCATAAGAACCAGAACCAATATCACCAACTCTAAACTATTGCATCTTGCAGACGATAAATTGCAATTGTAGTTCTGCACAATGGTACATATGCCTAGTGGCCTTCAGACGTAGTACTCTAACTTGGACCAAGCAATCCCCACCTAGACCACTTCAGAAAGCATCTGATATAACAATTCAGTTTGTTATCTACGAGAGTCAGGTCTCATTGCTGAAAATGGCAATGGGTTCAACGTAAATTTGAATTGGGGAAACATATTGGATTTATTAGTAGAGACTCACTGTCATCTAGAGGCAAAGGGTTCTGAAAAGCACTGGCTGGAATGTCCTCATGAATATTATATCATCTAATCAATCACAGCAGTGGCTTAAGTGCTTAGAACAGACCATGGACATATGTAGTTACTAAATGTTACCCTTTAACTTCAGCTGAGCTCAATGTGGTTATCTCACAACTAGTGTTGGTGAATAGAGAAATGGGGTAGTTCTATATGTCCAATAAAAAGAGAAACCCTACTGTGTCACAACCTCGATACCAACAAACATTAGAGGGCTTCCACAGATAGAGCAATCCACTACCCTTTGCAACAAGTCACCGGAAAGATCTGAGCCACTGGGACTGTCCAACCACACATTAAAGAAGTTCACATTAGATGGTCACAAGCAAAATACGAACACAGATACACTGACTATTAATGATAAACTGCTGCACTTGGACATATATATATATGGACATAATGAAACGCCCTGTATAACTAAGAGTTTCCAGTATACATCGAATTTAATAGTTGTACCCTTGATGTTTGAATGAAAGGGGGCGCTTGGTACATAAATTATCCGTTTTGGGAGTTTATTTCTCAAAAAAGCTTTTAATTCAGTAATTCCCCAAAAGCTTAGATTAATTCAGTATTAGCAGTGAATGTGTAAAGATGCTCATATTTATTACCTTTTTTGAATTTCTTTATTTATGTGAGGTGCAATTCAGTTAATTTCCTCTATGTCTATGTTATTAAACAGTATATAATGGTGAAACAAAATGGTGCTGGTCGAGTTGATAAAGGCTGTTGTACAGCCGAAACGCATCTCTCTGCCTTTGAGACCCTGGGTCCAGAGTGGCCCACTCCAATAAAGCAGGTTGAAGCCTCCCCTGTCTCCGAGTGCTGGCTCTTTAGTAAGAGACAGTGAATGTTTTGAAAAGTGTCAGCGGTGGCCCCCTGCCATGAACCACCAGCAATTAAGTGCACGCTGGCATAAACCGCAACTTTTACTGGAGCAAGTACAAGGCTGGCGTGCCCTCAGACTCGGATGAGAAGAATGGAGATGTGGTGTTGGCTGAGCCAGAGGTGAAGTTTCAGCTCTGGGAGGTGAGACTCACTTGGCGGGGGTCTTTGTTCTTCTGTGTTTAAGCCTTCGGCGCACTCGAGGATTATCACGGAGGTTGGGACCTGGGCATAGGCCTGGGCGGTAAAATCCGCTCCGCTCGCGGAATTTGTGGAATTTTGGCAATTCCGTGTTCCGCAGAGAACGCGGAATTGCCGAAAATTCCTCGATCCGCGGCGTAGCGGAATTTTTTCCTTGTTCGCGCTTTCAAAAAGCGTGTTCGCGCACGCGGTAGCGACTTACCTGGATCCCTGCGTTCGCCAACGAGTTTTCCTATCCGGCCGCGCGATCCCGCGAGAGTGTGCGATCGCGAACACGTCATTCGGACGCGCCATCGGACATCCGCGTTCGCGAACAGGAAACACGCATCGCGAACGGGCGGGACAAGTGAAACAAGATGGCCGCGCCAATTGGCGACCACATGGGCAAGTTTGCGAGATATTTCCCCCCGAGCACGCAAACAGCGTCCCCGAACAGGAAAAACGCATCGCGAACGGGCGGAACAAGCAATTCCGTGTGCTCGCGGAATTCTGCGTAGCTCGCGGAGATTTTTTACATCTTCGCGGAACTTTGCGGAACGCGACTACGCAAATTCCGCCCACCCCTACCTGGGCACCGCAAACGCATTTGCCGAGCAGTGGGAATCACGGGATCCTGGCAGGCTGTGGAAGATTTGACATATCCGGACTGGTAGCATATTTTAAGAGTCGCCTTATTTGCAATATTTAGGAAAGATCAGACTCATAGTTTCCCTTTGCAGGGGTTACTAACTATTGCAAGTTGGACTTTTTGGATTGCATTTGAAATCACATTTAAGCTATATATAAACATATAATGTATACTTTCATCTGGGTTCAAATGTGAGGCATTGTGGCACTAGAAGGCCTCTTAATGTCACTGATTTGCAGACAGATGCAAAGGTGTATTGAAATGTTTAAAAATCTCCGTATTTGCTAAAAGTTCAAATGTGCAACAGGGGGCATAATGAGACGCCGTGAATAACTGAGAGTTTAAGGTATACATCAAATTTAACAGTTGTAAACTTGAATTAAAGATTGCGCTTGGTACATAAATTAGTCGTTTTGGGAGTTTCTCAAAAAAGCTTTTAATTCTGTAATTCCCCCAGGACTTTAGATTAATTCAGTATTAGCAGTGAATGTGTAAAGATGCTTACATTTATTAACTGTTTTGAATTTCTTTATTTATGTGATGTGCAATTCAGGAAATTTCCTTTATGTCTTTAAATAATATATAATAGTTAAACAAAATGAGGCCTATCAGATTGATAAAGGCTGTTTTACAGTTGAAACGCGTCTTTCTGCCTTTAAAACCCTGGGTCCGATCCAATAAAGCAGGTTGAAGTCTCCCCTGCCTCCGAGTGCTGGATCTTCAGTTATGGATTGTGTGTGTGTGTATGTGTGTATATATATATATATATATATATATATATATATATATATATATATATATATAAAGTCTCCTTACGGTATATAGGACGTATATTGATCAGCATCCTATTGTGTTCATAAAAAGATACAGCCCTGATTTTTAAGAAAAGCTCGCATGCTTGTACTCCTACTCGGTGGTCTATAGGTATATACAACGAAGTCACATCCATCGTGATCATCATGAACTGTTCAGACCAATCGATGTTTATGTATTTTGGTAAGGAAATCATTACTGTCCCTGCAATAAGAGGGTAAGGCATAGACAAATGGAAAAAGGAAGAAATCAATGTAAATGGCTGTGTTCTCTAAAAAGCCCTCATTAGAGAAGACGATTGGTCTCAGTGGGGGTTTTTCCACGTTTTTGTGGACTTTGGGTAACAAATAAAAGGAAGGTATCTTAGGATAATCTTTCTTCAAAAATAAGTACTCATCAAAGCCCAATATACCTTGATCACGCCAGTTAGAAAAGAATTCATTTCGGTGTACTGAATTTATGTACACCTTAGAGTTGATGACCTCATAACACTCCTGTTGGTTTAACTTTCTCATTACTTCTGACCTTCAACCCACAGCTTGAGGATGAAGGTACACTCCACTATATACCTTAAGGAGACAGCAGGGAACAGCATACTGCATTATAGAAGTAATCATCCGAGAAATCTGGTTAACAGCATCCCGTATGGGGAGATGCTGAGGATTAAAAAAGTGTGTAGTACAAATCAAGAATTTCTCAAACAAAAGACCTTCATGAAACAATGATTCAGGGAGAAGGGATGTACCAACAGGGTAATGAATATAGCTGAAAAGAAAGTAGAACCTCTCTCTAGAAATCAATTCTTTACCCCAATTTTGATCAACGGAGTTCGGACCCAACCCCATGCCAAAACAACACACCCGCAGCCTCGGCATCATCCTGGACAGTGAACTCTCCATGAAACGTCAGGCCAACGCTGTCTCCTCAGCCTGCTTCCACACGCTCCGCATGCTCTTCAAAGTTTTCAAGTGGCACTCCATCAGCTCCAGGAAAACGGTGACGCAGACCCTCATCACCAACTGACTAGACTATGGCAAAACATTCTATGCAGGCACCACCACCGAACTCATGCAAAGAATCCAGATGATCCAGAACGCAGCCACCAGACTGATCCTCAACCTGCCCAAGAGGATCCACATCACACAGCACCTGAAGGGCCTCTATTGGCTCCCCGTTCAGAAGAGATGCCAATGCAAGCTTCTGACCCATGCCTACAAAGCCCTCCACAACCAAGGACCCGCCTACATGACCACCACCTGCAGTTCCACCGATCTCCCAGGAATCTCTGATACTCACACCTCGCACAGACACCAAACATCTGCCGCTATGGAGGACACTCCTTCTCCCACCTCACCACCAGGGCCTGGAACGCCCTATCCCTCCATCTCCGCACCGCACCCTCGCTGATCCACTTCGGGAAAGGAATTAAGACCTGGTTCTTCGACTGACACCTGCAGCACAGCGCCTGGATACCCTCTCGGGTGAAAAGCCGCGCTATACAAGTACAACTTGATTGATTCATTGATAAACCCCGTAGGGATGAATGTATTAGGTTGATCACGATCTTTTTTTAATGCTTCTTCACACAAGATTAGGAAGATAATGCACAACCATTGGCCTATTTTAAGAAGTGACACTGTCATTGACGCAGAATTGCCCCTGAGGCCCTCAATTACTTACAGAAGAGGAAAATCACTGGGGGACATTCTAACACACAGCTATCATTCTAAGACCCAAAAACGTGACACCTGGTTACCCAAAAACAATGGGTTCTTTAAGTGTGGGCAATGCAAGGCGTGTAATTATATATCCAACACGTCTGTGTATTTCACTTTCCATGGCCATGAGAGAAAGATAGGAGTATTGTTGAGTTGTGTGTCTGATTACTGTATATATATCTTACAGTGTCCCTGGAATCTGATATATGTTGGCAATACCACCTTCCCACTGAGGAAACGCATCCTCGAACACAAACGGGCTATAAGGAAAGCTGATTTAGCTTAACCTGTGGCCAGACACTTCTCGGCAGAACACCAAGGAGATATATCAAAACTGAGATTCCCTGCTATTGATAGAATCAGTCGCAATGTGTGAGTAGGTAATAGAATCAGGTCTCTCAGACAACTCGAGTCGAGGTACATTTTGGACTTACGGACCAAACACCTCTCAGGTCTGAACAAAGATGAGGAACTGGAAGCACATGTAGGGCGAATGTCTGTGAATATAGTTTGTGGAATACACTTTGTAGTCTGACAGCCTCCTACTGATGAGATGAGACTGTCGATTGTAATTTAATTATATCCTGTTTTCTTTTTTCTTCTCCTTTTTTTCTTTGATATTCTAAGAGAGGCACTCATGAAACTCTATGATCTTACCTATTTGGGTATTAGTGCTACTATTACTATTGTTGAGGTTATTGTATACTCAGTATGGAAGCAGCTTTCCACTATCTTAAGTGGATTGCCCATTTGGGCTTAATTGTTACGTTTTACTTCTCATGGTGTTGATCAGAAGTGCAAAGAATGTCTATGCCTCCTAGCATCCACACCAGTGAGTTGACTATGATTAGCTGTGCTGTTTAAGGATGTGGATTATTTATTGAGAGATTAGTTATGCCACTTGGGAACTCTCTGTTATATTTGACACAGGTGCTTCCTGGGACCATGAAGTCCCCATTTTGCAAATGCAAGTCCGACATTCTTTCTTTGTATTAATTACATTCAGTATAGTGTTAAATATTCACTTGGCTTTGTGCATAAAACTGCAATGTGATTCATCATAATGAGTTAAATTTTTTCATTGACTTACATGTTTGTCTATTAATTTGATTTATGTTTCCTTTTCCTTATGTATCAAAATTATGTGAAATCTGATATGGGGAAATATGAATTGATTTTAGCATGTCTTCACATTAACACGGTGTCTGCCATGTCTTGTATTACTGAACTGACAGAGTATGTTTACTATGTCTATGCCTATGTTGAGTATTTATTTCTATTAGTATTGGGGCTTGTTCACCTTGAGAAAGGCTTCTTTGCCGAAACGCGTCGGAAAGAATTGAGTCTGCTGAAGTAAACTACGTGTTTTTAATACACCCATTGGAGTGCCTGCCTTCTTTGGCTGTCATTGGCTTCCAAAGTTTTTGTGCATGAGGGGAACCATGCCTACAATGGAGCAAACGCACGTCAAGTGGATGTAACCACGTGCAGCGGTACCAGCACGCTATATATAGCGGAACATTTTGTCAATCATCTGAACAATAATGAGATAAACCTGAAATTCACGCACACCATTAGTAAAAAACATGTGACATTTCTAGATGTTGAGGTAAAATGTTGAAGCAGGGAAACTTGAGACTAGACTGTTCAGGAAGTTGACAGCGGGCAATACAATGCTGCACGCTTCAAGCTTTCACCCAACCCACACAAAAGAAAGCATTCCGTATGGTGAGATGCTACGAGCTAATAGAAATTGTAGTACACCTAAGGAATTAATCAAATGTCAGAGTGAGATGAGCCAGAGATATCGTGAGAGAGGCTACAGGGGAGCAACAATTGAGGCAGCAAGACTTGCGGCGAATAGGAAGAAACGTGAGGAGCTCTTATTTCTCAAAAAGGTACCCAGAAAAGAGAAGATAGGACCTCAGATGCGCTTTCTCACCACATTCAATTCCCAAAACAAAGAATTTAGGGATCTGGTCAATAAAAATTGTCATATTCTTAAAACAGATCCAGTCATTGGGAAGATGCTCCCTAGACACCCACCCCTCACATACCGTAGAGCACCATCATGGGGGATGCCGTTGTTAAAGCGAGCCCTGAAATCGAACGTGACCCAGGATGGTTAAGGCCTGCTCCTGGTTTTAAGAAATGCAGCAAATGCAGAGCCTGCACTATAGGCAAGAACACCTCAGTTTACTCTACCCCCTTCGGTGGCAGGGAGGTTAAGATCAGGGGAACCTATAACTGTAAGACGGAATTTGCAGTGTATGTTCTAACCTGCATGTGCAATTTACAGTATGTGGGCAGCACTACGCTGCAAGTGCACAAAAGGATCTTGCAGCATCTGAGGGCAATTACCAACGATGATAGATCATACCCGATAGCCCGTCATTGTGAAACCATACACTATAAAGACCCTACACAAGTGAAATATTTTGTGATAGACGCAGCGCCGATCAACAAGAGGCGTGGTGATAGAGTCAGAACATTGCGAGAGCTGGAATCCAGGTATATTCTGATGCTTGATAGCAGAACACCCCATGGGCTCAATTGCGATGAAGAATTTCACTTGTGTCTGTAAATGGGTGTCTTTGGTGTGTGAATTGCTGTAATTCACAAGTATTAATTAATTGTACTACTTGTGCTGAATCCAAACAGAAAGGGAAAGTGACTCCTTGGAAATTGGCCAATTTCCATGCGACAGTAATGCAACTACTAACATCAGGCACTAGCTGTTAAGGAGAGTTATGGGAGATGATATTGAGATTAACTAGGCACTTGCCTGTAAAGCTGTGATGTTCAAACAGCAATGGATAAAAAATTCATACATTCCGACACTTGTCCCGTTTGAAGTGTGTTATTTTTTAATATAACAGGAAACCCAGTTGGGTATATGGTACTCCAAACAAATGAAGGAACTGTACTTTGACACTTGTCTTGCATTTAACTGACATTTTAATTCTGATTGAGTTGGTACAGGAAATGTCGACAAATGTTTGGGGAAAAGAAAATTGAATGTATGCAATGTTCATAACGAACAAGTTACTTACCTTCGGTAACGATATATCTGTAAGAAACATAGGTTAGTTATAGATTCCTTACCTTAGAATTACCCCCAGGTGCCAGACTGGATCCGGAAAGTTTTTCGTCAGCAGTACCCCTGCACGTCGGAAGGTGGCGTCAGTCGACTACGCGTTCGTCGCTGGCGTCGTGGTCGCCGGGATGACGTCGCGGTAGCTACATAGAACCCGCCCTCGCGCGCTGACGTCAGTTCTGTACACGACTTTCCACGCCAGAAGCGCAGAGCCATGCAAGACACTGACCACTGGTGCACAAAACTAGGGCCCTGAAAGGATGTCCTTAACCCCAGAAGTCAGTTTCAGAACGGGGAGGATGGGTGGGGCGGTAAGGAATCTATAACTAAACTTTGTTTCTTACAGATATATCGTAACCGAAGGTAAGTAACTTGTTCATCTGAAAGAAACAGTTAGTTATAGATTCCTTACCTTAGAATAGATACCCCAGTAATACCAACCCCGGAGGTGGGTCTGCGAACTAAGTTCACACCAGAAAGTCCTGGAGAACAGAACGGCCAAAGAAGCCGTCTCTCCAGACTTGGCTGTCCAGACAGTAGTGTTTGGTGAACGTGTGCAACGATGCACACGTAGCTGCCTGACAGATGTCATTGAGGGGGACTCCTCGTCCCAAAGCAGTGGTAGCTGCCGTCGCCCTGGTGGAATGGGCGCGCAGCCCCACTGGAGGCTCCTTCTTAGCCAAAGAATAGCAGGCTTTGATGCACAGAACGACCCACCTGGAGAGGGTCCGTTTGTGTACGGCCTGACCTTTCTTAGCGCCCACGTAACCAACAAAGATCTGGTCGTCCACCCGGAATTGCTTTGTGCAATCTAAGTAGAAAGAAAGCGCACGTTTTGGATCCAGATGGTGGAGCCTCTCTTCCTCTTTTGAAGGATGCGGAGGCGGAAAGAAGGTGGGCAAAGTGATGGTTTGGCCAATGTGGAAAGAAGTAACCACCTTGGGAAGAAAGGAAGGTCTAGATCTTAGGACGACCTTGTCCGGATGAACAGCCAGAAAAGGAGGCTTGGAAGAAAGTGCTTGGAGCTCACTCACCCTGAGAGCAGAGGTGATGGCCACCAGAAAGGCAGTTTTCAAAGTGAGAAGCCTGAGAGGACAGTTATATAGTGGCTCAAAGGGAGCGCACATAAGATAGGTAAGAACCAAGTTCAAGTCCCACTGGGGCATTACGAAGGGAACAGGAGGAAAAAGATGAGTAATGCCCTTAAAGAATCTATTTACAACAGGGGACTTGAAAAGAGAAGGCTGATCAGGAAGCCTAAGAAAGGCTGAAATGGCCAAGAGGTAGCCCTTGATAGTGCCCAGAGCAGAGACCTGCTGGGCCAAAGTAAGGAGGAACAAGAGGACCTCAGAAAGAGGGGCGGAAAGAGGATCCACAGCCTTTGCTGTGCACCATGCCACAAATTTGTTCTATCGGCAGGCGTATACCGTCTTAGTGGAGGGACGCCTGGCTGCCAAGATAACATCGCAGACTTCGGGAGGCAGGTCAAACGACGTCAACTGACGCCGCTCAATCTCCACGCAAGGAGGTGGAGGCAGGACAGGTTCGGGTGGAGGGCCGTCCGCTGTTGCTGCGACATAAGATCTTCCTGAAGAGGCAGTTGGATCGGAGGATCGATGGCCATGCTGAGCAGCTCGGGATACCAGACTCTTCGTGCCCAATCCGGAGCCACAAGAATGACTTGGGCCCGGTCGCGCTTGATCTTCTTCAGCAGTCTGGGCAGAAGTGGTATAGGTGGAAAGACGTATAGAAGACCGCAACGCGTCGCCTAGCGAGTGCCGCCTTGGAAATTCCAACGCGCAGAACTGCTGACATTGCACGTTCTCTTCGGTGGCGAATAGATCTATCCAAGGCTCTCCCCACTGCTGAAAGAGACCCTGCACCACCTCCGAGTGAAGACGCCATTCGTGATCCATCATGCACCTGCGGCTGAGTTCGTCCGCCCTGGCGTTCAAGGAACCTGCCAGGTGTTGAACCACCAGGGAAACTCCCTGATGTTCCAGCCATGTCCAGAGGCGGAGGGCCTCCTGACATAGGGTCCACGACCCCACCCCACCCTGTTTGTTGCAGTACCACATGGCGGTGGTGTTGTCCGTGAACACCTGCACTACTCTTCCCCGGACAGAAGGAAGGAATGCCTGGAGTGCAAGACGAATCACCCAAAGCTCCAGAAGGTTGATGTGGAGCCCGGACTCCGCCGGAGACCAGAGGCCTCTGATCTCCGCCTCACCCATGTGGCCGCCCCATCCCAGAAGTGATGCGTCGGTCACCACTGTGAACTCTGGTTGAGGAAGGGAGAGGGATCTGCCGTCGACCCAATCCTGGTTCGTTAGCCACCACTGCAATTGGTGTGCAGTGCCCTCCGAGATCTGGACGCAATCGGACAGATTCCCCTGATGCTGCGCCCACTGGAACTTCAGGTCCCACTGCAGAGCCCGCATATGCCACCATGATCTACAAGAAGGATGCAGGAGGCCATGAGGCCCAGCAGCCTCAGGGTCATCCTGACCGAAACCCGGGATAGAGGCTGAAAGATCGGAATCATAGCCCGAATATCCCGGACTCGCTGTTCGGGAGGATAAACCCGAAACTGCGTCGTGTCCAGAACCGCTCCGATGAACAGGAGCTTCTGAGAGGGGGGTCAGGTGTGACTTCGGCACGTTGATGGAGAACCCCAGCGAATGCAGGAGGTCGGCCGTAGTCTGGAGGTGGGAGACGACAGCCTGGGGCGAGCCCGACTTCAACAGCCAGTCGTCGAGATAGGGGAAGACTGGAACCCCTGATCTGCGCAGATGAGCTGTGACCACCGCCATCACTTTCGTGAATACCCGAGGGGCGCTGGTAAGGCCAAAGGGGAGCACGGTAAACTGAAAGTGCTTGTGGCCTACCGTGAACCGCAGGTAACGCCAGTGGGCCGGCAGGACGGGGATGTGAAAGTAAGCGTCCTGCAAGTCCAACGCTACCATCCAGTCTCCAGGGTCGAGGGCAGACAAGACCTGAGCGAGCGTCAAGATTTTGAACTTCCCCTTCCGGAGGAAGCGGTTGACTTTCCTGAGATCCAAGATAGGATGCAGGCCTTTGTTCTTCTTGGGCACCAGAAAGTAGTGGGAATAGCAACCATGACCTACTTCTGGGGCAGGAACGCGCTCGATGGCACCCTTGGCCAAGAGTGCCGAAACTTCCTGTTGGAGAAGGGCCAGGGGATCCTCCGACATGCGATGGTACTGAGGTGGCATGGAGGGAGGGGTAGTCTCGAAGGGGAGGGAGTAGCCCCTTCGGACTATTTGCAAAACCCACCTGTCCGACATGATGGTGCGCCAGTGGGGGAGGTGATGGCGGATCCTGCCAGCCACTGGCGTTTGGTGGCCCTGAAAGGTCGGACTAGGAGGGTTTAGAGGCTGCTGCAGAGGGGGAAGTGGTTGTCACAATCCCACTCACCTGAAAACCAGGAACCGCGGAAACAGAGAGTCCCCCCTCTCACCTCCAGACCAATCCTCCACACTGATCACAACAGGATGGGCGATTGATCTCAAGGGGAAAGGGACGTGAATAAACCCCACTAGAGGCCTTTGGGGTTGAGGAAGTTGGTGATTGAAAGGGAGTCCTGGAGTGTTGCGATAAGGGAAGGCGGGTACCACAGCCAGCGTCTGTTTAGGAGGAGTCTTAGGAGTGATGGGTAGGGTAAGTTTCTGAAAGACATAAACAGGAGAGGGACTTTAGAGGAGGAACAGACTAGAAGGAAGCACACAATAGAGTCACGGATACCTTCTATCTAATAGAAAGGACAGGAGAATGTGAACTCACTTCAGGTTTCAAAGGCGTGCTAAGTTCGTGTTGGTGTTATAATCCTTGAAGGGGAAGATCTCCCAAGAATCCTCAGTACTCCAGGGGGAAACAAAATGAAGAAGGGAACTCCAAACAATCCAACAATTCACAACTGTAGTCGTAGCTCGACGTGGTGTTATTGCAGGCTCCTGCTTCACACCGGGAAGGCAAAATAAGGGGACAAGTAACAGCGCCTGCGGTTTTGGGATAACGAGCGTAAGGAGTACGGCTCCTGCCGCGCTCCTGGTGGGGCAATAAATGAAGGAGAGACCACACACTCGGTCAGTGTGCAAAGTAGATGCTCGCAGCTCCTGCCGCGCACCTGGGGAGATAAGAAATGATGAGACCGCAACCGCGGTTTATTTACACAGTGGGTACTCACGGCTCCTGCCGCGCACCCGGGAGATGAGAAATGATGAGGAGACCGCATCCGTGGTCAGTATGCACTGAAGGTGCTCACGGCTCCTGCCGCGCGCCTGGAGGGACATGAAAGGAAGAGTAGACCGCAACCGCGGTCAGTATGCAAGTAGGTGCTCCCGGCTCCTGCCGCGCACCACTTGCGAATGGGATTTAAAGACCGCGTCCGCGGTCGGGAAGACGATGAGGGTTCTACGGCCCCAGCCGCACCCCCCCCCCCAGGAGGGTATTCAGAGGTTGTAACCGCGTCCGCGGTTTGGAAGAGTCACGAGGTGCCAACGGCTCCTGCCGTGCACCTGGAGAAGGTCAGGAGACCGCCTACGCGGTCTGAGGATGTGAAGAGTGCTTGCGGCTCCTGCCGTGCACCGATAACAGATGAGAGTATAAGATCAGCGCTCCTGCGCTCTCTCCAAGCCTGGGTTCCGTACAAAGGTAATGTCCAATAAGCCAAGCAACTTGTGTTGGCAACTGGCGTTCCTTAAATAAGGTGATCCCTGCACACATGGTGTGTCTCAGCTAATGGGAAGGAGAGGGGCAACAGCAGGGAAAGATAGGAAACGTGAAATGGAGCACATAGGGAAGAATGTCAGGGACAAAAGTGGTAACATTACCTCTCCCGCAAGGGTCTTCTATTAGGGCGAGGTTTAGCTGGATTACGAGCATGAAACCTCCGTACCAAGTGGGGTGCATGAACATACGTGGCGGGTTCCCAGGACCTTTCCTCAGGAGGGTATCCCTTCCAATCCACCAAATAATACAGTCTCCCATTTTGTTTCCGTGAATCCATAATGCGGTTCACTTCATACTCCTCTTGGTCATCAAGTAGCACGGGGGTGGCGGAATCAAGGGATGAGTAGAAGGAACAAAGGGCTTGAGAAGGGAAGTGTGGAACACCGGATGGATGCGGTATTCATCCGGTAGTTCCAATTTCATAGCCACAGGGTTGATGATTTGTACTATCTCAAAGGGACCAACAAAACGTGGCTGCAACTTTTTGGGTCCTGCTAATCGTAGGTTTTTTGACGATAACCAAACTTTATCTCTTAGGGTATAACTAGGAGCAGGGCGTCTATGTTTGTCTGCCTTGCGCTTCATAGTTTCTTTGGTCCGCTGCAATTGGGATTCCATATCTCTTTTAGATTTCTACATAGGGAATCTATCGCAGGGACTTTGAAAGTGGGTTGCAAGGGCACTGTTCTCGGGTGAAAACCCATGGCACAAAAGAAAGGTGACATACTTAGAGCAAAATGCCAGCTGTTATTGTATGCGAACTCCGCCACAGGCAATGCTTTTACCCAACTACTGGTTAAAGTGGCCAACAAACAACGAACATACTGCTCCATTGTCCGGTTCACTCTCTCCGTCTGCCCATCCATCTGTGGATGGTAGGCGGACGACAGACGTAGATCCATTTTTAATGTGGAACCTATTTCTTGCCAAACTTTAGAGACAAATTGGGGACCTCAATCGGAAACAAGTATAGAGGGCACTCCGTGCAAAAGTATGACGTTTTGTATAAACACAGATACCAGTTCACTGGCGGTAGGGATCTTGGGAAGAGGCACAAAATGTGCTATTTTAGTAAAGGAGTCCACCACTACGAAGATAGTGGTGAGGCCTTCTTCCTTCGGGAGATCTGTGATAAAATCCATACTCACAGTGTGCCAGGGATAAGGGGGGACCGGAAGAGGATGTAATAACCCAACAGGCGGGGTATGCGGTGCTTTCTGTGTTGCGCATATGGGGCAAGAGTTGACCTCGCTCGGAGCTGATGCTCTGTGATGAACCCTCGTTCCAGCCTCCTGAGATGCTCTCCGCCGCATGATTCTCCCACCCAAAACTATGATTCGGGAACCGGAAAGCAGGCGGAGCACCTGGAGACCAATTTCGCCCTTCTCCGATCGTGCATCGGTGAGATATTTGCCGTGACGTCCCTGCCAGTGAATATGCTAAAATGGCGCCCGGGGAGCTGAACGAAGGTGCCTGGGCGCACAGCGGGACCGCTGTTCCTGGCCGGTGGTTGCGGGGGACTCGGAGGCATCGTTTGGTGGCATTCCACCGTCGGAGGTAAAGTGATCCCTCCACCCCCCCCTCCCATCCCCGCCCCCGGTGCGGCCGGCCCTGAAAGCAGGCACCGGACACTTCCCTCTTGGCAGCGCTACCTGGGGGGGTGCACACTTGCCTCACAAGCTGGATCTCCATGCGAAAAGGACCCATTGTGGAGGCACTAACACTGCAAGGGGGACCGTTAGGGCAGCTCCTAAGTGATGTGGAGGCCTTACTGTTCCAAGTGAATGACCCGTGGCTGCACACAAACATTCTGTGTTGGTTAGGAGTGGCCCTGATACACCAAACCTGTCCCGCTGGATGACCACCCCTACCTGTTTACTCGGCTGCCAGTGAAACTGTGGGGGCTGACAATTGGAGCTTCAGGGTCGGCCCGGCCCGTTGTTGCCAGGCGCCTGACCCTAAAATGGCGCCCTGATGAGGGACGATCGAGCCTGAGGCACTACAAACTCTGATGGAGCGGGCAAGGAAGGAGCAACTGCCCAAAGGGTGTATAGTGGCTGGGACCGAATCACTTGCTGGGCAAGGCAGACGCCTGGGAGCCCATCAGGGCATCGACATGGATCCCTAGGTGCCTGACCCCAAGATGGTGGACTCCCAAGAGGAGTAGTACAGCACCAGGTACAAGAAGCAGCCCACACAACCACAGAGGCTCTGCTTGGTAGTCGAACCTACTAGGCACTGCAGGGATTTAATTCCTGTCATGAACATTCTCAAGGCGGGAGAGACACCCTGGATAGGGGAAACAGCCTGCAGGGGACTGCTGACTGGTAGAGGGGGAGAGTCCCTGCATGCGCCCACCCGAAGCTCGGGGGAGGGGGGGAGAGAAATCCACCCCTTCCTCGGGACTTCCTACAGTAGGCATGGGGTCACCGGAATAAGGGGACTTCGCTGAACCTGACCTTAGGATGGTGCCTGTGTTTTGGAACTCTGAGTATTTGATGAGTGATGCGATCATCTGTGAGCTACACCGGAGCTGCTGAAAGACTCAGTCGCGGTCCTCTACCCCCAACCTCCCTTAACTATGTCGCCTGGACTCTACATCTTATGGATTTCCCCCCTGGGACCCATTTTTCAAACAATCTCATATTAGATGCCGAGATGACTCTGCGTGGTGTTTGTTTATTGGCATTGGCCCGAGTATCTACGTGGCCCCACCTGAGTTCTGGTCCCGCTTGCTCTAACTTTTGGGCCTCCATAAGACACTTTTCTTCCACTGCCGGTCTACCAGAACTGATCTGCTTCCCTGCCCCCTGTTCTTTTTTTCTCCCCTCCCCTGCCTTCCCTTCTTCCTCTACTGGGGTCCTGATCCCCTATGTTTGATTATGCAACTGTAACTAATGTAACCATGCAAATCTGTTATCTTTGTTATTCCCTACTGCGGAAACCTGAGCAACATGGCTGATGCCCGGTGGAGCTGCTAGACAGCTATAGAGGAGATCGGCCCTGGTTCACCCCCTTGACCATCACCTACCCAGCCAGACATTAGGCATAGTTCTCCTCGTCTCCCCTTTTTGTCTCCCTCCGCCCCCTCCCTCCGACGAACTACTGTTAACTTTGTTCTTTTTCCTGTGTTCTTACTATGCTCTTGTAACGGATGTAATTTGTAACTTGTAATGCAACGATCCTCATGTAAAGCGCTCTGATACCTCCGGGTCTAGCCAGCGCTATATAAAACTCTTCAAATAAATAAATAATAAATAAATAGATCCGACTACAAGGCAACACCCCTCCGGGTTCTAGATCTATCCGACAATCAAAACTGCGATGAGGAGGTAGTGCAGTAGCTTTTACTTTATCAAACACATCAGAGTATTGCCTGTAGATGTGAGGTATAGAGCTTAGTTCGGGAATGGTACATGAGGCGTATACCAGAGGAGAGACCCATTCTATTGCCTCTTGGTAACACTGCTGGATACAATGACAGGAATCCAAGGTTACTGTTCTCCGTATCCAATCTATTTTGGGGTTATGCAGTTGCAACCAGGGCACTCCAAGAATCACTCCAAACGCGGGGGTGTCTATTAAGTCAAACGAGATGTCCTCGGAATGACCATTGTCACAGACCAACGTTAGTGGGGCCGTATGTCTCGTAATGAGCCCTGATGATAATTCGGTCCCATCTACAGCTCTTACGGGTTCAGGTACTTTCTTCTTGATACAGTCAACACCCAAAGAAGAGGCTAACCGATTGTCCAGGAAATTGCCAGTAGCTCCTGAGTCTAGAAGTACTGACAACGTCACTCTGTTACTATTGGATAATATCAAGGTGACACTAATGGTGAAATGTCTAGGCACCCTTGCTACTGAAGTGTTTTGGAGATGTTGAGCATAAGCCACGGTTTTTCTAGGCCCAGGGGTTTTTGGTCGAATAGGGCATTCTCTCGCAAAATGACCCCCTCTACCACAATAGAGGCAAAGGTTGAGATTGCGACTTTTCTCTTTCTCCTCTCGAGATAACGGCTCTCGAACCCCTCCGATTTGCATTGATTCGGCTGGGGATGTTCTAGGTTCTTCTTTCTTGTCGGTTTTATAAACCAAGACACAAGAGTTATCGGTTCTCCCCTTCTCACCATGTCTTTCACGGAGTCGGTGATCCATCTTTATGACCAGGTCTATAAATTCTGTGCAGCCTTACGGAGGATCCACTATTTGTGATAGAATATCTTTCAATTCGTCATTAAGTCCCCGATAAAACAGGGATGTCCTTTTGTCAAGGGGCCAACGGGTTTCTGCCATTAATCTGTTAAAGTCGGTTACGTAAGAGAGCAGTGAGTTCCTACCCTGTCTAAGGTTTAGCAGTTCCGTGTCACTGGCCTGCATAAACGTATGTTTGTCGCACAGCCTCCTCATCTGCTCCTTAAATGCAGGGAAATCGTGTAACAGAGGGTCATCGTTCTCTACTAACGGTATGGACCAATTAGCTGCAGTCTCCATAAGGGAGGACATCACGAACGCTAGCTTGGCTGAATCATCAGGAAAGGCAGTGGGTCTACATACGAACTGTAAGTGACACTGATTCATAAAACTACGGTATTTACCGCTTTCTCCACTGAATCTCTCGGGAGTGGCTAAGGGTACCGGAACAGGAGTGACAACAGTGATATTAGTGGGTGGAGCCCCACTTCCCATTGGAGGTTTATCAAAGAGGAAAGTGGCAGGTTGTACTACAGGACATGACGTCTTTGGAATTGCCCCAGACGGCGAACCCCATGCTGTTCCCACATGTTTATTAAGGAGCTCATTCCTTAGGGAAAGGTTCTCCTGTCTGAGACTTTGGACCTCTGTCTGCATGATTACTAGAGCCGCCGCTAATTCCTGGATAGTAGTAATGGGGTAGTATCTGCAGGGAACAGGTCCTCACCATTTTCCTCCAGATCCATCTCCGCTTGGGCGGTATGAATTTCGTGGGCTTGGCTTTTTGTCACAATCCCACTCACCTGAAAACCAGGAACCGCGGAAACGGAGAGAGTCCCCCCTCTCACCTCCAGACCAATCCTCCACACTGATCACAACAGGATGGGCGATTGATCGCAAGGGGAAAGGGACGTGAATAAACCCCACTAGAGGCCTTTGGGGTTGAGGAAGTTGGTGACTGAAAGGGAGTCCTGGAGTGTCGCGATAAGGGAAGGAGGGTACCACAGACAGCGACTGTTTAGGAGGAGTCTTAGGAGTGATGGGTAGGGTAAGTTTCTGAAAGACAAACAGGAGAGGGACTTTAGAGGAGGAACAGACTAGAAGGAAGCACACAATAGAGTCACGGATACCTTCTATCTAATAGAAAGGACAGGAGAATGTGAACTCACTTCAGGTTTCAAAGGCGTGCTAAGTTCGTGTTGGTGTTATAATCCTTGAAGGGGAAGATCTCCCAAGAAATCTCAGTACTCCAGGGGGAAACAAAATGAAGAAGGGAACTCCAAACAATCCAACAATTCACAACTGTAGTAGTAGCTCGACGTGGTGTTATTGCAGGCTCCTGCTTCACACCGGGAAGGCAAAATAGGGGGACAAGTAACCGCGCCTGCGGTTTTGGGATAACTAGCGTAAGGAGTACGGCTCCTGCCGCGCTCCTGGTGGGGCAATAAATGAAGGAGAGACCGCACACTCGGTCAGTGTGCAAAGTAGATGCTCACGGCTCCTGCCGCGCACCTGGGGAGATAAGAAATGATAATGAGACCGCAACCGCGGTTTATTTACACAGGGGGTGCTCACGGCTCCTGCCGCGCACCCGGGGAGATGAGAAATGATGAGGAGACCGCATCCGGGGTCAGTATGCACTCAAGGTGCTCACGGCTCCTGCCGCGCACCTGGAGGGACACGAAAGGAAGAGTAGACCGCAACCGCGGTCAGTATGCAAGTAGGTGCTCCCGGCTCCTGCCGCGCACCACTTGCGAATGGGATTTAAAGACCGCGTCCGCGGTCGGGAAGACGATGAGGGTTCTATGGCCCCAGCCGCACCCCCCCTAGGAGGGTATTCAGAGGTTGTAACCGCGTCCACGGTTTGGAAGAGTCACGAGGTGCCAACGGCTCCGGCCGTGCACCTGGAGAAGGTCAGAGGTCAGGAGACCGCCTACGCGGTCTGCAGGATGTGAAGAGTGCTCGCGGCTCCTGCCGTGCACCGATAACAGATGAGAGTATAAGATCAGCGCTCCTGCGCTCTCTCCAAGCCTGGGTTCCGTACGAAGGTAATGTTCAATAAGCCAAGCAACTTGTGTTGGCAACTGGCTTCCTTAAATAAGGTGATCCCTGCACACATGGTGTGTCTCAGCTAATGGGAAGGAGAGGGGAAACAGCAGGGAAAGATAGGAAACGTGAAATGGAGCACATAGGGAAGAATGTCAGGGACAAAAGTGGTAACAGTGGGGGACTGGCCAGCTCGCTGGCCCCTAGAACCACGGCGGTGGTTCCCACGTCCCCGGCCGCGTTGGGGCTGAACAGCTTGCGCCGGCCTGTGGCTCTGGACAGGACATAGCGGGGCACCCCTTCCGTAGCCACGAAAGGGGCGAAAGGCAGACTGCGCAGGGCGGGTGGTGGAGAGGCCCAAGGACCTGGCCGTAGCTCGAGAGTCCTTAAAGTGCTCTAGCGCGTTGTCTGCCTTGTCGCCGAAAAGGCGACGGCCATCAAAGGGCATGTCCATAAGGGTGGATTGGACATCCCGGAAAAAACCAGTTGAACGCAACCAGGCATAGCGTCGAAGGGCTACTGACGTGGAAATCGTCCTGCCGAGTGTGTCGGTGGTATCCAGTCCACAGCGGATGGTAAATTTCACTGCGTCTCTCCCCTCGGCAACCGCACGGGAGAGCACGGCCCGGGCCTCCTCGGAGCACTGAGGCAGCACCTGCGCCACCGTATCCCACACAGAGTGGGTGTAACGACCCAACAGACATGCGGTGTTTACCGGCCTCAGTCCCAAGCTAGCAGAAGAAAACATTTTCTTCCCAAGATGGTCCAGCTTTTTGGATTCCCTATCCGGTGGAGCGGTAGGGAAGGCGCCTTTTGAATTGGAGGCTTGGACCACCAAGCTCTCAGGGGTGGGGTGTTGGGAGAGGAAAGTGGGGTCGCCCGGGGCCGAGCGGTGGCGTCGGGCAATTATCCTGTCCACAGGAGCCCCTGTGTTGGGCCAGGACCACGTGCCCAAAAGGATGTCCGTGAGGGCTTCATTAAACGGCAACAGGGGCTCCGAAGAGCTCGCTGCCGGTTGAAGGACCTCTGTCAGGAGGTTAGACCTGACTCCCACCGTAGGTAGCTCGAGGTGCAGAGCCTCGCCCGCCCTAGGCAACACCACTGCGTATGACGCTCCCTCCTCCGTAGCCACGGTAGGAGACAACATGCCAAGGTCTGGTGAGGTATCCAGACCACTGGCTTCCCCCAGTTCCTCTCGCCAGCCCTGTTCGTACACCAACTGGTCGGTCAAAGGGTCCCCAGACCCCTCCCAGTCCTCCTCACCCTCTTCTGGCTGCCAATCTGGTCTCAAAGAGCCAGGGTAGAACAGGGGCACAAAAGTACCCGCCGGCGTCGGTCGACGCCGGTCCGACTCCGTGTCTACCTCGAGGTGGAGGCCGGGGTGCCGGTGGAATTGGCGCTGGGGGAAGCGTAACGAGGTCGACCGGCGCCCATCAGGATCCAGGACTGGATCCAGGGGGACCCTGCGGCGCCGAGGCCGAAGCCGCCAACGCCGAAGGCCCAGGGCCCCCAGCCGAGTCCACGGGACCCGAAGGCGCGCCGGCGGAGTCAGGCTGCCCAAAGATGGCGTGCATCGCTTCGTAGAACTGACGAAGCTGGGCAGGGGTTGCTCCCGGGAAGGGGGGGAAACCCGGAGTCGACCCTACGGGCTCCGCACGCGGAGCCGCGGGAGGGGCACCACCCGCATCCCTGGTCGCGTCGGCCGACGGACGGGGAGAAGTCGAAGAGCGACGATGCTTTGTGCTTCGACTTACCGGACCCCGAGCGCGAACACTTCGGCAAAAAATGGTGGCTCTGCGATCGGTCCCTCGACCTCCTCCGCGACCGGGACCTCGAGCGACACGGAACCGACTGCCGGGCCTCGAGGAGCTTTTGGGACCGCTCCCGCAAAGACTTCAGGGCCATGGTCCGGCAGTCGGAGCACGACTTGGGGTCGTGGTCGCGCTACAGGCAGTAGAGGCACACGCGGTGCAGATCCGTCACCGACATCAGTAGGCTACAGGAACCGCAAGCCTTGAAGCCGGGCATCCCTCGTGCACCAGGAGTCTATGGACTCAAAAATGATGTCGACAAAAGTCAAGAAAAAGTCAGTCAAAAAGTGACTGGAGGTACTGCTCTCTCCGGATCTGCGCTTGCTGGCGCGGAAAAAGAAAAAACTGACGTCAGCGCACGAGGGCGGCGTCTATGCAGCTACCGCAACGTCATCCCGGCGACCACGACGCCGAACGCGGAGTTGACTGATGCCACCTTCCGACGCACAGGGGTACTGCTGACAAAAAACTTTCCGGATCCAGTCTGACGCCTGGGGGTAATTCTAAGGTAAGGAATCTATAACTAACTGTTTCTTTCAGATAACCATAATATTGTCTCTTTATTTTTCACTTCCTATTTGTTAGTAATATCGAGTGATTGTAACTCGAACGGATGGAGAAAACTCTTGTATTAATTTTCGTAAATGGTAGTCCGTCCTCGTTGTTAGTCTGACTCATGGTATATAAGGACCATTGATTGGTAGGAAAACACTGTGTGATCAAGGCCGCCGTGTCGGCTGAAACGCGCCATGGCTAACGTATAAAATAAACAAAGGAAAATCGCAGTTGAAGTCGGCTCCGTTTGTTACATACCAAGTACCGTCAAACGTCAAAGTGACATATATATATATACACATATATATATATATACATACATATATACATACATATATACATACATACATACATATACATACATATACAAGTATACATACATATATATATACACACATATATATTTTGAAAGGTTACGGATTTTTTAAAATACACTGCGTCATCACAGTGATGACCGGACTAAATGAATTTGGCAGCGTATGCTACTCTGATGAATCCCCCCACGTCCATCTCCAAAAAGGCAAGAAGGCTCAGACTGTGACTGAGTCCTGGCACGCCATTGGCCCGCCTTGTCACTCTCGTTCCTTTAACACCTGCAGCACAGAGTGCCTGAAAGTTAAAAAGTGTTCCACAGAATTCTTTAGGGTAAGGTAATTTGGAAAATATTTTTTTCTTATACAGTGCTCGAGACCGGCACATCACGCAATTGATAAAACTCACAAAGCTTTAAGGGACTTGCATTTCAACATAAGGAGTTTCCATTTACCAGGTACTGAAACGTGTGGATCTCGAGCTCAGAGCAAGAAAGCGGAGACAGTGTTGATTTAAAAGTTGTTGCGTATAAGGTTTTTCTATTGTGCAATTTTACATTTAAAGGAAGCGATAACATAAGCTGTATTTGTAAACATTTTTCATAACTTGCACGTACCAATTCCCGTTGCTGTAGTTACAGTCATTTGCACTGATAAATAGCCTGTCCAATATTGAAACAAATGCTGGCTCCAGAATGGCATCTACAGCAGCGCTCTGTGTTCTTTTCGCCCACTCGTCAAACGTTCTCTCCATCTTTAGTTCCCTTCCAGAGCCATGTATGGAAGAGGGCTGGTGCGGAGGACGCTGCTCTCTTGCACACTTTGACAACCAGATTAATTCTGCATTTCTTCTGTCAGTCATTACCCTCTACTTGCCACTCTCTTGGTAACGCAGGTTACTTGACAGGTCGTAAATTGGAAGGGGTGCTGTTATTTGTTTATTGTATTTGTAAAGTGTCTTGTGCTGTTGAAAACTGCCTCAGAGAACACCAAGTAGAGTAACAAGACTGAAGTTTCTCTTAAGGACAAAACAATAAGCTCCCCAACTCCAGGCTCACTTGGGCTCTCTCTAAAGATGATGAAAACGCCCAGAGAGGGAACAGAATCTCCAGCACAGACGGTGCTTTGCAAGGGGAACAGGGACGGCCTGAAGCCCAACCCATCAGCCTGGGACGACTCATGGTGGCCCACCTCACTAGGCACCGCTCCTACACCAACCAACCACGCACGCAATCTGGGAGTCATCCTCGACTCAAAACTCTCCATGACCAACCAGATCAATGCCGTCTCATCAACCTGCTTCTTCACCCTCCGCATGCTCCGCAAGATCTACAAATGGATCCCCACCAACACACGAAAGACCGTCACACACGCCCTCATCAGCAGTAGACTCGACTACGGCAACGCCCTCTACGCCGGAGCCCCGGCCAAACTCATCGGCAGACTCCAAAGAATCCAGAACGCCTCCGCCCGCCTGATCACCAACGTCCCCCGCCGAGACCACATCACCCCACACCTGAGAAACCTGCACTGGCTTCCCATCGACAGAAGAATCACCTTCAAGCTCCTCACCCACGCACACAAGGCACTGCACAACACCGGCCCGGCCTACCTCAACAACCGACTGTCATTCTACGCACCCAACAGGAGACTCCGCTCCGCCGACCTCTCCCTGGCCGCCGTCCCATGCATCCACAGATC
The DNA here is from genome assembly GCA_963921515.1 of Calotriton arnoldi. NCBI lineage: Eukaryota > Metazoa > Chordata > Amphibia > Caudata > Salamandridae > Calotriton > Calotriton arnoldi. The sequence continues at coordinate 1,290,008 of CAWUFW010002681.1, read as the reverse complement.
CACCTCCGGAGGCAGATCCTTCTCCTACCGCGCCGCCAAGACCTGGAACTCCCCCCCCCTCCACCTTCGGCAGACAGAGGACCCTCAGACCTTCAGGAGACTACTCAAGACCTGGCTCTTCGACCTCTAGCTGCGGCACCCCCCCCCGCCCACAGCGCCTTGGGACCCTCACGGGATTGAAGCCCAGTGGCGGCTCCTCCGCTGGAGGAGCGCGCCCCCCCCCTGCTTTTTAGCAGTGAAATAAAGGGAAAATAAAATGATGATAATATGCGCTATTATAATTTTATTTTCTCCTACTTCTGCAGCTTTGCGTGAGGGGGCGGGAGCAGGAGAGGAGTGGTAGCACACTCCCAAGTGCGCAATGACTGCTTGGCCGGTCCTCTCGGGCCGGACAAACAGTCTTGCGCACTTCGAATGTTCTCCATGCAGGCTGCATTACAGCCTGCCTGGAGAACATGCCCAAGCTCCCAGTCAGCGTCTGAGCACCGAAACACAGCGCTAAGACCAATCACAGCGCTGGAGAGGGAGCGTTGTGATTGGCTGACTGGGAGGCTGGGTGTGCTACTTGTTCAGGCCAGCGAGGGAGAAGTATGGAGGAGAGACACAGCAAGGAAACAGCGAGAAAGTAAGTTTTTTGTTTTATTTTTTAATACCCGCTTCCCCCGCATCCTCCCCTTTGCCCCTGCCCCCCTACCTCCGATCCGTGCGGGCCGCCCCTGGTTAAGCCACAGGCTTCTTGAGTGCGGGTATGGCACTCCATAAGAAGGGAATTATGGATGAAAGCCTGCTGCGCCCGAATACATTTTGTACAGAGTAAAAGGGCTGGAAGGTTTACCGACAATGTGCACAGAAGAACAAGTCTTGAATATCAGGAAAACAGAGTGTTGCTATGAAGATATTTTCCTATTAGTGTCTCTCGAAGTAGCAGGGCGCAGTTCGAAAGATGCATCAGTATTTTATACATATGTCTATTCGTTCAATGACTTGGGCTGAGTTGCTTCGCTCACCCGCTCCTTGCAATTCCAGATAGGAGTTTATGCCAACCATGGTTACATTTCACCAGTGCCATCGACATTGTATATGTGTTAGCATACCGGCTTTCACATGCGAGCACAGCCATGCTGATGGGTCACCAGGAGAGAGGTGAGGGTGGCAAAGCTCACCCCATAATAAAAGAGACACGGTCAGTTACCTCCTTGAAAATAAGGAAACGCCTACCATTCACATCTTGAGGCCTGCAGGTACATCCTCATAAACAGGCTCTACCAAGGGATCCTTGGCACAAGGGAACTATTTATGCCTTTTTGCCCCCTGTAACTTATAGGAACAGCTCAGCACACTTAAACTTATCATCACAGTCACTTTACTCGCAGTTCCCACAGCAAAAGCTAAATATGAAGGCCTTCTATTCTGCACAGTCATGCAGATAATTGTTCGCTTTACAAATTGAATCTGCCACACTGCGCCTTTCAGTGGCTGCTCTGAAATTAAAAAAGAATAAACATACCTGTCAGCATAATTAAGGAGGGAAATGAACAAGGTCACAGTCAGAATCTGAGACTCAGTGCCTGTCCCCAAACAAAAGGACTTCATTACGTGACCTTAACAATATTCACGAAACCAAAGTAGGCTTTGAACTGTAAAGAATCGGCTATTTGTGTAAAGCTCAGAGTCTGAATGCTGATGTAGAAAACAAATTTGAACAGTTTGCAAATTGTCGTGTATAAATGATGAGATAAGGGGAGGGAGGGAATTGTATGGTATGTGGCCTAATGGCCAGAGCTGCCGACTTTTATCTGGTGAACTAGGTTCGAGTACAGGCATCGAATCAACATCCTGTGACTCTAGGCAAATCACTTAATGTCCCAGTGTCCAGAAAACAAGTAAAACAAAACGAATCCGACATCATGTAATGTCATCTGGTGCTCATGTAAAGTGCTCTAATGCCCTTGGGCCAGTTTTGCGCTATATAAAACTGCAGAAAAAAAAAAAAAAAATCTTTATATATATTAACGCCCTGGGCACCAATGTCTGATGGAGCAATACTGACCATACTTTATTTAATAACAACTTTCTGTTTGTTTTTGTCTAATGACAATGAAATGACGTCAATGTTAAGAAGTGGTCGAAGAAGAGAACAGTGAGCTAGCTCTAAGCAATTCAGAAAAACACAACGCAAAAACAGGACAAAAATTGGTGGTCCAAATGGGTTCCCCTGTGAATTCTTTAAGAAATACTCCTCCAAATTAGAGCCCCATTATCTCCGGGTCGTTCAGGAAGCTATGGATCAGGGGTACCTACCACAAGACTGGAGACATGCAGAGGTGGTGGTGTTTCATAAGCCAGGCCGACCCCCAGACCAGCATTCATCGTATCGCCCCATATCCCTGCTAAATGTTGAGGCCAAAATTCTGGCCAAAGCGTTGGCCAATCGCCTTCAATCCCACATAACTGATCTGGTACATCCCGACCAGGCAGGATTCATGCCTCAAAGGGCAACACGTCACAATATCAGACGAGCGCACACGGCTATAGCTGCGGTGCAGGGAAAGGGTGTGCGGGCTGCACTCCTGTTGGCCGATATGGATAGGGCATTTGACTCTCTTAGCTGGGTCTATTTGTTTGCACTATTGGACTGACTGAACATGGGTCCTCGCTTTCTGTCATACCTAAAACTGCTTTATACGGACCTTACAGAGTCGGTGCGGGTTGCTGGGTCCACCTCCTTTACATTTCCCATTGGTAGGGGAACCAGTCAGGGGTGTCCGTTGTCCCCATACCTCTTTGCCTTGGCCATGGAACCCCTAGCGGCGTGAGTAAAAATTGATGCGCAAGTGGCGGGCTTTGAATGAGACCAAGGGCTCTCCGACCGCATCGCTTTGTATGCGGATGATGTCCTATTCTTCCTAACGAATATCAATAGGACGGGACCGAGGTTGTTGCGCATCATGCAGATCTTTGGGGAAACGTCTGGGTTATTTATGAACCCGCGTAAATCTACACTGTGGACACTAGGAGGGACTACAGACCTGGGGCCTTGGGCCTCGGCAATCCAGGTTACGTCGGAGGGCGTGAAATACCTGGGAGTTTTCTTGTCAGAGTCACCGAAAGTGGCGTGGGATAGCAATATAGCACCTATGTGGACACGCGTGCGCGAGGAAATGAAACACTGGTCACACATGCCCCTCTCCATCTTTGGCAGATCGACTATCTTTAAGATGGTATCGCTGATGCGTCTGCTTTATCAGCTACAGAATCATCCCTATCCCGTATCTCCGATGTGGTTCCGCCAAGTCAACGCGGCATTAGGGCAATTTCTGTGGGCAGGGCCCCGTCCAGGGTGGCGCTGCGGACCTGCTTCCACTCTACGTATTGTGGGGGGCTGGCTACGTCAGATGTCCAATCGTACTACCTGGCCTCGCATCTTCTGGTGCTGAATGAGTGGAGGTATTGAGATCGGCAGGACCCCGCCTACGCAGTGGAACGACGGTGTATGGGGGACTCCACTTTACATACTATCTTATACTCCGCGACGTTGCGCAATTCTCTCCCGCCGGCTACTAGGCTGGTCTTCCAGGTCTGGAAGCAATCTCTCCACAGGATGGGGTGGTGGAATACGCTGACCAGGAAAACCCCACTGTGGTACAACGGTCGTCTTCCGCAGCTAGCTGCATTATCCGGGTTCCGAGAGTGGGACAATATCGGCATTTCGACGCTGGGAGACGTAATGCTGGGGTTGGCGCTGAAGTCGTTCCAAGATTTGCCACACGAGTACCAGATGCCGAAAACCCAGTTTTACAAATACCTCCAATTTCGGCATGCCACACATCCCAGCGTCTCGGGACTAGAAGCGCTCCCTGAATTTAGCCCGCTAGAAGCCAAGGTGTTCATGGGTGATCTGCAGGACCACAAGATATCGAAGATATATAAGTCCTTGGTGACACATAGCGCCAGTTCATTAGATAAACTTAGAGATGTATGGGCTGAAGATGTCGGCCTACTTGATGGGGATGACTGGACAGAGGCACTGGTGTCTCCTAGAGAGGCAGCAATAGTGATGCGACTGCGTCTCATTCAATTCAAATACCTTCACCGGGTATACTATACCAGGCTCAGGTTAGGGAGGGCGGGTCTTGTTCAATCCCCGATATGTCTGCGCTGTGGCCGAGAGGAGGGGTCCCTGATGCATACCATCTGGCACTGTGTAGCACTCACAAAATTTTGGAGGGGGGTCATGGCCTGTCTGGCCGAGGTGTTGGGGTGGGAACTTCCTTTCTCCTCCCGACTGGTAATCCTGCACATTATGGAGGGTATAGGAGGTAACCTCTACAAACGACACTTGTTGTTGCTGGGACTGACTTTAGCGAAACGAGAATAAGCAAGGGGGTGGAAGGCGACAACTCCGCCCTCTCTCTCGGCTTGGAAGAATGGACTGGATTTCTGCATGGGGTTGGAGATCCCAATATTTAAGGCCAGGGGCTGCCCACAAAAACATCCCAAAATTTGGAAGAGGTGGGCGGATTATCGAGGCCTAGACCTGGAGCCGGTACCTCTGATCGACTTCTCAGCACCTATGGAGTTGCGTGGGCCCATTGGGTAGGTGATTTGGGGGGCAGCAAGGATCTGTGTGTGTGGGCCCGGGGAGTGCAGTGGCGAATAAGACGCAGTGGCGAGTTCAGGCAATGGGGGGGTTTTAATGTGTTTCTGTTCTCTTGTTTTACAATTGAGCTTATAAAGAAAATGTGTATATCAAATGTCCCTGGAAATGATTCGGAATGCTTACTGTGGCAGATGTATCCTGGGTTAAGGAGCTCTGCAATGTATGTGACGTTTGACACAATAAAATTTGTTTAAAAAAAAAAAAATTGGTGGTGAATGTGCAATCCAAACATGGGCACTAGGTAGAAAAGTTCAAACTTTATATTTTGACCTACTACAGGTAGATATATGGCCTCCCTTGGCTCACAATAACTATGGAACCTGTAGGATGCAAGCGTGTCCTCTCACCAGGAGACGAACAACCAGCACAGTGACTTTCAGCAAGGCTTCCATCTGCCCTGTAGAACAAAAATTGCGCCAGAGAAGAAATCCTATCCACTCGAGGCAAGGGCCAGGCCTCAACACTCATCCTGCGTGAGCCACCATTTAATACATTTGAGCATAACATGCTAATCGAAGGCCTGTCATTATTCACTGCACTCATGCACTCCTAAACTCACCTTGGCTGGCTTCCAACTGCCCCTCAAAAATTAACTTCAGCAATCAAAAATCACACACATCTAATGTTGTGTAGTTTCCGCCCTACGGTAGGAACTACGCGTTTTTGGACAGCATAACCATTGGGATGGTGCCAGACTGATTCCATGCACCCCCTCAACGTATGCCATCCTATAGGCCAGCTAGCTCACAGTGCCTAGGCAGGTAGCAAATAGTTCTGGCACAGACTGAACATGACAACCATGATCCCCCAGGAATTGTGGTAACAGATCTAGAACCCTTTTGCTCAGTCACTCATGCTCTGTTCCTCTCAGAGAAAAATACAAGGAATACACAGTGGGATGTTTTCAATATTTATTGAACCAACGTGATTCTTGTATAAAATATATGTGCTGCAATGATCAATAGACAGAAGCAAATTAAAATTATTAGAAGTACTAGGACAGTGAACAGAATAAAAAGTTCCACCATCGTGCAAAAACAATGTATATATTCAAGCATATAAAACAATATAGAAATCTGGCATATTCCTACTAGGCGTCCCCTAAGCTAAGTGTCTATGGCATCTGTATATGTTCTGCCAAGAATCCCTCTACTGGATGATCCAACCCCTATTACCTGAAGGGAAAGAATGTAGGTCCCCATTGTGGTCATGAGCTAGACACTCCTCGTAGAGATATCAGCAGGCTGCTGGGCTGAAGCATCAGCATATAGAGAACTCGCAATGACAGCAAAGCACTCCTCTGCCAACATCCGGAAATGGATGTTTATTTATAACAAAAGGCATCCTTGCCTTGGGCCAAGATCTTGACCAGGCTGCCATTGTTTTTGTTATAGATAGCTATGTCGGCATATGTACAAAAAAAAAAAGCACATTTGCACAACATATGCATAAACCTTGTACATAGTTTCAAGGTAGCTTGATACTGTTCTTGCAAAGCTGATTCTGTAAGAAAGTTTAGTTTCCAAGAAACTAATCCAGACTGTCATGGATGCAAATGTGTGTCAGAAGTCATTGTGTAAAAGTGAAGATAACTTTAGGAAAGACCCCTGTATATGTAAAATGCAGTGTTTCCTTCCAGGCCCAACTGGGACGCATGACACTAATATGGACCTCCTTCATGGTCATCCTTTCCCCCAACCTTCTTTTTAGGCAGTGAGGGTTGATAAAAGTGATGGTAGACAGATTAAAATTCCATATATCCATGGCTTCCGAGTTGTTATATTCCACATAGAAACAGCACCAACACTGACAAAACCACAATAGTGTTGATTTTCTCATATCATCCGAAGTAAGGGAAGCCACCAGTCACTGGTCCCAGACCCCATTGATCAGTAAAAAAAGCAACTCCGTTTTCGCTCCATCCCTTGCATATTTCGCAAGACTGGTTATGAAGTTTCAATCGTTCGGATTTAATGAATGGAAGTATTTTGGTTTGACACATGAAAGACTTATTTAAGCGTCTGTCCAGGGATGGAGACTTCTTTAAACAATTGTCAAAGGAACAGTGTTTCGAGTTGGTATAAGTGTGGACATTTGCAGCTGTAAAACAAGCATTGGGAAAGCCAATAGGTCTCACCTATTAGACAAAACAAAGCTACTGGCTTTGTCAATGTTTAGGTATACTTTAGTTTATCAGTGTTTAGCCATGTTGTACAGCAGTGCAGCTGTGATGCAACACGGCTTAAAAAAGCAATTGACAAAGCCAATAGGTCTCGCCTCCTGTCACGGGTGGCAGGAAGACAGCTCCCACAGAATTCCACAAGGCAAAAAAATGTTACGCTAATAAAACAAAAACAACTTCCTCCATGTTTAACTATGTACATGGCATAAACAGGAGCATGTATCTCAATAAATAAATCTCCTTGCAAATTTAGATCCTTTTTGGAAGTTAAATCCATCAGTAACTGTGATTTTACTAGCCACAAGCTAAAGGAATTGCAGCCGGGATCACAAAGTATGGGACCGGAGCACCCGCAAAAACAAATGAAAAAGCACAAGGTCCGTGCACCAAGGAACAGCACACAAAGCCGCTCATAAAATGTTCACGGCATGCCTGGGAGCGCCCCATAATGTTCTGTGTGGGCTAAACATGGGATTGTGCTTTGTGGTGCCCCAGGATGGCAGGGGCACCACTGAGTCTCTAAAGTGATGTGGGGGCTACAAGAGGTGAAGTCTCTAACTTTTAGAAATAGCCCTACGTCTTCTACTTCAAAGGATGCCTGACCTTGGGGGACTTTTACCTCGTTTTAAAGCATTCCTAAGGCTGAAACCTTTGTTCAACAGCCTGGGAGTGCAGGGACCTCTAGTGATTGGTTCTATGGCTGCATTCTATGTGGCCTAAAGTGGTACAAGAAAGACTCAGACAAGTTATATTGAATTAAAAGGCTTTATTGACAGCACATTGTTGACGGTGGTTTTACTAAACATTACAATGCTTTATTGACAATAATGATTGTATTAAACATGGTTACTGATTTCAGTGATATGATGGTGCTTTACTATATGTGGTGTATTGTTCTTGTACTATGGTGACCCCCATAACAAAGCCAATAGGATTGCCTTAAATTTTGATGTGGTGACCCTGTGACAGAGCCAATAGGCTTACCTTATATTGTAAAATGGTGGCTCCTTGACAAAGCCAATAGGCCTGCTTTATTTAAAGTGATACTCCCCTACATTATGATGTTTTATCTGATATAGATGGGAGGGCACTGTGATGTGCAGGCATGACCCAGTACGGGCCAAATGTGATTTCAGAATGTCACACATGTTGTGAGTGTAATAAATGTACTTTTCCTTTTTCAAAGAAAAAGCACCGACCACACAATTTATTGAGTGCTTATGTTGCGGGCCAGCGAATGGCGATTACTAGCCCATACCACCGCCCCTCAGTAGGCCTTGGACTGCTCTGCTTTGCTACCCTGAGAGTTTTAAGTGCTACAACGGAGTGCTTGGTTTCCGGAAAGGAGACAATTGTGGGTCTATTACTTGTGCAGGCCTCATAATTCTGCACAATTAAAAACCCAATTTCTCTCAGAGTTTGACTGGCGTTTGATAATAAATTCACAATGCATAGCCTTGTTCGAGGTACTTTGGTCACCCGTGCCTAAGCTTGTAATCTTTACAGCCATCTGCAATGTTTACCACATACTACATCAATTCCATACTTCTAAGCCCACATCGAGCTGATACCTTTATTCTGGTCCTGCACATCACAGAATGCTTTTTTTCTTCAGGTCCCCAAACCCACGCAGCCAGAGCTGGAAACAGGACTTTTCGAATTGCTGTCTTAAAAACTCTCGAACACTCCACCCTCTACCATTCACATCCTGTCCCCTCGCCTCCCCTCAAGTGTATCTGAATCCCTTACAGTTCATAGGAGATTACTGAAAACATAAGTTTCTATCGGGATGCTTCTTAATTTCCTCAGCATCTCATGTACGTAGGTTGCTCAACAGGACATTTAGGCAGGTTTCTACAGCACCCAGAATCTATACGTGAACATATGCTTTAGAAGAAAGCATTTGGATTGTTTTGGATCCGTCCAATAAGAACTTTGTACACCTAACCTATTCCATCATCTCACTATTCTACAGTTTTTTCATCTTCATTAAATGCTCCTCATCTGTTTATTGTAAACAACAGATCTGTGGTAGGCAAAATGGCTTTTTAAAATGATATCAAATACTGAACCCAGCCTTTGAGCTGCTATATCGAGTTGACGATGCAGCGAGCGCAAGGTACATAGTTTTATTTATTTATTTAATTACCTTACTCCTGCCTGTCGTATGTCCGACTCCACTACTGCCCCGCCCGGCCCCACCGCCCCGCAGCACTCCCTCTGCGAGCCGCCACTGGTATTAAACCTATGTTTCTACCTATGATAATTATAATGCAATGATGCATTTCTAGCGCACATGAGGAATAGCACATAGACACATTATGGGTCCAAAGCAATAGATATGGCAGCAAAACGTTTGCTTTGGGCTGGCTTTCAACGTATTGCTTGGTGGGATTGTTGGGGTTCTGAATATACTCATTCAATGCCTGGTTGCAGAAAGTAATTAATAAGCCAGCCCTCTAACTTTAGTGATGACAATATGTAATAGGTATGTAGAAGTACAAAAAAAGGTTCAGATTTTGGAAAATTATCTAAGGTAAGATCAAAAAGTATGGCACATTGTTACAGAAAGTACAGTTCGTGGGATAATGGAACACCTTGATTTTTGCCTATATTTCTATGTTATAGAAGGGACCTAACGCACTCTTCAGTAATTCTGAATGCATCGTATTCTAGCGGTGAGTGCTCCCTCATTTACATTGGAACACGTGCACAAGGTAATTCCTTTACCATGTAAGTGCCCCTATTTAAAAAAAGCACATGCATGGTAGTAAAAGACCCTGCCGGGACGTGTGCCATCTAACAGCTGTATATTTTGCAATCCCGCTTAGGATGGCACAGTGGATGCTAGGGCTCTTAGCTCCATGTGAAAGTAGAGGATATCAATCTCCTAATAGTGACAGAGAGGTAGAGGCCACATTGCGGATTTATGCACCCTGACAACCTGCACCACAGCCCTTGAGAAGAATTATGAGAGGTAGGTAGTGCAGCCTATGGTTGCTCTGACCTTTATTGGCCCTTCAGTTCCTCAAGGGACAACTATAAAATCTGAAGAGGCAGGTCCACTCTGTGTCTGTCTCCTGCAGACTCTCCTGCACAAAGGCTAAAGGTGACAAAGCATTAGGACAGGATTGTGTCCTTATTTTGATAGACACATGGCCAAACACAAGTTGTGCTTGCCATTTGCTAATATGGGTAATGACTTGAAAAACATGCACTGTGCAGATAGAACACAGAGTGGGGGACAACCGTATGTTGGCAGCAATTGTGTGTTGCTAGAAAATTAACAAACTAGACAGGATACCACAGAACCTCTTAAAAGACAGGAGCTTCAACGTGCTCACCAGATTAACAAAATTAAAAAGAGCAAGCAGATGGTATAAAATTACGCAGAGATATAAATGTGGCTGTAAGAGAAATAAAGAAAAATTAAAAAAAGAGGGCTCCAACAATGAAAGTACTTGAATCGGTTTCCTAGAATTCGAACAATGTTGTTGATGGTAACTACACACTGAGAGATACTTGTATCCCTCTGCAGAACTTACATAGGATTCCATACCTCTTCCTAGGAACCTGCATATTCTCAGTAGTTGTTGTGCAATTGTTTAGTGACTTCCATGTTACTGACAAGTCTTTCCTTATACCTATGTAAAAATGTACAAGCTGTATATGTAAACGTAATGCATACATGTCATGTTAATTGTTGGACTTGGCCCTTTTTGCAGGGTCATCCCTGAACTTTTTGCTTTCCTCCTAGCCTTTTTTCTGACATGGTGTTGGTGGTTCTAGGACTCTGGGCACTTTAGCACTGCTGCCCAGTGTAAAGTGCGTGTGCTCTCTGTGGTAAACATGGTAAGATTGGTCTACACCTGCTTGGCATATTTAATTTACCTGTCAGTCCCTTGTAAAGTGGTATCTCATATACTCTGGGCTGGTATATTAAATGCTACTGGCGGGCTTGCAGCGCTGATTGCGCCACCCACCAAAGTAGCCTTTCAAACCTATCCCAGGCCTCTGCCATTGCAGGGCCTGTGCGCGCAGTGTTACTGCCGCTGTGACGTGGCACCTAAAGTGTGTGCCATGTCTGTGACCCCCCTTTTACTGCATGTCAGTCACCCCTAAGGTAGGCCCTAGCTAGCCCTATGGGCAGGGTGCATTGTAGGTAAAAGGTAGGACATGTACCTTAAGTGCGTGGCATGTCCTGGTAGTGACAAACAGCCATTTTGGTTTCTCACTGCTGGGAGGCTGCCCTCCCATAGGAATGCATTGGGGATTCCCTGATAAATGTTTCAGTGGTAATTCCTGATATGAGAGGAGCAGCGTTGGTCAAGTTTGGTATGTTTGGAATAGTGATAATAAATGCTACGCAATGGTGTGCGCAGATTTATTATCACTATTTTAGAAATGCCACTTTTAGAAGTTGACATTTTGTGTGCTATGTGTCCGCCTGCCTGATGTGGATTGCATGTCTGGCTTTGGAGTGACAGGGGCTGGTGAGGTGTGTGTGGCTCCAGGGAGGGCAGGGTGTGTCAGCGCTAGGATGAATAGGGGATCTGCATTTGGAGTAGTGGGAGGAGTAGTCCCCTGACCCTGAATAGGTCTGTGCCTGCCTAGGTGAATGCTGGCTCTGCCCCCCTGTGGTTTGTCTGATGACGAGCCCCCACCTGACAAAGGGGAAGAGGAGCCTTGTCAACAAAGTGCTCCAAAACACCCCAGAACCAGTTCAGGCTGGTTCCCCCAAGCCCTGTGCCATGGACAGACAAAGAGAATATTGGTATAAATATTGGGGCTGTGACCCCATGTGAGGGTGTGCTTTTGTGCTTCCTTGGGACCTGTTGCTGCTGGGCCCCAGGAGGAACCGCCACAAGGGACTGCCTCCCTGTTGGAGGGCCCTGTGTGTGCCTGGGCCCAGCTTTGTCCCTGGAACCTGGAGGGCCCTAGCGCCTCGTGAGCGATACCTTTCTTATCCCCAGGACAGGGAGGGCTGGGGCTTCGCAGCGCTGAGCTGCACATCGCTTCAGAGGGAATCCCCGGCGTAGGGATTCCCCCGTGCTGCTGGTGGACGGCGGGAGCCCACCCAGCATGCTGGTGCCTTTATTTGTCTAGCAGGAGCCCCCCCCCGCATGCTGGTGCCGTTATTTGTGGAGCGGGTGCCCACCCCGCATTTGAGCTATTTACCGGCGGGAGCCCACTTCGTATTTGTTTATGTTCTGCTGCATTTGCCAGGATTAAAGAGCGGGAGCCCACCCCGCGTTTCGGTGAGAAGAGAAGCGGGAGCCTACCCCGCATTTGTGCACCGGATCACCGCCAGCGCGACCCGGAAGTCAGGCAGGACGAGCCTGACGGTGGGCGGGTCTTCGGGTCCTTCAGGAACAAAGCTGTGCCCGGGACAGGAAGTCGGGCATCGGTTGCCTGGTGGTGGGCGTGGCCAAGGAGCCACACGTGGAGACCGGGCAGAAGGTTCCAGGATCCCCATGCCGACTTGGAGAAGTACGGAGCCTCGCAGGCTCCCGTGGTCGAGCTTCGCGCCTTTCCTCCCCACGGCCGGACGTGCAGCGCTGCAACAAGGAGCCCCGGTGAGTGGGGCTCGCAGGAGAGCAAGTGTGCGGGGTCCCTGTGAAAGGAATCCCGAGAAGGAGAGGCTCCACAGATCTGAGGCGGCGGGACCGGTAAGAGGCCCGGTGAGGGGCCGTACCTACATTCTCCCTACATGCAGAGCAGCTGCCCCTAAATGAATCCTAGTGTCGGAGGCATTCCTTTGAGGCAACCAGGGTGAGTGGCACCGCCGCCCCCTCGCACTACGGGCATTTGTTTTTGCTGCAACTGCAGCCAAGGGGCTAGCGGAAGCCTCGTGGAGGGGCACAGAGTTGGGAAAGCCCTCACTTGAAAAGGGGCATTGCGGGGCGAGCCCAGGAAGGGGCCCCCGCTTGAGAGTGTCCTGGTTTGGGGGAACAACGACACTGAGGGGTGATATGCCTATGGATGGACTGAGGTTCCCAATGGGTACTCAGTAAGGAGGGGACCCAGATATATGCATAATGTGTTTATGCTTAGTGCCACTGAGGTTCACTGCTGATTTAGGATCTATGCCTAAATGTGGAGGCATACTGTGCTTAGGCCTACTGTGATACATAATGTGGTTATGCCTAATGCTAATACATAATGTGGTGATGCCTAATGTGGTGATGCCTAATGCTGATGCCTAATGTGATTTATGCACCATGATTATTGCATAATGTGTTTATGCTGGTGAGGCCTATTGCATAATGTGTTTATGCTAATGAGGTTTGGGCCTAATGTGTTTTATGCCTAATGTGATAATGCTGAGGTCATTATTGTACCAGTAGTTACTGGTTGTGTTTTATGTTTACTACCTGCATTCTGATGGTTCTGACCGTGGCCAGATTGGCCTGGTCCTGTATATAATCCCCTGTGAATCTTGCCCAGTGCCAGTTGGCACAGTGTATATTGTGTGATTATGATCTAATGTGTTTATGATAATACAAAGGCTATTTTTGATATAACCTTGTGTGGAGTTTCTTTTGTGGTGTGCCTAGTGTGTTGCTGCTGTGTGAGTGTGTTGCGCAAACGCTTTACACATTGCCTCTGGGATAAGCCTGACTGCTCGTGCCAAGCTACCAAGGGGGTGAGAGCAGGGGTTATCTTCAGCGCGTAACTCCCTTGCCCTGACTAGAGTGGTGGTTTCTGCCTGGCTTAGGCGCAAGCCCTAGCCAACCAGAAATCCCATTACTAACAATAATACACAACTGTGACAAGCTATTAAGCTCAATAGTTCAAACTGCGAGTAAACAATGCTAATGCTGTACCAGCATGAACAAAAGGAAAGGGAAAAAAAAGTCATGACATGGCCACTTCATTTTGTAGGCGTGCGTCATGACACATGCGCATGGAGCAGGCTACTTTTCTTTTTTATTGATCTATGATTGATCGGAAGTTTTTAAAAAAGGATTTCTCTTTTCTTAATCATATTAATTATAAAGTGTTATTTTTCATTGGCGTGAATGTTAACTTTCTGTTCATATTCATTTCATCACCTATGTAGATCTGTAACAGGTTTCGAATATCTAGAGTAAAATATTAGTACAGTTCTGGAGGCAAGTCCATGGAAGGCAACCTTTGTACATTTTCTCCCCTAACGGTAAGACTGGGCTGTTTTCTAGTTGGCAACACTAAAAATGATGGCAAAGCAGTAGCATTAGAAGGCCACAAACTGGGCTAAAGAAACGGGTACACTCTCCAAATGTATATTAATACAAAGCATGTACGTACATACAATATGACTTTCTGTGATGATCAGAAAAGATTTCCTCTACAATAGATATTTTTCTTGGCCTTCATAACTAGGTGAATGTAAGTGTGTGTCAGTTTTTGCATTTTTTTATGTTACCAAAGTACAGCATTGGTCATAAGTCCGAAGTAGACTCTTTATTATCAGTACTACTACCACTGCTAAAGTGCATCTCATCTGGGAAAGGCACACTAAAAATGATGTTCTGCCTTTGTGTGTAGGCACAAGCATGTTCATTGTATTTTATTTGTTGGTCATCTGTAGCATGCTCATGCAGTTAGATAAAACCAGTATGTAACTGCTTCTTAGAAATACTGCACACTAGACTCTATTGGCAGACTATAGGAATTTCAAGTTGGAAATATTTCTTCCAATTATAGGTATTTTTAAGATTGAAAAATGCACTTTTGTTTAGATTCTCTTTAACAATTTAAAGACGATTATATTCTTTAGTGTTTCTTGCTGTTAGAATTCAATGTATGAAAGATTCAGTGTTAAAGTGTACAACAGAAGATGTGGAAAGAAGACTTGATAACTTATGTAGAGGCTATTGTTGAAGCAAAGTTTACTGTGACACAGAAAAAAGCTATGTCAATACATAAGCTTCCAAGGACAAGATGTGTGGAATGCTCACTGGGAGGATATGAATGGAATGACTTTGGGGAAGCTTTTATTAGATTAAACTATTACCTTAAACCTAAAATAGACGGCCAGAGTTCAAAGGTAAATGCAGTATTTTGTATATTTTATGCACAATATTATCATAATTTAATTTTGAGATGTCGTTAAACAAAATGGTGAAGGATCAATTAATATTCCAAATTAACAGCTGAAAGATTTGCGAAAAGTTGTGCATTCTAGGCTACTCCCTTTGGAGCATATTATTACCACTGCCAGAGATAGCAAGGAGACACTATGGTGGGGAAAGGGAGTTAGTGAGGAGAAAGTTTATCTGAAAAATCAAACAATATGCAATTTTACCCCAAGATTACTCACCATTTCAGTGTTAAGAAAACAATGTACATATGGGAATAAAGAGACCAGTTACAGGTCCAGTTGGACCTTTCTGGAAGGAACGGGGTTTCTCTTCATGTGATTTCAAATTGGAGGCAGATTTTCTTTACCATTTCCTGCATGCTTTTATTGTAAGTTAGGGAAATGACACAATATGTATGATATTCAGTAAGGTACCTGTGAAACAAAAGGTGTGTGCTGTGGTCATAAATGTGAGGAAGAATCTAAGACTTGAAATAATACAGTTAACTCTGTAGGATACAAGGGGCACAACGTTGTGTGGACTCTCACCCACTTTCCAAAATAATACTCTCAACTCTCACACTCTTACCAATATTAATAGGCTCAAGAATACATTAGGGGAAGGTTACTGTTTCTACTCCAGATCTGTGCTGTGTATGCGACAAGAATGAGCTGAAACAGGGATTCAGATGTTTGACATACTTGATTAGTTCCAATGTATGTCCTTCAGGTCAGCGTTACACTCCTCGCTATCCTAGACAGCAATGCCCCATCAGTTTAGGGAACTGGAGTGGATAGTGAAGCGATTCAATGATGACATTCTTGTAGTCATGAGAGATGAAGAAACAGATAGGGAGGTTTTGTGTAAGTCTCTGAGGCTGTGGCACAAGAGGCTTTTTAAGAATTCAGAAACAATTGTCATATTTAAATAAAAAGTGGACTGCTTGGATCAGGCCATTTCAGAGGTGGTAAGTATACCCAAGCAGTCACTAGGAAATTAGATTCACAAACTCGTTCGGAAACTTAGCACTTACGGACAAGTCATAAATCATTCTGAAGACCACAACCACTATAGCCATCTTTTTCACTCTGCCTTAAGCAGGAACCAGTGTGTGTGTGTATTTTCAGCGTGAGCGCGTTGCGGTCACGTGACACAGGTAGCGTAGTAGTGCCAATGTGACCACTTAATGATGCACGTGGTCACGTTACAACGTGACCCAGTTCAAATGGAAGTTGTAGTTTCAAAAGCGAAACCGGCACAATGGAACGATATAAACAGTGGAGAACTCTTGTGTTAAAATGAAAGGTGTTATATCAAGCCTAACATAGGGTTACCCTATGGGCAGACATAGGGGTGTAATTGATATTATTCAGCTGTCAATAAAACTAACTGGGTATGTGCCAGGACGTTAACCTGCACCTGTGGCAACCACACTGTGACTGCAGGGCTGCGAATCGTCCCAGACCAGAGGCCAGTTCAAAGGGAAAGAGGAACCCCTCTAAGAGCCAAAGGCAACTCCAGAACTCCTTTGGACTAAAGGTACTAGTCCCCTGCAGCCTGCAGGTAAAGCATGCTCCTGGAATCAAAGAATCACTGGCCATGGGGCCTGCCGAGAGATCGCCCAAAAGTAAAGGGTCTAGTGCATTGTGGGAAACATAGTCCTGACCTCCAGCAAGTTTCAGACAAATACAGTTTTCCCCCAGAATCCAGGACGTCGAAGTAACCCAAGGCTAAGCTTGCCACTACCAAGGCTTGTTGGTGGCCAATCCAGCTACTACTACCTTTGATCGACGCTGTGCCTCGAGGGAACCCAGCAGGACCGTCAACCCGACACCTTACTGGGGCCGTCGTTGAGCTTTTGCATCTGTTTCCTCATCAACAGCATCGAAATGGTAAAACAAGCAAATCTGCGGCTCCTTATTCAGCACCAGGGACAACCAGGACAATTCTGCATATGGGCCCTACGAGCCAGGTAAAATTCAACAGACTGTCGGAGCCTGGTCTGAGAACCGCATCACATTACTCTTCAGTGATTTCCACAGAACTCGACCTGCAAGTGACTGACCGCTACCAGGACAGGCCACACATACCAGGGCATGTCCTACCTTATACTTACAATGCACCCTGCCCTAGGGCCTACTTTAGGGGTGACCAACATGCAGTAAAGGGAAGGTTTAGGGACTGGTGAGTGGGTGTACTCACCAAGTCGACATGGCAGCCCTAGGCTGCACACAGGCTCTGCGATGGCAGGCCTGAGACACACTTACAGGCTGCTTCTGTGGGTGGCACAACCAGTGCTGCAAGCCCACCAGCAGCATTGGATTTACAAGCCCTGGGCACACTCAGTGCACTGTACTAGGGACTGACAAGTAAACCAATCATCCAATCATGGAGTCACTAATCCATAACACAATTTATCATGGGGAGAGCATATGCACTTTAGCACTGATCAGCAGTGGTAAAGTGCCCAGAGTCATAAAACCAACAAAAACAGGTCAGAGAAAATATAGGAGGAAGGCAAAAAGTTCAGGGATGACCCTGCAAAAAGGGCCAAGTCCAACACTGACTGTCACTAGTATTTTTCTTCATTGACCGTATCGTTAAACTTTTGCAATAGTGAAATGCACCGATTTATTTTTGCTTTAAAAATTCATAACCCCAGTTATTCTCATCCGATTGTCTTCATTTTGGTGTCTAAATTTATATAAAAATCTGCTCCAATTTTATAAATTGGTGTCAGATTTCTTTTGAGTCGTGTCAATTATTTATCTGCCATGTTGGTACTCTGAAATGCTTAACACATGTTCCTCTAGTAGAGCCTGCCTGCTCTGTGCCACACTAGCAGGACTGAGCTAGGGATTTATCAGTGTGAATTCAAAGGACCTATTTGGGGTAACATGAAGGTATAACATAGTGAAGACTAACCAGTCTCACTGCATGATACCCGACTTCCCTACATATGCTAATAGGTCAGACGTTTGTGCTGTATCTCGGGTGCCTCATAAGATCTTACGTCAGCGTTTAGTTACTCATGATGACTGGGCTCCACGTGGACGTGATGTCAAAGAGAACAGTGAGATTTTATGATTTGGGATGTTTGGTTTGACAGTATTGCTAGTTGTTGGGGGAAATGTATCTTATCAAGACGTGTTGTAAAGCTGTGTCACTAACTAAAAGTCATATATATATACATATACAGATCAAAAATGTAATTGTTTTTATATTTTCCCCTGGGGGCAATTTTATTTTTGTCAAAACTCTTTTTATTGAAAAGATGCCACACTTAGAGACAGCAATACATCCATCTGTCCCACATTCCCTTCATTTATCTAAAAGAAAACACAGCTGGTTCTTCTGTGGCGATTACATCCTTTGTAAGCCAAGTCACAACTCTATAACCTCGATTCACCCTACGTCTTCTTTACATTTTCAACGTATAAAAACAAGATCCCAACTGACCCCCCTCCCTAAACCCCTCTCCCCCAACCCGTAACTACCCCCGGTGGTGCCTCTTTCAAGTCCACATCAATCTACATACTTGTCGTGATCGTTGGAAGTCCCCTCGCTTGATCTGTTTTCCGGCCTTATGTGGTGCTGCCCTGGTCTCTGTAGCTGTGTGCGCGGCGCCGGCTTTGGGCTAGAACTGAACTGGAAAAGATGCATATCCCTCATCGTGGGTGGGCATACTGCTAACGGCATTCCCCTTGTAAGGTATGTCACTAGAGGGCCTCATTTGTATTCAAAAAATGTATATTCGTCTCTAAAAATGTCCGCTAGCCTTTCCATGGTGAGTATTTTCCATAATCGTGCGTGCCATTGTGCCAGGGCCGGAGCTTCTTTTTTCTGACAGGCCGCAGCAATCGCCTTCTTTGCAGCCCCAAAACCCGCCCACATAATTGCCCTATCCGCTTTTGTTTGGTGATCCAGTACTGGATCTCGAAGCCCCAGGAGGACTGCCTCTATCAAAACCGGGATAGGGTATCCCAGCATATCTTTCATCTGTGCCAGGATATCCTCCCAGAATGGTCGAATCGTGGGGCTGTCCCACCATATGTGGTGGAAATCCCATAGTAGCCCGCAGCCCCTCCAGCATAAATCTGTGGTCTCTGGGAAAAAAAATTTAAGTTTGGTTGGGTAGAGATACCAGTCTAGGAGCGTTTTGCAGTGTGCTTCTCTGAGATCTACAGAGTGATTACTTTTCGCAATGTCTGTCCAAAGATGTTTCCATTCCTTATCCAGTATGCCCCTTCCTACTATGCCCTCCCAAAAGGCCATGTGTCGCGGTCGTGGCACGGAAAGCGTGGATAGCAACAACCCATACAGGAACGAGATCACCCCTTTCATGGAACCCACCTTCCTTACAAAGGTCTCCACTGGGGTAGAGTCTCATGTAGCTGCGTCCCTGATATCTGGATGGAGAACCCAATGTTTAAGTTGGAGGTAGTGGAAGTGTCGTTGGGCGATAGTTTGAAGTCTCTCCGGCAGTGTTCACACGTTAGTATATCATAATTGTGAAATAGATCCTGCAACATCAGACACCCTTCCTCCCTCCAGGCGTCAAATGGCCCCTCCTGCAATGCCGGGGGAAACTCCGGGGTAAAATGTATTGGTGTGTAAGGGGAGGGGAACGTCGTCCAACCCTTGTTTCTTAGTTACCTCATCCCAGACCCTGAGCGAGGTACTCGTGGGTGTGCTTAGATAAGCGTTTGGTGGCCTGTCTTTTTTGGGTTTCCAGATCACGTCCCAAATTGTCCTTCCCACAATAGCCCTGTCCATGTGCAACCAGTGTTTGTCCGATTCCCTCATGGACCACTCCGCTATCACCCGTAGCTGAACCGCTTTATAGTAGAGGTCAAAGTCTGGAAGCGCCACCCCTCCCTCAGCCCTCGGCCTTCTTAGAGTGTGAAACGAGAGGCGCGCCCTGCCATTCAGCCATATATATGTTTTCAGTTCTTTCTGCAGTGCGGCTAATGAGATGTGTGGTGAGGTGAGTGTCATCAAAACATCATCGGCAAACAGAGACAGTTTATGCTCCTCTCCCCCGAATGGTATCCCCCGAATCTCCGGTGTGGCTCGGATTCGTGCTGCCAACTGTTCTATGCTTAGGGCGAATAGCAGCGGGGACAATGGGCACCCCTGCCTCGTACCCCTGCACAGACTGAACGGCCGTGAACATACCCCATTAACTTGTACCCGCGAGCGTGGGAGAGCGTAGTTGGCTCTGATCATGTTAATGAAAGGGGCCCCAAACCCAAATCTTTCCAATGCCTGAAACAAAAAGATCCAGTCCACCCTGTCGAAAGCCTTTTCCGCGTCTAGCCCTACCACTATTGCGGGTATTTTGTGTTTGGAAACTTTCTCTATCAGATGGAGAGTACAGCAAATGTTATCATGGGTCTGTCTTCCCTTTATAAAGCCCGATTGGTCCGGGTGTATAAGGTCGGGCATCAGAGGTTCAAGCCTAGCTGCCAGAATCCCCGAATATAACTTCGCGTCTAGGTTTAACAGGGCGATTGGCCTATAAGAGGCACAGAGTTGAGGGTCCTTCCCCGCTTTCGGGATTACTGTTATCCTGGCTTCCGCCATAGAGTCTGTCACCCTTGTCCTATCCGCGATGCAGTTAAAAAGAGTAGTCAGCTGGGGAATGAGTTCCGGGGCGAACGTTCTATAGAAATGTGCTGTCACACCATCCGGTCCTGGGGATTTGTTGGGTTTGAGCGCCGCTACCGCTTGTCCCACCTCCTCTTCAGTAATAGGAGCATCCAGTTGCTCTCTCCACTCCGGAGGAACCTTTGGAAGCGAGACAGACTCTAGGTAATTTGTTTGGGCTGATGGATCGGGGTTCTCCGCATGGTAGAGAGCACTGTAAACGGACACAAATATATCTGCTTTACCTTCATCTGAGTTTTCCACCACTCCCCCCTCGTCTTTAATCCCCCCTACAAATTCCTTCTCTCGTTTTTCACAAAGTTGTCTCACCAAGTGGGATCCCACTTTATTCCCCTGACGTAGTCTAAGGAGGGTATATTCCGCCCTGTTGGTGTAAATCGCGTTGATTTTCCCTTTGAGGGCACTGATCTGGCGTTGTAGGCGCCTCGAGGCAGATTTTTTGTGCTCTTTTTCTACAATCTCAAGTTCCACTTCTAGTGCCTTGCCTTGGCCCTTTGTCTATTTAGCGTGGAGTTCAGCTTGATACATTTACCCCTCATCACCGCCTTAAAGGCGTCCCAATTGTTTGCCGGAGAGGTGGCAGTGGGTAGGTTAAGTTGAAAGTATTCTCTAATTGCTGCTCTCAACTCATCTCTTAACAATTTATCTCTCGTTAGTGAGACAGGGAAGAACCAACGCGGCGGGCCTGACGGCGGACTATTCCAGCACAGACAGACCGAGACGAGGCAATGATTGGAGATGGTAATCGGGTGGATCTTTGCCGCCTGAAGGGACCCCAGAAGACTCTGACTGAGGAAAATGTAGTCCAGTCGGGAGTACGTTTGGTGTACATGTGGAAAAAAGGTGTAATCCCTAGTGGTTGGGTATATTGCCCTCCATGCATCGTTGAGGCCCATTGTATAGAAGGCCTGTTTCAGACCTTTAGGGAAGTTGCCTGTGGGTGTCCTGTGGGACAATGTGTGCTGTCCTCTGTCGCTTGCCAAGTCATATTAAAGTCCCCCATGAAGATTATTGGGCCTTCTGCGAAACCCCCCCAACATGCTCAACACAGAGGTCACGAACGCTGGCTGGCCCGAGTTGGGTGCGTAGGCCAAAACGATTGTGCATAACTTCCCCTTCAGTTTCTCTTTTACCATTATCACTCTCCCATCCTTATCCGCTTTTACACCTTCTGTCTGGAATTTGGTCGTGTTGTGGAAAAGAAGAGCAACCCCTTTTTGTTTTGTCCCCGAAGACGACCTGTATATTAGGGAGTAGTTTTTGTTTCTGAGTCTATGTTCTTCCGAACGCATTAAGTGGGTTTCTTCGAGTGCCACTATGTCATGTTGGTGGTCTATTAGATATTTCCAAATTTTTTGGCACTTGCAAGGGGAGTTTAACCCCTTAACATTCCAGGAGGCTATACTTACCATCTTGAATTGTAAGCCCCCTCTCTTCTTGTCCCACCCTCATCAGATCGTGAATTACTGCCATCACCCGTTTGCCCCCCTCAGCTTTTCCAGACGCATCCGTGACCGGGCGCTCCCCGTTGAAGAATTGAAGTGTGGACTGACCATGACTATCGTGTGGACACCACCTTCCACCTAAACAAATCCCCCTCCCCTCCCCCCCCCCCAACTGTAAAACCCCAAACCATAATTAAACTTTAGCCGGCAACCCGAAGGCCCCCAGCGCTGACATCTCGCCCACTGAGGGACGTGTTGGTGGGCGTCGCGGTCTAGGCCCGCCGCCCCGGCTGATTCTGCACATTAATACATGTAGTGAGTCTGTATGTTGTCCTTATCAGCTCCAGAATCCTTAGGAAGTAGGCCCTCCCTGCAATTCAAGTCAATTTCTTCATGACCGATCTGGGCCGGCCATTCCGGCAACTCCTAGAAAGTCACAAATGCGGTAAACTGTGGTCTTTGATGTGTCTCTAGCAAATGTTGAGGCCATATTACGTCTTGGTTGGCTTCCCCTTTGAGATCGATCGCCACTGGGATGGTGTCGTCTGGGCGATTCTTCCCTTGTTTGTGCAGGCAAGAGACTCCGGCTCTTCCACCGCTGGGAGCCCCAGGAGTTCCAGGCCATTCTCCAAGTCTGTGACATGCCGGGCCTTGTTATCAGTTCGAAGGCAAGCCCAAATGGATAAGTCCAGCGGTATCTAATGTTGTCGGCCCTTAGATTTGTTGTCAGGGGTCGGAAGAGTTGTCGTCTTTGTAGTGTGGACTGAGCAAGGTCTTGAAAGAGCGAACAGCTGAATCCTTGAAAGGAGACCTTGTCTTTCTTCCTGGCCGCTTGCAGTATAGCTTCCTTTACCTTGAAAGAGTGCAGCTTGACCAGGACATCTCGGGTGCAACGCCTCTCTCCCTCTGACAGCGTACCCACTCGATGCGCTCTTTCTATTTTTATTTTCAGTATACGTGGGCTCACTAATTCCGCAAAGAGCCCACAACGAACGCTTCTAGGTCCGGGCCTTCAGCTTTTTCCTCCAGGTCCCAGATTTGGATATTGTCTCTCCGGGACCTGTTTTCAAGGTCCTCATTTTTCAAAAGAGCTTGTTGCAACTGGATATGAAGGTCCTGGACCCTTTCGTGCGTATCTGCCGTTCGCCTATCCAACTCCTGGGTCTGAGTTTCCACCTCCATTACCCTCGTACCAATGGAATCAACATCTTGTTGGAGGTGGTCATTTATTATTCACTGCTCCTAGGCAAGTTGTTTTTTAGATCCTGGTGGTGCCCCTAGAAGAGGCAGTGGCACCACCAAGCATTTATTTAATGTTTCAAGGGGGCTGCAGAGGGTGCAGCAGCCCCCTAACCACATTTTCAATTTTTTTTTGTTTTTGAATTACAGTAAGTCTTTTGGGTCAGTGAATCCATGAATCATTGACCAAGGAGATAATACCATTATTTTTTAAAGCACCGCGAGGTGGAGCTGTATGCTCTTCTGCTGAAATGCAGGGACGCCTTTTGGTTGATTGTATGGTTGCATTTTGTGGCATGAAAAATGTTGCAAAAAGACTAAAAGACATGTTTATTGCAGTTTTAAAAATGCTTTATTGAAAGTAGTTTGTGATAATACATATTATTGAACATTGCAATATGTGTGTATAGAAAATATATATTTGATTATAGTTATTGATGACGTTTTGACAAAGTCAATAGGTCTGTCTCATATATGTTGATGGCTTCACCTCCTGATAAAGCCAATAGGCCTGTCTTTAATATTTTGGTGTTCTGAACCATTGACAAAGCCAATGGGCCTACCTTATTTGAAATGACACCCTTTTATATTGTTACTTTACGTAAAAAAACTCAGAAATTCACTGGAAAAAAATAAAGGTTAGAGTGAAGTTATAGTTAGGTGAAACATAATGCTTTAAACTCTAAACCCCACTGAAATTCACAAGTTATATAGTTAACTGAAGTAACTAACTCGCAACCTATCAGTATATCAAAAACCTCCCACTTGACCTCTATTTCTTTACTCCTTGGGGCTAGAACTGCTCCTCAGGGTTCCTAATATATTTTCTGAGGCATGCAACAATGTTATTTTATCAAAACATTTTTATTGTTTTCCTTTAAGTTATTTCATTATTGGTATCCAAAAACATTAAAACCATATATATTATTAATACTTTTTTCATTTTTCTTTGTTTTGACATATATATTTGTGCTATTTATACAAATGTGAATATCCTGACTATTTTCACACACAGAGAACAATTTTGGCGAACCCCCTACCAGTTCATCACATACTCATACTTCCTTTCGCATCCACATTCGCTCTCTTCCATACCATCCATACTAACACCCCCAAAACACATACACATAATGGTCAAGTAAGGGACAAAGATGTTGGAGTCTCTGTGACCGTGTTGTGGGTTGGGTGCGAACACAGGCAGGTCGGCGTACGTTTCGGTGGTCTTAGCCACGTTTTAACCACCTTCTTCAGGACCGTCAAATTTTACCACTTAAGGTGAGTGGTTAGGGGTATCTGTAATATTAAAAATGACATGTCTCAGAGAACCCACTTGTTAAATATAATATATGCTACATTGATTGAACCCGTACAAAGCTCCAAAAAGGTGATTCAAACTCAAAGAGGTAGGATATGAACTGAAAACCTTGTCCCAAAGTCACTAAAAATGTGATAAAGCTTTTCTTAAAAAAACTCTGCAAGAGTGGAAATCAGAAGAAAATGAGTGACATAGATATGTCCATGAGTTCCCGCGTCACCTATAATGTGAGTTAATATATAGGCTGATGTTCTGACCTTTCATACATGCAGATTTAACTCTTTAGTGATCAATTAGTATAGTTATATTGTGCTTGTCCCCTCATGCGAACAGGAGATATGCATAAATGTGTAGTCCTCTAACTTACAGGAGGATGCAGTATTAGAAATCTCCTAACAGAACCATTGCTCGATTACTCCATTTTTTTTTTTTAAATATCTTTATTTACTTTTCATAAAATAGACAATTTACAAATGACAAAGAAACAAAATAAAAAGGGGGGGGGAGAGGGGTAGGGGATGAATTGCTGCATGTGCACTTGTGATACATGTGACAGGCACGTAGTGCCGACACTAGGATGTGCCAATTGCATTGTCCGGTACATTCGTTATCTCCATCACGTCTAATGTTCCTGCGGCCAAGGCCATACCACAGAGTTCGTGTTCAAACCACCGGATGTCCAAGTGAACACGTATCAGTGTCTGCACAGAGTAGAAGAAATGGTGCACCGCATCTCAGCCACACATGTCCTTGACCACATGTGGCTTTGCAAACAAGCACTAAATTACAGCAAAGTCAGATATGATTTATTATTGTCATAACTTTAACCATGAAACATAAAACGAAACACGAAAAAAAAAAAATCGTTACCACATTGCCACGCCCCGACCAAAGTGTGAACAGCGATTGCTCCTTCTATGTAACCACCGCAAGTTAGCGGAGCCTCCCGCTAGAATGATCGTCGAGAGGGTCAGTATTTGTGTCTGTGCTGTGTGCGCTCGTGAATTACTCAGGTACAGCCATTGTCCCCCGATTGCTCGATTACTCCATGATGGAAATGTTGCATCAATGGTATACATAACCTCTTCTAAAAACGAGATGTTTAGACCTCTATAGTCCACTGTAAGCAGATAAAGGAGCATATTAGAAATGTCATTGATCTATACGCGGTCACTTACTGCTACTTGTATGTTAATACTTGTTTCTATCTACCTAATGAAGTTGGAAATTCACTACACCTTTTTCGCTTCAAATAAATATTGTTATCCAGGTAGTTATGAATCCTCTCGCTAGGTGTGAATTGTCCTCAATCCCTATAAAGGGGGAAATGCATATACGTTTTGATTGTGTACAGAAGATAAGCTATAGACCATCACCCGTTACACGTGACTAAAACAGTGTATGAACACATATACACACCTGTTTGTGTGTTTTTATCCTTTTTCTATATCATAGAGTATGAGGTCATATCGGCTTAGACCTGTTTTCACTGTGCCAGAGCGTAGTTGCCCAATTGTCCTAGTACTTCAATCTCCCTTCATTTTGTTATTACTGGTGCCGAAAAAGAAGGAGAGGGAGATATGCATTCAACATTACCCAATTCGAAAATATGACAATCACAATTAAATTAAGATCTCTTAGCTATGGCTTACAAAGGTTATAACTTACATTAATATGTTTGTTGTGAGCCTAACTAGAGGGTGTGTTCAATTTATCTCCTGTAATTGTTTTAAACTAAGACATAGCACAAAAGAAAACATTGGATAACTGTTTTCAAACGTCGATCTGGCTATGCCAGTGGTTAACATTTGGGGAATATTTTTATTATTGCAAATTGCCACGAGAGCCCCACATTTTAAAAGAAAGGGGTCGCATCACCACCACGAGTATACCTGTTAGGTACGACATGACTCTCTCCAGTCTGGCTATACCGGTAGCTAAAGTTTGAGGAATATTTCTGTCATTGTTAGGGAAGGGCTCAACGAGGAAATTATTTGGAAAACAACCCAGAAATATGATAGGAGGACAAACTTTTATTGGGGGGTCCCCTTTGGTGATTTTATAAGACTGGACCAAGTGCCATGACTTAGATATGCTGATACTTACGGATCAGTATATTATGATCGCTCCTGTCACAGATTCCTCCAGCAACTGGATAATGACCTGTATTCCATTTGCTAAACATCCCACAAACATGGATAGGACCAGCCTAGTAAGAATATCACATTGGCTTGCTAGCCTAGGATTGTTTACATAAGTTTTGGTGAGAGAAGAACTCAATATGGATCTATGAGGTATACATAATCGTTTGATTACCTCTATGGCCTTTAATAGCGACAACATAGGTCATGTGGTAAGTGGTGTAGAGATCTAAACAACGATTTGCCCATTCCAAGATGGCATCTAAGTAACTCCGCTCCAATATTATCACCAAATGAGTCACCAAATTTTTATGGTGGAAGGCCACCATTTGAAACCTTAATATATCATCCCAAGCATAAATAAATATTTGATCATAGCTTAAGGAACAGCGATGTAATATCAACTAGTCTATGTGAGTGTATATTTGCGCACTATTGCGTAGTTGAGAAAACATAATGGATTTTTTAATTGTGGACATTATACACTACACTACACGTAGAACCAAATTGCGACAATGCAAACAATATACCACTGCAATGAGAGCGCTATTGCTAACATCACCATTCAAATATGGCGCCAGTCATCACTCCGAGTTGCTTACTGAGCTTTTTGACAATACACTACTTGGTATCACGTCGTGGTGCCGTCATGACGTAGATTACGCCCTGGAATCAGGAAATAAAAACATTAAACACATGGCGGTCATTCCTTCAGTGCGGCGTAACGGGGGCACCCGATGTAGAGCACTGGCAGGTAAGCGGAATAAGAGCGGTAAACTGATTGACGACACAGGTTGTAAAAGCTTTTGCTTAATCAGGGGCTAAGGGATTGTGTGCTGTTGAGGAAACCTTCTCTAATCAGGATTATAGATAATGTGTGCGGCCGCTATTAAGCTCATACGTACTTAATAGTTGAGCTGGGAGTGATGACGTGATCCCTTTTACTTTAAATTTAGGGCCCTGGTGGCCATCTGCAATAACAGAAATATTCCTCAAACTTTAGCTACCGGTATAGCCAGACTGGAGTGAGTCATGTCGTACCTAACAGGTATACTCGTGGTGGTGATGCGACCCCTTTCTTTTTAAATGTGGGGCTCTCGTGGCAATTTGCAATAATAAAAATATTCCCCAAATGTTAACCACTGGCATAGCGAGATCGACGTTTGAAAACAGTTATCCAATGTTTTCTTTTGTGCTTTGTCTTAGTTTAAAACAATTACAGGAGATAAATTGAACACACCCTCTAGTTAGGCTCACAACAAACATATTAATGTATGTCATAACCTTTGTAAGCCATAGCTAAGAGATCTTAATTTAAATATGAGTGCCATATTTTCTAATTGGGTAATGTTAAATGCATATCTCTCTCTCTTTCTTCTTCTTTTTCGGCACCAGTAATAACAAAATGAAGGAAGATTGAAGTACTAGGACAATTGAGCAACTACGCCCGGGCACAGTGAAAACAGGTCTAAGCCGATATGACCTCATACTCTATGATATAGAAAAGGATAAAAACACACAAACAGGTGTGTATATGTGTTCATAAACTGTTTTAGTCACGTGTAACGGGTGATGGTCTATAGCTTATCTTCTGTGCACAATCAAAACGTATATGCATTTCCCCCTTTATAGGGATTGAGGACAATTCACACCTAGCGAGAGGATTCATAACTACCTAGATAACAATATTTATTTGAAGCGAAAACGGTGTAGTGAATTTCCAACTTCATCAGGTAGATAGAAACAAGTATTAATATACAAGTAGCAGTAAGTGACCGCGTATAGATCAATGACATTTCTAATATGCTCCTTTATCTACTTACAGTGGACTATAGAGATCTAAACATCTCGTTTTTAGAAGAGGTTATGTATACCATTGATGCGACATTTACATCATGGAGTAATCGAGCAATGGTTCTGTTAGGAGATTTCTAATACTGCATCCTCCTGTAAGTTAGAGGACTACACATTTATGCATATCTCCTGTTTGCATGAGGGGACAAGCACAATATAACTATACTAATTGATCACTAAAGAGTTAAATCAGCATGTTTGAAAGGTCAGAACATCAGCCTATATATTAACTCACATTACAGGTGACGCGGGAACTCGTGGACATATCTATGTCACTCATTTTCTTCTGATTTCCACTCTTGCAGAGTTTTTTTAAGAAAAGCTTTATCACATTTTTGGTGACTTTGGGACAAGGTTTTCAGTTCATATCCTACCTATTTGAGTTTGAATCACCTTTTTGGAGCTTTGTACGGGTTCAATCAATGTAGCATATATTATATTTAACAAGTGGGTTCTCTGAGACATGTCATTTTTAATATTACAGATATTCTAACCACTCACCTTAAGTGGTAAAATTTGACGGTCCTGAAGGAGGTTAAAACGTGGCTAAGACCACCGAAACGTACGTCGACCTGCCTGTGTTAGCACCCAACCCACAACACGGTCACGGAGACTCCAACATCTTAGTCCCTTACTTGACCATTATGTGTATGTGTTTTTGGGGGTGTTGTTAGTATGGATGGTATGGAAGAGAGCGAATGTGGATGCGAAAGGAAGTATGAGTATGTGATGAACTGGTAGGGGGTTTGCCAAAATTGTTCTCTGTGTGTGAAAATAGTCAGGATATTCACATTTGTATAAATAGAACAAATATCTATGTCAAAACAAAGAAAAATGGAAAAAAAGCATTAAAAATATAATGGTTTTAATGTTTTTGGATACCAATAATGAAATAACTTAAAGGAAAACAATAAAAATGTTTTGATAAAATAACATTGTTGCATGTCTCAGAAAATATATTAGGAACCCTGAGGAGCAGTTGTAGCCCCAAGGAGTAAAGAAATAGAGGTCAAGTGGGAGGTTTTTGATATACTGTTTGGTTTCTTTTTTCCCCCTTTTCTCCCAGACCTTAAATTTAAAATTCAGAGGGGGTTCCCCTTTTTTAGGACTAACTCGCAACCTAGCCATGCACTGCTTATGACCTCACATATTACACCACTCATGACATGTCCTACGACACCATTGACAACATCACTGATGACATCTGAAATGACATTTATGACAACACCATGCATAGCGCGGAAGCCTAATGACCCGCAGGGCCTTTGGGGCTCCCCCCAGAGCCCCCCAATGCTTTGGATTCCGTGGGTGTGCCGAGTGGGCACTGGGACACCCACTTTGAAAAAATAACCAGGTCCCGCTGGCACCTACTATGGGTGCTGCCTGGGGAGCTGGCAGGGGCCTTTCCCCCCTCAGCCTCGAATTAAAATAATGTGTGGGTGCCCTGGGGCACCTGTTAAAAAAAACAAAGGAAAAAAGAATAATAAATGAGCAGCAGGAGCTACTCATTTATTATTCACTGCTCCTGCAAGGAGCGCCCCATAATGCCCTGTGAGGGCTTTTTATATTGTATTTCTCTTCCTTGTGGTGCCCATAGAAGGGGAAGGGGCACCACCAACTATTTTTGTTAATGTTGTGGAGGACTGCAGAGAGAACAGCAGCTCCCAAGCAACATAAAAAAAAATCCTGCAGTAAGTCTCCTGGGTCATTGAATGGATGACCCCAGGAGAGCTTACCATATTCTTTTAAAGCACTCCGAGCTGGCACTGTTTGCTCGTCAGCTGGAGTGCAGGACCCCTTGTGGATGGTTTTATGTTTGCCCTTTGTGGCCTGAAAAATGTTTACTTTTTTTTAATAGAAAAAATGCATTATTAAAAATCAGTATTATTACACATTGCAATGTGTGAACTTATAAAATATACATTTGATTATAGTTCTTGGTGAGTTTTTGACAAACCTAATAGATTTGATTTATATATGTTAATTTGCTGAACCCTAGATAAAGCCAATAGGCCTAATCACTTTTATATATTGGTATTTTGAGACTTCGACAAAGCAAGTAGGTCTGCCAAACTTGAAATGACACTGATTATATTGTTACATGACATAGCCAGACATGCGCTGCAGCAGGATATAGATATATATATATATATATATATATATATATATATCTAAATAGATATATATATCTATATATATTTTATGGGTTTTTTTTTCAAAAAAACAAGGTCGAGTAGACTGTAGGTGTCACCAGAACCCAGATGTATAATGTTTGGATGCTTTTAATCTTTTAATTGCACAAATGTAAAAAAATGTAAAAAAAACATATTTGACAGGGAACAGTGAAATATGGGAAATATTTCACAAGTCACACCTGCCGTCATTATTATGACAGCTCCTGAACCACTCTGCGGAGCTTTGCCATTGTCAGAGCCACTAGGATTATTAAACAAAAGTATAATTTCCGTTGTAACGTTATCTAAATTATGCATTAAAAGAGTAAATTATGTAACTCATTCTCTGGCAATATTATTTTCATCCATTTGATCGAGGAACAACATTGTTTGTGAAATATGCAAATAATGTGTAAAATCATGTGGCTAATGTTGTAAATCCATAATTAAGGGCCTGATTAGTTTGACCGGCGGACTCACGTCCGCCCACCACCCTAACGGAGATGGTGACTGCCCGACATAGTGTCGGGTGTCCCACAGGCCATATTACAATGCAACTGCCATGGTGGCGGTCGCATTGTACATGTTTTCCATTGCGGCGGTTTCTACTGGCTGCAGCACCTGCCGCAATGGAAAAAAGGGATGTTCTACATATCCCTGTACTAGGTGACAGGCACCATGCGGTGCCTGTAACTTGATACAGGGATATGTAGGGGGGCACCGTAGGTGCCCCCCAACTCCCAAAGGAATTGGCCAGGAATGAACAGGGGCGCCAATGGGCCCCCAATGTCCATCCCCGCCAGCCTTTCCCGCCATGGAAAGGCTGGCGGGGAGGGGCCATCCTAATCCCTACAGTGGTGCCTGACAGGCACCGCCACCATTGTAGGGATCGGAGTGCCCTCAGATGGTCCGACGGGCTCCTTGAGCCCGTCGGATCCGTGGCGGTCGGTCTCTCCGCCCGCCATCCAAATGTGGCGGGCGGCAAGGCTGCTTAGGATGGCGGTCTCCCCCCCCATCCTAATCAGCCCCTAATTGGTAAACTCAGCAGCCACTGAAAAACATAAATAAACTGGCCCTCACTATTACATTGTATTCCTAACTAGTGTCTATTGTCAGGGCCACTGGAATTTTGTGACTGTGCATCCGCAGTGATTTTCGTTTAATTATACATTTGCCACATAATCCATCTTCTGCCGCATAATCTGCAGATTTTACCCCCCCCCCAAAAAATGTGTTTCTAGCAAAAATGATTCAAAAGTTACAAAAAATGCAGCAACACGTGTTGCCGCGTGGTGGAAGGCTCTTTGCTAATCTCGACTGGTCACCTTTCTGCTACTTATTGTTATATTTGCATGTTAAATGGTACTAGTGAGATGCAACCAATGTCCAGACAGTGTTACCAGGTTTAAAAATGACAAAATAATGAAGTAATACTATTTAAAAATGATCTGCATTATGCTGCATAATTTGCCTTTTCTTGCCGCATAATTTACTCAACCCTGCCACATAATTTTGCCCTCTTCTGCCGCATAATTCCAGTGGCCCTACCTATTGTTAACTCTGCTCCTTGAAGAAAACAAACAGATATTTTCAAGCTAACTACTAGCATAGCACAAACCATACATGCAAATGTGCAGAGTATAATATTCTATTTATTATCTTTTTGAACAAGGGGAGGGGCATCATGACCCACTCTAGGTTTCTGTCTCTTGTGAACCATGGTCCTTACCCACATTCAAAAGCGAAAATAAATAGTATATTATACTCTGTACATCTGCATATATACTATATATATTAGCAATAATGTATTCTCCATTTCCAATAAATTGTCTGCCTTGAGGAGGACTAGAAAGGATTGTTTTTATATTTTTTTAAATGTTACATAAGGAGGAAGGTGGGTGAAGGGTCTATACCCAAGACAATGGTCTTAAATGAGCAGAACCCGCAACTGAACGCTGTCCACAATGCTGTCAGAAAAGAGGTTTTTGGGACAGACCAGCACCAATATAAAATACACTATTCTATGTCGACCGAGGTGCTGCAAGACTCTCAACGCTACACCTAAGGTAAGCCATGAAATCTCCCCACAATCCACACAGGCAGTGGTGTTAAAGAAAAGGTGCGATATATGAATATTCAGACATACCAGTTAGGGATGTATTAGGATCACGTGGCCTTTATGTGACATCGACCTCAATTTTTGAGCTTTGTACAGCCATTTTAAATGAGGTAATTGTCCAGTGGCTCGGATAGTGTGGCAATTGTAATGAAAGAGAGAAGTATCTGCCACATCAAGTTATTAAAGCGGTAATTGTGAGATGGGGTTACTATGGCAATATAAACAGCCAA
Organism: Calotriton arnoldi; assembly: GCA_963921515.1. Taxonomy (NCBI): domain Eukaryota; kingdom Metazoa; phylum Chordata; class Amphibia; order Caudata; family Salamandridae; genus Calotriton; species Calotriton arnoldi. Next base: position 1,256,913 of record CAWUFW010002681.1, on the reverse strand, counting down.
TTAATTCATGAAATGTGTTACAAAATATGTAAACAGCTTCATTGTCATCTTCTGGCAAGTGATACCTTTAATCATTAGAGTGCACTAGTCTCATTCGTCACTCGACATTTGTAGGACTTTCTTTGTGCTTCTTTGTTTACATATGTAAATGTACTGAGAATGCTTGCTAAACAGTCTCATCTTAGCAGGCAGACAACATGAAAAGTGCGCAGGCTAAGGATATGTTACTCAATGCTGTAGTAGCTTCTGTATTTTTAATCCCAAACCCCATCCATTCATTTGTGGGAGCAAGTGTTGTATGCGCACGTGATTTATCTGTAAGTTGACGTATACGCCCTACGTGCCCCAGGTGCCTCTGTGGGTCTGATAACGTAGTTCCTTAACAACCATTAAGAAGCTGATTGACATGGGAGGGGAGGGGTTGAGCGGAGTGAATGTTCTGTCCCTTGATTCCCAACATGTGGGAAGATTAAAAAGCAGGAAGGAAACAGGAGCAAGGAAGCAACAATGACCATCATTGGTAAGTCCTGCATGTCATGCTGTCCGTCTGCTGAGACGCCGCATGTACTCCTGCATGTGAATGAACTCTTGAATGCCCTGCACATTATGTCACAGGACTCGTCTTCGATGAGCAACTGAGTTGGCCATGGCTTCAGCACATTGACCCTGCATGCCTTGTGAAAGCGAGAACCCAGTTAAGGAAGTAGCTAGAGTGTCCTGATAGCTATTTAATGAGCAAAATATGCCTTGGTATCTTGACACCCAAGAGATTCCCTCTAAATATGGTAACGGATTTGGTGCCATGAAGCAGTGGTGTAGCTAAGCCTTATGCCGCCCATGCCAGCGCCTGCGTTGGCCGCACGAAGCAGGCAAGTGGAAGATCAGGGGGAGGGGGGGGGGGTGACGGCGATTCCTACAGCAATACAATGGCCGCAGATAAGATCAGGGGGAAGGCTGCTGCCCCCAAAACTTGTGCCACCTGAGGCAGACCGCCCCCCGCACCCTCCCTTACTACGCCACTGCCATGAAGCCTAGGTGAACACCATAGACAAAGCAATTTACGGGTGTCCTTTATCCAGTCAGATGTCTGGCAGAGGCGCAACTAGAGCCAAATTTCGGTGGGGGGGCTAAGAAAAAATTTCGGGGGGGCTGACTCTTCCAGCAATAGGCTGAGTGGGGATGCAGGGGCTCTAAAAAGGGGTGAAAAACAACAGAGCCTCATTTACAAGCAAATGGTCTTTTAAAGACCTGTGAAGTACTCGAGTGCGGCTGTGTGTGTGCCCGGGAAGCTGTCTCAGCCCGGGCTGCCACACACGACGGGGGGGGGCTGAAGCCCTTTGAGCCCAATGGGCGTTGCGCGCCTGATGTCTGGACCTAACTAGTGGAAGGGTACTCTGCTACCCCAGTAAAGACGTGATAAAAAATAATCAGCCCTTTATAAGCGAGAGAGATGTGATGACAGTCAATGATTTTTTAATCTGCTCACATCACGGAAAGCTAGAGGACCTAGGTGGAAATCAATGTGAGACCTGTGAAGCAGCAGGAAAGCAGAAGAGGCAGCTCACCTGTCAGGAAAACAATATGCGCTGCTAACCTTCATGTCTAGCAGACATCAAACCGAGTTGCTGCAGATTACCTAAACTAGATTTGCCACTGACATAAGGGGCACGAATTTCGCAATTGTAGGGCTAGATTATAGGACAACCGAATTAGGTTCACCCTCTACTAGGTATTTTTATCAACTTACGACTGCGTGTGAATATAATTCGGTAATCATTAGATATCAGCCCTCATATTCCCAACCCTAAGTAAGGGATGGGGTACTCTTTTTTATCTTCGCTTTTGGTCCTGATGTAACGCCAAGGATCTCTCCTGGACCATTGAGGCGTGAAACATTTCGACCTACACGACCCACACAACCTGCACTCGTCACTAAATTGTTTCTCCTCATCATTTGGCGCTAATAATTGATACATTGCTTTTATCCCTACCAGGAGGACCCCAGAATAAATAAGTTTTTGGGTACTCCTATGGTATTTTTAAATTACTATTTCACTGGTCCCACACACCCGCACTTACCATCACAGCTTTTGTACAAAAGAACTCCACTAAAGAGCTCTCTTGCGAGGCCCATGGGGTATTGCAGCACTGACCCCCACGAGGAGCAAACGCCCGATGATGAAGCATGACACCCTTACAGGTGTGTGTAGTATTCTCATGTTATGCTGTAATGTTCCCTTTCACCTTGTTCCTAGCTGCTCAGCCAGTGTGAGTGTTCCATGTAGAATGTTGGCGTGATTGACATGAGTGGAATGCTTGGGTGCCTGGTGTGAGTGTGGACAGTTGGTAGATGGGCTGAGCGGCTAGCAGGCTGCTCCTGGTGGGGCTCGCTGTAAATACTTCTTAAAGACTTAATAAACTACATGAAATACATCTCGGCTACGGCTACTATGTCTCCTGAACACGTGGGGCTAGCCGACTACATTTTGGCGATGATCTTGATGGGATTTATCCTCGCTCAACGTGGCCTCCAGAAATAAGTTCAGTTAAAGCTGATGGGTCAAAGAATTAAGGAAGTTGGAAAAGGTGACCAGAAACAAGAGAAGTTCAAATTGGACAAGCACGCCTCGCAGCTCACATGAGGGGTGGCGTATTGGGTCATGGTTCCCTTCCCCACAGTTTCCTTACATGAGGAGTACTTTCTTGGGTGCTGTCCGCCAGTCTTGGGGTATGTTTCACTCTTTACTTTCAATGTGGTTGTTGCTCACTTGGTATATGTGAGCTGTTCATACACTACTTTCTTTTTCGCTTTTTGTTCTCTTTTAAAGAAGGAGGATGGTGTTAGTGTGTTTTATCCTTTCATTCTCCTTTCCTCCTTTGTTTGTCTGTTTTCCCTCTCGTGATGTGGTTTTACCATTCATCCCAGGGTTTATGGACTGTTTTCATCATTTGCACATTGCTGTGTATAGTTGTTTTCATTTTAATGTGGTTCTGTAATGTTTCCTTTCACCTTGTTCCTAGCTGCTCAGCCAGTGTGAGTGTTCCGTGTAGAATGTTGGCGTGATTGACATGAGTGAAATGCTGCTCCTGGTGGGGCTCGCTGTAAATACTTCTTAAAGACTTAATAAACTACATGAAATACATCTCAGCTACGTCTACCATGTCTCCTGAACACGTGGGGCTAGCCCACTACAGTGTGTGAGGGCACTACTTCCTAAATAGGAAGATCCGCTCCCATGTACCATTTGTCCACCTGAAAACACCCTCTATTAGGAATGGTTACCCTACTGTTATTCGCATATTTGTTCTCTGGAGCAAGGGTACTGAACCTCTCAGCGGCTCCCTGCCCCCACCCCTTATTGTGCATTTTGTCCTACTTCAGAGTATTCAGAATGCCACCACAAGACTCATATTCAACCTTCCACGTGGCACCCACATCTCACCTCACCTCAGAGAGCTCCACTGGCTTCCCATTTTACAAAAGCAGTCAATTCAAACTCCGCACACACACCTACAAAGCCCTGCACAACATTGGACCAGCATACAGGAACAGCATCATACACTTTCACCAACCTGCCAGACACATACACTAAGCCTCAATCTCACATGCACACACCTCCTGCATTTACAAAATCATTGCAGGAGTTCCCTCGTTCTCCTACATACCACCAAAAACATGGAACAAACTCCCACAACACATCAGAGCCTCCACCTCACTTATTGAGTACCGCAAGAAGCTCAAGACCAGGCTCTTTGAATAACTCTGCAGGACCACATGCCGACACACCAGCTCAAGTGCCAGGACAACCTCAACGGTGACAGGGTGCTCTCAAAGTCACTTAACATTATAGGATTGGCGATAAGAGTGTCAGCCACTGATTGAGCAAGACAGCCTTTTGCAACTAGCACATCAAAAAGTTTTAATAAACGTAAATAGAAATCTAGTCCAAATGGTTCATTTTAAAGCTTATTTTTCAAATATTCAATACAAAGCGTAATTGATTTCAGAGACGGTCTGCTTGGCATCTCGAGAATGGATACAGTACTTCATGTTAACTCAGCTCTACAGCCATAGAGCTGTTCAGTCCACAGTCAGCATTATATCAGTTCTAAACTATTTCACTCAATCATTCACGACTAACTGGTCAATATCTACTAAACACATATTGGTCGCCCGTTGGAAAATATTAACAATTAATAAGTACTCAACCATTGTGGCACAACATCTTATTACAAACAGGAAACCCCAGTGGTGCCCTCCCCAACATTGTTTACTTGTGACAAACAGAACAAAGACAGCAGCGCCTGCTTAACTAGGACTAACAGGACGATCACACCACAGCTGTCTGATTCTAGCTACACAAAAGTCAGGAAGATGTTAGGGGAATTCCACAAAAAATGCTTGAAAAACATAGGATCTGGCCTGCCTTGAGTGCAAACCAGTAACAATTTTAACAGCAAAGCAAAATAAAACAATTATCAAGTGCAAAGCAAAAAATAAATAGTCAAGTTCACAGCGAAAACAAACAATAACAGCAAATACTCATTTTACTTTTCAAAACAATACATACGCCGTTTTCCCTTCCTGAATAAAACCAAAGATCTGTTGTCTCTGAACAATTTTGCAAACTGCTTGTTAAACCGGGGGCTATTTCTAAAGTGAGTGTGATTAGTATTGGGGAGAATTTCTATGGGCAATCCAAAATATAACTGCAGTTGTAAAAACAAAAAAGAGTGATGCCGGGCAGCCCACACCGAAACTTCGCCAGTGATCACACGGATGTAAACAGCCGAATGACACACAAAACCTGATAGTAGTCTGAGAAGGCATTCAATCATATGGAGTGGAGTTACCCATTCAAAGCTCTGGCAAGGCAGGCGTAGATGCAGTCATGAAGGCGTATATTAAATACAATTTTGTCCACCTCCAACCTAAACTCATCATCAACTGCCATCCCTCATAACCACTTCAAATGTCTTGGGGCATTAGGCAAGGCTGTCTGCTCTGGCCCTTAGTCTTTGCCTTGACATTGGATCCTCTGAACCAAAAGATAAATGCAGACAATATTCAAGGCATTAAAACAGTCACAAGCCATCACAAAGTAATACTGTTAGAGGATGGCATACTGTGTTTCCTGATTGACCCCGACTGCTTGATACAGAGTATCAAGCTGGAAGTGAACAACACTGTGGTTATGAGGGTCTGAAAGGTTGGAGATTCATGTGTGGACCTGTTTCATAGACTAATGACCCGATTATGAGTTTGGTGGTGTGGGAGCGGCCTCCCCGCGGGCGGCATGGAGGTGCAGTACAAAGGCTCATATGTGAGCCTTAGAACTGTGCCGCCGCGGGACCGCCAATGCACATTTCTGGCCACATGGACCGCCAAACTCTTAATTAGGCACTAAGACTGCAGTCAGGGTCAGTCAGGGATAGAAAATTGGCCCAGGCACTAAAATAAAAGTGCCCCCCTTACCGAATCACATAGCTAGAAAAGTGTCCCACTTTCCAAATGGAGGCAGCTTTGAACTTGCAAAGACGCTGTATAGCTGTTTTGCAAGATAGGGAAGACTGTATGCATTTGTGCTTGCTAAAGGAAACGTTTGTGGTAATGTCAGGAAAATCAATAGAAAACAGGCTGACCAAAACATAAACCAGGCCCACTAACAGCCAAAACACATTCCACACACTGACCTGCCAGACCAGCCCTTCTGGCACTGCCAGATTGCCCTATAGGCCAGAACAATCCTGAACACAGTGGACTGAAGGTCCAATAAGATACTTGGGCATTGATCTCCCTAACAAAAACAAGGATATATACAGTTGCAATTTCCTGGGCTTACTAGATATATTTTTGTAAAACCAACACACATGGGGGGGTATGGAAATATCCTGGTTTAGTAAGATTGCCTGTATCGGTCGACTTTGTTACACAAGCTTTGCCATTAATAATTCCTAGCTCTATATTCAACGACACATAGAAAAAAATGGAATTGTACCTGTGTAACGGCTTACATGCTAGAGTCAATTGATTGTCTATACTCGATATTTGTGGATAAAAATGAAATCTCATATGTGAAACGGTAAGCAAGCTAGAGTCAATAAATAGATCAATTCTATATCGACCAATAAAAAACCGGGTAAGGCTTGCCGCATGTAGAAAAATACATTTGTGCAGCCCAATTATGCTCAGCCCTGTAGAGGTCTTTTCCTGCACCTAAAGAAACCATGGGTCCCCCTCAAGTAATCATACTCTGACATACCACTTTACCATGTTCTAGGGCTAACCAATGCATCTAGGAAAAAATATGGGGACTGCTTTAACTATCACAATCCCATTATTTCAGAAAGGAAATAGAGTCTCCCAATTTGCAGCCCTCACATATTACCGTCCCCACTGACATCTGCAGAATATAACCATGACTTCCACTCTGGTCCCGTTGATAATAGTTTCGCAACACAGAAAGGAACTACACCTTTTAGGTTAGAAGTTATTTTTTCATAAAAGCAAATTGAAGGATTTTATCTCTTGCATTGGCCTTTTTCATCTCTCTCTTTTAGATAACTACTGCTTGCTCCAACTGGGACACTTGGCTAGATTACCTGAAGACAAGGCAGGGGTCTACAGGAGTCATACATATATAAAGGACCTATCCATTTACTAAAAATCTAAGGAGGGGTCTCATCCCTGTAAAGGAACTTATTTTGCCGGGACCCTTGAAAATTCATAAGTATATAGATAAATGGGAGGAAGAATTAGATAGGTCCATCCCAAAGGTTACAAGGGTCCATCATTTGGACTATGGTAGGCAATACCGCCATGAGCACAATGTAATGAAAATGCTCATAAGAGTTTAACAAGATAGTATGTGACCCTTGTGTACTTGTATGCTATTCCTGGGGGCTCAGATTGGTTTTGGTGATGTGGTCACAGAAGTATCCTGGTGCGCATGTGGTGGTCCTGTCTAAAGATCCAGCATTTCTGGTGGGTGATATAATTAGACAGACGACAGAGATAGAGTTAATGATGATACCGCCTGACGCTCTGGTGCTATTTGCTTACACTACTAATGAAGGCCAATGAATGCGAATATCTTTTAGAGCGTAGACTGAGCCACCTAGTGACCTTCATGCGCCTAGCAGCAGACCAACTACTGCATAGATGTGGAAGTCCACAGAAACACCTAAACAACAACTATTGCAGTCCACATTTTGGGACCAATGCACAATGGAGAAACTGAGTACATTGGTTCATGATAGAGTTGCAAAATAGAGCTTAATCTGGGGACCCTTCTAGAACCTATACAACAGGGATCTGGGTGGCATACAACTATATACTTTATAAACTAATCAGATCAGGTCTTCACAAAAACTCTGACCATCCAATACCAAAGGATTTGAAATACTGAAGAAGCTGACTAATAACCATTTAATCCCAGATACATGCTTCTAGACTCTCCTGTTTGGTTATGAGACACAGTATTTAACGTGCTCCAGATAGGATAAGTGGATTTGACAAAACTGTCTTATTGAGACTGTAACCCTGTTCTTCTATGGAGATGTATCTTTCATCTACCTACTCATTTCCCCATTCCATCCCTTTTCCAACTTCGTTTGTGGCTTATTTTGCAGTCTCTTCTTTATGTTTTACTGTAGAAGTGACAAAATAAAGTTGTGAAAAAAACATATAATGCCAAGTTTGAAGAGCTGAACTTTATCCATGAAAAACATTTTGAGCAAGTTCCAAAGCACTTCCCGTCAAAGCCCAAACCAACCCTGTTCTGACATCTCTGTGCCAATATTTCTGACTTTAAAAAAAAAAAATACTAGTAATTTTAATTTCAGCAAATATAGAATTCACCTGTAAGGGAGGGCTGAAGACATCGCATCACTGACTTTTCAACACTTAAATATTTATTTCTGTAGTTCTGGTATATTATGCTTCAAGCTTTGCAAAGGTAATCTTTTAATATATTATTTAGTCTGTTAGAAATGGGATCTCTAGTTGGCAAGGGCTTGCACCTTTGTCCAAGTAGGGACCCTTCTTCCTAGTCAGGGTAAGGGTTGTTACACTCGTGAAGTAACCCCTGCTCACCCTCGTGGTAGCTTGGCACGAGCAGTCAGGCTTAATTCAGAGGCAGTGTGTAAAGCATTTGCACATAACCAACAGTAATACAGTGTAAGCACTACAAACGGACACCACACCAGTTTAGAAAAATAACCAATATTTTATATACTCAAGACAAGACCAATTACGACAAAAATCCACAATACTGTACTTTGAAAATGAATGCTTGATACGATAACTTCTTCTTTGCAAGAATAGCACAAAAGCAAAGTTCGTACGAGTCGGTAGCTCCGTCCGAGCCTACCGTGATGCTGAAAACCACAGAGTCTAACAGTTCCAGCCGACCGCGTCGATACGGGCCAGCAGAGTCATGAACAGACTCGGTCACAGTACCTTTTCTCGTTGTGGCTGGTACGGGGTGTACGAGCCGGTCGGCGTTCGTCGCGGTTGCGGTGCAAGACGGAGCGATGCAAGGTGCGGTGTCCCTCGATGCGGTGCAGGCAGCGGCTCGATGAGCTTCGGGCAGACGGAGTCGGTGAGTCCAAGGCGTGCGATGCAGGGCGAGACGATGCTCGATGCGGTGCTGACAGGTTGCGATGCAGGCGACCTAGCCGGAGTGCGGGAGCTGGCGTCGGACAGCGGTGCGAGTCGGAGCGGTGCGTCGCAGACGTGCGAGCGGTGCCCCAAATGCGGTGCGGTCTCGACTCTTGAGCCAGTTGCAGCGACAGTGTCGGTCTGGTCCGGCTGGCCCAGTGAAGCGATGCGATGCGAACTGCGGTGCCCACAGGTCACGGTGCAAGCAGCGGCTCGATGTTGGCGGCGTCGGACGTCGCCTACGGTGAGACCAGGGTTGCGATGCGAAGCGGGGCGATGCGGTCTGCGGTGCAAACAGGTCACCGGCCAGGGATGGATTCGGTTGACGGAGTCGGCTGCAGTTCCCTTCCTCTGTGGCAACTGAAACAGCGTTCCAGAAGCGGTACCCAGAGGCTTGTGAAGTCTTTGCAGTCCCTGAGACTTCTTAACAGGAGGCCAGCTCGGTTTCTGGCCCTTGGAGATACTCAGCACGTTTGGAGAAAGTTCAGTCCAGTCCTTTCACTGCCCAAGGCAGAAGCAGCAGCTGCAGGCCAACCCAACAAAGCAACAACACAGCAAAGGGGCAGTACTCCTCCTGGCAGCTCTTCCAGCGCTTCGTCTTGGCAGGTTCCTTGATTCCAGCGAGATCTAAATTCATGGGGTCAGGGCCCCAATATTTATATCCCAAATTCCTTTGTTCTCTGAAGGCAGAGAGGCCTTTGCCTAGTCCAAACCAGTTCTGGAGCACTTTGTTGACAAGTCTCCGTCCCTTCTTTCAGTGAGTAGGCCAGGGACATCAGACGCACCACAGGAGGTGGAGCCAGCATTGTGGAGGGAAGGCACTGTCCTATTCAGGGCCCAGGTGCGACCCCTCCCACCCATCTACAGGTCGATCTGGCTATTCAGCCCTGCGCTGACTCACCCTGTCTCCTGGCATCCCCCAGCCCCTGTCACTCACATTCCAGACACGGAATACACATCCCGCAGAGGCAGGCTTGGATGGTTAGGCAAGAAAATACCCACTTTCTAAAAGTGGTATTTTCAAACCCAGAATGGTAAAACCAACCTTACTAAAAGCTGCATTTTATCATTCTGAGTCCAGGCATACTAAACTCGAATTTCTACCATGTTCCCGGGGTCAGTTAGGATTATAAGCTGTAATAATCAAAACCGCCCGTTCTGGCCTAGGGGGAACAGGTAGCCTTGCAATAGTGAAAAACGAACTAGGCTGTAATTCACTATCAGGGCATGCCGCACACACTCGGGCATGTCCTACCTTTCGCGTACAACGCACCCTGCCCACAGGGGTACCTTGGGCCTACCTTAGGGGTGACTAACATGTAGCAAAGGGAAGGTTTAGGGACTTGCAAGTGTGTGCACTTGCCAAGTCGACATGGCAGCCTCAGGCTGCGCACAGGCTCTGCGATGGCAGGCCCGAGTTACACTTTACGGGCTGTTTGCGTGGGTGGCACAATCCAGTGCTGCAGCCCACCAACAGCATTTGGTCTATAGGCCCTGGCACGCGCAGTGCACTTTACAAGGGACTGACACATAAACCAAATAGGCCAATCATGGAAACACCAATCCATAACACATTTTATACAGGAGCACTTGCACTTTCCCACTGGACCGCAGTGAGGAAAGTGCGCAGAATCATCACACCAGCAAAAACAGAGTCAAAACCGGGAGGTCAGAAAGCAAAAAGTCAGGGGAAACACGCCAAAAGATGCCAAGTCTAACACATGTCCCCTCCAGCTGAAAGTAGGGAGAACTACCCAACCCCATGGGAGTTCTCTTCACTAAGGCGGAAGAACCTGGACAGACCATCTGCGTTGGCGTGTTCTGTACCAGGACGGTGTTCCACCGTAAAGTCCATTCCCTGTAGGGAGATGGACCACCTCAGCAGTTTTGGATTCTCGCCCTCATTTGCATCAACCATCTGAGGGGCCTGTGGTCTGTCTGAACCCGGAAGTGAGTCCCAAACAGGTATGGTCTCAACTTCTTCAGCGCCCAGACCACAGCAAAAGCTTCCTTTCTATGGCACTCCACCTCTGTTCCCTGGGAAGTAGTCTCCTGCTAAGGAAGACTACAGGCTGATCCAGGCCCTCTTCGTTCAGTTGTGAGAGCACCGCTCCCACACCATGTTCTGAAGCGTCAGTCTGCACGACTAATTCCTTGGAGAAGTCAGGTGCCTTGAGCACGGGCGCCGTGCACATGGCTGCCTTCAGGGCATCAAAAGCTTTCTGGCAGGACTCAGTCCAGATCACTTTCCTGGGCTGCCTCTTAGAGGTCAGCTCTGTTAAGGGGGCAACGATGGTGCCATAGCCCTTAACAAATCTCCTATAATAGCCGGTGAGACCTAAGAAGGCTCTCACCTCTGTCTGGGTCTTGGGGGCTCCCAAGCCAGAATGGTGTCAATCTTGGGTTGTAGGGGCGCCACCTGGCCGCTTCCTACCTGGTGTCCTAAGTACACCACAGAACCCTGCCCGATCTGGCACTTACTGGCCTTGATCGTGAGGCCTGCACCTTGCAGAGCCCTCAACACTTTCTCAAGGTGCTGTAAATGTTCTTCCCAGCTGGAACTGAACACAGCAATGTCATCCAGGTAGGCGGCACTGAAATCCTCCAGCCCAGCCAACACCTGATTGACCAACCTCTGAAAGGTGGCAGGGGCATTCTTCAACCCAAAGGGCATCACCCGGAATTGGTAATGACCTTCTGGGGTTGAGAATGCGGATCTCTCCTTGGCCCCATCGGTTAAGGCAATCTGCCAGTACCCAGACGTCAAATCAAACGTGCTGAGGAACCGGGCAGCTCCCAACCGATCAATGAGCTCATCAGCTCTGGGGATGGGGTGCGCGTCAGTCCTGGTGACGGCATTGAGCCCACGGTAGTCCACACAAAACCGGAGTTCTGGAGTGGCACCGGGCGCCGCAGCCTTTGGGACCAAGACCACTGGGCTGGCCCAAGGACTGTGGGAGGGCTCAATCACCCCTAACGCCAACATCTTAGAGACCTCCTCCTTGATGCTGGCTCTGACCCGGTCAGTCAACCTGTAGATCTTGTGCTTCACAGGATGGCTGTCACCGGTGTCCACGTCATGGGTACACCAGTGAGTAACACCGGGAGTCAGAGAGAACAGTGGGGCGAACTGTCCCAACAACTGGCGACAGTCCCCCTGCTGCTCCTGAGTCAGAGTAGGGGAGAGGATCACACCCTCTACTGACCCATCATGCTCCTTGGTAGACAGGAGGTCAGGGAGAGGCTCGCTCTCCTCTTCCACTCCATCATCTGTCGCCAAGAGCATACTCACTTCGGACCTCTCAAAGTGGGGCTTGAGGCGGTTCACGTGAAGGACCCTCAAAGGGTTCCTTGGAGCCTGCAAATCCACCAGGTAGGTGACGTCACTTTTGCGCTCCTTACCTCATATGGCCCAGTCCACTTGTCCTGCAAGGCACAAGGTGCTACTGGGGCCATGACCCACACTTTTTGTCCAGGTTGAAATTCGACCAGAGTGGCGTTCTGGTCATACCATCTCTTCATTTCTTCCTGGCTTGCTTCTAGGTTCGCCTGAGCGAGTTTCCTGAAGCGGGCAGTTTGGTTTCTAAAGGCCAGCATGTAGCTAAATACATCCTGGGGAGTTTTCCTGTGAGCTGCCTCCCAGCCTTCCTTTACCAAACTCAGAGGTCCTCTGACAGGGTGGCCATACAGGAGCTCAAAGGGGCTGTACCCAAGAGACTTCTGAGGCACCTCCCTGTATGCGAAGAGTAGGCATGGCAAGAGGACGTCCCACTTACGCCTCATGGGTTCTGTTAGACCCTTGATCATGCCTTTCAAGGTCTGGTTGAATCTCTCCACCAGACCGTTTCCTTGTGGGTGGTAAGGAGTGGTGAACTTGTAGGTTACACCACACTCCTTCCACAGGGATGTCATATACTTCGATATGAAATTGGTCCCCCTATCGGAAACCACCTCTCTGGGGAATCCCACACGGGAAAAGATCCCCATTAACGCCCGGCCCACCACTGGCGCCGTCGTTGTCCTGAGAGGGATTGCCTCCGGGTACCGGGTGGCATGGTCCACCAAGACCAGGATGTACCTGTTGCCCATGGCTGTCTTGGGATCCAGTGGCCCCACTATATCCATCCCTACCCTTTCAAAGGGTGTTCCAACAACCGGAAAAGGTTGGAGAGGAGCTTTGACCTTCCTCCCACTCTTACCACTTGCCTGGCAAGTTTGGCAAGACCTGCAGTGTGCATCTGACTGCCTTCGCATTTGGGGCCAAAAGAAGTGGGTGACAAGCCTGTCAAAGGTCTTGTCCTGCCCCAAATGTCCTGCCAAAGGCACGTCATGAGCCAGACCCAGTAGGAAGGTCCTGAAGCGCTGGGGTACCACCAGCACACGGGCTGACCCAGGCTCAGCAACCTTAGGCTCACTGTATAGGAGACCACTCTCCCAGTAGATCAGATGTGACCCGGACTGATTACCAGCTGCCTGGTCTGCAGCCTGCCGCCGCAGACCCTCCAGAGTAGGGCACTCGCTCTGCTCCCTGCAGAACTCCTCCTGGTGGGACCCCCTTCTTGCTGCCAATGGGTCAGCTCAGAGATGTCTCCCAGTTCGGCTACTTGCTCCCCTGTAGGCACCGGGCGTCCCCTCGAGGTCCACCTCCTCCCGGTCCGTGGGAACTTCGGGGGCCGGTTTCCCGCGCCCCCTGCCCTTTCTCTTGGCAGGGACTTGGGCCACTGTTTCAGGCTCCAAGTCCTCTTGATCACCCTTTCTGGCTGCCATTGACCGAGTAGACACGCATGCCCACTCTGGCAACCCAAGCATCTCCAAGTGAGACCTGAGCTCAACCTCCTTCCATGAGGACTGCTCCAGGTCGTTTCCTAGCAGACAATCTACAGGCATGGTAGGTCTCACAACCCCCCACAAGGGACCTGAGACCCCCCCCCATTCAAAGGGAACCTGCGCCACCATACACTGGCGCTCAGAGTTGTCGACAGCAACTACTTGGTGGAATGCTCCTGGGACTACTTGCTTCTCAGACACCAGGTGACACCGGACTGAGGTCACACTGGCTCCAGTATCTCTGAGAGCCTCTACCCTGTTCCCATTGATGGTCACCCAGGTGCTATATTTCTTTGTGTTAGGGGGCACCTGGTTTCCTGGGACCATCTCACTGTCCCCGAGTGAGACAAGGGTCATTTCTGCGGGATCCCCACCCTCCTGTGGGCACCCCTCCTCCCCAAGCGCTACACTAGCCAACACTTTGGACTGTCCACCGGTGGGTGGCTGTGTCCCCTTCGGGCACTTGGGGTCCCCCTTAAAGTGACCTACCTGGTCACATGCATAACACTTAGTGGGGCCGGTCTCAACAGGCTTCCTGTAGAGACCCCTTTCTTCTTATCACCGGGGGCTGGGAACCTTTACCCTGGGTACTAGTTTGGGGCCCTTTAGAGAACTCCTGTGCTTTACCCTTGTCCCCCCACCTTTCTGCTGGGGACCCTGCCCACCTTTGGCTGAGTCTCCCCAAACGCTTTCTTGTGGACCCTGGTACTCACCCAGCGGTCCGCTTCCATAGCAAGCTTCCTGGGGTCAGTTAGCTTACTATCAACTAGGTGCTGGCGCAGATCTGCAAAACATAGACTAGACAAGTGCTCCCATGCAATCAAGTTGTAGAGCCCCTGAAAATCTGTTACACTACTGCCCTTCACCCAACCATCCAGAGACCTGCAGAACACATCCACACATTCCAACCAAGTGTTGACATCAGACTTCTTACTGGACCTGAACTGATCCCTGTACTTTTCAGGAGTAAGACCATACTTCGTGAGAAGGGCATCCTTCATGTCAGCATAGGTGAGGTGATACCCCTTACCCAAAGCTATCAGAGCATCCCTTGCTTCTTCCGGGAAAAGTGGCCACAATCCTGCTCCCCAATTCTCCTCAGGGACCCCATTCATGTGTATGGCTGCCTCATAACCCTGGAACCACCTTTGTATGTCATCCCCCTTCTTGAACTCCTTGCCTACGTTCTTGGGAATGTGCACAATCCTGTCTGCTTTTCTGGACGAATTGCTGCCACCATCTGAGCCTGACTTACTCCTAAGTTCTAGCTCCTTCAGTTCTCTCTCATGCTCTAAGAGCATCTTCCTCTCCTCTATGGCCAATCTCTTCTCCTCCCGCTCACTCTCCAGCCTGAGCTTCTGCAGCTCGAACTGCCTTGCCTCCCGCCTGTCCTCCAGCTCCTCTGGGGACAGACTGCTGCTGCCCGACCTGGCGGGTTCCCCCTACCCAAAAGCACATCCACCCTGGAAATAGGCTCCTCCGCCTCCTCACTGAGATCACCAGGCTGCCCATTGGCATGTCTGGCTGCTACCCAGGCCCTCAGCGCCTTCTGTAGCTCCTCCTTCCTTGTGAGGCCTTTAATTTGGACTTTCAGGTTTTTACAAATCGCTCGTAACTCCTTTACGGCGTAGGATTCCAACCTGTCCTCCTCAAAGATAACTTCCAGAGATGCAACGGATGATGCAATTGATTCAGGCATGACAAAAGTCGTGAGTTGAAAACTGGCGAGATCAAAAATAGGCCAAAAGAAAAAGAACCAGTATGTGGTACGTAATGGTCTGCGATATGGTAGTAGTGCACACCAATCACTGTAAGTCAAGTGCAAACGCAAGTCCTATCCTCACCGCTGACAACCAATGTTAGAAATGGGATCTCTAGTTGGCAAGGGCTTGCACCTTTGTCCAAGTAGGGACCCTTCTTCCTAGTCAGGGTAAGGGTTGTTACACTCGTGAAGTAACCCCTGCTCACCCTCGTGGTAGCTTGGCACGAGCAGTCAGGCTTAATTCAGAGGCAGTGTGTAAAGCATTTGCACATAACCAACAGTAATACAGTGTAAGCACTACAAACGGACACCACACCAGTTTAGAAAAATAACCAATATTTTATATACTCAAGACAAGACCAATTACGACAAAAATCCACAATACTGTACTTTGAAAATGAATGCTTGATACGATAACTTCTTCTTTGCAAGAATAGCACAAAAGCAAAGTTCGTACGAGTCGGTAGCTCCGTCCGAGCCTACCGTGATGCTGAAAACCACAGAGTCTAACAGTTCCAGCCGACCGCGTCGATACGGGCCAGCAGAGTCATGAACAGACTCGGTCACAGTACCTTTTCTCGTTGTGGCTGGTACGGGGTGTACGAGCCGGTCGGCGTTCGTCGCGGTTGCGGTGCAAGACGGAGCGATGCAAGGTGCGGTGTCCCTCGATGCGGTGCAGGCAGCGGCTCGATGAGCGTCGGGCAGACGGAGTCGGTGAGTCCAAGGCGTGCGATGCAGGGCGAGACGATGCTCGATGCAGTGCTGACAGGTTGCGATGCAGGCGACCTAGCCGGAGTGCGGGAGCTGGCGTCGGACAGCGGTGCGAGTCGGAGCGGTGCGTCGCAGACGTGCGAGCGGTGCCCCAAATGCGGTGCGGTCTCGACTCTTGAGCCAGTTGCAGCGACAGTGTCGGTCTGGTCCGGCTGGCCCAGTGAAGCGATGCGATGCGAACTGCGGTGCCCACAGGTCACGGTGCAAGCAGCGGCTCGATGTTGGCGGCGCCGGACGCCGCCTACGGTGAGACCAGGGTTGCGATGCGAAGCGGGGCGATGCGGTCTGCGGTGCAAACAGGTCACCGGCCAGGGATGGATTCGGTTGACGGAGTCGGCTGCAGTTCCCTTCCTCTGTGGCAACTGAAACAGCGTTCCAGAAGCGGTACCCAGAGGCTTGTGAAGTCTTTGCAGTCCCTGAGACTTCTTAACAGGAGGCCAGCTCGGTTTCTGGCCCTTGGAGATACTCAGCACAAGTTTGGAGAAAGTTCAGTCCAGTCCTTTCACTGCCCAAGGCAGAAGCAGCAGCTGCAGGCCAACCCAACAAAGCAACAACACAGCAAAGGGGCAGTACTCCTCCTGGCAGCTCTTCCAGCGCTTCGTCTTGGCAGGTTCCTTGATTCCAGCGAGATCTAAATTCATGGGGTCAGGGCCCCAATATTTATATCCCAAATTCCTTTGTTCTCTGAAGGCAGAGAGGCCTTTGCCTAGTCCAAACCAGTTCTGGAGCACTTTGTTGACAAGTCTCCGTCCCTTCTTTCAGTGAGTAGGCCAGGGACATCAGACGCACCACAGGAGGTGGAGCCAGCATTGTGGAGGGAAGGCACTGTCCTATTCAGGGCCCAGGTGCGACCCCTCCCACCCATCTACAGGTCGATCTGGCTATTCAGCCCTGCGCTGACTCACCCTGTCTCCTGGCATCCCCCAGCCCCTGTCACTCACATTCCAGACACGGAATACACAATCTCGCAGAGGCAGGCTTGGATGGTTAGGCAAGAAAATACCCACTTTCTAAAAGTGGTATTTTCAAACCCAGAATGGTAAAACCAACCTTACTAAAAGCTGCATTTTATCATTCTGAGTCCAGGCATACTAAACTCGAATTTCTACCATGTTCCCGGGGTCAGTTAGGATTATAAGCTGTAATAATCAAAACCGCCCGTTCTGGCCTAGGGGAACAGGTAGCCTTGCAATAGTGAAAAACGAACTAGGCTGTAATTCACTATCAGGACATGCCGCACACACCCGGGCATGTCCTACCTTTCGCGTACAACGCACCCCTGCCCACAGGGGTACCTTGGGCCTACCTTAGGGGTGACTAACATGTAGCAAAGGGAAGGTTTAGGGACTTGCAAGTGTGTGCACTTGCCAAGTCGACATGGCAGCCTCAGGCTGCACACAGGCTCTGCGATGGCAGGCCCGAGTTACACTTTACGGGCTGTTTGCGTGGGTGGCACAATCCAGTGCTGCAGCCCACCAACAGCATTTGGTCTATAGGCCCTGGCACGCGCAGTGCACTTTACAAGGGACTGACACATAAACCAAATAGGCCAATCATGGAAACACCAATCCATAACACATTTTATACAGGAGCACTTGCACTTTCCCACTGGACCGCAGTGAGGAAAGTGCGCAGAATCATCACACCAGCAAAAACAGAGTCAAAACCGGGAGGTCAGAAAGCAAAAAGTCAGGGGAAACACGCCAAAAGATGCCAAGTCTAACATAGTCTCTTAGGCACCCCAGAACACCTTGCACAGCCTTATCAGGTTCACAGCATTCAACGCTACAGGTTCTGGTTGCGAACATGCACACTAGTGGAGAGGTGTGGTGCAGCGGCCAGGGCAGCTGACTTCGGAGCACAGGGTTCACGGTTCGATCCCCGGCTCCGGCGGCTGCTCAGCTCAGCACCATGTGACTCTGGGCAATAGCTCACTTAATTTTCACTCCGGCCCCAGCGCCTTGAGACCCGTAAGGGTGAGTAGCTGCACTATATAAAAACGGACTTACTTACTTACTTACTTACTTACTATTCCGCTTTAATTCCACTTCTTTCTTCAACATAAGTTTTTACATTTCAAACTTGGATTATTCATGGTTTATGTTTCACTAATAATATATTACATTCTGTGCTTGGAGAAATAGTCCTTAGTTAAGAGCTATGAAAAAGCAAGCAAAGGAGCCTCAATGTATGTTCGGCTGGCCGCTTTAACTCACGAATATCAGAACTCATACAGCACATATACTCAATATGCTTTTCTGAAAAAGAAAACCTTCAGATCTAGTATATCATAGTTCACCCAAGTCCCACTAGTAAACTGGAGACAACCACCTTTTGTTTACACAAGAACTGTAAAGATGTTCCTAAAGCTGACAGTTCTCTATTGTTTCCCCTCCAGGGAACTGGTTACAGCTTTCCATTTGGACGACCAGACACAAACACGACTCCTGAAATGTGTCACCCCAGAAAGCACTCAAAATGCAACAGTAACCCCTTAGGCAGAAATTAAAGCATAAGCAGACTACAGAAGGGTAATCAAAAGAAGACAGTCTAGGAAACTCCACAATGTGAATGGCCACCTCCCCTCTGATCACTAGCAGGAAAACCTGTTCTCTGCCATCAATCAATAATCTTCTCCTTGGCCTTGTAAATGGGGGGTGGGGCAGGAGGAGGAGCAGAGGTATCAGCCAATCAGGTGCTGGTTCTGCATCAGACCCCATTTCAGTAGTTAGTACCATCAAGTTAACCCTCAGTGCCACCGCAGAAACAACAATGGCGTCTCATATCCAAGCATCGCTAGCACAAATCCGGGATCCTTCATCAGGTAGGGGAGCCCGATACACTGCTAGTACACGAACATTCATGTGAGCAGTGGATAGGACAGGGCCCTACTTCATTAAGTAGGAGTTACAGTTATCCGCAATAATGCAACAATCCAAACAAGCAATCGTTCAGAACAAGTCAAAAATGAAAAAGGGTGCATATCAAGTCACTCCTTCTAAGCACAATTTTCACTTGAGAAATACTGGTTTACATTTTTTCAGCACTGACATCTGGCAGAATGACAAAAATAAACAGCTTACATCTTAAACAAGCATTTGCAATGCAATCGGTCTCGCCTTTGGGACCTTATATGTATTTAGCTATGCAGCATATTAGCCTGGGTGCTGAAACATCTACTGATCTTTAACATGGAGGGAAAGTAAGCACCAAACTGCGTGACAAACCAGGTATGGGAACACATGGAGAGAAATATTGCCTTTCAGCGGGAAATGGTATAGTCCAAAGTTCTGTTTTTAATATAAAATCAGGGCCTTCGGTGGTCATATCACTGAAAATACAAGATTTGAAAAAAATATTATTGTCTACGGGTGCTCGTGGAAGACAATTTCTATGGATTGAAATCTAGAGAATGCTAAAGTGATTCTGGTATTTTACTGACCTCTGCTTGTCGTTTTCTAGCAAGAAAGTTAAATAGAGGCAGTTGCCAGAAAAATTAAAAAAAGAAAGTCCCTCACAGAAAGCAATTCTGGTATATTACTGACCTCTACTGGTCGTTTTCTATCAAGACAGTTAAATAGAGGCAGTTGAACAGAAAACGAAGTCCCTAAGTGGAAGCAGACAAGCCCTAGGGCTGATCTCCAGAGCCCACAAACTACATACACATATAAGTATATACTAAAGTATATACAAGAGCTCTCGAATGCTCGACCTAAAAATGAACAAATTATTTGCAACTACAATGGTTAAGCCATTGTTTAGTGGTGAACAAAAACGTACTGCATCATTCTCTAACTAATGCCGCTCTTTTCCTGAAACATTTCTCAAAAAATGTGCAGAATGTTAACAGACAATAGAGCCCGCCAATCTTTGCTAAAACTTGTGTGAGTTCACTGTGGGCTTTGCAAAATTGCTGGATTTCAGGAGAATCATTAACACAGCATATAAAGAAATGACATCTGGACTGAAAATACAGGGCTCGTGAAAGCATGCTGGGAAAGCACAAAACAAGACAGTACAAAAAAAGCACAAACTTACCTTCAGGTCATCTTTTGTATTGAAACTCTCAAGAAGTTGCTGGTAATGCCGGTCAGTCATTTGTCTCAATAGTGACAGGAGTGACGCCACAAACTCTCCCTTAAACAAACCAAGAAACCAGTTAATGAGCAATTCACATCAACTGTGACAATATTATCTCACAAATTCTCATCAACAAAGAGTAGACCTGCAGATAGACGATAAATGAAAACAGCCTTGCATCCAGATGAGACCGGCTTCTGAGACAGCCCTTTACCAACTCGTATTCAAAGGAAGTGCCTGAACATTCTAGAGCGAGACGTCCTATTTGTCACTGATTTAATGCTTCTGATAAAGGTAAATAAAAGAAGGAAACACCAAAGGAGAGGTTCTATGTGATTTTTAGGTTTGCTTGATGAACAAGTTACTTACCTTCGGTAACGATATATCTGTAAGAAACATAGGTTAGTTATAGATTCCTTACCTTAGAATTACCCCCAGGCGTCAGGCTGGATCCGGAGAATTTTTCATCAGCAGTACCCCTGCACGTCGAAAGGTGACGTCGGTCGGCTCCACGTTAGTCGTTGGCGTCGTGGTCGCCATGATGACGTCGCGGTAGCTACTTAGACGCCGCCCTCGCACGCTGTCAGTTCTTTTACACGACATTCCACGCCAGAAGCGCAGAGCCATGCAAGACACTGACCACTGGTGCACAAAACTAGGTCCCTGAAAGGGATTTCCTGACCCTAGAAATCAGTTCGCAGAACGGGGAGGATGGGTGGGCGGTAAGGAATCTATAACTAACCTATGTTTCTTACAGATATATCGTTACCGAAGGTAAGTAACTTGTTCAGCTGAAAGAATCAGTTAGTTATAGATTCCTTACCTTAGAATAGATACCCCAGCAATACCAACCCCGGAGTTGGGTCTGCGAACCAAGTTCACACCAGAAAGTCCTGGAGAACAGAACGGCCAAAGAAGCCGTCTCTCCGGACTTGGCTGTCCAGGCAGTAGTGTCTAGTGAACGTGTGCAGAGATGCCCACGTAGCTGCCTGACAGATGTCATTAAGGGGGACTCCTCATCCCAAAGCAGTAGTAGCTGCCGTCGCCCTGGTGGAATGGGCGGGCAGCCCCACTGGAGGCTCCTTCTTTGCCAAGGAATAACAAGCCTTAATGCACAAAACGACCCACCTAGAGATGGTCCGTTTGTGCACGGCCCGACCTTTCTTAGCGCCCACGTAACCCACAAAGAGCTGATCATCCACCTGGAATTGTTTGGTGTGATCCAAATAAAAGGAAAGCGCCTATTTTGGATCCAGACGGTGGAGCCTCTCTTCTTCTTTTGATGGATGTGGAGGCGGAAAGAAGGTGGGCAAAGTGATGGTTTGGCCAATGTGGAAAGAAGTAACCACCTTGGGAAGAAAGGAAGGTCTGGTTCTTAGTACAACCTTGTCCGGATGAACAGCCAGGAAAGGAGGTTTTGAAGAAAGAGCCTGGAGCTCACTCACCCTGCGAGCAGAGGTGATGGCAACCAGAAAAGCAGTCTTTAAGGTAAAAAGACGAAGAGGACAGTTATGAAGTGGCTCAAAGGGAGCGCACATAAGGTAAGTCAGAACCAAGTTCAAGTCCCACTGAGGCATTACGAAGGGAATAGGAGGAAAAAGATGAGTAATGCCATTTAGGAAGCGATTTACAACAGGGGACTTGAAAAGAGAAGGCCGATCAGGAAGCCTAAGAAAGGCTGAAATGGCCGAGAGGTAGCCCTTAAGAGTGCTCAGAGCAGAGCCCTGCTGGGCCAAAGAAAGAAGGAACAAGAGAAATTCAGAAAGAGGGGCAGAATGGGGATCCACAGCCTTTGGTGCGCACCATGCCACAAATTTGTTCCATCTACAGGCATATACCGTCTTAGTGGAGGGACGCCTGGCTGCCAAGATAACATCACAGACTTCGGGAGGCAGGTCAAACGACGTCAACTGCCACCGCTCAATCTCCACGCAAGGAGGTGGAGGCTGGACAAGTTCGGGTGGAGGACCGTCCCCTGCTGCTGCACAGAAGATCCTCCCGAAGAGGCAGTCTTATCGGAGGATCGATGGACATGTGTAGCAGCTCGGGATACCAGACTCTTTGTGCCCAATCCAGAGCCACAGGAATGACTTGGGCCCGGTCGCGCTTGATCTTTGGCAGCACCATGGGCAGAAGTTATATAGGCGGAAAGGCGTATAGAAGACCGCAACTCCACTCGCGACGAAAAGCGTTGCCTAGCGAGTGCCACCTTGGAAATTCCAACACGCAGAATTGCTGACATTGCGCGTTCTCTTCGGTGGCGAATAGATCTAACCAAGGCTCTCCCCACTGTCGAAAGAGACCTTGCACCACCTCCGAGTGGAGACGCCATTCGTGATCCATCATGCACCTGCGGCTGAGTTCGTCCGCCCTGGCGTTCAGCGAACCTGCCAGGTGTTGAACCACCAGGGATATGCCCTGATGTTCCAGCCATGTCCAGAGGCGAAGGGCCTCTTGATATAGGGTCCACGATCTCACCCCGCCTTGTTTGTTGCAGTACCACATGGCGGTGGTGTTGTCCGTGAACACCTGCACTACTCTTCCACGGACAGAGGGAAGGAATGCTTTGAGTGCAAGACGAATCGCCCAAAGCTCCAGAAGGTTGATGTGGAGCCCGGACTCCGCCGGAGACCAGAGGCCTCTGATCTCCGCCTCCCCCATGTGGCCGCCCCATCCCAGAAGTGATGCATCGGTCAACACTGTGAACTCTGGTTGAGGAAGGGAGAGTGATCTGCCGTCGACCCAACCCTGGTTTATTAGCCACCACTGCAATTGGTGTGCAGTGCCCTCCGAGATCTGGTCGCAATCGGAAAGGTTCCCCTGATGTTGTGCCCACAGGAACTTCGGGTCCCACTGCAGAGCCCACATATGCCATCTGGCATGGTCCACCAGCAGGATGCAGGAAGCCATCAGTCCCAGTAGCCTGAGGGTCATCCTGACCGAAACCCGGGAAAGATCGGAATCATAGCCTGAATATCCCGGACTCGCTGTTCGGGAGGATAGACCCGAAACTGCGTCGTGTCCAGAACCGCTCCGATGAAGAGGAGCTTCTGAGAGGGAGTCAGGTGTGACTTCGGCATGTTGATGGAGAACCCCAGCGAATGCAGGAGGTTGGCCGTAGTCTGGAGGTGGGAGACGACTGCCTGGGGCGAGCCCGCCTTCAACAGCCAGCCGTCGAGTCGTCGAGACTGGAACCCCTGATCTGCGCAGATGAGCTGCGACCACCGCCATCACTTTCGTGAACACCCGAGGGGCGCTGGTAAGGCCAAAGGGGAGCACGGTAAACTGAAAGTGCTCGTGGCCTACCGTGAACCGCAGGTAACGCCGGTGGGCCGGCAGGACAGGGATGTGAAAATAAGCGTCCTGCAAGTCCAACGCTACCATCCAGTCTCCAGGATCGAGGGCAGACGGGACCTGAACTAGCGTCAACATTTTGAACGTCTCCTTCCGGAGGAAGCGGTTGACGTTCCTGAGATCCAAGATAGGACGCAGGCCTTTGTCCTTCTTGGGCACCAGAAAGTAGTGGGAATAGCAACCACCACCTACTTCTGGGACAGCAACTCGCTCGATGGCCCCCTTGGCCAAGAGTGCCGAAACTTCCTGTTGGAGAAGGGCCAGATGATCCTCCGACATGCGATGGTACTGAGGTGGCATGGATGGAGGGGTAGTTTCGAAGGGGAGGAAGTAGCCCATTCAGACTATTTGCAAAACCCACCTGTCCGACGTGATGGTGCGCCAGTGGGGGAGGTGATGGCGAATCCTGCCACCCACTGGCGTTTGGTGGCCCTGAAAGGTCGGACTAGGAGGGTTTGGAGGCTGCTGCAGAGGGGGCTGTGGTGGACTGGCCCGCCCGCTGGCCCCTAGAACCACGGCGGTTGTTCCCACGTCCCCGGCCGTGCTGGGGCTGAACAGCTTGCGCTGACCTGTGGCTCTGTGCGGGACGTGGCGGGGCACCCCTTCCGTAGCCACGAAAGGGGCGAAAAGCAGACTGCGCAGGGCGGGAGGTGGAGAGGCCCAAGGACCTGGCCGTAGCTCAAGAGTCCTTAAAGCGCTCCAGCGCTTTTCTGCCTTGTCGCCGAATAGGCGACGGCCATCAAAGGGCATGTCCATAAGTGTGGATTGGACATCCCCTGAAAAACCAGTCGACCTCAACCAGGCTTAGTGTCGAAGGGCTACCGACGTGGAAATCGTCCTGCCTAGTGAGTTGGTGGTATCCAGCCCACAGCGGATGGTAAACTTTGCTGCGTCTCTCCCTTCGTCAACTGCACGAGAGAGTACGGCCCGGGCCTCCTCCGGGCACTAAGGCAGCACTTGCACCACCGTATCCCACACGGAGTGGGTGTAACGGCCCAACAGACATGCAGTGTTCACCGACCGCAGTCCCAAGCTGGAGGAAGAAAACATCTTCTTCCCAAGATGGTCCAGCTTTTTGGATTCCCTATCAGGTGGTGCGTTAGGGAATGCGCCTTTGGAGGTAGAGGCTTGGACCACCAAGCTCTCAGGGGTGGGGTGTTGAGAGAGGAAAGTGGGGTCGCCCGGGGCCGGGCGGTGGCGTCGGGCAACCATCCTATCCACAGGAGCCCCTGTGTTGGGCCTGGACCAGGTGCCCAAAAGGATGTCGGTTAGGGCTTCATTAAACGGCAGCAGGGGCTCCGAAGAGCTCGCTGCCGGTTGAAGCACCTCTGTCAGGAGGTTAGTCCTGACTGCCACCGTAGGTAGCTCGAGGTTGAGATCCTCGGATGCCCTACGCAACACCACTGCAAAGGACGCTCCCTCCTCCGTAGCCACGGTAGGAGGAGACAACATGCCAAGGTCTGGTGAGGTATCCAGACCACTGGCTTCCCCCAGTTCCTATCTCCAGTCCGGTTCATAGCCTAACTGGTCAGTTAAAGGGTCTCCAGACCCCTCCCAGTCCTCCTCACCCTCCTCTGGCTGCCAATCCGGTTTAAAAGAGCCAGGGTAGAACAAGGGCACAAAAGTACCTGTCGGCACCGGATCCGGCGTCGGTCGACGCAGGTCCGGCTCCGTGTCTACATCGGGATGGAGGCCGGGGTCGACGCCGGCTGGGGACACAACCGGCGTCGGCTGCGGACGTGGTGCCGGTGGAAGCGGCGCCGGTGGAGGTGTAACTAGGCCGACCGGCGCCGATCTGGATCCAAGCCTGGATCCAAGGGTACCCTGCGAAGCCGAGGCCGGAGCTGCCGGCGTCGAAGGCCCAGGGCTCCCAGCCGAGTCCGCGGGGCCCAAAGGCGCGCCGGCGGAGTCGGGCTGCCCAAAGATGGTGTGCATCGCTTCGTAAAACTGACGAAGCTGGGCAGGGGTCGCTCCAGGTCCCGGAAAGAGAGGGAAACCCGGAGTCGACCCTTCAGGCTCTGCATGCGGAGCCGCGGGAGGGGCACCACCCGCATCCCTCGTCGCGTCGGCCGACGGACGGGGAGAAGTCGAAGAGCGACAATGCTTCTTCGACTTCTTCTTGTGCTTCGACTTACCTGACCCCGAGTGCGAAGACTTGGATAAAGAATGATGGTGGCTCCATGACCGGGACCTCGAGCGGAGCGACATGGACCCGACTGCCGGGCCTCGAGAAGCTTTCGGGACCGCTCCCGCGAAGTCTTCGGATTCATGGACCTGGCAGTCGGAGCACGACTTGGGGTCGTGGTCGCACTCCAGGCAGTCGGCTACCGGAACCGCAAGCCTTGAAGCCGGGCATCCCTGACGGGCACCAGGAGTCGAAGACTCAAAAACGGTGTCGACAAAAGTCATCAAAAAGTCAGTCAAAAAGTGACTGGAGGTACCGCTCTCTCCGGATCTGCGCTGGCTGGCGCGGAAAAAGAAAGAACTGACGTCAGCGCGCGAGGGCGGCGTCTAAGTAGCTACCGCGACGTCATCCCGGCGACCACGACACCAACGACTAACGCGGAGCCGACCAACACCACCTTTCGACACGCAGGGGTACTGCTGACGAAAAATTCTCTGGATCCAGCCTGACGCCTGGGGGTAATTGTATGGTAAGGAATCTATAACTAACTGTTTCTTTCAGATCTATTGTTACAGATGCTTTAAAATGTACACAGATTGGGCTTTCCGTTCGCCCAGAGAATTATTTCCCTCACTCTATGCTATTGGCTATTTGGTGTATCGTTCTGCCTCGTGTAGAGAGCTTGCTTTGCAAAGCACGAGGGACTATTTTACACCTTCAAAGCACACTGAATCATCACACAGTATAGATTTCAGGGTTGCAACGTATACAAAACACAAGCGTTTTGAAGCTTTTTTTTTTTTTTTTTTTTGCTGAAGCCGACTTTTTATGTTTTACTCAGGGCTCAAAGCCAGACCTATTGGCTTTGACAATACTTGTTGTTTAGGAAAGTAGAAATGTAAAGCGTTTCTCACGTACACTTAGGACAGCCATGAAACAAACAATGGCATATTCATAGGTTGATCGAGGCAGATGAATTATATCAGCCCCCTCCTTTTCCAGCCCCCAATGCACCAAGGTGCCGACATTTTCTATAGTCTGCTTTCTAGCATTCCTGCTCCGGTCTTCACACTGGAAATTGAATCAAAAATGGTTGCTGGAAGTGGCGGGCCTTATCCTTGCTTTAAAAAGTCTCCATCTATGTTCACCAAGACAACCAGTCATTGACAGTCTCTGGAGGAGCTTTACCCTTCAAGAAAAAATATCTTAATGCTATATTCACCTATTGATCGTGCCTTTAGTGATCACCACAAGAAATTTAAGTCACAATCATTCTTTCTCAGGTACTTGTCTTTCCACCAAAAAACCTATACAACAATCGACACATTTTTTTCTGTGGCCACTTTAAGCAAATTAAGCGGCGCCTAATTTGTAAAGAAAAACTAAGAGCCAAGGCCCTTGTCAGGAGGCCAATGCAGCTACCCATTGCCCCTGCCAGTGCTGCCAATGACAGAAGCAACGCAACTGCTACCCATCACACTCTTACAAGTGTGATAATTCAGAATATGTTAGGCTCCTAAATCTATAAGAATGGCTTGGGCAGGAGGCAATAGTCATGTTTAATATGCATTGAATTATTAAACAACTGTTGTTTTGCTCATCTCTAAATTAGAGACACAGAGCCACCATGTGGCAAACTGCCTAAGTGCAGGAGTTGACACTATTAAGTGCTAGTGCTGAGCTCTGGATACTACTGGCTCAAATTAAGCACTGCTTTACAGTTATATATGCACTTTCTGAATATTCCAATGATTAAGCAAATAAAAGTAACTTAAAAGGACCGTTATAGTTCTTTAGATCTACAGATAAGGCCAAAGTTTACTATGTATCTGGCAAGTACCAAGAGTGTGTTGGTCTCAATGTCTAATATACAGCAGCTGGAGCATATTTTCTCTGTGGGAACCGCATAGTATAGGCATTACGTTTATAATTAGAAATTCAGATTTTTTGTATATAACTAGAAACTATACAATTTAGAAATTATTTTATGATTTATTAAAATAATTTTTGCTTAAATGAAAATATCTTAGAAAGGATTATGTTACTTACCCTGTAAGCATCTGTTCTTGGCATGTAGAGCTGTAGATTCACATTCTTTGCATACTCCTGCCATCTAGTGTTGGGTCCAGATGTTTGCAAGTTGTTTTTCTTCGAAGAAGTCTTTTACAGTCACGAGGTAAGGTGACTCCTCCTTTCGGTGATATTGCGCATGGGCATCAACTCCATTGTTAGATTGTTTTCCCGCAAGAGGGTGAGAATGGAGTAAGTAAGTGTAGTATAGAGATGTCTATGCGTATATAATGTGAAGAATACAAACTGCAACAACCATAGGTGTCTGGCGAGGAGGGAGGGCGCATGTGAATCTACAGCTCTACATGCCAAGAACAGATGCTTACAGGGTAAGTAACAGAATCCGTTCGAGGCATGTGTTCTGTAGATACACATGCTTTGCATAGACTGCATAGCAGTACCCTCCAAAAGCAGTGGCTAACCAGTGGGTGTTGCAGTTGTTTGAAAGAGTGTTTTTAGCACTGCCTGTCCGACATTCACCTATTGACGTGCAAACACATCCACACAATAATGTTTTGTAAATGTGTGTGGTGTAGACCATATAGCTGCCTTACATATGTCAGCTATGGGAATGTTGCCTAAAAAGGCCATAGACGCTCCTATTTTGCGAGTAGAATGTGCTCTAGCAGGTACTGTTAAAGTTCTTTTAGCTTTAACATGGCAAGTTTGAATACATTTGACAATCCATCTCGAAATGCCAGATTTTGAGATAGGTTTTCCTTTATGAGGTGGAGCAAAAGCAACAAAAAGTTGTTTTGTTTTGCAAAAATCCTTTGTCCTATCAATGTAGTATAATAATGCTCTTTTAACATCAAGTGTGTGTAGAGTTCTTTCTGCAAACAGAATTAGGTTGAGGAAGGAACTCGACTGATTGGTTAATATGAAAAGCAGAGACAACCTTTGGAAGAAATTTTGGATTTGTACGAAGAACTATTCTATCTTTATGAAGTTGATAGAAGGGTTTTTCTAAGGTTAATGCCTGTAACACATCTTAGTGAAGTGATAGCTATTAAGAATGCAACTTTCCATGAAAGAAACTGCAGTGAACAATTGTGTAATGGTTCAAAAGGTGGGCCCAAATGTCTTGTAAGAACAATATTAGGGTTCCATACAGGTGCAGGTGGTACTCTGTTTGGTATTATTCTTTTGAGGCCTTCCATAAATGCTTTGACCACAGGCACTTTGAACAAAGATAAATGTTGCCTGTTCTGAAGATATGCAGCTACTGCTGCAAGGTGTAGTCGAATAGATGTGTAGGCTAAACCTGCGCATTGTAGATGTAAAAGATAAATAATATTTTGCATAGATGCAGATCAATTGAATTATTAGTA
Source organism: Calotriton arnoldi (assembly GCA_963921515.1). Classification (NCBI taxonomy): domain Eukaryota; kingdom Metazoa; phylum Chordata; class Amphibia; order Caudata; family Salamandridae; genus Calotriton; species Calotriton arnoldi. Next base: position 1,227,931 of record CAWUFW010002681.1, on the reverse strand, counting down.
CAATTTATGACAAATCTTTTCCACTCAGCTGCATAACATGCTCTAGTGGTAGGTCTTCTTGCTTCTTTAATAACTGTCATACAATCTGGTGGTATGTTTAGATAACCAAACTCTATGACTTCAGGAGCCAAATCGCAAGGTTGAGGTCTCTGGGATTTGGATGTCTGATTTCTCCACGGTTCTGTGTGAGAAAATTTGATGTTATGAGAAGCTTCTGATGTGGAACCATTGATAACTCAAACAGTGTTGTGAACCAGGGCTGACAAGCCCATGTGGGAGCAACGAGAATTAGTGTGAGAGATATCTGCCTGAGTTTCCGAACCAGAAATGGAAGGATATGGAGAGGCGGAAAAGCATAAGCAAATATCCCGGACCAGTTCATCCATAGGGCATTACCTTTGGATAGAGGGTGTGGGAATCTGGAGGTGAAGTTTGGGCATTTTGAGTTCTGTGCTGTGGCAAAGAGGTCTATTTATGGAAATCCCCATTTTTGAAAGTACGGAAGGAGAACTTGTGGGTGAAGTTCCCATTTGTGTATTTGTTGTTTCTTTCTGCTGAGGCGATCAACAAAGATGTTGTCTGTGTCTGAAAGGTGTTCTGCTAGTAGATGGATTTTGTGATGAATTGCCCAACGCCAAATGGTCTGAGAGAGGTGTGACAGTTGTAGAGAGTGCCCCCCCCCCCCGTTTTTGTATATAATACATTGTCCTATTGTCCGTCCCGATTAAGACAACTTTTTTTACCAGGTGAGGTAGAAATGCTTTCCACGCTAGTTGAACTGCTTGCAGCTCTAGGTAGTTGATGTGATAGTTCTGTTGTTTGGAGTTCCAAAGACCTTGAACTGTTAACTGTTGTAAGTGTGTGCCTCACCCTGTGAGAGATGCGTCTATTGTGAGCACGACTTGTGGAATAGGGTCGATGAACAGCTGCCCTTTTGACAGATTTTGTGTGGTCCACAACTGCAGAGAGCGATGAGTGCAGCTGTCTGCCAACACTAGATCTGTCAGCTGACCCTGTGATTGATTCCACTGACGTGCTAAGCATTCCTGTAGAGGGCGCATGTTTAGTCTTGCATGAGGCACTATAGCAATGCATGAGGCCATCGTCCCTAGTAACTGCATGAATGTTCTGGCTGAGAGATACTGGTTGACTTGAAACCGTAGTAACAGTGTTTGTAAATTCCGAATCCTTGTTGCATTGGGATATGCTAGAGCCGTGTGAGAGTTTAGAATGACTCCTAGATATGGCTGTGTTTGATTGGGTTGAAGATGGGATTTTTGTATATTGACTGTGAATCCCAACTGATGTAGAAGATGTAAGGTCATTTCAGTGTGTTGGCTTTTATGAGCCAATCGTCTAAGTATTGGAAGACATGTATTTGTTGGCATCTCAGATGTGCTGCTACTAGTGCTAGGCACATGGCGAACACTCTGGATGCAGTTGTTACTCCAAACTGAAGCACACTGAACTGATAATAATTTTTTCCTATCACAAATCTGAGGTATTTGCGATGTGCTGGGTGAATGGTTATATGAAAGTATGTGTCCTTTAAGACTAGTGTTGATATAAAGTCTCCTTGCTGCAAAAGTGGAAGTACTTGTAGAGTGACCATGTGGAAGTGTTCTGCTACTATGTATAGGTTTAAAGGTCTGAGATACAATGTTGGTCTTAACGAACCTTCTTTTTTGGGAATCAGGAAGTATAGTGAATATACTCCTGTTCCTTGGGACGAGTTCTATAGCTCGTTTTGTTAGATGAGCCTGTACCTCTTGTTTGAGTAGATTGTTGTGTTCGAAAGACAGTTTGTGAATGAAGTCCTGTTCTTTAGTCAGGTGTCCCCGCCCCCTGCGGATCTCTGGTGGCCGGTAGAACTGGGCTCACCACCGGTCCCGACAAAGACAGCAAGGAATCTAGGCATCAAATGGGATATGGATCTGTCTTTTGTGGCTCAAGTTCATCAGATCTCATCAGCCTGCTATGAAAAGCTGAGAATCTTACAAAAATTCTTTGATTTACTGCCGGAGGACAGCCGCAGGATCATGGTCCATGCAATGGTGACTTCGCGCCTGGACTACGCCAATAGTCTATATTTGGGGCTGCCAGCCTACCTGATTTACAGACTGCAGTTAGTGCAGAACGCAGCGGCAAGACTAATTCGGCGGGTATCTTTCCGCTATCATATATCTCATCACCTGAGGCAGCTACATTGGCTCTCAGTGGCTAAGACAATTGAATTTAATGCTCTTAGCCTGGCCTTCTGAGCCGCACGGAACCTGGGCCCAGGTTACCTTAAGTTTAGGCTCAGTCCGTATCGACAGGAACGGACATTGAGATCTAACGATCAGTGCCTGCTCCATGTCCCGCGCTTTGCGAAGTCCGGTCTTGGGGGAAGATCTTTCGCGGTCAGGACCTCCAGACTTTGGAACTCATTACAATCTCATTTGCGCCAGATAGAGTCGGAACATGTTTTCAGGAAGGCCTTAAAAACCTGGCTCTTTAGCCAGGTTAGGGTTTATATGGTCGGCTAATCCTCTACTGCAATATCTGCTTAGCTCCGGGACACCTCTTTTGAGGTAGCTGTGCGCTTTATAAATGCTTATTGTGTTGTAATATGAGGGGGGATGTTTGGAGGGTTGCTTGTGAGTTCCAGGCAATAACCATGTTGGATAATATCCAATACCCATTTGTCTGTTGTTATTGACTGCCAAATGGGTAGAAACTGATGTAATCTTCCCCCTACAGGTGACGAATGTTCGGGGGGAATTGATATCAAGTCACTGTTTGTTAGTAGACGGAGGGGTACGTGATGGTGTACCTCTACCTCTTCCTTTGAAGTTGTTACCTCTGTATCCACCTCTATAAAATCCTCTAGAGTAGGGAGATTGTGTTTGTGCTTTATATGAAGATGTGCTGGCATCTGTGGTATTATTTTTGGAGCCCTCTCTGTAGAACGAGCGACAAAAGGAACCTCTATTAGATGGAGACTGAAGGGTGCCCATTGATTTTGCCACTTCTGTGTCCTTTTTCCATTTTCTCTAGCGATTGTTCTATCTGATCCCAAAAAGGTGTTCTTTGTCAAATGGTGCATTAAGTATAGTTTGTTGAACCTCTGGTTAGAAACCAGAAATTCTTAGCCATGCATGTCTCCTTCGTAAAATGCTGGTGTTGAGTCATCTAGCTGCAGTATCTGCAGTATCTAAAGCACATCTAATGGATGAGTTGGAAATAAGCTTGCCTTCTTGCACTATTTCTTGGACTTTTTTCCTGTGTTCAACTGGAAGATATTGTAACAATTCTTCCATCTCATCCCAATGTGCCTGTGAGGGGTTTCCCAACAAGGACTGTATGGTACCTGTTCTTCTTAAACGACCCGGTCCGGCCATTTCGGGACTCCCACAAAACTACGAGAACTACCGCCTGACGTCGTTGAGGGTAACCACGCCCCCTTGTCATGTGTCCTTACAGGAGCCAGTTACGAACTGGGAGTCGGGGGAAGGAGGCGGGACCGACCCCGGAAGGAAAAGCCCGAGGCCGGTGAAAGGAGTCCCAGGACAGACGGAAGGCGGCAGATCCACAGAGAGCGAGGAGAACGAGACGGAGAGCCAGAACAGAGAAGGGACGGAGACGAGAGCGAGTCGACGAGAGGAAGCAGACGACCCAGAAGAAGAAGAGTGGAGCGAGGACTGGTGGAGCCCACCGGAGGATGCTGGAGAGCGGCCGCAACTCAGGAGAGTTGCGGCGGAGCCGGTGAGTTCACACGAAGGAGAGAACGGGGAAGCGGGAACCGGGGAGGCGGGAGGGAAAAACATACTCGGGGTGGGTTAGGGAGCGTCGGGGTGTACAGCAGCAGGCACGAGCACTGAGTCACCTACCCTCACATCCCGTTCTTGGCCGCCGGATGCCAACACACCTTTATTGCACAAACCCTGTCCTCTAAGAGTTCACCGTTTTTCCCCACTCCCGTTCCTCTCCCTTGTTTTTTTCATTATTGCACCGCCCTTCTTTGACAAGTACGATTAAGAACGTATCACCGACCGGGTGTGGTGACGGTTAGCACTAGGTATAGCCCTTAAAAAGGGCTAGAGCTGACGAAACCTTCTTGTTTCTTCCTCCCTTTTATGAGCCTCCGCAAGCCCACCACCGCGTCAAGACCATCCCGCCGGAGAGAGACCCGCAAGACCATAGGAAGAAACCCACAAGGAGGGGACGACATAAAGAAAGAACATAAACTGTGTTTCATGTATCTACCCTCAATAAAAGACACTAAAGATTGCACACTACATCCAGCCTCCGCGTCTGTATATCCGGCCCGCACTCCCCACACGCTCACAGGTGGTGTCAGAAGTGGGATACGCCGGAGACATGGAGGCTGTGATCAAGAAGATGGCGGACAGCCAGGAAAGCCTAGGCAAGGCCATGGAGAGGTTCCTCACGGTCGTAGAGGAGGACCGCGACAAGATGCAACAAACCCTAGCTGGACAGGGTCAAATCCGGGAAACGGCCCTGGGGAAGCTTACAGAGGCCCTCAGTCAGCAGAGAGGGACCACCACCCTTCCATCTCTTGTACTACCGAAGTACGTGAGCGGAGAAGACCCGGATTACTTTTTCAGTAACTTCGAAAGAATGGCCATGGCGGCCGCATGGCCCGCCGATAAATGGGGACAGTATCTGGGACCTTTACTCTCAGGCGACCTCCAAGCCGCATACCAGGCCGCCAACCTACAAGGCCTCACCCCTTATGCGGATATAAAACAGTGTATCCTTGAACGACTAGGGGTAGACGATGAAACCTATCGCATACGGCTGCGTCAGTTGAGAGAGGGGCCCCAGGAAACGCCAAGAGCACTATATTTCCGCGTAAAAGACCTAACTGACCGCTGGTTGAGACCCTCAACGAGCACGAAAGAGGAAATCATGTCCAAAATCTACTTGGAACAGTATTTGTCCTCCCTACACCCACCCATTCAGAGATGGGTGCGCCAACACGCCCACCTTACACTGGAAACCGCGGTTGAAATTGCCAGTGCCTTCAGTCGGGCACAAGAGATACAGAAGGGACGCGAAGAAGTTCCCTGGAGAAGCGGAACCAGCGGACCACATCGGCCGACCCGACCCCCGATACCGAGGAAACCGGACCCTATCACCATCGTACCTGGAACACCCCTCTTTAGGGCACCACCACCCGGACCTCAATGCTACAACTGTGGGGGTCTGGGCCATATAGCACGTTTCTGTCCTCAGAAGGAAGAACCGATGGAGGTCGGAATAGCCCGCAATTATTATTGTTCCCGATCGGAGAGAACCCGACCTCCTTATCGGTGCAAAGTATTGGTGAACGGACAATCCTTAACCGCCCTAGCAGACACGGGGTGTCACCACAGCGTATTAAGACCCCAGGACCTTAACCAAGCTTCAGGAACGGTTAATGGGACCGTGGCCATTTAGTGCGTTCATGGGGATACCCAACGATATCCCACAACACAAGTTCATATTCAACACCCAACCGACCCGGGCTCCTCCCTAACCGTTGGTCTCATTCCGCGGCTTCCCGAACAGCTCATCTTGGGGAATGATTATTCCCGACTGACTGATCTACTACAAGGGACCCCTCCAGGCGAAGAGGACTGGTGGAGAGAAGCCCCCTTTTCACAAGAAGATGATCCAGAGTGGCCCCCGTCTAAATTACGAAAGAGTCGGAAACAGAGAAGAGATGAGAAAAGGAAGAGCCATGCGGTCTACCCCGTTAGGGTAGAAGAGCACCCTTGGGAGACCGATAGGGATTTCCACGCCACACAAAGAGAGGACCCCGTCTTACAGGAAGCTTGGAGTTGAGCCCTAGAGAACGAGGACCCCCTGCAAGTAGGTCCCTATTTCTTCACGAGAAACGGACTGTTGTATAGAAAAGGTAGTCCTGCCCACCCCGCACAGCTCCTCATACCCGGCCCCTTTCGTGAGAAAGTGTTATACCTCGCCCACAGTCATCTACTGGGGGCCATTTCAGTGATGAAAAGACCGAACAAGCCATTCTTGAAAAATTCTACTGGCCAGGCATACATCAACAAATCCGTATATACTGTCGGAGCTGTCCGATATGTCAGAAGAACAGTAGATACAAACCCTCCCGAGTACCACTACACCCTCTTCCCATCATTGCGGAACCCTTCCAAAGGATAGGGATGGACATAATAGGACCCCTATTGCCCTCCAGAAGCGGCTGTCGCTATGTACTAGTCCTCGTGGACTATGCCACCCGTTTTCCAGAGGCAATACCCCTAAGACATCCCAACACCACAAACATAGCCAAAGCCATGATAACGGTATTTTCCCGCGTAGGCTTTCCCACAGAGATCCTCACAGATCAAGGGACACCCTTCGTCTCGAAACTGATGAAGCAGGTATGTAGTTATCTAGGCGTTAAACAGATACGCACCGCAGCCTACCATCCGCAAACAGACGGATTGGTCGAGCGCTACAACGCTACCCTGAAGACGACCCTAAAAAAACTTCTATCCCTAGAAACCCGAAAGTGGGAAGAAATGTTGCCCCTGGCCCTGTTCGCCATCCGGTGTAAGGTCCAAAAGAGTACGGGGTATTCTCCGTTTGAGCTCTTATACGGCCATCAACCTCGTACATTTCTGGATATGGCAAAAGAAACATGGGAAGCAGAACCAAACCAAAACAGACCACTCCTTGAATACGTAGATAAGCTCAAAACACACTTGGGGCAAGTCCGTGCCATAGTCCGACAGAATCTGGAGGAGGCACAGACAGCCCAGAAAAAACAATATGACAAGGGAACGAAAGAGAGAACATTCGCAGTGGGGGATTCAGTGCTTCTTATGATGCCTTCTTCAGACCAGAAAATGTTAGGTCAATGGCAGGGTCCCTATACCATATTGAATAAAGTGACCCCAGTGACCTACCGAGTGGAAATAGATCCCACCCGAGCCACCTCACAAATATACCATGTGAATCTACTAAAGAAGTGGATAAGACCTCTCCCTGTCCTGGTAGGACAAAAGAACGAGAACGGCCTCCTGATGGAACAGAGTATAGATCAGGACTTACCCATGGACCTCAGGGGTTCCCTCCTAGACTCTCTCTGTCCCCTACAGGGGATCTTCTCCCTGACCCCAAGGAGGACAACAGTCACAGAGCATGCCATTAAAACCCAACCCGGAAAAAAGTCCGGCTACGTCCCTACCGTATACCCGAAGCCCGTAGGACCGTAATCAGAGAAGAGGTGAAGCAGATGCTAAACATGGGGATAATCGAACCCTCCCAGAGAGACTGGAACTCCCCTATAGTACTAGTACCTAAGCCTAATGGCACGGTCCGTTTCTGCATTGATTTCCGCGAAGTCAACAGAATCTCAGTCTTCGACGCCTATCCTCTCCCGAGGGTCGATGAAATGATTGAGCGCATAGGCAATGCTAGATACATCAGTACCCTTGACCTCTGTAAGGGGTACTGGCAAATCCCCTTACGGAAACAAGACAGGGAGAAAACTGCTTTTTCTACCCCTGACGGCCTATATCAGTTCACAGTGTTGCCCTTTGGCCTACACGGAGCCCCAGCGACCTTTCAACGAACTATGAATCTGGTATTACGACCCCATGAGAAATACGCAGGGGCTTATCTTGATGACATCATTATATATAGCAAGACGTGGGAACAGCATCTCACACATCTCTATAATGTGATTCACGCCTTAGGCCGTCATAACCTTAAGATAAACCCGGCCAAAAGTCACTTGGCGGCCCAAACGGTCAGATATCTAGGTTTTCTTTTGGGTGAGGGTGTCATTCGACCCCAGAATAACAAAATAGCCGCTATCACCCAAGTACCATTTCCCCAATCAAAAAAAGACCTCAGGGCTTTTTTAGGCCTATTGGGCTACTACCGGAGGTTCATACCTAATTTCTCTCAAACCGCAGCCCCCTCACAGATTTATTACAGAAAAGTGTGAAAACCGAAGCCCTGTTAAAACAACCCACCCCCGGACTGACCAAGGCTTTTGAGACGCTGAAAGCCGCGCTGACGACAGACACAGTACTCACCAGCCCTGACTATACGCTTCCCTTCATCTTACAAACCGATGCATCGGACCAGGGTTTGGGGGCGATTCTCTCACAACGTACCTCAGAGGGAGAAGAGAAACCAATCCTATATATCAGTAGAAAACTGTACCCCCGAGAAAAGAACTACGCAGTGATCGAAAAAGAGGCCCTCGCTATAAAGTGGGCCATTGAGTCACTGCGCTATTACTTAGAAGGACGAGAGTTCACCCTCTATACCGACCATGCCCCACTTGAATGGTTGGCTCGCAACAAAGGCCACAACGAAAGAGTACTATGGTGGTTTTTGTCCCTGCAACCCTACAGATTCACTACCAAACATCGGAAGGGTACGGAACAAACAAACGTCGACTTTCTGTCACGATATCCGGTGGGGACAACCCCTACAAGAAGGACAGCTAGGGAAAGGGGATGTGAGGGGTTTCCCAACAAGGACTGTATGGTACCTGTTCTTCTTAAACGACCCGGTCCGGCCATTTCGGGACTCCCACAAAACTACGAGAACTACCGCCTGACGTCGTTGAGGGTAACCACGCCCCCTTGTCATGTGTCCTTACAGGAGCCAGTTACGAACTGGGAGTCGGGGGAAGGAGGCGGGACCGACCCCGGAAGGAAAAGCCCGAGGCCGGTGAAAGGAGTCCCAGGACAGACGGAAGGCGGCAGATCCACAGAGAGCGAGGAGAACGAGACGGAGAGCCAGAACAGAGAAGGGACGGAGACGAGAGCGAGTCGACGAGAGGAAGCAGACGACCCAGAAGAAGAAGAGTGGAGCGAGGACTGGTGGAGCCCACCGGAGGATGCTGGAGAGCGGCCGCAACTCAGGAGAGTTGCGGCGGAGCCGGTGAGTTCACACGAAGGAGAGAACGGGGAAGCGGGAACCGGGGAGGCGGGAGGGAAAAACATACTCGGGGTGGGTTAGGGAGCGTCGGGGTGTACAGCAGCAGGCACGAGCACTGAGTCACCTACCCTCACATCCCGTTCTTGGCCGCCGGAGGCCAACACACCTTTATTGCACAAACCCTGTCCTCTAAGAGTTCACCGTTTTTCCCCACTCCCGTTCCTCTCCCTTGTTTTTTCATTATTGCACCGCCCTTCTTTGACAAGTACGATTAAGAACGTATCACCGACCGGGTGTGGTGACGGTTAGCACTAGGTATAGCCATTAAAAAGGGCTAGAGCTGACGAAACCTTCTTGTTTCTTCCTCCCTTTTATGAGCCTCCGCAAGCCCACCACCGCGTCAAGACCATCCCGCCGGAGAGAGACCCGCAAGACCATAGGAAGAAACCCACAAGGAGGGGACGACATAAAGAAAGAACATAAACTGTGTTTCATGTATCTACCCTCAATAAAAGACACTAAAGATTGCACACTACATCCAGCCTCCGCGTCTGTATATCCGGCCCGCACTCCCCACACGCTCACAGTGCCTTATTACACTTAGCCAACAGCCCTTGAGTGCTGGCTATGCGTCAATGGTTGGCTGATTGAGCAGCTACTCTTTTTCCAGAAGCCTCTATTAATTTTGATTCTTTGTCAGGAGGAGGTGCTTCTCCTGAGCTTTGTGAATTTGCACTTTTACGTGCGTTTAAAACTACTAAGGAATCCAAGGGCAACTGACCCTTAATAAAGACGGGGTCAGATGGAGGGGGTTTATATTTTTTATTGATCCTAGGTGTTAGAATACGTGACCTAACAGGATCTTTAAAAAATGTGTCTACATGCCTCATCATGCCCTTTAACATAGGCAAAGATTGAGATGTTCTGTGTCTTTTTCCTAAAGTTTCAAAAAGGAAATCCTCTTCTTGGTTCTCTTTATGTAAAGTGACCTGGTGATAAGTGGCTGCTCTAACAATCAATTCTTGATATGTATTATTATCATCAGGAGGGGAGGGCTTGGCTGGATATAGATCGGGATCTGTGTCCCCTGGAGGATCTCTGTTATAGTCATCCCATGGGTCAGGTATCTGATTATCATTGTCCTCGTTATCAGCTATATCTGGATCTATATCAGGAGACCCTAGAGGTGTAATATGTAAAGGGTCTGAAGCTGGTATGACAGGTTCTGGTGAAGAGGGTGGAGAAGCTGTAGGAATGTTAATAGGACTAGTAGCTATGTCCTTTTTCTTCTTTAGAGATATTCTGTAATCAGTGCCTATTTTCCTTTTGGAAGGTGGTATCACTGGCACAGTGGTAATGTATCCAGTTTAAGGGTTAATATGAATTGTCTTTTGTTTGGGATCCAGCTTGTGCTGCATTTTCTCCTGAATCGGCTCCGGTGGCTTCAAAGGAGCATCTTTGTCTTTCAGTGACCAAATTTTCGGCGCCGAGCTGGATTTGTCCTTTTTATCCTTAGACGCTGAAAGGGTGTATCATCTCAGTTCGATCCCGAACCGGAAGGCTTGACTTTCTGTTTCAGTGGCGAGCCCGAAGGCGGGGCGAAGGAATCAGAGTCTCTGTGCCTACCATGGCCTGATGGCAGTGGTGGCCCAATAGCCTTTGGCTTGGTCGGAGATGGTTTGGTGGGCAAAGGGGCTCACGGCACCCTGTCCAGATGGAACGTCGTGGGACTCTAGCTCGATCTTCAACTCTGAATTGGAGTCCTGGGCGGAAAAGGCCTCTTCCTCTTCCGCCACCGATGACTCCATCTCTTCTTGTTCAACATGTTCGCCAAAGTTATCGGGAGTCTCCTCAATAGTCTGTCGCTGCATGTCTCTGGGTCGAGCACGCCGGTCTCTAAGAGTCTTTTTGGAACGGAACGACCGACACGCGTCGCAGTCTTCTTCTTTATGTTCTGGAGAGAGACAAAGGTTACAGACCTTATGAAGATCGGTGCGCAGGTATTTGGAATGGCACAAGGACAGAATTGGAATGGCGTCCGTTCCATCGGCTGAAGACTCGATGCAGGATCTTCGAGTGGAAACAGGAGAGTAGCTAGGCTCGAAGGCCGCAGTTAGAGTCTTCTGTGGATAATGAAAGTTTTCAAAGGTTTTTCGAAATGCAAAAGATGGTAACCCGATCGAAAACAATACCAACAAGGGTAAAATTAATTTCGAACCGAAGGGATCCCGATTGACTATTTCGAATCGGAGCGCAGCAATACATGTCCGAACCCGATGGCGGAAAAAAACAATCTACCAATGGAATCGATGCCCATGCGCACTATCACAGAAAAGAGGAGTCACCTTACCTCGTGACTAGAAAAGACTTCTTCAAAGAAAAACAACTTGCAAACATCTGGACCCAACACTAGATGGCAGGAGTATGCAAAGCATGTGCATCTACAGCACTCATGCCTCGAACCTGATGTTTTGGCTTATATTCTGACACTGCATAGTATTTTAATGAATACTGCATAAAGAAAATATCATGACTTTGAGTCTCATGCTCACCATGCCATAGGATCCAATCTGCATCTCAAGTATGAGGCCCAACAAAGGCGAAGCTGGTAAGGGATTGCTTACCATTGAGAGGGGCCATGCCCCCCTCCTTTTCCGCAGTGGCACAGTGGGTAGAAAACAAAGGACTGGGCTGCAACTCTGATCGATTGACAGATGTTGCGACCTGTAAGAGTTCCACCCATCACGTTTTGCTGATTGACGCCATAAGTCAACAGGTATGCCAAGATACCCTGTTATCACTGTCCAACAGGATCCAAGCTTCATCTCACTAATGAGGCCCAACAAGGCTGAAATAGGTCTGGGGATGCTTGTGTTCATATTCAAAGGGAACATGGCATAGCATTTTAGGTTGGATTATTCATATTGTACAAGGCCAAGACTGGTTAACACAGTTTCTTTCTCTCGAGTGGGCAAAAAAACAATGAACTGGAATACATCTCCAATTGGTTGACTGTGGCTGAAATTTTGCAAATATTCCTCCAATCACATTTAATGTTTTAGTGGACCATATCCAGTGCCTAAATCTGGTGTGGAATCGCCTGGAGCAGTGATTAACATTGATGGAATTGTCACTAGGAATGTGCTCAACAAAATGGGCCCTTCAGTGGTTGACTCAACCACTTTAGTAGAGACTTTTTCACTGCTCGCGTAGAGTGTTTGGCCAACTATCAACTGCCACCTTGGCAAGGGTACATATTCTACTACATTTGTACATGAAAAGTCCATCAATCAAGGCAAGCTGAATTGCTGTTAAAGTACAATTTGTTCTAATGGATGTACCAGCTTCTCATCAATGTCAAAGTTGAGGTACATAATACTGAAGCATATAATCTACACCTTCTTTAATAAAAAAGAACTACTAGAATTCCCTGGTGACTGCAGCTGAACCAGTTCTAAACCCAGCATGCCAACACTGCTATCCTCTAAAGGCTGCCTAACTTGGTTATAGGGCTTCCCTGAGGATCTCTGCCAGATAATTTACTGAAGACTATATAAATCACAATCACATTTCTGCCTAGAACAATATCACTAGTCATCACAGCTCAACGAGATTTATATGGCAAGTTGATCCATTTGAGACATCGTGCTGTCTTTTGTTACAATATAAATTGTTGCTTGATTAGTTGGCCAACATCACATAAGGATGTGGTACAGTTATTTAAATCTTTCCAGATAAACAGTACAAAATCAAAAATGAAGAAGAGCACAGTGGATTTCTAACCTGTAGCCAACCATGCTTGACATATTACAGCAGTTATCAAAACACTACAACAAAACCGTTAAAGAAGGCACTTTTATCACATACTTACAGTTACATCCTGGAACTGGAGCCTCATTGCAGTGCCCGATGGCTGAGGTCTGCTAGTAATCTCTAATATGGTTCTAAGCAGCATATCTAGAAGACTACTGACAATGACATCTACTTCTTCCAATACGGACTTCTCCTGAGGAAACAAAGAAAACAGGTTTTACAGAGTTAGTGAATACACATGAGCTGGGATTCAAGTTCATACAGGAAGCAAAGTCTGTTTTCCTTTGATAAGTCTACATTTTGCAGATACAACAAATTTCCTCCTCTTCTGCTACCTCCTAAGCTTTGGTTCTTCAACTGTTCTACTTCCTACATTAAATGAATTCTCTCTGATACAGCGATCAATCGAACAAGTTACTTACCTTCGGTAACGATATATCTGTAAGAGACATAGATTAGTTATAGATCCCTCACCTTAGAATTACCCCCAGGCGTCAGACTGGATCCGGAGAATTTTTCGGCAGCAGTACCCCTGCGTGTCGAAAGGTGGCGTCGGTCGACTCCGCGTTTGTCGTTGGCGTGGTGGTCGCCGGGATACCGTCGCGGTAGCTACTTAGACGCCGCCCTCGCGCGCTGACGTCAGTTCTTTTACACGACATTCCACGCCAGAAGCGCAGAGCCATGCAAGACATTGACCCCTGGTGCACAACAACTAGGGCCCTAAAAGGGATTCCCTGACCCTAGAAGACAGTTCGCAGAACGGGGAGGATGGGTGGGGCGGTGAGGAATCTATACCTAATCTATGTCTCTTACAGATATATTATTACCGAAGGTAAGTAACTTGTTCATCTGAAAGAGACCATTAGTTATAGATTCCTCACCTTAGAATAGAAACCCCAGCAATACCAACCCCCCGGAGGTGGGTCTGCGAACCAAGTTCACACCAGAAAGTCCTGGAGAACAGAACGGCCAAAGAAGCCGTCTCTCCGGACTTGGCTGTCCAGGCAGTAGTGTTTGGTAAACGTGTGCAATGAAGCCCACATAGCTGCCTGGCAGATGTCTTTGAGGGGGACTCCCCGTCCCAAAGCAGTGGTTGCTGCCGTCACCCTGGTGGAATGGGCGCGCAGTCCCACTGCAGGCTCCTTCCTTGCAAAAGAGTAGCAAGCTTTAATGCACAAAACGACCCACCTAGAGATGGTCCGTTTGTGCACGGCCCGACCTTTTTTGGCACCCACGTAGCCAACAAAGAGCTGGTCATCCACCTGGAATTGCTTGTTGCGATCCAAATAAAATGAAAGCGCACGTTTTGGATCCAGGCGGTGGAGTCTCTCTTCCTCCTTAGAAGGGTGCGGAGGCGGAAAGAAGGTGGGCAAAGTGATACTTTGACCAATGTGGAAAGAAGTAGCCACCTTGGGAAGAAAAGAAGGTCTGGTTCTGAGGATGACCTTGTCTGGATGAACAGCCAAAAAAGGAGGCTTTGAAGAAAGAGCTTGTAGCTCACTCAGCCTGTGAGCAGAGTTGATGGCAATCAGAAAAGCAGTCTTTAAGGTAAGAAGTCTGAGAGGACAGTTATGAAGCGGCTCAAAGGGAGCGCACATTAGGTAAGTAAGCACCAAATTCAAGTCCCTCTGAGGCATTACGAAGGGAACAGGAGGAAAAAGATGAGTAATGCCCTTCAGGAAGCGATTTACAACAGGGGACTTGAAAAAAGAAGGCTTATCAGGAAGCCTAAGAAAGGCTGAAATGGCTGAGAGGTAGCCCTTCAGAGTGCCCAGAGCAGATCCCTGCTGGGCCAAAGACAGGAGGAACAAGAGAACCTCAGAAAGAGGGGAGGAAAGGGGATCCACAGCCTTTGCTGTGCACCATGCCACAAATTTGTTCCATCTGAAGACGTATACCGTCTTAGTGGAGGGACGCCTGGCTGCCAAGATAACATCAAAGACTTCAACAGGAAGGTCAAAGGCTGTCAACTGTCGCCGCTCAATCTCCATGCAAGGAGGTGGAGACTGGACAGTTTTGGGTGTAGGACCTTCCCCTGCTGCTGCGACAGAAGATCCTCCCGAAGAGGCAGGCGGATCGGAGGATCGATGGCCATGTGTAGCAGCTCGGGATACCAGACACTTCGTGCCCAATCCGAAGCCACTAGGATGACTTGGGCCCGGTCGCGCTTGATCTTCTTCAGCACTCTGGGCAGAAGTGGTATAGGCGGAAAGGCGTATAGAAGACCGCAACTCCACTCGCGACGAAAAGCGTCGCCTAGCGAGTGCCGCCTTGGAAATTCTAACGCGCAGAATTGCTGACATTGCGCGTTCTCTTCGGTGGCGAATAGATCTAACCAAGGCTCTCCCCACTGCTGAAAGAGACCTTGCGCCAACTCCGAGTGAAGACGCCATTCATGATCCATCACCTGCGGCTGAGTTCGTCCGCCCTGGCGTTCAGTGAACCTGCCAGGTGTTGAACCACCAGGGATATGCCCTGATGTTCCAGCCATGTCCAGAGACGGAGAGCCTCTTGACAGAGTCCTCGACCCCACCCTGCCCTGTTTGTTGCAGTACCACATGGTGGTGGTGTTGTCCATGAACACCTGCACCACTCTTCCCCGGACAGAGGGAAGGAATGCTTTTAGTGCAAGACGGATCGCCCGAAGCTCCGGAAGGTTGATGTGGAGCCCGGACTCCGCCGGAGACCAGAGGCCTCTGATCTCCGCCTCTCCCATGTGGCCGCCCCACCCTAGAAGTGATGCATCCGTCACCACTGTGTACTCCGGTTGGGGAAGGGAGAGGGACCTGCAGCTGATCCAATCCTGGTTCGTTAGCCACCACTGCAATTGTCGTGCAGTGCCCTCAGAGTTCTGAACGCAATCGGACAGATTCCCCTGATGCTGTGCCTACTGGAACAGGTCCCACTGCAGAGCCCGCATATGCCACCTGGCATGATCGGGCTCAGGATGCAGGAGGCCATGGGGCCCAGCAGCCTCATGGTCATTCTGACCGAAAACCGGGATAGAGGCTGAAAGATCGGAATCATAGCCCAAATATCCGGGACTCGCTGCTCGGGAGGATATGCCCGAAACTGCGTCGTGTCCAGAACCTCTCCGGTGAAAAGGAGCTTCTGAGAGGGAGTCAGGTGTGGCTTCTGCACGTTGATAGTGAACCCCAGCGAATGCAGGAGGTCCGCCGTAGTCTGGAGGTGGGAGACAACTGCCTGGGGCCAGTCGTCGAGATAGGGGAAGAGTGGAATCCCTGATCTGCGCAGATGAGCTGCAACCACCGCCATCACTTTCGTGAACACCCGAGGGGCGCTGGTAAGGCCGAAGGGAAGCACGGTAAAGTGCTCATGGCCTACCGTGGACCGCAGGTAACGCCGGTGGGCCGGCAGGACGAGAATGTGAAAGTAAGCATCCTGCAAGTCCAACGCTACCATCCAGTCTCCAGGGCCGTGGGCAGACAGGACCTGAGCTAGCGTCAACATTTTGAACTTCTCCTTCCGGAGGAAGCGGTTGACGTTCCTGAAATCCAAGATAGGACGCAGGCCTTTGCCCTTCTTGGGCACCAGAAAGTAGTGGGAATAGCAACCACAACCTACTTCTGGGGCAGGAACTCGCTCGATGGCTCCCTTGGCCAAGAGAGCCATAACTTCCTGTTGGAGAAGGGTCAAGTGATCCTCCGACATGCGATGGCACTGAGGTGGCATGGATGGAGGGGTAGTCACGAAGGGGAGGGAGTAGCCCCTTCAGACTATCTGCAAAACCCACCTGTCCGACGTGATGGTGCGCTAGTGGTGTAGGTGATGGCGATTCCTGCCACCCACCGACGATTGGTGGCCCTGAAAGATCAGACTAGGAGGGTTTGGAGGCTGCTGCAGAGAGGGCAGTGGTGGACTGGCCCGCTCGCTAGCTCCCAGACCTAATGCAGTGGGCCCCACGTCCCCGGCCGCGCAGGGGCTGAACAGCTTGCGCCGGCCTGTGGCTCTGGGTGGAACGTGGTGGGGCACTCCTTCCGTAGCCACAAAAGGGGCGAAAAGCAGACTGCGCGGGGCGAGAGGTGGAAACGAGGCCGAAGGACTTGGCCGTAGCCCGAGAGACCTTGAGGCGCTCTAACGCGTTGTCTGCTTTGTCGCCAAACAGGCGACGGCCATCAAAGGGCATGTCCATCAGGGTAGCTTGGACATCCCCGGAAAAACCAGTCGACCTCAGCCAGGCGTAGCGTCGAAGGGCTACCGACGTTGAAATCGTCCTGTCTAGTGAGTCGGCGGTCTCCAGTCCACATCGAATGGTAAACTTGGCTGCGTCTCTCTCCTCGGTAACTGCACGGGAGAGCACGGCCCGGGCCTCCTCTGGGCACTGGGGCAGCACCTGCGCCACCGTATCCCACACAGAGTGGGTGTAACGGCCCAATAGACATGCGGTGTTTACCAACTGCAGTCCCAAGCTGTAGGAAGAAAACATCTTCTTCCCAAGATGGTCCAGCTTTTTGGATTCCCTATCAGGTGGAGCATTAGGGAATGCGCCTTTTGACGTGGAGGCTTGGACCACCAAGCTCTCAGGGGTGGGGTGTTGAGAGAGGAAAGTGGGGTCGCCCAGAGCCGGGCAGTGGCGTCGGGCAATCATCCTATCCACAGGAGTCCCTGTGTTGGGCCTGGACTAGGTGCCAAAAGGATGTCCGTTAGGGCTTCATTAACGGCAGCAGGGGCTCCGAAGAGCTCGCTGCCGGTCGAAGCACCTCTGTCAGGAGGTTAGTCCTGACCGCCACCGTAGGTAGTTTGAGGTTGAGAGCCTCGGCCGCCCTACGCAACACCACTGCGAAAGAAGCTCCCTCCTCCGTAGCCACGGTAGGAGGAGACAACATGCCAAGGTCTGGCGAGGTATCCAGACCACTGGCATCCCCCAACTCCTCTCTCCAGTCCGGATCATATTCTAACTGGTCAGTTAAAGGGTCTCCAGATCCCTCCCAGTCCTCCTCACCCTCCTCTGGTTGCCAATCTGGTTTGAAAGAACCAGGGTGGAACAGGGGTACAAAAGTACCCGTCGGCACCGGATCAGGCGTCGGTCGATGCCAGTCCGACTCCGTGTCCACGTCGGGATGGAGGCCGGGGTCGACGCCGGTTGGGGACACAACCGGCGCCGGCTGCGGGCGTGATGCCGGTTGAATCGACGCCGGTGGAGGTGTGATGACGTCGATCGGTGCCAATCCGGATCCAGGCCTGGATCCAAGGGGACCCTGCGGTGCCGGGGCCGAAGCCACTGGCGTTGAAGGCCCAGGGCCCCAGCCGAGTCCGCAGGACCCGAAGGCGCGCCAGCAGAGTCGGACTGCCCAAAGATGGCATGCATCTCTTCGTAAAACTGTCGAAGCTGGGCAAGGGTCGCTCCGGGTCCCGGGAAGGGAGGGAAACTTGGAGCCGACCCTTCGGGCTCCGTATGCGGAGCCGCGGGAGGGGCACCACCCGCATCCCTTGTCACGTCGGCCGACGGACAGGGAGATGTCAAAGAGCGACGATGCTTCTTCGACTTCTTCTTGTGCCTCGACTTACCTGAGGAGTGCGAAGACTTCGAAGAGGAGTGGTGGTGGCTCCGCGACCGGTCCCTCGACCTCCTGCGCGACCGTGACCTCGAACGGTGTGGAGCCGACTGCCGGGCCTCCAGAAGCTTTCGGGACCACTCCCGCAAAGACTTCGGATTCATGGTCCGGCAGTCGGAATACGACTTGGGATCGTGGTCGCGTTCCAGGCACCACAGGCACACGCAGTGCGGATCCGTCACTGACATCAGTTTACGGCAGGAACCGCAAGTCTTGAAACCGGGCATCCCTGACGTGCACCAGGAGTCGAAGACTCAAAAACGGTGTCGACAAAAGTCGTCAAAAAGTCCGTCAAAAAGTGACTGAAGGTACCGCTCTCTCCGGATCTGCGCTGGCTGGAGCGGAAAAAGAAAGAACTGACGTCAGCGTGCAAGGGCGGCGTCTAAGTAGCTACCGCGACGTCATCTCCGTGACCACGACGCCAACGACGAACGCGGAGTCGACCGACGCCACCTTTCGACGCGCAGGGGTACTGCTGATGAAAAATTCTCTGGATCCAGTCTTACCCCTGGGGTAATTCTAAGGTGAGGAATATATAACTAATTGTCTCTTTCAGATAGCTTGATTTACCACATCATTGCTAAAGTCATCTGACAGATTTACTTTATACTTGTTCGATAAACTATTTTTCTGGAAATGGTCCTGATCAGTCACACACTGAATATTGTTCAAAGCTGTCAATCCAAGATACTCCACTTATCTTCCTCCATTACATTAAAAAAATTCCATACGTGGGCCAACCGAGAAACACTTTTGGTCTTCTCAGTGGGAACAGGCAATTTCAGAAACACTGCTGGTCTCACAGCCGGGCATGCGCTGAGGCAGCCAACAACGCTGAAAGTGCACAGGATTCACGGGAAGTAAGAGCAAACCAGAAAAGTAACAATACTTCTAGTAAGCATTTGCACATTTAAGCTATGGAAAAGGGTAACACAAAGTATAGATTTCTGTAGCACAAGTAAGCTCTTTTTAGGAGGCCTGTTTGTGGTGCTATGTACATCAGTCCGGCACATTGCCCTATCCCATGTGCAAAAACCAAACAGATGCTTTGTGAGGCTATTCGCTGGGTTGGGGAAGCTCCATTGACTGACCCTCTTATTCCACAAAGTGAAGACCAGTAGCAGAATAGGGCTACAGAGGCCAGAGCCACAAGCAAGAATAATTTGCTTGCGCTTTCTCTATAATAATCCATTGAGAGCTCCACAGAGATGCTCAAATGCCTCCTAATTCACTCCTGCTCGAAGAGACGGCTCCGTCTCCTTCGTATATGGCATTGTGACCAGATGGTTAGGAAGTTAAGCGGGCAGAGGAAAGAATAACAGTTGACTTTCCTATCCCCCTGGTCAGTGCGTTCGTTTGTGGAGAGAATTGCTGCTTAATTGTGGCGTTTCTCGCATAATCGGAAGACACCTAGAGTATTGACTAGTCCCCTGCTGTATTATAAGCAGACCCCTGCACTGTTTATGAGGCAACTAGAATGATGGAAAGACATCTGTAGTTTCTTCCGCACCAAATTTTTTGCCATTCCTGGCACATGGAATTAATTTCTTCTCGAGAGATATAGAATGTTTCTACTTTTTTCAAAATAAATCCTTTCTGGCGTGTTTCACTAAATTGCAGCCTTTCTTTTCCTGTTTGTGCTTCAGTGACTTGATGGCCTGGAACTAGTCACACTCCTCCAAAATACCCGGCACTGACAGTTATCCTGTGTGTTCCTCTGAGGCTGGCAGCCGCACCACCTGGTCCGTCCCACAAATACCATTCCTGGCACATAGAATTAGTTTATTCTTCAGATTTCTAGAAGGTTTCTACTTTCTTCAAAATAATCCCTTTCTGCAATTTTCCCCTAAATTAGAACATTTCTTTTTCTGTTCATGCTTCAGTGACCTGGTGGCCCGGAACTCGGCACTCGGCACCTCCGGCAGGACCCAGACACTGACGGTTATCTTGTTTGTTCCTCCGAGGCTGACAGCCTCACCACCTGCTCCGTCCCCAAATACTTCCTCTGCACCCCCTGGACAGGCCTGTCGGTGCTGCAGGGGCTTCTCAACAGAAATACTTTAGACAAGTCCCTCTTCGCTGGTTTGTCTGATGTAAGCGTTCTGTCGGCCTTGGCACATCTGAATCTTTGCCACATTCCTGTTCGCCTAAACTGGCCTCTCTGTCCGAGTTGACTGCGGTCTGTCTGTTGTAGCTGCTGGGTAGGGCACAGTCAATGGGCAAGGTGAGGTGTTGAAGCTTAGTGTGGGGTGGCTAATGAAAGAATTGCGGGTCAATGTGAGACATCTGGTTTCAGGGCAACCTGCATCACAAAGGGAAAAGCTCTAGCACAGGGGAGAGAGGACTGGACTAACAGCAAAGCGGAAATGTGTGGATCACAAGTGTGTCTCCCCAACCCTTCGATATCAGGATGAAGTCAGTCAGACAAGTCTCAGAACCCCACCACTTAAAACCAGACTATCCAGACAGATGGAATATGAATGAGAAAGGCCGCTCACTCCAGAGCACTCTCTCAAATAGATGACTAACGAATGCAGTGTGCTTACAAAGGAGGCCCCTAGAGAGACAGAGCACACTGAGAAGAGACTAGTCCTAAGTGAAAACAACCTAAGGAGAATGCAGCTGAGGAATGCCGAGCCAAGGAGAAGGCCTCAGTGAAGCAGTCTCAAATAGTGACATCAACGTTATAACTGGAAGGACAGCAACAATATGATGCATTTGGTTCTAAATATTTGCACGGATCATAGAGTAAAGGAGGGCACAGAAAAATCCCCACATTATTGGAACAGCGACAGAGTCTGCAGAACAAAAAGGAGCAATCACTGGATAACTTGCACTAGTGGAGGAAAATACATTACCATAACCAAGATGAAGATAAAATAAAGTATAACTTTACAGAGAAAATACTACAGTATGTGCGTCACAGAAAAATAACACGGATAAACAGATATTAATGGTTAGAAGGAGACAAAATCTTGTCTTGAATAATGTATCCAATTAGCACAAGCATCAGTAATCATCCACATAAAGCCATAAGCAATAATAAACATGAAAGTGTTCTCTCAAAGTACTGTTGCCCTCGTGGCTATGTAAAAAGGTATGTTCTGATTAGTTTTAGAAGTGCCTTGCATTTATGAAATGTTAATATATTTGGCCTGCACTCCACTGATTTAAACAACTCCATATTCATGCTTGCACTCGGATTTTATTTTAAAAAAGATGTTATTAAAATTCACAAACCGATGCACCATAACCAGCATAACGCTATGAAGATATAAGAAGTTAACAAAAACAACTCTCATTGATTTATACACAAGACTTAAACTTATCAAACTACGTAAATTCCTGTTTGCAATAGTTGATAATGAGTACAGATGTCTCGGAATATGTTGTGCAGAGTGAGGACACAACGTAAAATAAGGCTCGGGGGAAGTCAAAAGCATGAGTACAGGCAGGTGAAAGGAAACGTGTGGGCACTTTATGCTCACTTGTAGAAGTTATGCACATACATGTGTCACTTGTAGGAAAGAATGCAGGTCAATGGGTAGAGAATAAATGGAATAGTCGTTATTCGATTGTTTTCTAAATGGCCCCACCAGGTTAGAGGAAAATATGACCAGATTTCCTCGAACCCTTTATATATTTCAAAATGTGATCTAAGTTCAACTTGGAAATATCTTCAGTTGTCGTAGAAAAGGCAAAACCTAGATCTTTAATTTAATACAGTCATTAACTACAGAACAATACATCTATGTTCATACCATCGGCCAGAATTGGGAATATCATATCTTGTATGTGAATTTGATTGAGGGGAGATCGCAATCTTTTCCCCGTTCAATTTGTGCCAAGTTATTTATTGGACATCTTGTATCCCCCTTTAAAGAGAAAAAATTGGGGTGCATCGGTGCAAATAAAATCTCTTCTTGTAAAACAACCCAGAACTATTCTCTACAATACTTGTTTCCTATGTGACCCATCAAGTTCGTCTGTAGCCCCTCATTCAGAGTTGAGTATTTTGATGCAAAGGGTTGCCCAGTGGTCCCCTGATATTGTCCACCCTGTTTAATAGCTATTTGGGAGTCTTAGTCTGATACTACTAATCATTCTTGTGCATAGTGACATTCCTACATAAAATACACTACAACATACCTTCAGGGGCGTCTGGTGTTAATGGGCAAAATGTGTGTCGTCGTGCTACCCTATAGGGAGCCACAACAAGAGGAAAAGAAACACTGAGCAGCTGAAAGAAATGGCTAAAGGGCTATTTGAAGCTTGGTGGTAAAATGGACTGAGAATCTGTGCTTTTTTCTTTTTTTAAATTGTGTGCAAGGGGTCGGAATTTGAACGTGGCCTGCTACACATGTGCTGAGCCGGGCGAGGTCTTCTTCGCCCTGAATGCAGAAGCTAAACTAAAGCAGTGATGCCAGATGTCATAGTGGAGGGTGTGTATGAATTTCAAAGGCATGCACATAGGATTGCTTTCGGGTGCTTATAGAATGAACCTGGGAGCAGTTTACTGATGTCTGTAGTGTTCTCCAGAAGCATGTTATAAACCACGCAACACACAGAGGATTGCATGTCTTTATTCTTTAGCATGCGACTGTTAACTTAACGCATTGCATCACAAACTTTATTAACCACACCCAGCAACTCCCATCGCATATGTAATACTTGTAAGGAGTCTGCCAAGGACCACTAGAGTCTATATGCACATAAACACATAACACAACATCTCCCCCTTTTTAAATAAAAAGTGCAAACAAATATATACACATTACAACTCCTCAATGAGTCATTGAGGTGCTCACAACAGTCTTCCAGATCTAGTTGAATGAGATAGAGGAAGGCCGCCTTCATCTTGCATCTCTGGAGAAGAGTCGGATGCTTGACTTGGGCCCTTACATGGATTTGCCTCACTCGAAGTCTGGAGCTGACGAACATCAAGGCAAAGGCTTCAAGTGTGATGAGTCTCTGGTTATAAATTTTCCAGGTAGGTGGGCAGTTACCATATGCACACAGCAGACTTGAGGTTGATGCCTTCCAGTGCAGCACGTTGAACCACCCTTTTCAAAGTACACATAAATCGTTCAACAACGCCATTTGCCTGTGGCCAGAGAGGTGTACTTTTCTGATGTTTGATGTTCAAATGATTAAGACAGTCTTTGAACTCTCTGCTATTGGAGGGTGGACCGTTGTCAGATTTGAAAATGGAGGGGACACCCCATGTTGTGAAAATGTCATCCAGCCTTTCGATTGACTATCATGGGTGACTGATAAGTCTTCCACTACAGGAAAACGTGAGTACTCATTGACAACTACCATGAGATGATGTCTGGTGTTGAGAGGACCAAAGAAATCAACTGCAATCCTCTCCCAAGCTTGCTTAGGTAGATCAGACATGTTCAATGGGTGCTGAGTAGTTTTGAGAGACAGGCAGTTGCATAGACGACAAGCTTTAAGCTCCCTTTCAACTCATTCATCAAGACGCGGGAACCACATGTGATACCCAAGGGCTCTTTTAGTTGCAGCAATGCCACGATGTGTCAGATCAATAACTTGTTGCCTCAGGCTTTCAGGGACAACTATTCTTGCCACTCTTACTATGACACCATTATGTGCAGCAGAAAGTTCTTCACAAACATTTTGAGTTTCTGGTATTCAACATCATCTGTAAGAGGTTGAGTATACTTCCCCCATGATTGTGTCGTAATGATTTCCTTGAGCTTAAGTATGTATTTGTCAGTATTAGTAGCTGTCAGAATTTGTTCAAAAGAAAGAGCTGCAGGCACACTTGACTTTACTATGAAATTGATTTAGGCCTCAGACGCTTTGGGCGTTGTGCTATGATGCTGTAGCAGCACTGATGAAAAGTACTCTGCAGGGTTTTGATCTTTCCCCGGTTTGTGCACGATGGTGTAATCATACTCCTGCAGACGCAACCCCCACCCCTCGATGCACGGGGGTATCCTGGCTTTCGGATTTCCAAAAATGGTGAGCAAAGCTTGAGATTAGTGATAAGGGTGAAATGCTTTCTGTACAGAAACACATGGAAGTGTTCACACGCCCATACTACCACTAAGCTTTCTTTCTGCGGTTGACAATAAATGCGTTAAGTCAGAGATAGACTCCGACTAGCATAAGCCACAATGTGTCTCTGAGCATCAGGCTGTCCATTATGTTGGTCAAGGATCGCTCCCAACCTCACCTGCATTGCATCCACCACAATTTCTGCATGCAATTTCGGATCAAAGTAAGCCATTTCTGTTGCATTTTCAATTGCGTGTTTTATTTTCATGCAACTTGGGTCACATTCAGATGACCATTCAAACAGAACATCTCACTTTGTTAGTTCTCTTAAAGGAGCACTCACAGTGGCAAAGTCACAAATGTAACTGGAGCAGTAGTGACTAAGAAGGATCGCAGCATGGTCACATCTTCTGGAGGGCAAGTAGATGACAATGCTTGTACCTTTTCGGGGTCAGGAGTCATCCCCTCTTAAGAGAAAATATACCCAAAGAATTTAAGTCTGTTTTTTGTGAAATTCCCACTTCTCAGGATTTAGTGTGAGACCTGCAACAGCAAGCAGACAGCATACTTGTGTGAGTGCTTTTGTGTAGCCCCCAAACACCAGTATTTCATCACTGTCGTTAAAACCACGTGTGACCGGCTGAATTACTCGACGAATGACACCTTGAAAGATGTCTGCAGTTCATGACACACCAAAACTGAGGGGTCGATTCCGATCTCGGTCGGAGGCGCACCCAATACCATTCGGTCGGGAAAAAAGCCATGCGAAAGCCAGTTTCCCGACCGATCCGTACAGCACACCGAACGAGCAAGTACGATGCGCACAACAGCAAAAATTCCGGCCGAGCCGTACTCACCCAAACCAGGTCCTGTTCTCCGACCGAGGCGAATCCGGAAACGCCGAATCGAGTCGCACGGAAGGGAAAATGCAGCCCCGTCCGGCCGGACAAGTACGATGCGCTTCCCGTACGCGCCGAACCCGTCGCTACGCACGGCACGTCAAAGCATCCGGGAGAGGCGCACATAAGCTCCGAATCGCGCCACAACACGATCCACGGCTACGAGACGAACACGGCACCGACGAGGACGACGCGAAGCGACGAGGACGAAGCGAAGAGGACGACGCGAAGCAACGAGAAGGACGAACGACACGAACCAACCATGAATCCCTTCGTCCCGATCATACCAATATTCTACATCTACTACCGGAACAGGCACGGACGCGTACGGCGCAGAAGGTAAGTCAGACACCAACCACAAAACACATACAACACGTACACGACACATCACACACATACACTGGGAATCTGAATATACTTACACCAGCAACAGCAGCACCATAGGGGCGGGATGCCCATCACCAATGCCACATATGCACACAGGGGCCTGAATGCGCGCCACCACCCCAACCCAGGGGGGCTGGATGCCTACCACTACTACCACCCTTAGCCAGGGGGCAGGATGCCTACCACTACTACCACCCTTAGCCAGGGGGGCAGGATGCCTACCACTACTACCACCCTTAGCCAGGGGGCAGGATGCCTACCACTACTACCACCCTTAGCCAGGGGGCAGGATGCCCACCACTACTACCACCCTTAGCCAGGGGGCAGGATGCCCACCACTACTACCACCCTCACCCAGGGGGGCAGGATGCCTACCACTACTACCACCCTCACCCAGGGGGGCAGGATGCCTACCACTACTACCACCCTTAGCCAGGGGGCAGGATGCCCACCACTACTACCACCCTTAGCCAGGGGGCAGGATGCCCACCACTACTACCACCCTCACCCAGGGGGGCAGGATGCCTACCACTACTACCACCCTTAGCCAGGGGGCAGGATGCCTACCACTACTACCACCCTTAGCCAGGGGGGCAGGATGCCTACCACTACTACCACCCTTAGCCAGGGGGCAGGATGCCCACCACTACTACCACCCTTAGCCAGGGGGCAGGATGCCCACCACTACTACCACCCTCACCCAGGGGGCAGGATGCCTACCACTACTACCACCCTCACCCAGGGGGGCAGGATGCCTACCACTACTACCACCCTTAGCCAGGGGGCAGGATGCCCACCACTACTACCACCCTTAGCCAGGGGGCAGGATGCCCACCACTACTACCACCCTCACCCAGGGGGGCAGGATGCCTACCACTACTACCACCCTTAGCCAGGGGGCAGGATGCCTACCACTACTACCACCCTTAGCCAGGGGGCAGGATGCCTACCACTACTACCACCCTTAGCCAGGGGGCAGGATGCCCACCACTACTACCACCCTTAGCCAGGGGGGCAGGATGCCCACCACTACTACCACCCTCACCCAGGGGGGCAGGATGCCTACCACTACTACCACCCTTAGCCAGGGGGCAGGATGCCTACCACTACTACCACCCTTAGCCAGGGGGGCAGGATGCCTACCACTACTACCACCCTTAGCCAGGGGGCAGGATGCCCACCACTACTACCACCCTCACCCAGGGGGGCAGGATGCCTACCACTACTACCACCCTTAGCCAGGGGGCAGGATGCCTACCACTACTACCACCCTTAGCCAGGGGGGCAGGATGCCTACCACTACTACCACCCTTAGCCAGGGGGCAGGATGCCCACCACTACTACCACCCTTAGCCAGGGGGCAGGATGCCCACCACTACTACCACCCTCACCCAGGGGGGCAGGATGCCTACCACTACTACCACCCTCACCCAGGGGGGCAGGATGCCTACCACTACTACCACCCTTAGCCAGGGGGCAGGATGCCCACCACTACTACCACCCTTAGCCAGGGGGCAGGATGCCCACCACTACTACCACCCTCACCCAGGGGGGGCAGGATGCCTACCACTACTACCACCCTCAGCCAGGGGGCAGGATGCCTACCACTACTACCACCCTTAGCCAGGGGGCAGGATGCCTACCACTACTACCACCCTTAGCCAGGGGGCAGGATGCCTACCACTACTACCACCCTTAGCCAGGGGGCAGGATGCCCACCACTACTACCACCCTTAGCCAGGGGGCAGGATGCCCACCACTACTACCACCCTCACCCAGGGGGGCAGGATGCCTACCACTACTACCACCCTCACCCAGGGGGGCAGGATGCCCACCACTACTACCACCCTTAGCCAGGGGGCAGGATGCCCACCACTACTACCACCCTCACCCAGGGGGGCAGGATGCCTACCACTACTACCACCCTTAGCCAGGGGGCAGGATGCCTACCACTACTACCACCCTTAGCCAGGGGGCAGGATGCCTACCACTACTACCACCCTTAGCCAGGGGGCAGGATGCCCACCACTACTACCACCCTTAGCCAGGGGGCAGGATGCCTACCACTACTACCACCCTTAGCCAGGGGGGCAGGATGCCTACCACTACTACCACCCTTAGCCAGGGGGGCAGGATGCCTACCACTACTACCACCCCCACTCATAGGATGGACAATGCA
The DNA here is from genome assembly GCA_963921515.1 of Calotriton arnoldi. Taxonomy (NCBI): domain Eukaryota; kingdom Metazoa; phylum Chordata; class Amphibia; order Caudata; family Salamandridae; genus Calotriton; species Calotriton arnoldi. The sequence continues at coordinate 1,200,134 of CAWUFW010002681.1, read as the reverse complement.
TGACACAACCAGCACACCACAACCTAGGGAATGCAAGATAAAGACATCCCCCCACCACCATGACAAGCGTGTGTAGGCTGTGTCAAATGCCTACAACACCGAACATGACTTTGAACATACAACGTGACCCCTAG